>OX451740.1:79688296-80888296 GCA_948472305.1 Vicia faba | reverse complement strand
TAATGTTTGATATTTTTGATAATTTTTGTGTTGTTTGCTTTATTTTATTCATTTTAAAAATACTTTTGGCATTTTTAAATTCTAAAAAATTTTATCAAGATCATTTTCTCTATTTATGACTTTTCTGAAATTTTTCAAGAATTTTATATTATTTTCTACTATTTCTCATCTTTTTTTCACTTATTTGAGTAATTTTAATTAGTTTAAAAATACTTTTCTGTTTTAAAAAATTACTAAAAATTTTATAAAAACATTTCAGATTATTTCTGATTGTTTTATAGTCTGTTTTAATTTTTCTTTGGTACTTTGAATACAGTTTTCTATTTTCCCTTTTATCTTCATTTTAAAAAAACAATTTAAAAATCATTTTTTATTTTTATTTTATTCAATAAATGCAATTTATTTTTTAATATATTCTAAATATGTGATTGTTGATCATAAACTTCATTAACATCATTGGATCTTGGGTTTTGAGTTTAACTCCACCAAAATGGATGAATGATTTTAATGATAGTTTAATCAAATTTTTTGATTCAAATATTCCCCTTCACTCTTCATCTCATCCTCTTCTCTTTTATGCTACATGTTTTTAGAGGATGATCTACATATCATCTCTCCAAACATATGGCACATACATTGCTATTGACCGACCTCAAAATAGGTGTGACTTCTATATAAGTCCACTTACAATTGCTTAACTTAGCGTTAAATTTTGTCCCAATTCGAGAAATGATCACTCTTGGCCCAAACCTATGTTTGTTAGCCCAAGTATTTTTAATTTGAAACCTTTGATCCAACAACCTTGAGGTTCATTGTTAGGAGGCTTTGGTCTTATCAATCCTCTAATGAAATTTCATTAGATTTGATCTAAGTGAATCATTTAAACATCGTTGATCATTTGTTGTTGCCTTGAGAATTTGAAATGGATGATATACTTGACAAAAAGCAAATGAAACTTGTTTTTGAGAGGCTTTGATTTTATTAATGTTCTAATTAGTTTTCAAATGCAAGTTTCAAGATGGTCATTCAACTAACCTCTAATTTCTAACTCATTAACAATTGACTTTTACTTTTATGCTTTTACTTTATGCTTTTACTTTAAGCACCATTTATCTTAGCATTTTCATTTCATGCTATTTTCATCTTTGCTCACTTGAGCATTTATCTCTATGTCATTTTGTTTAGTTCACCTGAGCTTTTCATTTTCTTTTTGAAGATAACTAATAACCAACTTGAACAATAAAAAACTTTAAGGTTACTTGGACTAATTGGTTATTATCCTTGGCATTTTGGAGTTATGGACTTCTTAGACTTAGGATTAGAGACCTTGACCTACCGGGGGACCTTGGTGACTTCTATTGTTATTTTGTCTAGATTTCTTGGGGTTTACCCCAAGAAATTGAGTTGTTTGATTTCTTTGTGTGCAGGTTATTCTGATTATATGCTTTGTATGTGATCAAGAATTCATCTATATGTTAGAACATAGTTTGATTCTACAACCCTCAATTAGAGTTTTGATGATAACAAAATACAAGAATAAATAAATTGTAAGATTTATATATAAGACATATATGCTACTTAAAATTATGTTGTGTATTTACAGAAACTCTGATGGAATCAGCATCAGAAGATCAGTATCAACATCAGCATCAGAAGATATGTCAGCATCAGAAGATCAATAACATGTGTTACACGCTGAAGTTACCAGATCACACGCTGAAGCCTGATGACCAGAATCTGCGCATAAAATACTCTGATTCTGATCAAGATCCTTACCAAGTCATCAGCACTCAGAAGCGTCAGAATAAGTTAAAGCCAAGAACACTCTGATTACCATAAGCAGAGAACACTCTGAAGCATTACTAAGCATTCAAGACAGATTAATTACCAACGGCTTTATTCCAAGACAAGATCTTCTCAAAAAGGAAAGAACGTTATTATCATTGAAAGTGATTTATGGACAGCAACATATATTTGCCTTGGCTATATATACAAGTCTGTGTGAGAAAAGATACACATATATACACCCCTGAGCTAATAATCTTCATGCATGCACTCATACAATTTGCTAAGCTTTCCAACCACGCCTACTCTACCGCTCTAGCAAATCCAATTTCATTCTAAGCTTAATATTGTGTATTATCACAGTTGTGATATATAGTTTTGTTAGAAAACATTAACACACCTTTTGTTCAATTATCTGTAAGAGAATTTCCTTGAGATAAACCGGTATGTGGTTATACTCAAGAAGGCTTTAACAGTTGTTAAAGTAGTTGTGTAATCAGTTGATTATAGTGGATTAAGACCTCGTTGGAGAGAGGCGAAATCACCTTGATGGGTGGACTAGAGTAGTTTGAGATCAAACGACCCAGGATAAAAATACAGTGTTGTCTAAGCTTTCGTTTTAAGATTTACAATTCAACCCCCCTTCTTGTGTTTTTCACATCTTCAATTGGTATCAGAGCGCCTGGTTCTGAGCTTATAACACTTAACCGTGTCAGTACAAGATCCAGCGTCAGAAAAACACAATGGCAGGACCACATCAAAACATCAGCAATGACAACAATGAAGAAAGAGACAGATTCAGTGGCAAACCTCCAGTCTTTGATGGAGAAAACTTTGACTACTGGAAAGACAGAATTGAAAGCTTCTTTCTGGCCCATGATGCTGATCTGTGGGACATGGTGACTGATGGATACATGCACCCAGTGGATGGAAGTGGTCAGAAGATTGATAGGAAAGCAATGTCTGATCAGCAAAAGCGTGATTTCAGAAATCATCACAAGGCCAGAACAATTCTTCTCAGCGCCATCTCTTACTCAGAATATGAAAAGAAATCAAACAGAGACACTGTGTGGTCGGTGGGAACGAGAACTGACTGTTTTTTGAATGCTGGTTCGCATTTGCGTTTGTTTTCGCAAAGTGTCGCGGTAAGCAAGAGTCGCCAGCGTCTTTTATTTTATCCAACAAGGGAAAGGACAAAAGCACATAAAAAATTCCTTTTCGAGATTGTTTCTCGGGTTCGGGAGGTAGATTATAGAAAGGGAAGGTGTTGGCACCCTTTCTATCCGTGGTTATCCACGGGCTCTTAGGTACTTGCTCACTATGTTTTCAAAAGGTTTGCTTTTCTTTGTGATTGTGGGTTTTGAAAAGAATTTTGTTTTTGAAGAAAGTGTAAGTGCGAAAAGTTTTTGTTTTGTTTTTAAAAGGAGCAAGTACTTAAGAACCTCTACCTACTCAAAAAGGAATTTAATTGTGCAAATGTCCTTTAGACAATGCTATCCAACTATTGAGGAGTAGGTAGCACCGTCGTTGGAGTTTTCGGGTCAATTCGATTTTAGGGACGTGTGGTCACTAAAGCAACGTTAGGACGTCTTAGTGGTAATCCTAATGTCTTAGACCATTTTTATCGAGGCAACCATTTCGAGGAAACTTTGATCCTTGGACAGAAGGACGACCTATAAAACATCCTATATTTAATGACCACGTTTGAGGCAACCAAGTGAGGTGTACCCTAAGAGTGGCATGTACAAGTGTGTCAATTTTCAGTTTATGTTATCTTTGTACATGTTATGGTGAGTTGTGGTTGATTTTAAATTAAGATAGATCTTGCCATGCAATCCTAGTTAGCATACATCTAAACAGTTAATATATGTACAGGAATTTAAAGTGCGAGGATTGTAAATCCTACGCTATTACAAGGCTTCGGGGAGGGGGATTATTTACATGTCCAAAAATTGGGGAAGTAAAGTAGTAAAAGTAGAAGTCTTAATTTAAGCTATTACAAATCAATAAGCAGTTACAATAAAATAAGCGCGCATGAATCTGAAAATAAACTCTAAAAATCCTAAGAATAAAATCTTTTTGTTGTTTTATTTTATTTTGGGAAAAATAATCTAAATCTATTTAATTTTAGTTTTTGAAAAATGTTAAGATAATTAAAGGTTAATTAACAAAGTTAATTTAATAGAAAAAGAACTAGCCTAATGTTTTTGTGGTTTTTTGATTTTAATGTTAATTAAAAGGAAGTCTATGAAAACAAAAATAAAATTCAAGGGCAATCCATCGATCGAAGGAGAAAACGGGAGTTTCGACCCAGGGAGAGAAATAGAAGCTTCGATCCAGAAGGGGTCATGGTCCTTTTGATTGGGCCAAACAGCAAGGCGTGAGTAGCTTTCGATTCAGGGAAGAGGACTGTCTTTTGATCATGGAGGTCATGGCTTTCGATCCAGGAATGAGATGCCTCCTTCGATCCAGCATGCTAATGGGTTCGATCCAGAGAAGGTGTCTCCTTTGATCTGGGTTGTTATACCTGCAAAAGTATGTGAGCGAAATAAAATGCAGGGCCTGGGTATTTAATCCCAGGCCCTTCGATCTTGCACTTGTTGGGGTCTCTTCAGGCTAAATCTGCAGCAAATGTTAGCACACGAAAAACTTGACCTGGGTGCCAAACCTAGGCCCTTTGATCCTGTCTAGGATGGCAAATCGAAAGTAACAACGAGTAATGATATGTTATGCGAAAAACAAGGTTGGATAATTTACCCTTTCTTACCAACAGATTGGATCTTCGATTTGGGCACTTCCTGGATGTAGGCACCTTCAATCTGGGCACTTCCTGGATGTAGACACCTTTGATCTGAGGGCTTTTGGGCGTGGGCACCTTTGATCTGAAGGACTGCTTTGGCTTGGAAAATCTAACAACCTTTGATGGATTGTATGGGAAGCACCTTCTCCAATGTTTTTGTTTCTGCAGAGTTCTCTGTATATTTTCGTTCTATGATTTTCCTCTGATTTTCGTGTGTTGGATATGCATGCTGGCCTTTGTATTTGTAGGGGCGTGAGGGTGAAGTTATGGCAAGAGACAACCTTTAAACAGGCCATTAAATGCCATGAGAAAAGAAACTGACACATTAAAAGTTTTCCTTTTTTGAAACATTTGTGTCTCTTGAATGAACCTGGACGCTTTGCTTTGAGTGCCCTCTTGATGACTTCCTTCGAATGGCCTGGAAGGTGTTCTTCGAATGGCCCTTGTCCAAATATCAATCGAAGGATTCCAATCAAAAGGCTCTGTTAACAGGCCAATCAAAAGGTGTTGTTTCATGCTAATCGAAGTGCTCCTTCAGAATACCAATCGAAGGGCCTTTCAGAATGCCAATCGAAGTGCTCCTTCAGAATACCAATCGAAGGGTCTTTCAGAATTCCAATCGAAGTGCTCCTTCAGAAGGCCAATCAAAATGCTCCTTCAGAATTTCAATTGAAGGGTCTTTCATAATGCTAATCGAAGTGCTCCTTCAGAATGCCAATCGAAATGCTCCTTCAGAATGCCAATCAAAATGCTCCATCAGAATGCCAATCAAAGGGTCTTTCAGAATGCCAATCGAAATGCTCCTTCAGAACGCCAATCGAAATGCTCCTTCAGAATGCCAATCGAAGGGTCTTTCAGAAAGCCAATCGAAATGTACTTAAAGCAACACTCAAAAAATTTCTTTTTCCTTAGGCAAGAGTTTGTGATCAACCATGCAGGGGGAAGACTTTGGAAAACATGAGAGGGCAAATTTTGGGGTGCAACAGTTGCCCCTGTTCAATTTTCTTAAACTTGAGGATATAGATTGGCTTTCGAGCCTTTCGTGATCCGAGGGTAGAAGATAATTAAACACTAGAGTGCCCAGAAATTTTCACTCGCATGGTGTAGTATCAGCATTGTGATGTCGGGAATGGGCTTACAGATGCCATTTGGAGAGATGATGGATAGTTGTTGGAGATGGGCTTAAAGATGCCATCCAGAAATGATTGTTGGACTGTATTTGAATGAGTGACAGAATTACATCCGAATCTGGATCGTATCTGGACTGTTATTTGAAGGTCTCTGATTGCATGTCATTAACTGGAAGAAATAAATCTAACCAGAGGAGGTCTTTTTTGATAATGATGTGTGATGATGGAATCTGAGACGATTGCTACTCCAAACAGATGATGAAGGAATCTTGGACGATTACTACCTCAGCAGGATGATGAAGGAATCTTGGACGATTACTACCTCAGCAGGATAATGAAGGGATCTTCGATGATTACTACCTCAGAAGGATGATGAAGGAATCTTGGACGATTACTACCTCAGCAGGATGATGAAGGAATCTTGGATGACTACTACCTCAGCAGGATGATGAAGGAATCTTGGACGATTACTACCTCAGCAGGATGATGAAGGGATCTTGGATGATTACTACCTCAGCAGGATGATGAAGGAATCTTGGACGATTACTACCTCAGCAGGATGATGAAGGAATCTTGGATGACTACTACCTCAGCAGGATGATGAAGGAATCTTGGACGATTACTACCTCAGCAGGATGATGAAGGAATCTTGGACGATTACTACCTCAGCAGGATGTTGAAGGAATCTTGGACGATTACTACCTCAGCAGGATGATGAAGGAATCTTGGACGATTACTACCTCAACAGGATGATGAAGGAATCTTGGACGATTACTACCTCAGCAGGATGATGAAGGAATCTTGGATGATTACTACCTCAGCAGGATGATGAAGGAATCTTGGATAACTTCTACCTCAGCAGGATGATGAAGGAATCTTGGACGATTACTACCTCAGCAGGATGGTGAAGGAATCTTTGACGATTACTACCTCAATAGGATGGTGAAGGAATCTTGGATGATTACTACCTCAGCATGATGATGAAGTAATCTTGGACGATTACTACCTCAGCAGGATGATGAAGGAATCTTGGACGATTGCTACCTCAACGGGATGATGAAGGAATCTTTGACGACTGCTACCTCAACAGGATGATGAAGGAATCTTGGATGATTACTACCTCAACGTGATGATGAAGGAATCTTGGATGATTACTACCTCAACAGGATGATGAAGGAATCTTCGACGATTACTACCTCAGCAGGATGGTGAAGGAATCTTGGATGATTACTACCTCAACAGGATGATGAAGGAATCTTGGATGATTACTACCTCAACGGGATAATGAAGGAATCTTGGACGATTACTACCTCAGCAGGACGGTGAAGGAATCTTGGACGATTACTACCTCAGTAGGATGATAAAGGAATCTTGGACGATTTCTACCTCAGTAGGATGATGAAGGAATCTTGGACGATTACTACCTCAGCAGGATGATGAAGGTATCTTTGACGATTGCTACTCCAAAAGGTAATGACTTTTATCTGTCGATCGATCTTTCCTGAATAGGTAAAGAGTTAGTTGTATTCAATGTCATGATGTATGCATTGTGTAATGATGTTCTCAAAATAAATGAGATTCATGTTATATGTATTTTGTATGCATATGCTATGAATGTTATTGAAATGTAATCTTGTATTGGAGAATAAATTCTTGACAAGTGTTGGGGAGTTATTAAATCTCGGACCGCTGTTGAAGAGTAGGTATGTCTTCAAACTTTGTTTAGAATGTTCCACTGAGGATCCTTGTTTTGTTGAGGAGAACTCTATTGGGGAAAGTTGTGAACTCTGTGGAGGGTATTGATTCGTCCTTGGGAAACAAGTTCAGGAGTCTCGGTTGTCCGTTGCTCTACTGGGGAGTCAAAGTTAAACTGACATCTGGTCGGGTCCAAGTTTCACAGTAACTTGTTAGGGATTGTAGAGTAGTTTACTGGGGAAGAGGAGTTGTGGTCCTTTGATTTGTAGTAGTCGGAGAGACAAACTCAAGCTGTGGAATCCTGGTGCTGTTGGAGAAATAAACCCTGTCGTCAGTCTGCTAGAGAGGTGACATCTTCATTGGGGAGAAGTCCTCGAGGATTCTTGAGGTTGATTCAGCTGGGGAAAGGTTTTCAGAGATTAAACCCTTGCTGGGAGTCATCCTATGAGAAGGATTTTAGGGAGATTTTTCATTGCCCCTAGTAGCAAGTGTTTGTGACACTGCCAGAAAATGTTTAATTGTACGTAACCCTTTGCTGAGATTGATGTTCAATGCCCCAAGTGACGGAGATGGAGACTTGACCCTGGTTACTCTGCATTTCTTCAGAGATTTCTTGAAATCTTGACTGGACTGCCCCAGGTGATGGACAATGATCACGCCATGCCCCTTGATTGGAAGGAGATTTGTCAATGGAAGTGTCATCCTTTTTGAAGTGATTTTGTTCACTGAGAGGGCTTTAGTTCATCAGATATTCGTCGTGTGAATTTCTCTGTTGTCAAACAAATAGCTAAATGCAAATAGTGATATTCAGATAATGCAAAGTTTATGCTTGTCTTGAAGTTTTGAAAAATGCGTTTTTTAGCAGAAAACTTTTTATAAGACAAATTCAACACAAGACTTAGGGCAAAGCCTTACAGGAGTCAGGATACCTTTTGTAACAGTATGCTTTTCGACTAACCCATGCTTCAGTTAGGACTTTTGAAGGGTTGTAACGTGGCTTGGTTCACGGTTTAAGAAGCAAAAGATAAAGGCTCAAAGTATATTTGTACCCACCCGCTCTTCGTGATGTTCTTCAATCCTAAGCTCAGTTAATTGTGCATTTGAACTCCAAATGAGTCTGGAACGACGTTTTTGGTGATGGTTCACACAAGTTAGATTTGTTGGAAGGCAGTCATTTTTGCAACATTTTTCATGTTGTTGAGGATTTTTAGCGACCTCGTTCTTTTGATTTATTATCCCTAACTTTTGCCTGACTGTTCCTATTTTCGAGATTATAGTCAGCGGGATGCCCCAGCTTTCTTAAGCCTCCTTTATAGGTTTTGGCTCAGTGGGCTTTTTTTCTTTTGAGAGATTGACTGCCTATGAGATAAGGAACCATCACTGTCTTTTGATTCCAGAGGAATGCTTTTGATGTCGTTCGTTGTATTATGAACTGAGAGTTTTGCGACTTCAATGCGAATCTTTTTGAATTAACTGAGAGACTACCCTGCCCCAGGTTTAAATTAAAGGTTTCAATTTGTGTTTAAAATAGAAAACTCCTACTTCTTTGGCTCGAAGGGGTTGACTAGGGATTATCTTCCTTATAACTCCAGTGTTTAGAATTTTAAAGAAATGCTTGTACATCGTCAGCAAGGTCTGTCCAAAAGCATACTGTATGAGATTATGGCATTGTTTCGTCATCCTCCATCTAAAGGCTTGTAACTTTTAGCAAGAGTTGAATGAGTAAAAAGCATAGTTTAAATGTAATTAAAATGATTGGATCAAATCAAGACGAACATATGCAATGCATTAATGAAACAAAGTTTGGCATTAATAGATAATTGTTTGAATAACAAAAGAAATTACAACTTGAAAATTCAAATGAAACAAAGACATTCTCAATGATTTGGCGTAGGATCAGTGATCAAACTTGATCTCCTTGACATCAATCAAGTCTTGGATCTTGTTCTTCAAAGTCCAACAGTCGTCGGTGTCATGTCCAGGACTGTCAGAATGGTAGGCGCATCTCACACTCGGGTTATACTTAGAAGAGGAAGTATCAGGATTTTGAGGAAGATCCTTTAGCGTGATTAGCTTCAACTCCAGCAAATGTTGTAACGCTTGAGACAAAGGCATGTTGATGTTAGTATACTGCCTTTCTTGATATCTTACCCTACGCCTATTGCTCTGTCTTTGTTGAACAGGCGTGGGATCGGAGATCAGGGTTGCCCCTACATGTTGATCATGACGACTCTTTTGACCAGTCACTGCATTGGACTCTTTCTTCCCATTGTAGGACTTTTTCTGAGCATCAGAAGGTGTTTCTTCTTGAATCTTCCCACTTTTGATGACAGCTTTGACCCTTTCGCCAGTCAGTATTAGCTCAGTGAACCCGACTGAAGAGCTTCCGATCAAGTGTTTGAAATAAGGACCAGACAAAGTCCCAAGAAACATATCCACCAACTCCCTATCAGACAGAGGGGGTTGGACTCTTCCGGCAAGATCTCTCCACTTCTGAGCGTAGTCCTTAAAGCCTTCGCCTGTACCCATAGACATACCCTGAAGCTGAGTACGCGTGGGAGCAAGGTCGGCATTATACTGGTACTGCTTGTAAAAAGCAGCAGCAAGATCCTCCCAGTCGCGGATGCTAGCTCCTTCTAGTTGACAGAACCATTCAAGTTGAGTCCCTGACAGACTATCTTGAAAGAAATGAAACCACAAGTTCTTATCAGCTGTGTAAGGTTGGATCTTCCTCACATATGACCGGAGGTGCAGCTTGGGACAGGAAGCTCCGTCATACTTGGCAAAGGCAGGTGCCTTGAATTTATGGGGAATCACCGCCCCAGAGGATAGACCTAGATCTCCGAAGTCCAGACCGGGCACCTTCTGTATTTCCATGGCGTTCAAACGGTCTTCCAGTTGTTTGTACTTATCCTCAGCAGGAGGATACTGTTCTTCATCATAGTCCGTCTCGTTGTCGGAGACTATAGGGCTAGGAACCCTCCTTTCTTGTGGACTGTCTTTCTCTCCAGATGGGGTGGTCAGATCAACTTCGTTCTGCAACCCGTTTCCAAACCTGCATCCTGTATTGAACAGAATGGTCCTCTTTTTCTTCTTCTTCCCCTCTTTCAGAATCAGAGTCTTCAGGTCCTGCTGACCCTTAGCTAGGCTCATGACCAACTCTTGAAATTGGGCATTCTGGGCCTGGAGGGCCTTGATAGCTTGCTCAGTGGAAGGTTCAGTAGACATGATGATTGCTGAAATAAACAGCGAAGAAGATAAGAGACCTGTACTGGGAGACCTGTTATGCAATGATATGTATGATATACGTATGCAATGTTTTCAAGGATCTCGCGGGGTAAACAAGAAACTGTTAGAATCTGAATCTGGTAGCTGGATTGAAGGAACTTCATGTTGCTGAGAGTCCTTCTTCAAGAGTCAAGCTAACCATATCGAGTGGGTCATAGCCCCTGACTCAAGTTTATCGTGTTTTGATTTCGATACAACCTTGGATAGAGGAAAATAAATCCCCTTTGCCCCTTTGTAGACTTTTTATGTACCATAACATGCATCACAGACCCTTGAGATCCTTGAAATGGTTAAGGAAATGTTAAGGTATGATGTTATGATGTATATGCTACGCGTTTAAGCAAAAAGTGAGGTGATGTAAGTGAGCCCTGCAATAAATCCAATTTGTTGGATAAGGACTGTAAACAAAACCTGCAAGGAACCCCTGTTGTCAGATAACAAGTAGTTCAAGTTTGAAGGCACACAAGTCACACATATAGCCTTAAGTTTAGGCTGGCATGGAGTTTAGGCATTATCCTCTTTCAATTTAGTTGGTTTAAACCTGTCCTAAAAAAATAGTAACCGGGTTCTAGAGGATCTCAATATCACTGACTATCCTCAATCGGTCATAATTCCAGCTTAGCAACCTTTTCTTGCGGCCGGAACCATCGCGAGAGTTTAGTCTCAATGAGTGTATTATACTGCTACTGTTCTATGGCCAAGTTGGTCAATTTAAGGTTCTAAGGTCAGTTGGTGCTTAATGACTCCTCAGAAGACCCATATTCTCCTCGTTTCAACACAAGGGATATCGGTACAGACCAAGGTGCCACACCAACGTAGCAATTGCTTCATCCGTGTCAGTCTACGCCGGACAGATCCCTCACAGTTTATTGCTACTTACCTAAAAAGGGTACCCCCAGATCCGGGTTAGGATCTATAGAACTCTGATACAAGCCCACAAAATTAAAAGCATACAAAGCATACAATTGAAAACACAAGTGATCTAATCCTAAGGTACACCTCACTTATAAGTGTCCCCAGCAGAGTCGCCAGTTCTGTGGTCGATGGGAACGAGAATTGACTGTTTTTTGAATGCTGGTTCACGTTTGTGTTTGTTTTCGCAAAGTGTCGCGGTAAGCAAGAGTCGCCACCGTTTTTTATTTTATCCAACAAGGGAAAGGACAAAAGCACAAAAAAAATTCCTTTTCGAGATTGTTTCTCGGGTTCGGGAGGTAGATTATAGAAAGGGAAGGTGTTGGCACCCTTTCTATCTGTGGTTATCCACGGGCTCTTAGGTACTTGCTCACTATGTTTTCAAAAGGTTTGCTTTTCTTTTTGATTGTGGGTTTTGAAAAGAATTTTGTTTTGAAGAAAGTGTAAGTGCGAAAAGTTTTTGTTTTGTTTTTAAAAGGAGCAAGTACTTAAGAACCTCTACCTACTCAAAAAGGAATTTAATTGTGCA
This sequence comes from Vicia faba, assembly GCA_948472305.1. NCBI lineage: Eukaryota > Viridiplantae > Streptophyta > Magnoliopsida > Fabales > Fabaceae > Vicia > Vicia faba. Next base: position 80,876,157 of record OX451740.1, on the reverse strand, counting down.
AATGTCCTTTAGACAGTGATATCCCACTATTGAGGAGTAGGTAGCACCGTCGTTGGAGTTTTCGGGTCAATTCGATTTTAGGGACGTGTGGTCACTAAAGCAACGTTAGGACGTCTTAGTGGTAATCCTAATGTCTTAGACCATTTTTATTGAGGCAACCATTTTGAGGCAACTTTGATCTTTGGACAAAAGGACAACCTTTAAAACATCATATACTTAATTACCACGTTTGAGGCAACCAAGTGAGGTGTACCCTAAGAGTGGCACGTGCAAGTGTGTCAATTTTCAGTTTATGTTATCTTTGTACATGTTATGGTGAGCTGTGGTTGATTTTAAATTAAGATAGATCTTGCCATGAAATCCTAGTTAGCATACATCTAAACAGTTAATATATGTACAGGAATTTAAAGTGCGAGGATTGTAAATCCTACGCTACTACAAGGCTTCGGGGAGGGGGATTATTTACATGTCCAAAAATTGGGGAAGTAAAGCGGTAAAAGTAGAAGTCTTAATTTAAGCTATTACAAACCAATAAGCAGTTACAATAAAATAAGCGCGCATGAATCTGAAAATAAACTCTAAAAATCCTAAGAATAAAATCTTTTTGTTGCTTTATTTTATTTTGGGAAAAATAATCTAAATCTATTTAATTTTAGTTTTGGAAAAATGTTAAGATAATTAAAGGTTAATTAACAAAGTTAATTTAATAGAAAAAGAACTAGCCTAATGTTTTTGTGGATTTTTTATTTTAATGTTAATTAAAAGGAAGTCTATGAAAACAAAAGTAAAATTCAAGGGGAATCGATCGATTCAAGGAGAAAACGGGAGTTTCGACCCAGGGAGAGAAATAGAAGCTTCGATCCACAAGGGGTCATGGTCCTTTCGATTGGGCCAAATAGCAAGGTGTGAGTAGCCTTCGATCCGGGGAAGAGGACTGTCTTTTGATCATGGAGGTCATGGCTTTCGATCCAGGAATGAGATGCCTCCTTCGATCCAGCATGCTAATGGGTTCGATCCAGAGAAGGTGTCTCCTTCGATCTGGGCTGTTATACCTGCAAAAGTATGTGAGCAAAATAAAATGCAGGGCCTGGGTATTGAATCCCAGGCCCTTAGATCCTGCAGTTGTTGGGGTCTCTTCAGGCTAAATCTGCAGCAAATGTTAGCACAAGAAAAATATGACCTGGGTGCCAAACCCAGGCCCTTTGATTCTGTCTAGGATGGCAAATCAAAAGTAACAACGAGTAATGATATGTTATGCGAAAAACAAGGTTGGATAATTTACCCTTTCTTACCAACAGATTGGATCTTCGATTTGGGCCCTTCCTGGATGTAGGCACCTTCGATCTGGGCACTTCCTGGATGTAGGCACCTTTGATCTAAGGGCTTCTGGGTGTTGGCACCTTCGATCTGAAGCACTGCTTTGGCTTGGAAAATCTAATAACCTTTGATGGATTGTATGGGCAGCACCTTCTCCAATGTTTTTGTTTCTGCAGAGTTCTCTGTATATTTTCGTTCTATGATTTTCCTCTGATTTTCGTGTGTTGGATATGCATGCTGGCCTCTGTATTTATAGGGGTGTGAGGGTGCAGTAATGGCAAGAGACAACCTTTAAACAGGCCATTAAATGCCATGAGACAAGAAACTGACACATTAAAAGTTTTCCTTTTTTGAAACATTTGTTTCTCTTGAATGAACCTGGACGCTTTGCTTTGAGCGCCCTCTTGATGACTTCCTTCGAATGGCCTGGAAGGTGTTCTTCAAACGGCCCTTGTCCAAATATCAATCGAAGGATTCCAATCGAAAGGCTCTGTTAACAGGACAATTGAAAGGTGCTGTTTCATGCTAATCGAAGTGCTCCTTCAGAATACCAATCGAAGGGCCTATCAGAATGCCAATCGAAGTGCTCCTTCAGAATACCAATCGAAGGGTATTTCAGAATGCCAATCAAAGTGCTCCTTCAGAAGGCCAATCGAAATTCTCCTTCAGAATGCCAATCAAAAGGTATTTCAGAATGCCAATCGAAGTGCTCCTTCAGAATGCCAATCGAAATGCTCCTTCAGAATGCCAATCGAAATGCTCCTTCAGAATGCCAATCGAAGGGTCTTTCAGAATGCCAATCGAATTGCTCCTTCAGAACGCCAATCGAAATGCTCCTTCAGAATGCCAATCGAAGGGTCTTTCAGAAAGCTAATCGAAATGTACTTAAAGCAACACTCAAAAAATTTCTTTTTCCTTAGGCAAGAGTTTGTGATCAACCATGCAGGGGGAAGACTTTGGAAAACATGAGAGGGGAAATTTTGGGGTGCAACACACTGCAAAGAATATGTTTGACTCTCTGAGAATGACGCGTGAAGGCAACATTCAAGTCAAAGAAACCAAAGCCCTTGCACTCATTCATAAGTATGAGGCATTCAACATGGAAGAGAGTGAATCAATAGAGACTATGTTTTCAAGATTTCAATTTCTTGTTACTGGTTTGAAAGTTCTTGACAAAGGGTATTCTACTGCTGATCACGTTAAGAAGATCATCAGAAGCTTACCAAAACAATGGAGGCCAATGGGCACAGCGCTTAAGCTATCCAAGGATCTCAACAAAATCTCTCTGGAGGAACTTGTCAGATCCCTCAGAAGTCACGAGATAGAGCTAGAAGCAGATGAACCTCAAAAGCAAGGTAAGCCATTAGCTTTAAAATCTAACAGAAAATCTGACTCCAAAGTTTTGCAGGATGTAGAAGAAACCTCTGACGGGTCTTCATCAGAAGAAGATGAATTATCTCTCCTCTCTAGAAGAGTGAACCAATTATGGAAGCAGAGGCAAAGAAAGTTCAGGAATCCCAGAAGATCAGAAAATCAGAATGAATCTTTCTCCAGATACAGAAGGTCAAAATCCTCCTCTGGACACAGAATATCTGAAGGTTCTTCAGGAAACAGAAAGCCAAACAACAAAGGCATCATCTGCTATGAATGTAACGAGCAAGGGCACTACAAAATTGATTGCCCAAAGCTTCATAAGGAAAAGCCCAAAAAGAAGTTTGGCAAGGAAAAGAAGAAAAGTCTCATGGCTACATGGGATGATTCTGACACATATGAAGCTGACTCAGAATCAGATGATGAAAGAGCAAACATAGCTCTCATGGCAAACATAACAGAAGACAGTGAAGCTTCTGAGTCAGACTCTGAATTAGATACAGAAGAGATATCTTTAGCAGCAAAGCAGAAACACCAATCATGGTACCTGGACTCTGGCTGCTCACAACACATGACGGGAAGAAGGCATATGTTCCAAAGCCTGGAACTTAAGCCTGGAGGCCACGTAGGTTTTGGAGGAAATCAGAGAGGAAAGATCATTGGCTCTGGAACAGTAGGTAATGGAAATCTTCCCTCTATAAGTAATGTTTTATTAGTAGATGGATTAATGCATAATCTGTTATCCATAAGTCAATTAAGTGATAACGGTTATGATATAATCTTTAATCAAAATTCATGCAAAGCTGTTAGTCAGAAAGATGGGATTGTCCTATTCAATGGAAAGAGGAGAAACAACATTTATAAAATAAAACTTTATGAACAAAAAAGTCAGAATGTAAAGTGTCTTCTGTCTGTTAACAACGAGCAATGGATCTGGCACAGAAGATTGGGACATGTTAGTATGAGAAGAATATCTCAGATTAACAAACTCAATCTGGTCAGAGGACTTCCTAACCTGAAGTTCAATTCAGATGCTCTGTGTGAAGCATGTCAGAAAGGCAAGTTTGCAAAACCAGCTTTCAAATCCAAAAACGTTGTTTCCACCTCTAAGCCATTAGAACTTCTGCACATTGACTTATTTGGACCAGTTAAAACTGCTTCAGTCAGTGGCAAGAAGTATGGGTTAGTAATCGTAGATGACTATAGCAGATGGACATGGGTAAAGTTCTTAAGACACAAGGACGAGTCACACTCTGTGTTTGTCACCTTCTGCAACCAAGTTCAGAATGAAAAGGATCTTAGAATCGTCAAAGTCAGAAGTGATCATGGTGGAGAGTTTGAAAATAAATATTTTGAGTCATTCTTTAATGACAAAGGCATTCTGCATGATTTTTCTTGTCCTAGAACTCCCCAGCAAAATGGAGTTGTAGAACGAAAGAACAGAACATTGCAAGAAATGGCCAGAACCATGATCAACGAGACTAACGTTGCTAAGATCTTCTGGGCAGAGGCAATAAACACAGCGTGTTACATTCAGAATAGAATCTCCATAATACCTATTCTGGAAAAGACTCCATATGAATTGTGGAAGAACAGAAAGCCCAATATTTCTTATTTTCATCCATTTGGATGTACATGCTTTATTTTAAATACAAAAAATTATCTGAACAAGTTTGACTCTAAAGCACAAAAGTGTATTATGTTAGGATACTCTGAACGCTCAAGAGGGTATAGAGTATACAATACAGAAACACAGATTGTGGAAGAATCAATCAGTGTTTGTTTTGATGATAAGCTTGACTCTCAAAAGTCAAAGCAGAATGAATTCCTTGCAGGTATGGAAGTTGAACTTACAGGTACTAAAGACAATTCATCAGAAACTCTTAACAGAGACACTCCCTCAACATCAGAAAGAGGCACTACAAGAAATCCAGCACCTTCTGTTGATCTACTTCAGAAAAGACCATCCAGAAGCAGCATGGATCACCCAGAAGAAACAATCTTAGGAAGAAAGGAAGATCCAATCAGAACAAGAGCTGGCTTCAGAAACTCTGAAGAATCCCTCATGGGACTTGTTTCTCTAATTGAACCATCAACAATTGATGAAGCACTTCTGGACAATGACTGGATTCTAGCAATGCAAGAGGAGATAAATCAATTCACAAGAAATGACGTATGGGATCTTGTTCCTAAACCAAAAGGATTCAACGTCATTGGAACAAAATGGGTGTTCAGAAACAAACTGAATGAACAAAGTGAAGTCATCAGAAACAAAGCACGATTGGTAGCACAAGGTTATAGTCAGCAAGAGGGGATAGACTATACAGAAACCTTTGCTCCAGTCGCCAGGTTAGAATCTATCAGACTCTTAATTTCATTTGCTGTTAATAAAGGCATCACTCTGTATCAGATGGATGTTAAGAGTGCATTCTTAAATGGCTATATAGAAGAAGAGGTATATGTGCACCAACCCCCTGGTTTTGAAAGTTCCAAAAATCCATAATATGTTTTCAAACTAAAGAAGTCACTTTATGGTCTGAAACAAGCTCCTAGAGCTTAGTATGAAAGACTAAGTAACTTCCTGTTAGAAAAGTAATTCACCAGAGGGAAAGCGGACACAACTCTATTCTGTAAGACAGTTAAGAATGACATTTTAGTATGTCAGATTTATGTTGATGGCATCATATTTGGATCTACTAAACCTTCTCTGGGAAGAAAGTTTGCTAAGTGTATGCAGGCAGAATTTGAGATGAGCCTAATGGGGGAACTGAAATTCTTTCTGGGCATTCAGATTAATCAAACCCCAGAAGGAACTTACATTCATCAGAGCAAATATGTCAGAGAACTTCTGAAGAAATTTGATCTCTCAGAATGTAAGCCATCAAAGATTCCAATGCATCCCACGTGCATTCTGGAAAGAGAAGAGGTAAGTAAAAAGGTAGAACAGAAGGTCTACAGAGGTATGATTGGTTCTCTTCTATATCTGACGGCTTCAAGGCCTAGCATTTTATTCAGTGTATGCATTTGTGCTAGATTCCAATCAGATCCTAGAAAATCTCACTTAACAGCAGTTAAGAGAATTTTCAAGTATCTGAAAGGTACTACTAATCTGGGTTTGTTTTATAGAAAATCAAGTGATTACAGCTTAGTAGGATACTGTGATGTTGATTTTGCTGGAGACAGAGTAGAGCGTAAAAGCACTTCTAGAAGCTGCCAGTTTCTGGGAGAAAATCTGATCTCTTGGTCCAGCAAAAGACAATCCACAATTGCTCTATCAATAGCAGAAGCTGAATACATAGCAGCAGCTGGATGCAACACACAAATGCTCTGGATGAAAAGTCAACTTGAGGACTTCCAGATATTTGAGAGTAACATTCATATCCTCTGTGACAATACTTCTGCTATTTGTCTCAGCAAAAATCCAATTTTACATTCTAGGGTTAAGCATATAGAAATAAAACATCATTTTATTAGGGACTATATTCAGAAAGGGATTTTTAATTTAAAATTTATTAACACAGACCATCAATGGGCTGATATTTTTACAAAACCTCTTTCTGAAGATAGGTTCAACTTCATTCTGAAACATCTCAGCATGAAGCTCTGTCCAGAATAAAATTGCTTTAATTTTATATATTAACCTTCAGAATTTTGTTTATTTTCTGTGAACTACTGATCAATCTTCTTTCAGAACTTTAGAAGTGAAGATTGTATCAGAATCTATCCATGAAGATCTGAGCGCTTCATTTCAAGGATAGAAATGTGATGTTCACTCAAGCAAACAAGTGTCATCTAGTCACCAGCCATTTTCTGAGGCTGAACACGCGTTCACGTTTCTGAAAAGGCAAAAACGTTGATTGGATGCATTGAGACACATGTCATGGGTAACCGTTCCAAATATCTTTATGAATCCCCTAAAATCAGCTATCATTAAATGCTAATAATCATTATTAATTTCTCTCTCTTAACGTTTATGTTTTCAAAATCTTTTTAGAAATCTATTTAAACACACTTCACACCATTTACACTCTTTTACCGTCACCTTCATTTTCTCTAAATATTTCTGATTTCAGTGTTCTTATTTTCTCAAAACCCTTTCAATATTTTTCACAAAAACCTCGTGTGAACATGGCTTCTTCCAGCATTCCTTCTTCAGGTTCCCATAAAACTGTTTCATCTGAACAATACGAAGAACCTTACAGAACGCTTCTAACTCCAATAAAAAATCTTGAGGTTTTGTCAGAATTAATCGTGGATTTCAACAGTCTCCAAGAGAATGGGTTAGATCTATCTGAAGAGGTTAAAGCTCAAGGTTGGGAAAAGTATTTTGACAGACTGGTGGGTCCAACATTTCCTATTCTGGTAAAGGAATTTTGGATTCACGCTTCTTCTTCAAATCATCAAGTTACGTCGTACATCATGGGGAAGAAGATTGTTATCACTGAAGACCCCATTTCACGCTTAATAGGGTACAATGGTGGTGGTGTTCGTTGCATTGATATGGCATAAAGGTGTGCTGATGCTGCCCTAATTGCAAGGGAAATCTTTACTCTGGGGCTTCCCTCCAGCAATATAAGAGATTTGAAAGACAAACACAGAATTTGGGCCAAGATCATTCTGGGGTGCTTCAACCACAGGAAGCCTACCAGCTCTCCTGATTACATTAATATTGTTCAGCAGTTTCTGATCTATTTCATCTCTCAGAAGGTCAAGATAAATCTGGCTCATCTTCTGTTCAACCATCTCATAACAAGTGTTAAGGAAACCAGAGAAGAGGAGCGAACAAAAAGGGATTGGATACCCTTAGGAAGACTGATATCAGATATTCTAACAGAGAATAAGCTGATTGATCATCTGACAGAGGCTCAAGAAATCAGCACTCTGGAAGCTACTGTTGGCAAACAGCTGAATGCCAAAAATCTGAAGAAAATGAAGTTGATAGAGAACATCAAGAAGGAGCCCATCGTAACTCCTTATGCTACAATCTCCAGCAGAAGAGTCCCTCTGGATGACTTCCCACTGTTCTCAGAAATTGACTCTAAACCTGAAATCATACTCAGATATCTGGATGCTTGCAAGGATGATGGTACAGCACCAAATATGAATATTCAAGACCTTCAGCATAAGGCTCCAGAAGTTGTTCTGAAGAAGACAAAGAAAAGAAAAGCTGCAGCAGAAGGATCATCTCAGCATACTTCTAAGAAGAGAGGTAATCCTTCTTCTGTAACTATTTTAGATTCAACTGTTGTATCAACATCTATCCCAATACCCACTCCATCTGAAAACCCAACACCTCAAACTTTTGATGATTTTGACCTTGACTTTGACCCTTCTGAATCATTAACTCTCAGAAGATCTCGCTCCCAACCTCAAAATCCAAATATTGTTGAAACCCAACAAGAACTTGAAAAAGTTCTTTCTGATATAGACCAACACACTTCTGCTCCCACTCCAGATAATCCAAATCCTGAAACCCACACAGAAGCACAACCAGAAATTCCCCTCTCACCAATACCAGAAATTCCACTCTCACCAATACCAGAAATTCCACTCTCACCAATACCAGAAATTCCACTCTCTCTAGAACCAGAAATCCCACTACCTTCATCTCCTCAACCTGAACAATCTCCACAACCTAAGATTCAAACCTCTGAGGTTCAACCCTCTGAATCCCCTGAACCCGTACCTCTGGCCATTCAATTTCCCCTCGGTACCATTGTGAATATTCCTCAACTTCCATCAAACAAGCAAGTCTGGAACTTGTTGATCCTGCTGCATCAGACTACCTATGGACAAAGTTCAGAAGATAGGTATGCTCTGAAACCTTTAAGCTGAAAGAACAGAGCTATGGACAAGCTCAACAGAACTTCAGCAATCTGCTGAAGGAAATTGAAGGTCCAGTTCTTAGCAAGCTGCTTAAGGAAGAAGTACTCCCGTTGGACATTGCCCCTTGGTCTGATCATCGTCAACCAGAGTCAGAAGAACAGATGATTCCAGTTGAAGAACAGGGTCAAGAAGAAGATTTTGCTGAAAGCTCTGAGAAGCATCCTGTTTCTGAAGATCCTCAAGCTTCCTCCCTTGAGAGGCAGACCCTAGAGGACTTGAAAAGATCTGATATGCTGATGAATGAAAGAATGGATAAGAAGGACACCAAAATTGATGCAATAGCCAGCATGTTATCTCAGCAACAGGAAACCAGCACGCAAATCAAGAGCATGTTGGAAGCTCTGTTCACACGACTTCCTCCTCCTTCTTAGAATTTCCTATTGTTTTTATAACTTATTTATCTGTAATATTTTTACATGTTCTGAACTTATCATTGCTTCTGTTTTTAATATAAACGCATTTAAAGTTCTGATCATTTTAGCTCTGATTATTAGTGCTTTTTGATAACTGACAAAAAGGGGGAGAAAAGAATGATATTTTTCAATAACAGATTACTGATACATAAGTCTCAAACATTCTGATCTATTTAATTTTCTTCTCTTCTGAAAAGCTTACAGGTATAAAACTCTGATGAATCTGATGAACTCTGATATAGTAAAGTTCTGATGCTCAAAGTCTCATGGAATTAAAGGGAAGTAATCAACTCAGGGGGAGTTTTCTCTTCTTAGCTCTGATACCTCTTATTCCTTATCTTTAATCTCTGATACCTTTTATTCTTTATTTTTAATTGAAAAAAATCTGGTTTTTGTCATCATCAAAAAGGGGGAGATTGTTAGAACATAGTTTGACTACAACCCTCAATTAGAGTTTTGATGATAACAAAATACAAGAATAAATAAATTGTAAGATTTATATATAAGACATATATGCTACTTAAAATTATGTTATGTATTTACAGAAACTCTGATGGAATCAGCATCAGAAGATCAGTATCAACATCAGCATCAGAAGATATGTCAGCATCAGAAGATCAATAACATGTGCTACACGCTGAAGTTACCAGATCATACGCTGAAGCCTGATGACCAGAATCTGCGCATAAAATACTCTGATTCTGATCAAGATCCTTACCAAGTCATCAGCACTCAGAAGCATCAGAATAAGTTAAAGCCATGAACACTCTGATTACCATAAGCAGAGAACACTCTGAAGCATTACTAAGCATTCAAGACAGATTAATTACCAACGGCTTTATTCCAAGACAAGATCTTCTCAAAAAGGAAATAACGTTATTATCATTGAAAGTGATTTATGGACAACAACGTATCTTTGCCTTGGCTATATATACAAGTCTGTGTGAGAAAAGATACACATATATACACGCCTGAGCTAATAATCTTCACGCACGCACTCATACAATTTGATAAGCTTTCCAACCACGCCTACTCTACCGCTCTAGAAAATCCAGTTTCATTCTAAGCTTAATATTGTGTATTATCACAGTTGTGATATATAGTTTTGTTAGAAAATATTAACACACCTTTTGTTCAATTATATGTAAGAGAATTTCCTTGAGATAAACCGGTATGTGGTTATACTCAAGAAGGCTTTAACAGTTGTTAAAGTAGTTGTGTAATCAGTTGATTATAGTGGATTAAGACCTCGTTGGAGAGAGGCAAAATCACCTTGACGGGTGGACTGGAGTAGTTTGAGATCAAACGAACCAGGATAAAAATACAGTGTTGTCTAAGCTTTCGTTTTAAGATTTACAATTCAACCCCCCTTCTTGTGTTTTTCACATCTTCACTATATACAACAATTACTCTTCCCAATTTTTGAAGACTTAATGCATTTGAAGCTTGGTTTTCTTAAGAGGTTTAGTATCTTTGCTTGCTTGGTTTCAATCCAAAGGATGGGAATTCTATATTGGCTCATTGAATCAAGTGTTGGATTCTTGCGGGTTAGAATGTTCTTTTCCCTAACTTTTACTTTATGCTTTAGGATAGTCCTTTCATCTCCTCCCATCTTCTTTAATTTCAAAAATCTTCTCCCTCCTTTTCAAAATATTTTCTTAATCAAATTTCAAACTACTTAATAATACTTTGACATTTTTGTGAGAAGACTAAAAGTCAATTAATCTCATGCAAACCATTTTTCCACTTTGGCTCTTTATTTTAAAACTTTTCTCAAAAGATTAGACTCTTGTAAATCTTTGAACTGATGCGAGCTACTATACTTCTCTGATATGTAGTGATGTGAGATATTTACCACTTGGGTGTTGAGCGAGGATTTGTTGATTTTAAAATCCAAGCCATATCCTCCACTTTGAGATGACACAAATTCTCCTTTCTCATATTTGTGGGTAATAAGTATGTCCAAGTATCTGTCAGAGCCATGATTCATGCTAAGAAGCTACCCTACCATTTTTTGGATGAAGCTATGAATATTGCATGCTATATTCGTAACAGAGTCACTCTAAGGAAAGGAAATTCAGCTACTTTATATGAAATATGGAGGGGAAGAAAACCAACTGTAAAATACTTTAATGTTTTTGGAAGTAAATGTTACATCTTAGCTGATCGTGAACAAAGGAGGAAGATGGATCCCAAGAGTGATGAAGGAATATTCCTGGCTTACTCTATAAATAGCAGAGCATATATAGTTTTTAACTCCAGAACCAAAGTTATGATGGAGTCAATAAATATTACTATTGATGATAGAGGATGGAATGTTAAAGAAGATGTCTCAAAAGATGTTGGAACATCTTTGCCTGATAGTCCAACTGAATTAAATGACACAAGAATTGATTCTAATCCTCCTCAAGAATATCCAAAGCCTAGTCACCTCAATAAAGGACCTTCAATTAGAATTCAGAAAGATCATCCTAAGGAGCTTATCATAGGAGATCCAAACAAAGGAGTTACTACCAGATCAAGAGAAGGGATTTCTAACTCTTGATTTGTATAAAAAAATTGAGCCTAAGAATGTCAAAGAGGCCCTAATTGATGAGTTCTGTATTAATTTTATGCAAGAGGAGCTAGAATAATTCAGTAGGAATGAAGTTTGGGATCTAGTTCCAAGACTTGAAGGAACAAATGTGATTGGTACTAAATGGGTATACAAGAATAAATCTGATGAAAAAGGGGTGGTCACTAGAAATAAGGCAAGGTTAGTTGCATAGGGATACACTCAAATTGAAGAAGTGGACTTTGATGAAACCTTTGCTCCTGTGGCCAGACTTGAATCAATCAGACTGCTGTTGGGAGTTGCATGCATTCTGAAATTTAAATTGTTTCAAATGGATGTAAAGAGTGCCTTCTTAAATGGGTATCTGAATGAAGGAGTTTTTGTTGAACATCCAAAAGGATTTGTTGATCCAAGTTTTCCTAAACATGTTTATAAACTGAATAAAGCTCAGTATGGATTGAAGCAAGCTCCAAGAGCTTGGTATGATAGACTGACATAATTCCTTGGGGAGAATGAATATAGGAAAGGTGGCATAGACAAAACCCTATTTGTCAAAGAAGAAGAAGGGAAGATTATGATTGCTCAAATTTATGTTGATGATATTCTATTTGGTGGGATGTCAAATTAGATGGTTCAACATTTTTTCAAGCAAATGCAGTCTGAATTTGAAATGAATCTTGTTGGTGAATTAACTTATTTTCTTGGTCTGCAAGTTAAACAAATGGAAGAATCTATATTTTTATATCAGAGTAAGTATGCCAAGAATATAGTGAAGAAGTTTGGGATGGAGAATTCCAGTCACAAAAGAACCCCTGCTCCCACACATCTCAAGTTGACTAAAGATGAAAAAGGAGTAAGTGTAGATCAAAGTCTCTATAGAAGCATGATAGGAAGTCTTCTATATCTCACAGCTAGTAGACCAGATATTGCCTTTGCAGTAGGGGTGTGTGCAAGATAACAAGTTGATCCTAAAATTAGCCACGCCAACCATGTGAAGAGGATTCTTAAATATGTGATTGGGACAAGTGACTATGGTATGTTGTACTCTCATGGATCAAATTTTGCCTTAATTGGTTTCTGTGATACTGATTGGGCAAGAAATGATGATGATAGAAAGAGTACATCAGGAGGATGCTTCTTTCTGGGAAATTATCTCATATCCTGGTTCAGCAAGAAGCAAAATTTTATGTCTTTGTCCACTATTGAGGCTGAGTACATTGCTGCAGGAAGCAGTTGTTCTCAATTGGTTTGGATGAAACAAATGTTAATAGAATACAATGTCAAATAAGATGTCATGACATTATTCTGTGACAATTTAAGCACCATAAACATTTCAAAGAATCCCATTCAACATAGTAAGACCAAGCATTTTGAAATCCGTCATCACTTCATAAGAGAGCTTGTTAAAAACAAATTGTTGCCTTAGAACATGTAGCCACTGAATTGCAACTGGCATACATCTTCACAATGGCTTTGGATGCTAATCAATTTGCGAAATTAAGAAGAAAATTAGGGATATGTTTATATAAGGGTTTGTAGCAATTAAAAGTGTGTGGGAATATCATTAAAGTGATATTATATTATTTGCGTTTCCAACAAATAAATTTTAGAAAGCAATCATTACAAGACTGCCTCAAATTGTTTCCTACACGCTAGGACAATTATTCTCTCTACTTTAACAAACTCTTCATTCTCCTTCATAGAAAAAGAACCTTGCCATTCTTCATCTCCTTGCTAGAAAATTTTGAAACATGTCTCAACATCACACATCGTCTTCCTTAAAATCTGCCAATGAAAATCTTTCCCTTGACAGAGTACTAGATGTTACTCCTCTATCAACGATCCCTCCGCTTGAGAAAAAGGTCAAGAAACCTAGATCATCACCAGCTAAGAAATCTAAAGATGATAGAGGTAACTCTTCTACTGATACTGACAATAGAACTGAAGAATAAATTGTTAATATTGATAGAAGCATCATAAGGATTGTGGACAGAGTATTAAATGAAGGCTTTGTTGTGCCTGGGATTTCTACTCCCCTTGCTCGCATGCCTCCTCCTGTTGACAAAGGAAGTAATCCTAAAAATGATGTTGTTGAATCATCCAAGAAATATGATGCTGAAAGCAAACTTGAGAAGCTTGTTACCTCTTCCCTAAAAGAAGTGGAAAAAGAAGATGTTGATCAAGATGTGGAACAAAATTTTGAAGAAAACTCTCCTTATAAAGAAGATGTCGTTGCCTCCAAGGATGGAGAAGGTCAAAATGCTGATAATATAGTCAATGTAGAAGAGTTGTATGACAATGAGATCATCACTAATGTTGTACCTGGTATTGCAAGAAGGATAAAGTCCAAGAAATTGAAAGATACCGGTGTCACACCCCCTCCCAAAATAATCAAGAATAAAACCATGTATGGACCCCCAAAAGCAGGAAGTAAAGTGGTCCCTCCCTCTAGAAAAAGAAAAGATAGACCTATTAGCTCTACTGATGATGAGGATGCTGTAAAAAGATCCAAGAGTAAGAAGAAAGTTGTTCTAGTTGAAGAGACTGACTCTGAGTATAATGTCGAGCAAGATGTCCAGGAAATATCTCCTATCAAAAAGTCTGCAAATAAGAAATTGTCTATTAGGGTTCTTGATGCCCCACTTGACAACATCTCCTTTCACTTTGTTGGGAATGCTGAAAAGTGGAAGTATGTGTATCAAATAAGGATTACCCTGGAGAGAGAACTAGGAGTTGGTGCTTTGGAATGCAAGGAAATCATGGAGCTGATCTCTTATGCTAGACTGATGAAAACAGTTACCAGGTTTGCCAATTGTTATGAAACTCTTGTTAAGGAGTTTATTGTTAATATTCTTGTTGACTGTGCTGACCTTAAGAGTAAGGAGTATAGAAAGGTTTTTGTTAGAGGAAAATGTTTAGAATTGTCTCCTGCCATTATAAACAAATTTCTAGATAGGTCTGAAGATGTCTGTTGTGAGCTAGAAGTAACAGACAATCAAGTGTGTTGAGCCATTTCTTCTAATCAAGCAAGTGAGTGGCCAATGAAAAATAAGCTTCCTGTCAGCAAACTGAGTTTGAAATATGCTATTTTGCATAGGATTAGAGCTGCAAATTGGGTTCCCACTAATCACACTTTAACCATCTCTATTGGATTTGGAAATTTCATTTATGTTGTAGGAAACCATAAACTTTTTTTATTATGGTACTTACATATTTGATCAGACTATTAAGCATGCAGGAACTTGTGGCAATAAAATTCCAATTGCTTTTCCTTTCCTCATCTGTGCAATTGTTCTTAATCAGCATCCTAGAATCCTAAATGGTAATGATGTAGTGTGCAAGATGGAGTCTTCCTTGACACTTCATTTTAAGCTTTTTTAAGGATAACATATCCCAGACATTGTTTTGACATATTCAACTTCTAAAAGCAAGACGTCTACCAAGGATGAAATGATCAATGAATTAAGGGAAGCCTGCAAGGAGTTGGATGATGTGATCAGAGTGGGCTCATCTAGGAAGCTAATTTTTTAAAAGATGATCAAGGACCTGCAAAAGGACAACAACCATGATGATACAATGAACTCTGAAGGTGAAGACTCCAGTGAGGAAAGAAGTTTTGGTTCAACCAAGTCAACTGGTCCTGATGACAGTTAGACTACTTGATGTTTCTCTGAACTCTTTATTTCGTTTTTGGCACTTGCATGTGCTTGACATTTGAACTATATGGTCTGTACCCTAATATTGATATTCTCTTGAATGCATCCTTTATTTGGCATATTATGACTAAAAAGGGGGAGATAAAGTGAGTGACTGACTAACCACTGACTATTGATCATTGATTGAGGGGAAGATCAATACTTGAGGAGGAGCTCAATACTTGAGGGGGAGCCTCATGTATCAGAAGATGTTTTGACATCTTACTTTGCTAACAACAAACTGCTAACTGAATGTATATTTTGATTGCTTTGCTTATGCTGCTGCCTTGTTAATGCTCTGATAATTGTGCTACTACTCTGATAATATGCTCTAATAATGTTTTAGCTAAAATTTGCCAAAGGGGGAGTTTGTAAGTGTTTGTTGGCAGCAATTTTGGTAAAACAGTGACTTGTTAATGTTTTTCTAAATGCATTGACATTTGGAACAAAACTATTTTGAATGATGTCAAAGCAGATGTCTTGACATCTGCCTATTAAACTGATCTCAGCCCAACATTAGTTAAGTCTTTTTGTTTCCTGTTTTCATGTGTGCCATAATTCTGGATTTGTGACCTACAGGCTGCGAAAAATATGTAGGAATATTTTTCAAATTGCATGATTTTTATCTTAGCCTGTTTTTATGGAAATATTCAAAAGTTTTGAATATTTGATTTTAAGCCCAAGCCCACAGCTGCACATATATAAGGACTTTCTTCTTTATTTAAAGACAAGCAACTTTTGAAGAAGAATACTTTCTTTCTATTTTAAAAAGTAGAAGTCTTTTAATTGTCAAACATTATAGTATTGATAGAATACTTGTGTTGTTATTTGGGTTGTTAATTGTGTATCATTCATAAGCTTTTAAGAATTGAATGATTGAGGTGTTTTAAACTTATTATTTCTTTTAGTTTTTTTCACTGTAAGTGATTGAAGGGATTTGAGGAGGGCCTCATACCTTGGTGAGTCTTAGGTAGAAGTTTAACACGGATTGTGATTAAGTGATTAGATGGTAAACTAGTTGTTTACTAAGGGTCTATAAATAGATACTATTTAGTGAACTTATCCCTGGATTGGTAGCCCCCAGAGTAGGTGTTGTTGCACACTAAACTGGGTAAACAATCTCTTGTGTTTTTACTACTTTTGATTTTACTGCACTTTACTTGCAAACAAATATTTGTGTCGTGATATCTCATTAGACATCATATATCTGATACCAGAATTTCACTTGATGAATTATGATCAACCCTTAATCAAATGATGAATGTGACTTAAAAATCTTGACGTTGACCAAAAATCTTGAAGTTTGATTGTATGTTGACCACAATTGACTTTATACCCAATATAGTTGATTTTCAGTCATCTGAGAAATTGACTGAGCAAACTTGTACTGCAAGGCTTGAAATTTGGCATGAGCATTCCTTGAGACATATAAGGAACCATGAAATCCACTTGAGGAATTACAAGCTCAAATTTCCTTGAGAAAACTGAAACCCTAGTTGTAGGCGACTGCTTAGGAGGAAAATTTGTCTGATCAAACCTTGAGTAGCCTTGAGAAATTGAAAACCCTAGAAGCATGAAGAGATATCTTGAGTTGTCTTCAAATATTGGAGGGAAAATTTTGGGATACAATAGTTTCCCCTGTTCAATCTTCTTAGACATGAAGAATTAGATTGCCACGTCCACCATTCATGATTTGAAGGTGGAAGTGGATTGAACATGTAAGTTCCTAGAAATTTGCACTCGCCGGTGCGTGAAGTAACGTTGTTGGTTGATAGTATTGCTTGAATAGGCTTAAGGATTCCATTTGGAGAGATGATAGAATGTTTTCGAGGATGGGCTTAAAGATTCCATCTAAAGTAAATGTTGATATGAGTATCAGAATGAGTCCATGCTCGACTTGATCTGATGGAATGAAAACTTCCAAAGAAAAATGCGTTTCAGAATGAAGGCCTTGAAGGAGATGCTTTTCAGAATTCAATCTCTGAAGGGAGATGCTTTTTAAAGTTCAATTTGTGAGGGAAATCATTTGGTCATGCTGATAGTCATCCTGTCCTATTTCGAGAATTGATCTACGGTTTATTCTTTGTTGGTAAACCCGTCATGTTTATGGAATTCATACCGCTTGGTCATATAGATAGATGCCATGTCTTGTTTCGGGAATTAATCTCTGACCCGCTTTTTTGTCGGTAAACTCGTCCTTTTTCAGGAATTTATACCGCTTGGTCGTATAGATAGTTGCCCCGTCCTGTTTCGAGATTTAATCTTTGACTCGCCTTTTTTATTGGTAAACCCGTCCTGTTTCGAGAATTTATACCGCCTGGTAATATAGATATTTTCCCTATCCTGTTTCGGGAATTAATCTCTGACCCGCTTTTTTGTTGGTGAACTCGTTCTGTTTCAGGAATTTATACTGCCTGGTCATATAGATAGTTGCCCTGTCCTGTTTCGGAAGTTAATCAGTGACCTGTTTGAAAATTGCTGATGATATTCGTCTGTTTGCAAATTTTACCCGAAAATACAAAATTGGCTTTATGTAATGTCATGATGTATGTAATGCATTGTGTAATGATGCTCTCAAAATAAATGAGAATGTTATGTGCATTTGAATGCATATGTTATGATATTTTGTAAATGATGTATGGATGCAATATGTTGTTGAAGCGTATGGTTGCTTCGTATAACATCTTTGGCTGGGAAAATAAGTCCTTGACTGTTGCTGGGGATAAAGAATATGAATCTTCAATCTTCTTTTGAACGTGTTCGCTGGGGATTCCCGCTTTCTGTTTGAGGACACTCCGCTGGGGACATTCGACTTCTGCTTGGGGATAGAAGAATTCCAGGAAAATTGGTTGTTCATCATTCTCTTAAAGGATTTTATTCTTGTATACCCTGTCTGGGGATAAAAGAGATGGATAATCCTTTGACATGCTGTCTAACCAAGTTTCAGATATGGATGTCCACTCTTCTAGGGAGGCCAAATTTGAATGGTATCTGGCCTGGGATGAGAATTTTGTCGGGGAACTGTGATAATCAGAGAAGTAAACTCTGTTGGGGAAATAAACCTTGCTGGAGAAGAGAATTCTATTGGGGATTACATGGTATTGGAGAAATAAACTCCGCTGGAGAATTAAATTCTTGTAAACTGTATTGAGTAAATAATCTCTAATGGGGATCGGAATTTCATAGGCTGTGTTAAGGAAGTTTCCACCGTATGTTGGGGAAATGATCAAACTCCCTTATACTCTAGGGGGCCTACTATGGGAGATGATCATTTCAAGCTATCCCTCAGGGATATAGAGGTGAACCGCTGGAAGATGCCCAAATTTCTGTCCGAAGGATTATTAGACTCGCTGGGGAATATATCCCTGTCAAGGATGAGCTTGTGAAGGTAGCTCTGCGAGGATTTCTCTGTAGGGATTTGTGGATGACTTGAACACTATCCCAACTTCTAAAGTCTTTAGTAAATGCTTATTCCTGTTTTTATGCATATATTTTGTTAACAATAATCATGTTCAAATGCATATGTTCGTTTAATTTAGTCATTGGATGTTTTGGAAAACAAAGCAGAGAAAGTAAAACAAACTTGAATTTTGAAACATATTTGTATTGAAGTTTTCCTATAAATAGGCAGTTTGATACAACGAGACAAAAATCCTAGGAGGAAATCATCGTAAAATGAAAAGGTGTATAAAGAAAAACAAAGAAACACAGCTATGCAGAAATGATCCCATCGAGTTTCAACTATACTATTGCCTCTATGTCTTCAAACATCTCATCCCTTGTTGTCGGAAGAAGTTGATTGAATTGATTTTTACCATTTGACTTTGATGACCAAGCTTGCTGTAATGTAGATGATCAAATGGGACATAGTCGTACACTTTAATCCCTACTTTTTCCTGGACCGCTCTTTTAGGGTTTCAGTCCACCGAGATACCCTTTTTTGCCCAAGCCACCTTTTAAGGTTTTCGACTTGCCGGGTGTACAATTTTTATATATATCCCTAATTTTTTCCCAAACCCTTTTGGTTCGCTGAGATGCCCTAATTTTTCCTAGGCCAGTCAACCTAGCGGGTCTCTTTTATGCATAGTATTTTTTGACTATGTTCGTGTTCACAGGGTGCGGAAAATCTTCACCGTCCATGGTGGTAAGTATCATAGCACCACCAAAGAATATCTTCGTGATCACAAATGGCCCTTTGTACATGGGAGTCCATTTACCCCTGGGATCACCTTTTGGTAGGATGATGCGCTTTATTACCAAGTCACCAGCCTGATATAGCTGATATTTGACTTTCTTATTGAAGGCTTTGATCATACGCTTCTGGTACATCTGACTGTGACAAACAACCGCAAGCCTTTTCTCGTCAATCAAATTTACCTGGTCCAGCCTAGTCCGAATCCACTCGTCTTCATCTAAATTTGGATATTTCATAATCCTTAGAGAAGGAATATGGACTTCGATAGGTAAGACAGCCTTCATGCCATAGACTAGAGAGAAAGGGGTTTCCCCAGTTGGTGTGCATACTAAAGTGCGATAAACATGAAGATAAAATGGTAACATCTCATGTCAATCTTTGTATGTCACTGTCTTCTTCTGCAAGATTTTCTTGATATTCTTGTTGGTGGCTTCCACTATGCCATTCATCTTTGGTCGGTACAGAGAAGAATTATGGTGCTTAATCTTGAACTGCGTGTATAGTTTCGTGATCATAGTATTTTTGAGATTGGTACCATTATTCGTAATGATCCTTTCTGGGATGCCATACCGACAGATAAGGTTATGTCTAATGAACCAGGCAACAATATTCTTGGTAACAGAGGCAAATGAGGCTTCTTCAACCCACTTTGTGAAGTAATTAATAGTGACGAGGATGAAACGATGCCCATTAAAGCAGTAGGCTTAATCTATCTAATCATATCAATGCCCCACATTTCAAACGACCAAGGAGCAGTCAAGACATTTATAGGAATCAGAGGCACGTGTACTTTGTCAGCATAAATCTGGCCTTTGTGACAAGTTCTGGAATGATGATGGCAATCAGTTTCCATGGTCGACCAATAATAACCTACTCTCAGAATCTTATTAGCCATTATATTCCCACTGGAGTGAGTACCAAAGATACTTTCGTGCATATCCTCCATGATCTTCTCAGCTTCTTTCTTGTCCATACAACGAAGCAAAGTCGAATTGTGGTTGCGCTTGTACAAAATTTCGTTGCTCAAAAAGAACTTGGCAGAGAACCTCCGTATAAATTTCTTGTCATTGATAGATTCTCCTTCAGGATACTCTCGAGCCTCGAGGTATCTTTTTACTTGATGGTACCAAGGTTTTTTCCCTACTCTATCAATATCAACTCTGTAGCAATATGTTGGTTCTTCTAGTCTCTCAAAGGTAATTCGAGGAGTTTCGTTATCCCATCTGACTTTGAACATAGACGACATAGTAGCTAATGAGTCTGCCAATTGATTCTCTTCTCGTGGAATATGTTCAAAAGTGATTTCCTCAAAGTAAGAAATTAAGGTCAACACATGCTCTCGATAAGGAATGAGATTTGGGTGCTTCATATCCCATTCTCCCTTAATCTGACTAATTACCAAGGATAATTCTCCATATACACTCAAGGACTTGATTCTCATATCAATAGAAGCTTTGATACCCATGATGTACGCTTCGTATTCTGCCATGTTGTTGGTACAATCAAAATATAATATGACGGTGAAGGGAATATGGAAACCCTTGGGAGAGATAATTACAGCGCCAGTTCCATTACCAAGCGCGTTGGAGACTCCATCAAAAACCATAGTCCATCAGGATCCCGACTTAGGTCCTTCATATGGTCTAGGTTCTTCGCAATATGTGTTGCACCCCAAAATTTACCCTTTTGACTTAGGCTTATGTTTCATTATGAACATCATAGTGCATTGCATTCATACATTGTGATAGGATCAAAGTACTTTGGTTATCAAGTCTTCCTCAAGCTTTGAAGGTTGATTACATGGACAAGTTTCTCAAGTAGAATCTTATTATCTAAACCTCTGGATCTTTTAAGCTCAAAGGTTATGGCATATCTCAAGATATTTTATCCATCTCTTTAGATTCACCAGTCAAATTAGGGTTTTGTTTGAGCAAGGTTATTGGCTAATGTACAAGTCTTGATTTAGGGAGCTATAACATCTCTTTGATATCTAAGAGGTCTTTGCACAAGGAATGGGTCATGGTGCCCAAAGGATTTGAAGTTTTGAAGATGATTCATCAATCTCCTGAGGTGTTGATCAAAACTAGGGTTTGAGTTTTTATCAGGTTTCTTTGAGAATTTTGAAGTGAAACTTTGTTCATGGCCTCTATATATTTGTAAGATCATATGTTTGAAGTTTTGATCATCAATTTTGAAGGGAAGTGGATCAATTGATTCAGAGGGGCAAAATGGTCATTTTGGTCAAAATCAGTCAAGGTCAAAGTTGACCAAGGGAAATTTTGGTCAACCATCCATTCAAGGATTCACTTTTCATATTTCAAGTCCATTTTGGTTATTGGATCAAGGAGATTGAAGTTTGGGTTGAAACTTGTTCTTAATGAAACCCTAAAAGTTCCTAATTTTGGAAAATGAGGACTTAATTTCAAAAATTCATATTTTATTCACCCTTGATCAAGAAGAGGCAAATGAAATATGCTTGGAAATATAGGAGAATGATCTTTCACCTCCTTTTGTTCTCATGTCCAAATTGGCAAGGAATCAAGAGTTATGGTCTTTTGAAGTTACAAAATTATAGGTCATTTTTCAAAATTAGTGAATTTCAAGCCCAATTTTGAGAAACTTAATGAACTCAATTGCAAAAACTCAAAACTAAGGGATTGTAGATCTTTTCAATACCTTCCCAAATTGTGCTCATTTGTATCAAAACTCAAAAGTATGAGCAAGTTGTGGACTTTGAAATTTTGATGTTTTTCATTGAATTCATGCATGCCATGCAAATTGCAAATTGTTGATAACTTGATTTGTGGCCTTTTGTTTCACTTAAAACTTGTCCCATGACCAACATGCAATGTACCAAGGCCCATCATGCCAAAGCTTGAGCTGCACATGGGCAAATGCAAAGGGAATTCGTGATTTTGCAAAAAATGGCATGAAGTTGCCTAATCACCAACACTAGCTTAATACAAAGATTTAGGTCTTAATTTTGTTTCTAATCTCTTCCTGAGGTAAAATGGACTGAAATGCACATAAAAAGAAAGCCCACGCACGAGGGATTGGGAGGCTGCATGTGCATACTTGATTTTGGCCAAAAGAAGATTTCATTCTTTCCAAGAGCTTTCAGCGCGAAAAACCTATCCTACCCTCCTCCTGATGCTCTATATATTGAGAAGCAAGTCTCAGTGAGCGAGGTTCGTGCTTCATTTCATCAATCAAATTCAGAAACTCCATAGCTTGTTGCTCTTCATTTTTCTTCGATTCTTCCATCTCCCTTGCGCGTTTTGGTCAATTCTTCTTGCATTCTCTTCTCCAAGTGATAAGGATTGTAGATCGAGGCTTGGTTTGCAACTGGAGTGAAGGAGACAGTAGATCCATTTTTTACCAAAGGTTTGAATTCTCAACTTTGAATTCTGATTTCTAGCCGTGCATTGTGAGATTTAAGTTCATAATCATGTTGTTTGAAGTCCATTAAGTGTTTTTGAAGCTTCAGAGCTTTTAATTTGATGAGATATGCATGAATGATGCATCTGTTTTTTCTGCTCAAGTGAGTTTTTGGCATTTTTGCACGATCTGTTCTTGATCCATGGTTCATTATTTGTTTTGATTCAACTTGCAATGTGAAGTATGAAATGCTAGCTTGAATTTGCACGAAATTTCATGGAAAATAGTGTAGAATTGAGCATGATATGTTGAATGGAAAATGAGAGGATGAACTGGATCATGCGCGCGTTTTTGCCCTAGCCAGAGGTTGAAGATGATTATGTGGCCTCCTCTGGTTGGTTGGCTTATTTCTTTAATTCATTTGAATTTTGTTTTATAAATTGATTTCTATAATTTTATTTATTACTCAAAAATGATTAAAAAATTCTGAAAAAATCATCACAAATTCAAAATAATATTTCTGACTTTGTGTATTTTTTTGATAATTTTTTAAAATGTTTTGATTGGTTCAAAAATTCATAGGTTTAATTAATTAATTGATCAAAGTTTATTTTTATTTTAATAGTTCCTTTGATCTAAAAAATCCACAAAAAATATTCTAGACTCATAAAATAATGTAAAGTTTGATTCTGAATTTGGTTTAGCATATTTTCTACTTTTGATTAGATTTTTAATTTGAGAAGTTTATTTTGAATTTTTGCTTTGTAATTTTTATTTTTATATTTCTTTTAATCCAAAAAAAAAAATTCAAAAAAATTATGTAAGCTTGTTTTTAGTCATGGAATGAGAATATAATTTCATTTTTGACCTTTTGTTGATTTTTGGCTAGGGTTTGCATTTTTCCATTTAAATAATAGTTTAATTATTTGTTTTTGTATTTTTAATATTTTCCTTTAATTCAAAAAATTCACAAAAATTCAGGGATGTGTGTTTTTAGCTCTAATATTTTAATATAATTTTGGTGGGCATTTTTCTAACTTTTTGATTTAAATATTATTTTGATATGTGAATATTTGTTAATTGGCTAATTGTTTGAATTTAACTTCATTTTTTACTTTTCTTTAATTCAAAAAATGTGAAAAAATATATTTTCTGACATTTAGGGTTTCTTGGTGATTGGTATGACCTTGGTTTAATTTGTTTGAATTTTGATCTTACTTAATCAATATTTAAGATTAAAAGTCAAAATTTAGGGTTTTGTTGCTTATGGTGCAAGTTTTTTTCAAAACCACTATGCCCTAGATTTTCAATAGGATTCCAATCTTGATTAGGGTTCATGAATGTATTGAGGATCTTAAAACCATTTATCTTGATCTTTTTAACTTGGTTTGACATTTTTCCACAAATTATTTTGAAAACTTGTCTAGTTTGGTAGTTTTGCCAACTAGTCTTGAACTTTGGACTTCATTTGGTTTTCTCCTCAATCATTCATGAACTTAAGGCTTACATTCTGACTTTTATACCTTTCAAAAATGTTAATATTTTTTTTAGTTTGAATTATGGACCCTTATTTCCATTTTTGATGTAATTTTGAAGTGAAGGTACCCAATTATGTTTGCATGTCTTGTTGCAATTTGTTTGATGGCCAATGAACTTGAGTGAGGCATATAATTGGGAACCTAAGGATCATGTGGATTCTGATTGTCCATGTTAGCTCAAGCCATTTCATTTAAAAGCCTCATGTTTGAATGTTTTGAACCTTCTAATGAATTATGTAGGTTTCATCTCCTATTGTGTTCATGAAGTTGTGATTGAATTAATTGTGCATGATTAACATGTGTTTGCTCCTGACCTTTATGGTCTTTGTTCATAATATTCTCAAGCTCTTATGATCCTTGATTGATATTCAATTGTCAATTCAACATGGTGATAGAAAAGAGCAACATTCCTCTGGTTCTTTTGATCTAATATGTGCATATGCTTGTTTCCTCTTGCCTATCATGTCTAATGTTTGATAATTGCCACCATGTTGGTCTCACTTTTTCACCTTATGGAATACTAACTTGGTTGTTGAATATGCGAGGTACTCTGAGAAAGTTGCCACTTTTGGCTTGAGGCTTTTGTGTTTCACTTTATTTGTGGAACACAATTTATTGTATTGGCATTATTTTTTGTGCTTGGCATGTTTGATGGTTTATGCAGGATATACATACATATGATTGTGAATGCCATACATTGCCCATGGGATTTATTCATATCTGATAAATTACTTGCATCCTGATGGTGTAATTTCTAACTCGATTTGTCTACTGATGCCAGCTTGCTTGAAGTTTCTCTAGGTTTCTTTTATTCTTGCTTGATTGCTACAGATAGTTATTTGTTTGGTATTGTACTACTTCCTTTCTCCCATTTTCATTTTGCATAATTCTCTGACTGCATGATGGGACCTCTGTTGCTGATATATGTCAGGAGGTCCTCTGGTTTTTTTGTCTTATACATGTGATGTGTTTGCTTTTGATTGATGAGTCACTCAATTTAGAAATTTAGATCACAACTTCGCTCGCATTGCATATTCCCCATAGGATGTTTATTTATTTTCTTCTTTAATTGTTGATCGATGAGTCACTCAATTTAGAAATTGTGATAACGACTTCGCTCTCATTGTATGTTCCCTATAGGATGTTTATTGCTTTTCTTCTTTAATTGTTGATCGATGAGTCACTCAATTTAGAAATTGAGATCACGACTTCGCTCTCATTGCATGTTCCCTATAGGATAGTTTTGTTAAGCTCCCTCTAACATGTTAACATAGGATAGGATTTTCCTTTATCCTCAACTCTAGGATTAACCATTGTATGATAACACTAGGGATAGTGCTAGGCTAGTTTCCCTTAGTTGTTTTTACCTTTCTTTGCATTTTTCATCTTAAAACAAAAATTGTTTTCTTGGCAAATCATAAGAACACCTCTAATAAACTCAAACTCCTTTTCAAAATAAAAGATACAAACCAATCCTATTAGTTTGTGTGCCTCTTGGCTTTGCTTTTAAACCTGTTTTATTGATGTTTTGCCATCTCTACCATGATACTGTGTTATCTTTTAGCCGATGTTTCGCCATCGCACATTTGTTTGAAGTCGATGTTTCGCCATCGCACATGTTTGTTATCCTACTTTGATTCTCAATATCATTGTTAGGTGTGATGTTTTGACATCTGTTTTATTGATGTCTCTCCATCTTTGCCATGACTTTGTTATCTTTTTGCCGATGTTTCGCCATCGCACATTTGTTTGAAGCCGATTTTTCACCGTCGCACATGTTTGTTATCCTACTTTGATTCTCAATATCATTGTTAGGTGTGATGTTTTGTCATCCATTTTATTGATGTTTCGCCATCTTTGCCATGATATCTTGTTATCTTGAAGCCGATGTTTCTCCATCGCACATGTTTGTTATCCTACTTTGATTCTCAATATCATTGTTAGGTGTGATGTTTTGTCATCCGTTATATTGATGTCTCGCCATCTTTTCCATGACTTTGTTATCTTTTAGCCGATGTTTCTCCATCGCACATTTGTTTGAAGCCGATGTTTCGTCATCGCACATGTTGGTTATCCTACTTTGACTCTCAATGTCATTGTTAGGTGTGATTGTTTTATCATTTGATGTTTCTCCATCTTTGACATGTTAATTTATTATTATTTAGCCTATGTTTTACCATCTCATTTGTTTGTTGTTTTATTTGATGTTTTGCCATCTTGACAGTTTTTGTTGTCTTAACTAAAAAACACAAACCAACCAAAATATGTAAGCCAAACTACGGCTGCTCTGATTCCTTAAAAGGGATACGTAGGCATTGGGTTAGGGCCCAACCGAGCACATCTTTTCATTTTCCCTACATTGTTTCCTTTTTATTTCACATGCATTCCCTTTTCAGTTTCAGGCTATAGAAATAGGATTTGACCACACCCATTAGATTAGACAACAAGAGTGGATACCGAAGAGTACTACGGGCATGTGGGGTGCTAACACCTTCCCCTCGCATAACAAACTCCCTTACCTGATCTCTCGGTTGAATGACCGTGATTTCTCTCTTTTCAGGTTTTATCGATGTTTACCTTTCCCTTTCGACGGGATAAAATACGTTCGGTGGAGAAGACTTCATTGATGTTTCATTACATCCAGATGACAGGTTCCGACCGTGTAGTTTCAATATGTAACTAGCATAATATTCTCATCTGGGAACATGAAATCCATAGATTTATAGTCATCTACTTCTTGATGAGCCAAATGATCTGCCAATACACTTCCCTTGATTTCCTTCTAAGTAGTGTGTTAAATGTCGTATTCTGTCATGACCATTTTCCATTTTGTTATTCTTCCGGAGAGAACGGGTTTCTCGAATATGTATTTTATATGATCCATTTTAGAGATCAACAAAGTAGTATGAGTCAACATATATTGTCTTAGTCAGCGATTATCCCATGCCAAATCGCATCAAGTTTTCTCAAACAGTGAGTATTTTGTTTCACAATAGGTAAACTTTTTTCTAAGGTAGCATATTGCATGCTCTTTTCGACCAGACTCGTCATTTTTCCCCATTACACACCCCATTGAGTTCTTTAATACTGTTAAGTACATGATCAGGGGTCTTTCTTCAACTGGAGGTTCTTGGAGGTACTCCTTGATTTTGTCTAATGCTATCTGACAATCGTCGTTCTACTTTACTACTTGATCTTTCTTTATTAACTTGAAGATTGGCTCACAAGTAGCGGTAAAATTGGAAATATATCTGGCAATGTTGTTCAAACATCCCAAGAAACCTATGACTTCCTTTTCAATACGGGGAGTCATAGTTTCTTGAATAGCTTTAACCATGGAGGGGTCAACTTCAATACCTTTTCTACTGACGAAGAAACCTAGGAGTTTACCGGATCTTACCCCAAAGATGTACTTGTTATGGTTCAATCTCAGCTTGTACGTCTTTAATCTCTCAAACAACTTTTGTAGGTGATTAAGATGTTCCTCTTCAGTCTGAGACTTGTATATCATGTCATCAACTTAAACCTATATCTCATGATGGATCATGTCATGGAACAAAGCTACCATAACACGCTGATATGTTGTGCCAGTGTTCTTCAAACCAAACGACATAACTTTGTAATTGAAAGTGCCCCACTGTGACACAAAGTAGTCTTCTCCATGTCTTCAGGTTCCATTTTGATTTGATTATAACCGGAGAAGA
This sequence comes from Vicia faba, assembly GCA_948472305.1. Lineage (NCBI taxonomy): Eukaryota > Viridiplantae > Streptophyta > Magnoliopsida > Fabales > Fabaceae > Vicia > Vicia faba. The sequence continues at coordinate 80,848,106 of OX451740.1, read as the reverse complement.
CATCCATGAAGGAAAATAATTTATGCTGAACAGTGTTTTCAACCAAAACATCAATATGCGGAAGCGGAAAGTCATCTTTGGGGTGCTCTATTCTGATCCCTATTGTCTACACATATACGCACTTTGACATCCTTCTTAGGTACTGACACCACATTTTCTGCCAACTAATGATAGGACGTTACGGCTAAGAAACCTGCATTAAACTGTTTCATAACCTCAGCTTTGATATTTTCATACATCTTGGGATGCATACGACGAACCTTCTATTTTACCGGAGAACAACCTTCTTTCATTGGTAGGTGGTGAACCACAATATCAGTACCAAACCCTGGCATGTCTTTGTATGACCAAGCAAAAATCTCAACATAGTCACGCAACATCTGGATTAATCTGTTTTTGACACTGTCTTCTAGATTGGCACCTATCTTGACCTCTTTCTTGTCGTCTTCAGTACTAAAATTCATAACCTCGACTGGCGCTTCATGCGGCTGTATGGTTCTTCCTTCTTGCTCTAACAGTCTAACAAGTTCTCTAGGTAATTCACAATCTTCCTTACCTTCGTCCTCGGCTTGGTAGATCAGACTTTTGAAGTCATAATTGGCAATAGAAGAATCGTTATCAATGGGATCCATGGTGGATATGAGTCTGCAATTTGTTGTGTGGGTGCATGTAAGAATACATAGTAATGTTCAAAGCAATAAAGTAAAATAAAGACAAAGACCGCAAAATTTGAATGCAAACGTCCAATGATTTATTGAATAAAGACATGTGAATGAAAAATGACAACCCTAACAAATGGACCGTTGTGCCCCGGGTAAGGAACAAGGCTTAAAGTTATTATTTAAAATTACATAACCAAAACATAAAAGCAAGAAAACAGAAAATAGTATTTAATCCTGACTAAAGGAGATTTGTATAACATCTTCCGTCTTCCAATTGCTGAGCCCGTTCATGATGGCAGGAAAAATCCAACTGTCTAAGTCACAGTCACTATTAGCATCTTCTACCGTGTTGACTCCATTGTTACTGATGCAGAATGGTGGTCTCCTAGCACGAGCACGAAGAAAAACCCTCTGAGCCTCTACAGTGAAACCCAAACCAAATTTATCATATTTGTAAGGGATGTCGGGAAGCTGACCCCAAGTAGTGAAACCACCTTCTTCTACCACGACTCTAGCGTCTTTCAAATAAGCCATTCTAGGCGGAACCCTGGTAAATTTAGGAATAGTAGAAACGTCTTTAGTAATTGTAGTTGTCCGAGGAATAACTTCAAAAGTCTAGCAGGGAGTCTCGATGAATTCGCCGTCCACCTCAACATAATTAAAGGAGTTCAAGTGACTCACCATGTACTCTTCTTCACCATAAACTATGACAACCTTTCCTGTCACGAGATATTTCAACTTTTGGTGCAATGTAGAAGTAACAACGCCTGCCCCGTGAATCCAAGGGCTTCCAAGTAAACAAGAATAGGCCCGAAGAATGTCTATCACATAGAAGGTAAACTCAAAGACCTATGAACCTACTCTGATCGGGAGATCCACCTCTTCATGGACCATCCTCTTTGAACCATCGAAGGCTCTGACCACAATATCATTGGGTTTCAGCACAACCCCTTCACAATCAATCCTGTCTAGAGCGCCCTTCAGTAGAACATTTAATGAGGAATCCATGTTAACTAACACATGAGCTAAGGTAATTCCCATGCACTCAATAGAGACATGCAAGGCCTTGTTATGGTTTCTTACTTCAGGGGTCAAGTCAGCATCAGAAAAACCTAGCCCAATATCAATTGTCATGCTAGAAGCATACTTTTCAAATTGATCAGCAGAGATATCTTCTGGTACATGAGCAGATTTCAAGAACTTCACCAAAGCCTGAGCATGGGCTTCAGAGCATAACAACGGGGATAACATGGATATCTTAGATGGAGTCTTCCCTAGATATTCAACAATCTTAATGTCGCTTTTTCGGATGATTTTCAGTACTTCCTCCATTTCTTGCAAGGAGGTATCTTCAGCGATAACTTCTTTAGGTTCCTCCATCTGGGTAGGCTCAGTCATTTGTTCATTGCCTCGAGTCTCAAGAGTCGAATTAGTAGCAATAACATGAGTTGGTATAGAAACAGTCTTCGGAGAGATTTCTAGAAAGAAAACCCTTCCACTTCTGGCAACCTTACTGGTCCCGGCAATATTGTCAATGTTGGGATCAGTAACTTTAGTATTTACACTTTCAACAACTAATGGTTCTTTCTTAACACCATGATAGTAAACATCAGCTCCATAATTCCAGGGGATAACCTTGTTAGAAGAATATGGAATTGGCCCCAGTGCGGTAATGATTAAAGGAACAACTCTAGGTTCAACCGTAATCTTAACAGTTCCTTTGGAAGTAATCCTTACAAGAGTTCTGGAAATTACAGACACGTCTTTAAACTCCAAGTCTTGAAACAATTTCTCCATAGAAGGAATCTTCTCAAATAGAATTATATGGTTATCCATTAAAGGTTCAATACCTTCTCTCAGCAGTTATCAGCCATTGGATTATGTTGCGCAGCAGTAGCATCTTTCAATGCAACCCGGAAATAAGCTGGCTTCCAACAGATTCTTCTTAATAATTATCAGGGGAGTCATCAAGTCACTTACAGTGGAAACATAATAAACATCTTCGATAGCATTAATGCCCTTGTCGTGATTAGGCATAGGTGCAATTATCACATTGGGAATCTCGGGAGGATCAAATTCAATCTCTTTGGAGTCAATCATATCCTGAATCTTATTTTTCAAAGCCCAACAGTTATTTGTGTCATATCCGAGACTATTGGAATGATAGGAACACTTTCCATTAGGATTGTACCAAGGAGAGGAGGTGTTGGGATTCTGAGGAGGATCTCTCAACATAATCAGCTTTTCCTTCAATAGATGTTGAAGTGCCTGAGACAATAGCATGTTGATCTTGGTAAATTTTATCTTGGGTGCATCCAACCTACAATGATTGCCTTGTTGATGTTATGTTGGTGCGGGATTAGAGATTAGAACCGCCCCCATAGATTGGTTGCGATCACCTCTACCACGACCCTTCTGGCCATACACAACATTAGCTTCTCTTTTCCCGTTCAATGTCTTCTTCCCAGTACTTGAAGATGCAGACACCTGCATTTTTCCACTTCAGATTCCCACTTTAACATGTTCCCCTGTTAATATCATCTTGGTGAATCCGGCTAAAAACCTTCGGATCAGGTGATTGAAGAAAGGACATGTTAGAGTTCCCATAAATATGTCAACCAGATCCCTATCAAACAAAGGAGGTTGAACTCTTTCTTCTAGATGTCTCCATTTATGGGCATCTCTTTGAAGCTTTCGTTCGAGCCCATGCTCATACTCTGTAGTTGCACACGGGTTAGTGCAAGATCAGCATTATATTGGTATTGTTTATAGAAAGCAACAGCCAAATCTTCCAACGTACAAATATTTGTCCCCTCTAGTTGATAGAACCATTCCAATTGTGTCCCACACAGGCTCTCTTGAAAGAATTGCACCCATAACTTCCTATCAACAGTGTGTGGTTGAATCTTCCATACATATGACCTCAGATGAAGCTTAGGGCAAGAAACACTATCATACTTTGCAAAAGTAGGGACCTTGAATTTGTGAGGAATAACAACTCCCGAGACTAATCCAAGATCTTCAAAATCTAACCCAAGCACTCTCTGGTTTTCCATAGCATTTAAATGATCTTCCAGTTGTTTGTATTTTTCATCAGCAAGAGGATACTTTTCATCTAAATTGTCTTCTCCATCTTCATCAAAATATTATCCAGAACCGAAGTTGCTTCCTTTCTCGGCCTTCACACTCTTACCATCTTCACCCTGGTTGTCATATTTGTTTGATGAGATATCATAGTCTTGAGCTTTCTTAGTAGGACCTCTGAACCTTCTCCCCATGTTGAGGACGCCGATGGGTTTCCTAGTCTTTTTCTTCCTCTCTTTGGTGATGAGGGTCTTCAGTTCTTTTTGTCCCTTAGCTAAGTTGAGGAACATTTGTTGGAACTGAGCATTCTGAGCCTGAAGATCTTAGAAGGTTTTTTCGAGAGCCATCTTTTTACTGAAATAAACAGCAAGAACATGCGAAAACATGTCTTGGAAACCTGTTATGTAATGATATGTATGGTATGTATATGCAATGTTTTCAAGGATCTCGCGGGATAAATAATAAAGAAATATCAGGAATTGAGTCTGGCTGCAGCTTTGACTGAAGAACTTTGCGTCTTTGTTTTTGAACGTCCTTCTATAAGAATCAAGCTCACCATGTAAAGTGGGTCCTAGCCTTTGACTCAAAGAATGTGCTTTTGGTGTTTCACAGTATCCATTTAGAGGAAAATAAATCCTCCTTCCCCTTGCTAGAAGTTTTGTTCATGATAAACCTGCATCAAAGGTCCCTAAGATCCTTTAAATGGTTAGTGAAGAATGCCATGTCATGATGTTATGATGTTGTGATGTAATATTTAAGCAAGTAGCACACACGAATAAATCACGCAAGAGCCTTAGGTTTAAAGTATTTCATGGGGTCCAAACGTAAGTACCCTTCTTTATTTGAAGTTAAGTTGGCTCAACCTGTCCTAAAATAGTAACCGGATTATAGGAATCTCATATTATGGATCTTTCTAGAATGTTTAATTTTATTACAACAACTGATTTACCACCAAAACATCCCATGAGTCGAATCTCAATGAGTGTAGCATCAATTATCAACCATCTCTGGACTTCACCAAAGTCAGCTATCTCACTACCTTCTAATGGTCAAGATGCGCCAATTAAGGTTCTAAAAGTCAGATAGTGATTATAACACTACGCGGCAGCCCAATGTTATCCTCGGCTGACTCAAGGAACATCGGTACAAACCAAAGTGTCACACTAACATAGCCATCACTTCAACCATATCGGTCTACACCATACAGTTTCCATGATCTATTGCTACTTACCTAAGGCATCCCTAGATCCAGGTGTAGGATATTTGCAAGAATTTAAACCCAAGAAACCCTTAAAATAATGCAAACAATTTAAAGCAATAAAAGTGATCTAAGACTCTAAGGTAACCCATCCTTTTATAATCCCCGACAGAGTCGTCAGTTCTGTAATACGGTGAGAGAACTGACTTGTTTTGCATTTTATCGCAAATGTTACGGATAGCAAGAGTCGCCATCGACTTTTCTTTTATTCAATAAGGAAAGAGTGAAAATAACAGGAAAGACCTTGAAGATTTTGAGTTCGGGGGGTAGGTTATGAAAAGGGAAGGTGATAACACCCTTTTCATCCGTAGTTATCTACGGGCTCTTAATCGCTTAGCTCACTTTGAAAATTTTATTTTTGTGTGTGTGTGTTTTTGTTTGAAAATATTTTTGAAAATGCCAATGTAAGGCAAACTTTGTAATGGTTCTTGTATCAGTCCTCTAGAACGCGTATAAAGTATTTGAAAATATTTGTTTGTTGAAATTGTGATGTGAGAAATGTTTTGTTTAGGAAAATTTGTGAGAAAGCGATTAACAGTATCCTACCCACTCAAGTGTTTCTTTTCCTTTTCCTTCTCCTTTAGAGATAGTACTATCCATACCATTAGTTGGTAGGTAGCCCCATCTGTTGGATGTGAAGGGACATCTTAGGGTCATTGTTCGGTCATCGAAGGAAACTTGTAAGGATGCTTTAGCAGTTTCGTAAGGAACTAGATCATTTTTTGAAAGGCAACATCGAAGGGTCATCGAGGGACTATGATCTTTTACTCGAGGTTATTTGCTAAAGCATCCCCACTTTCGAGGGACATGACCGTTATTCTAAAGGTAACAAAGAGAGGCTACCCTAGAGGTGTGAGTGTGAAAGTGTATTTGATTCAATTATATTTGTCTTGCAATTAGCTTTTCTAGCATTCAATTTTATTTTGCCATTCAAACCCTAATTACTAACATTTGCATAGAAATATAATAGCATAATGTAAAGGTGGAACGTAAACCTAGGCTATTACAGAGCTTTAGGGCAGTTACATAATAGTGAATAGTGCGGAAAATAAGTCCTAAAACTATTACATCCCGGAGACAATTACATGATAATAAAAAATGCGGGCAAAAATAATGCTACGCTATTACAATTGAACGCACCCTATACACTTTATCTAGGAAAATAAAAATAAGATGAAAATAAAAAAGAGAATGTTTTGGTGATTTTTTTATTAAAAATAGTTTTTGATGATGATTAAAATAAAACCTAAAATTCTAATTAATTAAAAAAATGGTTAATCAATTAAATTAAAAAAGTGATTAAAATAAAACCTAAAAATCTAATTAATTAAAAATGGTTAATTAAACCTAAATTTATTAATTAGGGTTTACAAAAAAATTATTTTTTAGATTAATTAAAATTAAATAGGTTAAAATAATTAGGGTTAAGAAGGGAATGACAAACAAGGTTAGAAATAAGGAAAATATGTAAAATGCCAGGGGTGGGTTTTGAACTCACGCCTTTTGCCTCCTGCAATGCACAACTTGCCACTGAACCAACCATGCGTTGGTAATAGTAGAACAAACTTTATTCAATATGTAATAAATCAGCAAGAATTAAGAAAACATGCAAAAAAAAACGTCAAAAGGTAGGGATCAGACCCATGCCCTGAGGTATTAATGCATTTTCATGCGCGCTTGCCACTGGGCTATGTTATTCATCTGTTATCATTATGGAAACAATTAAATATGAAATAAACAAAATTATTGGGCCGGAGAAGCGTAAGAGCCCTAGCTTCGGTCATCTTCTCCGAAGAACTTGTTTTTCATTCCTGCAAAATAAAGCATGTCAATGATTCAGAGGTACCCTACCCCCTAATTTGGGCCTTGTGAATTCAATGGAGGCATTGGTTTTGGATAAATCTCCCTGTACAAAGATATACGAAGAAGACAACCTAAAATGGTGCAAACACGAGAAAACCCTTATACTATCATTACGGGGGCCATGCGAGGGTTCAAACCTGCCTATTGATTCCTTAGAAGAATGTTAGTAACATTAGTATGCATTAAAACAACATGAAAACGAAAATACGAATTTGAAAAAAAAAATCAAGAAATCCGCAAGACATGTATGCTTGTTTCATACTCTTTGGATCATCATAATCGATCCAACACTACCCTATAATGGCTCTTGGATTGAATGGGATGGTTGGCTTGCTTTAAAAGAGGTAGTAACTAGGGTTTGTAGTTTCCCCTAGTTTTTTGATAATTTTTTGAATTTTGGAATCATGATTTCTCTTGCAAGGGTCTATCCCTTCTTCTCTTGTCTGAATGAAGGATATATATAGAGTGTTATCTAGGTCAAACAAGTGTGAGCTTGGACCTTTGTATGAAAGCCTCTTATTTATTTAATTTATTTTGAATTTTAAATAAATAAATAAATATAATATAATATAATAAAAATCCAATGGAGGTAAGAATGGATTCAGAGGTTCAATATGAGTTACAAAACATGATTGGACCTTGAAACATAAGCTCAATAGCCCAAAAATTCAAGTTTGATCAATTTGGGTTTCATGCATTTTCTCAAAATTGTCCAACTTGCACCAATCATAACTCTCTCAATTTTTATCATATCAAGGAGATCTGGGACTTTTTGGAAAGCTCAAGATATCCTCTACAATGTCTATGTTGATCATTTTTTCACTTGAAGAATTTATTTTATGTAAGTTGCCTTGAGAAAAAGTGTCTTTTAGTTGACTTTTGAAATGACCTATAATGTATTGGTCCATATCGCTCAAATGAAGAATTTTTTAGACTTGAGCTTAGAGAGACAAAGTTGTAGATAATTGAATTACCTTCAAAGTGATATTTGGTTGAGAAAAATGTGATGAAGCATGTGAAAGTTATTCTTGGTCAAAGTTAAGTTGACTTCTCCTTAAGAAAACCCTAACTTTGTAACTTTTGACTTTTGGTAAATCTTGAGTTTTCTTGAAGAATCATGATCAATCCTTGATAAAATTATGAATGTGACTTCAAAATATTGAAGTTGACCAAAGATCTTGAATTTTGACTATATGTTGACCACAATTTACTTTTTATCCAATACAATTGAATTTTAGTCATTTGAGCAATTGATTGAGCAAACTTGTAGTACAAGGCTTGAAATTTGGAATGAGCATTCCTTGATACATATGAGGAACCATGAAATCCACTTGAGGAATTATAAGCTTAAATTTCCTTGAGAAAAGTGAAACCCTATTTGTAGGCAACTACTTAGGAGGAGAATTTGTCTGATCATTCTTTGAGTAGCCTTGAGCAATTGAAAACCCTAGAAGCATGTGGAGAAATCATGAGTTGTATTCAAAAATGGGAGGGAAAATTTTGGGGTACAACAAGGGGCAACCCATTTTTATCTTGTTTATGGTATGGAAACATCACTCCTCGTAAATTCCAAAGAAGGTCAAACCTCGTAAATTCAGAGAAGGTGACTTCGTGATCAGAAAGATCTTGTATTTTAATGTTGATTCTAGGGGAAAATGGACTCTTAATTAAGAAGGCCCATATGTTGTCAAGAAAGCCTTCTTTGGTGGTGGATTGATTTTTGAAACTATAGATAATGAGGAGTTCCCACATTACGTGAATGATGATGCAGTCAAGAAATACTTCACCTAAAATAATAAAATAACAGCTTACTAAGTTGAAAACCCGAAAGGGCAACTTAGGCAAAAATGAGTGCCTCGATGGGCTGAAAACCCAAAAGGGCGGTTCAGGCAAAAATTAGAGACATAAACAGAATAAACCATCCCAGTAGATTAAAAACACGCAAGGGAAATCTATGCAAAAATTAGGGAATCTTGGAAAGTAACTTCATTAGACAAGACTTGATCGTTGAAGCAACAATCTTTATTAGAATCGCATCATTTGACAAGATGTGTTTACCTATGTTAAACTATCACATATTTGATAGATGGTCTCCACTTATTCCTTTATATTTTACACGTGTTAAACTATCAGATATTTGATAGACGTTATTCATTGCACCTTTTATGTCTTTACCTATGTTAAACTATCACATCTTTGATAGGTGGTATTCATTCCACCTTTCTGTGTTAACCTATGTTAAATTATCACATCTTTGATAAATGGTATCAACTTATTACTTTGTTTATTTACATGTGTTAAACTTTCACGTCTTTGATAGATGGTATTTGTTGTACCCCAAAATTTTCCCTCCCATTTTACTCAAGACATGTTCATTAAGGTCTTCAATTGCTCAAGGTTGACCAAGAATTGATCAGACAAATTCTCCTCCTAAGCAATGGCCTTTCAACTAGGGTTTCACTTTTCACCAAGATGGGTGAGCTCCAAAGGTCTCAAATGATTTCCAAGGTCCTAATATGTCTTCAAGATTGTCCATGCCAAATTTCATGCCTTACACTACAAGGTTGCTCAATTAATTGCTCAAATGTTTGAAAGTCAACTGTACTAGGTTAAAAGTCAAATGAAGCCAATATACATTCAAACTTCAATATTTTTGGTTAACATCAACATTTTGAAGTAATATCCATCATTTGATCAAGGGTTGATCATGATTCCTCAAGGAACGCTCTTAATTTATCAAAAGTCAGGAATTGTTAAATTAGGGTTTCTATGGGAAAAGTCAACTGAACTTTGACCAAGCATAACTTTCACATACTTCATCCATTTTGCCCCAACAAAAATCTCATTTTGAAGAAAATCCAATTTCCTACAACTTCTCTTTTATCCTCAAGTTCAAAAAATGCACCATTTCAAAGATACAAGCTCATATATTACAGGTCATTTTCAAAAAGTCAACAAAAGACACTTTTTGCCAAGACCTTTTACATCAATATAAAATCCTAAAATCCAAAATTTATCAAAAGATAGATTTAAGTAGACATCTTGGGTTTTCAAAAAAGTCCTAGATTATCATCATTGGGTAAAAATTGAGAAAGTTATGGCTTACACAAGTTGGGAAATTTTCAAGAAAATACATAAAGTCAACTTTGGGCAAATTCATTTTTCAGGTTAGTGGGTCTAACTTTTACGGCCTAAACATGTTCAAGACATGTCTAAGGATCCCTAAGCACATTCATGCAAAGGCTTGATTTTTTATTTTATTTATTTGTATTTTATTCATTTAAACTCAAGAATAAATAAAATAAATTGTAAAAAATACTTGGGCTAGCACATGGATTGGTTTATTTGAAGCCAAATACAGTTGTTAATATCCAAAAAACTTCCCATTTTTATGCAAGGATCAATAATTGGGAAGAATCTTCACTTATGGCATTTTTTCAAATATGTGATCATGGCTTTGAAACATAGCCTTAATGCCATGATTCTTTCCATATTTCTTCCCTAATCTCACCTCCTCTATTTATATAATACATTTGCAAGCATTACACAGGCACAAATTTCCTGAGAAGAGCTCCACAAAATTGCAAAAATATCTCAAAGTTATGAAATTTAAACAGCAAGTTCCAGCCATACTTAACCCATTCCAGGGATCCTATCATCCTGCTGAGGTTCCCAGGGTTCGTTTCCAGCCATCCCTCGAGCTAAAACATGCCCAGAACCATCATTTCCAAGTGCTCTAATTATAAGTTTATCGTGAATCCAATTTCGTTATTCAAGCAAAATAAATGGATCATACACGCATATATACGTTCACACTAATGTTTGTGATTGTTTAGAGCCATTACATCTAAGCTTTGGCGTGTGGATGGAGTTTTTTTATTTTTAGGGCAAAATTTCAGTCTTGATTGGTTTTCAAGGATACATGTCGTTTCAGGTTAAACCAGCACCATGGTTGGATTGGCAGACCCCGATTTAGGGGGGTATCCTAAATCTTGAGCTTCGATTTTGCCTTTTGTAGGTTTTAGGATTTTTGTTTGACCGGAGAGGGTGACCGGAGTTTGACTCTGTCACCCCTGAAAAACATTGACTCCGGCAGTATATGCGTCTTCCCTTCATTGGTCCATTTAAAATACATCTGGCGCGCGTTTAACAAATTTGAATTTTTGTTGATTTTGTATATTATATTGTTTCTTTGTTTGTATTAATAAATGAATAAGTGGCTGAGTGGTAAGGAAGGTATGTGTACAAGGAGGAGACCTGGGTTCGATACCCAGGTCATGCATTTTATTATTTTTTTCTAATAATTCCTTTGTCGATCCAATGCTGGCATGTCCCACGCGTGGATCATAACCCGTCAATCTAAGTCATCAGATCACATATGATTCAAATCCAATGCATCCAAATGCACAGAGCACCATGCATTCTCCAAAGCGTTCCTCACTGGATCACAAAGCAGACCTGGGCTCCTCTTTACATGGGCCTCACGTTTTTTCAATTCACACCCCCTCATTTCACTTTAACATCAGGCCCATCTTTACATTTTTGTTTTGTTTTATTTATTTATTTCTTTTAATTACTTTTTTTATTATTTAATCAACAAAATTAAATATAAAAAAATCACCAAAAATAGATTTAGGATTCTTTCTTAATAAAAATTAATTTTGTAGATTAATTAATTATTTTTTTAACCTCCTTTCTTAATTAAAACTAATTAGACCTAGGATTTAATTCATTTTAATTTCTTTCTTTTCATAATAAAAATACAAAAAATAGAATTAATTTCTTTTATTTAGTTTCAATTTTCTTTAATTATTTCTATTTTTCTTTAAGTCTAGATTTAGGTTAGTTAATCCAATTTTTACTTAAACCAGTTTCTTAAATAAAAACAAAAAAAAAAAGATTTTTTCTTATACCTTAGGATTTTTAGACATACTTTCAATTCGCGCGCGTTATTACCTTTCGCATTTTATTTTCATATTTTTGCAACTGCGTACTGGATGTAATAGACTATAATTAAGACCTTTTACTTTACTGCTTTCTTAATTTTCCCCCAAGTTTTGGACTTGTAATAATCCCCCTCCCTGTAGCCTTGTAATAATTAGATTTATATTTTCGCACTTTTAATTACTGCAAACTATTAAACTGTTTAGATGTATGCTAATCAGGATTGTATGGCAAGAGATTAATAATCAAAACACTAGCAAACCTAACACAAGACAAATAACTGAATACAAACACAATTGAACATATACACCTCTAGGGTATCCCACTTTGGTTGCCTTAGGAAAAAAAAAAGATACATCTCTTGAAACGTGCGAGATTTTAGTGGCTACCCTCCAGTTTAAAGATCATAAGTCCCCCGATGACCCTCTCGATGTTTCCTCGGTATGATCTTAAAAACCCTAGTGTAGTTACTAAAATTTATTTCCCAGTTGTCTTTGTGACTGTTTAAACGTCCCTTCGAATGTCCCTAAAACATCTAACAACTAGGGCTACCTACTCACTAATAGTAGGATAGCACTGTCTAAAGGAAAAGAGGAAAAGAACAACCTTTCGAGTAAAGTAGATAGCTGCTAGATGCTTTCTCAAACAATTTTTACATTTAGACAAAAATTCATTCAAAAACATTTTCAAACACTTTGTACACGTTTTCTACCATTCCGAGAAACATTACAAAGTTTTCCACACTAAGGCGCTTTCAAAAATACTTTTTCAAAACACACAAAGCACAAGGTATTTCAAGATGAGCTAAGCATTTAAGAGCCCGTAGATAACTACAGATGGAAAGGGTGCTAACACCTTATCTTTCTATAATATACCCCTCTTACTCAGAAATAATCTCGAAAGGTCTTTTCTGTTCTTTTCACCCTTTCCTTTGTTGGATAAAATAAAAGTCGGTGGCGACTCTTGCTTACCGCAACATTTGCGAATACAAATGCAAAACCAGTATAACAGTCGGTTCTGCCACCGTATTACGGAACTGACTACTCTGTTTGGGAATATACTTATAAGGTGGGGTTACCTTAGATTTAGATCATTTTAAGTTTGCTTTACATTATGTATTTTGTATGCTTTACTTTTAAGGGCTTGTTTGGGTTGTTACTAAATATCCTACACCCGGATCTGGGGCACCTTTGTAGGTAGTAGCAATAGATCATGGGGACTGTGTGGGATATACCGACATGGTTAAAGCGATGGCTGCATTAGTGTGACACATTTATTGGTACCTTTATCCCTTGAGTTTAGTCAAGGAGAATACGGGGCCACTGTGTGGTGTCATGAAGCACTAACTGACCTTAGAACCTTTAATTCAACAACTTTGCCATTAGGAAGTAGTGAGATAGCCGGCTTTGGTGCAGTCCGAAGTTGATTGATACTTGATACTACGCTTATTGAGATTGGACTTTCGAGTTATTTCGGTCGCCAATAAAGAGGCTTGCGCTGAAACAATTCCCGATGAAGAAAGATCAGTGAGATTGAGATTCCCTAGAACCTGATTACTTTCTAGGACAAGTTGAACCAACTAAACTTCAAGAGGGTACTTACCTATGGAACCCATGCATGCCTAAACCTAAGGACTTGTTTGTGTGCTTGTATATAATTTTTTGTACATGACATCATGGCATCATAACATGGCATGTCGCACTAACCATTTCAAGGATTTTTGGGACTTATCTTTGTGTTATTTTGTAGGACATGGCTTCCACTCGCAGGAATACTATCCAAGTCAACCTCGTAAGAGTGTCTCCTCAACTCAAGGAGTTAGCATCAAGGGTTCCTGAACATTCTTCATTTACCAAAAGAGATGGTCGACTTCTCAATATGGTTACCTCGAGCCTTAATGAAGACATGATGAAAGTGCTCTTTCTATTCTTTGATCCTTGACACCATTGATTTACATTTCCCGATTACCAATTAGTGCCTACCATGGAGGAGTTTTCTCAGTTATTTGGAGTGCCTATTCTTAATTAATTACCATTCAACGGTATTGAAAGAGACCCAAAACCTGAGGAGATTGCTCGAGCTCTACATTTACAACGGTCCGACATTATGGAAAATTGGGAAACAAGAAGTGGTGTCAAAGGGTTTCTAGCCAATTTTTTGTTTGAGAAGGCTCACTATTTTTGGGATACTCTGGATTTATAAGCCTTTGAATAAGTGTTGGCCCTTCTCATCTATGGGATGGTATTGTTTCCTAATCCGGACCAACTCATAGATGTTAATGCAGTCAAAGTTTTTCTGTCTCGTAACCCGGTGCCTACCTTACTTGGAGACTTACACTCTCTTCACACTCGCAGTATGAAGAGAAGAGGGACCCTTATATGTTTCCCTCCTATGTTGGCTAGGTGGTTTATTTCGCACCTACCTCGATCTATTTTGAAGAACGAGCAAGGCATGAGATGGTCTAATAGGTTGATGTCCCTCACGCATTCAGATATTCATTAGTGTCCTCGATCTTTGGAGGATGTTACCATCATTGATCACTATGGGGAATTCCCTAATGTCCCCCTGCTAGGAATTAGGGGAGGGATCACCTATAACCCTTGTTTGGCATTGTGACAGTTTGGGTATGCTAGGAGGGATGGTCCTCATGATGCACTTGTCCAAGGAATTGCATTCGACTATGAGAATGATGTCGAAGGTTATCGTCAGAGGTTCATACGAGTTTGTGGTATGGTGAAAAAAGATGATAGAAATACATTGGGGCATAAGAACTCCATTCCTTTGGAGACTTAAATTAAGTGGGTACGAGCACGCACTCAAAATCTCATGATGCCTTATGAGGCCATCCTACCTATCATCAAGGAACCTATTTCCGAGAGAGATGTTCCTTACATTATTCTCCATCTCGACATGCCGACTAATCTCGAGGAGTTACAAAGATCTTGGATTCAACTCAAAGTGGAACGGGACACCTTTGAAACCTAGTTCTACGCAAGCGAGAAGAAGGTTTTGGAGCTCACAAGACAACTTCATGCAAAGCAGAGTTTGAATGCCTATATTGCACCAAAGAGGATGCGCTCATGGGAAGCATGAGTCCTTTCTGTCTTAGGAGTTTTATTTTGTATTATCTTTGTTTCTTCCATTGTAAGCCCAAGAGGCGTCGTTGTAACCGTTTAAACTTATTAATGCAATTAATGTTTGTTCTATCTTTGTCTAAAAAAATTTAAATCTTAAAAGTCCTTGAAAACATTGCATAAGCATATCATGCATATCATCACATAAACAGGTTTTAAGACAGGTTTCTTATCTTTTCGCTATTCATTTCAACAACAAAAAAAGAAATGTCTCTCAAACAAAATATTAAGGACCTTCAAGCCCAAAATGCTCAATTCTAGCAGATGTTCCTGGCTCTGGCTAAAGGACGAGAAAACCTGAAGTCTCTGATTCTCAAAGACAAGAAGAAAAAGACAAAGAAACTAGTGGGTGTCCTGAATATGGGAAGGAGATTCAGAGGACCAGTAAAGCAAGCTCTAGAATTCACAAATCCGTCAAATGAGGGGGACAATCAGGAAGAGAAGCCAAAAGAAGAAGACCACATTCTAGAGTCTGATGAAGAGGAGGTTGACAATGCTGAAGAACAATATCCTCCAACCGATGATAAGTATAAACATCTAGAAGACGGTCTCAATGCTATGGAAGTTTAGAGGGTACATGGGCTGGATTTTGAAGAACTAGGGCTGGTTTCTGGAGTGGTCATTCCACAGAAGTGCAAGGTTCCCACATTTGCTAAATATGACAGGATTTCATGTCCTAAGCTCCATCTGAGGTCTTATGTCAGGAAGATCCAACCTCACACCGCTGATAGGAATTTGTGGGTTCATTTCTTACAGGAAAGTTTATCAGGGACTCAATTGGAATGGTTCTATCAGCTGGAGGGAACCAACATCCGCAACTGGGAGGATCTGGCTGCTCCTTTCTACAAGTAGTACCAATATAATGCTGACCTCACTCCAACCTGTACACAACTTTAAAGCATGTCTATGGGTTCCAGTGAGGGCTTCAAAGATTATGTCCAAAAGTGGAGAGATCTTGCGGGAAGAGTCCAGCCTCTTCTGTATGATAAAGAGCTGGTAGATATGTTCTTGGGTACTTTGTCAGGCCCATTTTTCAACCATCTGATTGGAAGTTCTCCAGCCAGGTTTATTGACCTGATATTGACTGGTGAACGAGTAGAAGCTGGTATTAAGAGCGGTATGATTCATAGAGATGCATCTTCGAGTACGGTGAATAAACCATTCTCTGGGAAGAAAGAAGTAAGTGTTGCCTATGGTCAGAGGAATCAAATAAAAGCTAAACACCGTCCAATGGTGGAGTTGTGATGATATCCAACCCTACGCCTAGTAAACAACAAAATAATCAGCGCAAGCATGATACACCCAGAAAACAATTCACCCGACTTAACATTTACATATCTCAGGTTTTGCCACACTTGTTAAAGTCTAATCTGGTCACTCTGAGGGAGGCTCCTAAAAATCCAAATACTACATCTCCCTGTTATAATCTAAATGTTCGGTGTGCCTACCACTCCAACAGCCTAAGGCATGATACAAATGATTGTTGGGCTCTGAAGAATAAAGTGCAAGATCTTATTGATGCAAAGGAGATTGAATTTGACCCTCCTGAGACCGCTAATGTGATAAATGCACCCATGCCCAAGCATGACCAGGGTATTAATGTTGTTGATGACGACCTATTTGTTTCTTCTGTTGATGAGCTAGCTACCCCCTTCCAATTGTTAAGAAGAATCTCTTGCGAGCTAGTTTATTTTCGGGTTGTGGTGAAGGTTGCCACATGTGTACATCTCTACCCAATAGTCGCTTGTTGTTAAAATTAGGTGTCCAACGCCTGATGAACAACAAAGAAATTATGTTTGAGAAGACTCCCTCTATAAGAAGTCTGTGTGAAGATATATCAATTATTACCATTTATGACAATCCTCCCAAGGTCTCCTCCAAAAGACCTGTCAGGATTACATCTACTCCTAAGGTTGCTCCTTTAATTATCACTTTTCTTGGGACGATACCATATTCCTCCGATAAGGCTGTTCCTTGGAACTATGGGGTTGACTTCTATTACCATGGAGTCAAGAAAGACAAATTGGCTATCAAATATGGAGTTTCTGAAGATATTGATCCTAACATTGAAAACATTGTTGGGACTAGTACAATCACCAGAAGCGGAAGGATTTTCTCTCCTAAAATCTCTCTGAAGACTGTTGTCACTCCTTTGGTTATTCCTGCTCATACTCATGTTACTGCTCCTATTACTACTCATGTTACTCTTATTTCTACCCATACTATCATTCCTGCTGTTATTCCTGCTACTGAGTCAGCTGAGACCCGGGGCACAGAAGTATTGGTTAAGCCTGCCTGGACGGAGGCACCTAATGAAACCTTTCCTGAAGCCTCTAAAAAAGAAATGGAGGAGATATTGAAAATCATATGGAAGAGTGATTATAATGTTGTGGAACAATTGGGGAAGCCCGTGCTAAGGCTTTGGTGAAGTTTTTGAAGTCTGCTCATGTGCCTCAAGAGACTTATGTCGACCAATTCGACAATTGCGTTGCTAGTCTGACTGTTGACAATGGACTCGGTTTCTTCGATGCTAATTTGACGGCCAAAGGATGAAAGCATAAAGATTCCCTACATGTATCTATTGAGTGTAGGGGAACTATCCTGGCTCATTTCCTAGTTGATACGGGCTCGTCACTAAATGTTCTACCCAAGGGTGCTTTGGACAGATTGGACCGTGAAAGGCTTACATTGAAGCCTAGTAATATTGTCGTGAGGGCTTTTGATGGTTCTAAGAGAATGGTAAATGGGGAGATGGACATTCCTATTAAAATTGGTTTTCAGACCTTTGACTCCACTTTCTACGTGATGGACATCCGCCCATCTTACTCTTGTTTGTTGGGTCGACTTTGGATCCATGGGGCAGGTGTTGTTACTTCTACTCTGCATCAAATGTTGAAGTATCCGGTTAATGGAAAGATTGTTACAGTCCATTGCGAAGAAGAGTATATGGTGATCCACCTGAACTCTTTCAGGTATGTTGAGATGGATGGCGAGTTCATCGAAACCCCCTGCCAGAACTTTGAAGAGGTTCCTCAGACAATTGCTGCTACCAAGATTGTTACTAGTGTTCCAAAGATTAAAAGACCTTCATTGAAGATGGCTTCTCTGAAGGATGCCAAATTTGTAGTTGAAGAAGTTTATGTTACTATCTGGGGCCAGCTCCCTGACATCCCCTACAAATATAACAAGTTTGGCTTGGGTTTTACTTCATGAGCTCAAAAAGTTGTTTGTCGTGCTCGCGCCGAAGGACCTCCACTACGCATCGGTAACCATGGAATCAATGATTTGGAAGACAGTGACAGTGACTATGACATGGACAAATGGATCTTCCAAACTATCAACGGTGGACTCAACAATTGGAAGACCAAGGACTTTGTTCCCATTAATTTTATCCAGGAGTAATTGTCCTTTTGTTTTATTGGGATATGTAATATTTAAACAATATAAACTCTAAAGCCTTGTGTCTTACCCGAGGCACAACGGTCTATTTGTGAGGGTTATCATTTCACTTTCATATGTCATTAATAAATCATTGGACATTTTGCATACATATTTTACTCTCTCTCTCTCTTTCTTTATCTTAATCAAAATAGTTATACTCTCTTACACACACCCACATATCAAACTGCAGATCCACATCCACTCTGGATCCCATTGATAACGATTCTACTATTGCAAATTATGACTTTGAGAATTCGATCTACCAAGCCGAGGAAGGAGGTGAGGAAGATTGTGAAGTACCGGGAGAACTTGCTAGACTGTTACAGCAGGAGGAAAGAGAAATACAGCCTCATGAAGAGCCAATCGATACGGTAAACTTGGGTACTGAAGAGGATAAAAAGGAAGTCAAGATAGGTGTAGACTTGGAGCATAATGTCAAACAATGCTTAATTCATATGTTACATGACTATGTTGACATCTTTGCCTGGTCATACGAAGATATGTCGGGGCTGGACACTGATATTGTGGTTCATCGTTTACCAACAAAAGAGGACTTCCCTCCAGTGAAGCAAAAGGTTCATCGTATGCGTCCAGAGATGTTAGAAAAGATCAAGGCTAAAGTTATGAAAAAGTTTAACGTTGGATTCTTAGATGTTACTTCTTATCCATAATGGGTTGCTAATGTTGTTCCAATACTTAAAAAGGATGGTAAAGTACGTACATGTGTGTATTACAGAGAATTGAATAGGGAGATCCCCAAGGATGACTTTCCGTTTCCCCATATTGACGTTCTGGTTGACAACACCGTGCAAGATAAGGTATTCTCCTTCATGGACGGTTTCTCCGGGTATAATCAGATCAAAATGGCACCTAAAGATATGGAGAAAACAACCTTCGTCACACAGTGGGGCACTTTGTGCTACAAAGTTATGCCATTTGGGTTGAAGAACGCTAGGGCTACCTATCAACGTTCTATGGTAGCTTTGTTAATGATATGATCCATAACGAGATAGAGGTCTATGTCGATGATATGATAGTCAGGTCTCAAACTGAAGAAGAGTATCTGGATCACCTGCAAAGGCTGTTTGGAAGGCTGAAGAAGTACAAGCTGAGACTGAACCCGAAAAAGTGCACCTTTGAAGTAAGATCTAGTAAGATCTTAGGCTTCGTTGTCAGCGGAAAAGGTATTGAAGTAGACCCTGCAAAGGTTAAAGCTATACAAGAAATGCCAACTCCCCACACTGAGAAGGAGGTTAGAGGATTCTTGGGACGTCTAAACTACATTTCCAGATTCATTTCCCATCTAACTGCTACTTGTGAGTCGATCTTCAAATTACTCAAGAAATATCAACTAGTGAAGTGGAATAACGACTTCCAGAATGCCTTTGACAAAATCAAGGAATATCTTCAAGAGCCTTGAATTTTGAATATGTCGGTTGAAGAAAGACCTCTGATCATGTACTTAACAGTATTAGAGAATTCAATGGGGTGTATGCTGAGGCAGCATGACGAGTCTGGTCGAAAAGACCATGCAATATACTACCTTAGAAAAAAGTTTACCGACTCTGAAGCAAGATACTCACTGCTCTAGAAAAATTGTTGCGCTTTGGCATGGGCTGCTCGCCGACTTAGATAGTATCTGTTGACTCACACCACCCTATTGATATCTAAATGGATCCTATCAAATACATATTTGAGAAACCCGCTCTCTCTAGAAGAATAGAAAGATGGAAAATGGTCCTGACCGAATATGACATTCAATGCACTACTCAAAAGGAAACAAAAGGAAGTGTACTAGCTGATCTTTTGACTCATCAGGCTGTGGACGACTACCAATGCATGATATTTGAGTTTTCGGACGATAACATCATGTTAGTGACTGATTGTAAAGAATCTGGACCAGATAAAGGAACTGAACAAGGATCCCGATGGACTATGGTTTTTGACGGAGCTTCCAATGCACTTGGAAATGGCATCGGTGTTGTGATCATATCTCCCAAAGGCTGTCATACTCCTTTCACTGGCAGGTTGTGTTTCAACTGTACCAACAATATGGCTGAATATGAAGCTTACATTATGGGTCTCAAAGATGCTATTGAATTGAGAATCAAATTCTTGAGTGTATTTGGAGACTCGTCCTTGGTAATCCGTCAAATCAAAGGAGAATGAGACACGAAGCATCCTAATCTCATCCCTTACCGAGAGCATGTATTGACACTAATTCCGCACTTTAAAGAAGTTACATTTGAGAATTTTCCACGAGAGGAAAGTCAGTTAGCGGACGCACTAGCTACTATGTCATCCATGTTTAAAGTCTTGTGGGATAATGAAGCTCCTCAGATCATTGTTGAGCGGTTGGATGAACCAGCATATTGTTATGAGGTTGATACCAAAGAAGTAGTGGACATTCCTTGGTTCCACAAAGTGAAAAGATACCTCGAAGCCCAAGAGTATCCTGAAGGAGCTTCCATCAATGATAAGAAGTTCTTGAAAAGGTTCTCTGCCAATTTTTTCCTCAGTAACAGAATCCTCTACAAGCATAACTGTTGTACCCAAAAATTTTCCCTCTCATTTATCAAATATTTTCTCACAAGATCTCCTTAGGTTCAAGACTGCACTAGGGTTAATCAGCTCAAGACACCTCCTTAAGCACTGATGACTGAAATTAGGGTTTGAGGTTGCACAAAGATATTTGAACTTTTAATGCCTCATATGAATTTTATGGACTATTATGGACCCCCAAGATTACTCATGTTAAGTTTCAAGTCTTGGATCACATTTTTTCCTAAAATCAACTGTATTGGAGATAAAGTCAATTGTGGCCAATTTACAGTCAAACTTCATAATTTTTGACCCATATCAACAATATGAACTCATATGTATCACTTGATAATGTTTGGACCACAATTCCTCAATAAATTTGACCAAATCATCAAAAGGACAAAATGGTCAAAATTAGGGTTTTGACTGAGAAAGGGCAATTTCTGATTTTTGGCCTAGAAAATGGTTAATTGGTTTGAGGCATGATATTAAGAGTTAAATTGAATCATTTTGACCTAATGGCATGACTCAAAACATTTCTCAAGTACAATTGATTGACAGATGAATTTTCAGTCAACTAATCAAATATCAACTGTATACTGAAAAGTCAAACTTTGACTTTTTGGTCAATATCAAGTATCAAAGATCACAATTCATCAAAACATGTCAAACTATGAAATTTGTTAATCAAGAAATCAAAAAGTCAAGATTTCATTTTAAAAAGTCAAAGTTTTCAAATTTAGAAATTTTTCTAAGTGTTGAAAACTTCATGTTTTTTCACAACTTTGAGCCAATTTTTCACCATGATGCAAGATGATTCAAAAGAAACTTTTAACATGAAAGTTTTATATCTCCATGAGATATACAACATTTATTTACACAACTTCTCCTAGAAATTCTTGGATTTCAAGTTATTAATTCATGAAGTCGTGGTCTTGAAACTAAACACTTAGTGAAAATTTTGCCCTAGTTTAGGCAGGATTTTGACCTAACTTCATGACAATTTTTCATATAGTTCCAAGGGGAATTTTCAAAATTGATTCAAAGAGGGGTTTTAGAGCACATTACAAGTTTCTAAAATGTCCAAGAACTCCTTGAGATCATTCTTGAGCAAGGAGAATCGAAGAGAGGAAGTTAGGGTTGCAAACTAAAATTATAGGTCATTTTATGATGAACAAGAATTCAAATCTCAAACCTATGCTGCATAATCTTTACTTTACAGGCCTCAGACTTGTTAGGCACTCCATAATTAAATGCTTGCACAGCTGTTAGAGGCTTCAACTCAAGCATTCAATGCAATGCCCATGCTTTATGTCCATTTTAGGAAGAAAGTGCACAATTTCATTTTGAAAAAGTAGCTTTATACACAAAACTTGTGGTTGAGCCTTGCAATGGTTTTCTTCTGATCATACATGACCTATAACTCAAAAGAAGTTTGTCTTAAGCCTCACAATCACTCAGCCCATTCTTGTACTTAATCTTGGAACCATACTTTCACTTTTCTTCAAAATCAAGTAACATAGTAATCAGTATAGAGCATGTACTTATGACCCTCTCAAACACTCAAACCTTTTCATTACTTATGAACAAGTCCTTGGCAACAAAACATATGCATGATTAAGCCCCAAAACTCCCAATAACTCAAAATTGTATCACATACCTCTATTCTTGTATAACCTGACCAAAAGTTTGAAACTCACATATCCCTCGTGCGTTTTCAAGCCTTTTTGTTCCTAAAGCTTCTAAACATCATTTAGAACTCATCCCACACCCTGTTACAAGATTGTAACACCATTAACACCATCCTTCATTTTCAAAAACAGAGTTTTGCACTTGGACTTCTCCAGCACGATTCAGCCATATCTAGTACAAACTAAACATTACATCAGCTTCCTGGGACCTCCGTGGAGCTATTCTGATCATCACAACACCTTGAGGAGTGGTCAAACTCAGAATACGATTTCCAGTTTTGAGGTAAGTTTCCTTAACTTCGAACTCTTAATACAAGCATCATTAATGTTTAATTTGTGAATGAAAAATGTAGACATCATTGCCCTGAAGCTAACCATGTCTTTAGATTTCATTTATATTGCTTAAGTAGTTAGAATTTTGAATCTGAACATCCTGGAAAAGTTAGGTCAGAATTTGGTACCATTCAAAATTCATGCTCATTTTTGAGAATTAGTTTAAGTTATTTACATTTCTGGAATCGTAGTGAAATTTGCCACAAGTTTCATGTTTACATTTTTGCAAATGGATGAGAAATGAACAAGATGCAGGTGGTCCGACTAGAGGTTAAAGATTAAGTTGTTTTCAGGAAGCAGTTTCTAATATATATTTATGGTTTAACATAAATTAACGGATGTATCACCACCCCAGTGGTTAAAGCACGCGCTTGTCACTCTTAGGTCCTGGGTTCAAGCCCCAACGTGACCTTTTTGCATTTTTTTCACTTTTTTTTGACATCTTGTTGTTTTTTTTTTGCAGCGCCTGGGCCTCTATTTGTTTGGGCTTTATTTTTTGCTATATTCTGACCCTCTGCCTTGCTGTTCATACATCCTGGCCCATTTTATTTTATTTTTTATTTTCATTATTATTATTATTATTAGTATTATTATTAATATTAATTTTTATTGTTAGTAATAAAAACCCAAAAAATATTTTAATATATTATTTTCACATTTTATATTTTATTTTTCTTCACAAAAACAAAACAATAAAAACATTTCTTTTACATTTTCTTTAATAATTAAATTTACCTTTTTAAATACTTAGATAATTTAATTTTAATTATTATTATATTATATTATTTATTTTTCTTGTAAATTAAAATCAATTTAGAATTTAGGTTTTTTATTTAATTATTTTTATTTACTAATTTAATTAAATTCACAAAAAGCCTAAAAAACTTGTTTTATTTAAATTAATTTAATTTACTAACTTAATCTTAATTTTCTTATTTTTAGTTAATTATTTTATTTTAATTAATTAGGTCAAAAACTCTTTTCTTAAATAAAAAAAAATCATATTTCTTCTTACATTTTATATTCTTGCATTTTATCTTTATTTTGTACATTTATTCAAAAGTCAATATGGTTGTAATAGATAATTAGGGTTTTAATTTCTTGCAAATTCCCCATTTTTGTAATTTGTATATCCCCTCCCCTAAATCATGTAATAGCTTAGTATTTTTATTTTTCGCAATTTAAATGGTTTATATACAAATGCTAGTAAATTAGGGTTTGTATGGAAAGATTAAAATTAATGCTTAGAAAACCTTGATCAAAGATAAATCAAGTATGAAAATCAATACACTTGCACACAAACACCCTTAGGGTAAATTCACTTGGTTTCCTTACAAAAATGGCCATATTATGCATGTGAGGTATCTTAGAAGAAACAAGCAAAATGCAAGATCATAGTCCCTCGATGATGCTATCCATGTTTCCTTTCAAAATGATCTTAGTCCCTAAAGAGAAATGCTAAGATATCTTGTAACATTGCTAATCATGGTTATACGATGTCCCTTGCCCGTCCCTTTTACATACAAAGATAGGGTTACTTACCAAATCAATGGTAAGATAACAATGTCAAAAGAAAGAGGAAATGAATATGAAAGACTTTTGAGTAGGTAGAATGTTCCTAGTTACTTGCTCAAATTCAAAACAAAAACATCCTTGCTATTTTCAAAACACCTACACATTCAAAACATCTTACAAACTTGAAAACATTTTCAAAAGATCAAACCCTTTGTATACATTCTTACGAACAAGAATCATTACAAAGTTTGCCTAAACAAAGGCATCTTTAAAAAATACTTTCAAAAACCACACAAAGCACATTTTCAAACAAAAGCAAGTGATCTAGCAAGTAACTAAGAGCCCATGGAAAACCATGGATGAAAAGGGTGTTAATACCCTCCCTTTTCATAATCTACCCCCCGAACTCAAGAAAACATCTCAAAGGTCTTTCTTGTGCTTTTTCACCTTTCCTTTTGGATAAAAGAAAAGTCGGTGGCGACTCTTTCTAACCGCAACATTTGCCACCATATGGAAAACCAACAAGTCAGTTCTCCCACCGTATCACAGAACTGGCGACTCTGCTGGGGAAAATTATTAAAGTGGGGTTACCTTAGGGTTAGATCACATTTATTAGCTTTCATTGTTTGATTTATATGCTTTACATTTTTGGTTCTTTGTTTGGGTTTGAATCCTCTACCAGGATTTAGGATACCTTATAGGTAAGTAGAAATACATTATGGAAATTGTGTGGGGTATACCAACATAGTCTAAGCAATAGCTACATTAGTGTGACATATTTGTTGGTACCGGTAGACCTTGAGTAGTCAAGGAGAATGCGGGGCCGCTGAGTCATGTCATGAAGCACTAATGAACTTCTAGAACATTTACTTGACCAACTTGGTCATTAGGACGTAGTGAGATGACCGGATTTGGTGCAGTCCGAAGTTGGTAGATACTCGATACTACACTTATTGAGGTTTGGTTTTTTGGGATATTTGGTTGGCATTAAATAGGTTTGCGCTGAAACAATGCCCAAGGAAACAAACCAGTGATACTGAGCTCCTTAGAACCCGGTTACTATTGCTAGGACAAGTTTGAGCCAACTAAACTTCAAGAGGGTACTTACCTATGAGACTCCATAGAAGCCTAAACCTAAGGACTTGTTTGTTTTGTTTGTATATATCTACTTGTACATAACATCATAAACATCATAACATCATACTCATATTCACCAACCATTTCAAGGATCTTTAGATTTATCTTTGCTCTATTTTGTAGGACATGGATTCTATTTGCAGGAAAACCACTCAAGTCAATCTTGTAAGGATCCCTCCTCAACTTAAAGAGATAGCATCAAGGGTTCTTGAAAATTCTCCATTTACTGAAAGACATGGTCGCCTCCTAAACTTGGTCACCTCCAATAGTGATGAGGACATGATGAAGGTGCTCTTCCAGTTCTTGATCGTTTACATTAATGCTTCACATTTCCCTATTATCAACTTGTGCCAACTTTGGAAGAATTCTCCCAACTCTTGAGGATTCCCATTCTCAATCAACTACCTTTCAATGGTACAGAAAGAGATCCAAAGCCAGAAGAGATTGGTCAAGCTCTACACTTGCAACCATTTGATATCATAACTAATTGGGAAACAAGGAGTGGTGTCAAAGGTTTCTTAGCAAAGTTCTTGTTTGAGAAATCCCAAAACTGTTGGAACTCTTTGGATTTTAAATCTTTTGTAGAAATTGTGGCTCTCATCATCTATGGGGTGGTTTTGTTTCCAAATCCTGACCAACTCATAGATGTAAACACCGTCAAAATATTCATGTCTCGTAACCCGGTGCCTACTTTGCTAGGAGACATCCTACATTCTATTCACACTCGCACTATGAGGAAAAGAGGTATCCTTATATGTTGTACTCCTCTTTTGGAAAGATGGTTTATTTCGCATCTTCCCCAATCTGTATTGAAGAACGAGCAAGGTTCAAGGTGGTCACAAAGGTTGATGACACTCAAATATTCAGACATTCATTGGTGTTCCCGATCTATAGAGAATGTTACTATCATCGACCGTTATGGAGAATTCCCTAATGCCCCTTTACTTGGCATTAGAGGAGGTATCACCTACAACCCCTGCTTAGCCTTAAGAGAGTTTGGCTATGCCCGAAGGGATGGCCCACATGAGATGCTTATTCAAGGTTTGGTATTTGACTACGAGAATGAAAATCAAGGTCACTGCCAAAGGTTTATCCGAGCTTGGTGGATGTTGAACAAGGTAGATAGCAAGACATTGGGGCATAATAATTCCTTCCCTCTTGAGCCTTACCTCAAGTGGGTACGAACTCGTGCTCAAAGTCTTATCATGCCTTACCCCTCCATTCTCCCGGTTATCAAAGAGCCTGTTGTGGAAGGAGATGTTCCATACACTATCCTGCATCCTGACATGCCCACCACTCTTGAAGACTTGCAAAGGGATTGGATACAGCTTAAAGTGGAGCGAGATACTTTCGAGGCCCAATTCTACGTCAGTGAGAAGAAGGTTTTGGAACTCACCAAGAAGCTTCATGAGGAGCGGAGCCTGAACGCCTACATTGCACCAAAGAGGATGCATACAACTTTCTTATCTTAGAGTTTTTGTATTTCTTTGTAAGCCCAAAAGAGGCATGGTGTACTCAAACTTTGATTTATTAATATAACGTGTGTTCCTTTTTTTTCTAAAGTAAATTTAAATCTCTAATTTCCTTGAAATCATTTCATATGCATCTCCATTCATCATAACATAAGTAGGTTTCTTACAACAAGTCTCCTCATCTTTATACTGTTTATTACAGTAAGATGGATCTCGAGCAGACTGTAAAAGACCTCTAGGCACATAATGCTCAGTTTTAACAGATGTTCTTGACTCTAGCCAAAGGACAAGAGGATTTGAAAACTTTGTTGATTGAAGAAAAGAAGAAGAAAGCAAAGAAAGTAACCGGTGTTCTGAATCAAAGAAGAAGGTTCCCAGGGGCAGCCAGAAAGATCTTAGACTTCACAACATCATCTGGTGAAAAATACAATCAATAAGGGAAAGGCAAGGAAGCAACTTCCCAACAAGAATTTGAAGAGGAAGAAGAAGAAGAGGATTACTCTGAAGAGCAGTATCTCCCGGCCGACGACAAATACAAACATCTGGAAGAACGACTAAGCGTAATGGAGATTCAGAAAGTGCCTGGGCTGGACTTTGAAGAGCTGGGTTTAGTGTATGGGATTGTTATTCCACCAAAATTTAAGGCACCAGTATTTGCTAAGTACGACGGGGTTTCTTGTCCCAAGATGCATCTCCGATCTTACATAAGGAAGATAAAGCCTCACACTACTGACAAAGATTTATGGGTCCACTTCTTTCAAAACAGTCTATCCGGGACTCAGCTAGATTGGTTCTATCAACTGGAAAGGGCCAATATCCATAATTGGGAAGACCTTGTCGTTGCTTTCTATAAACAGTATCGCAAACCTTTCTCCCACTCGTACTCAACTCCAGAGTATGGCTATGGTTTCAAGTGAAGGTTTCAAAGACTACGCTAAAAAATGGAGGGACTTAGCAGGAAGAGTCCAACCTCCCTTTTTTGAAAGAGAACTAGTAGACATGTTTCTGGGTACTCTGTCTGGTCCTTTGTTTAATCATTTAATTGGAAGCTCCTCAGTAGGCTTCACTGAATTAATCTTGACCCGGGAAAGAGTGGAAGCTGGGATTAAGAATGGGAAGATCCAAAAAGACGCATCCTCCGCTGCTGTAAGAAAACCATTTATTGGTAAGAAATAAGTTGGTGTTGTGTATCCTCAAAGGAATCAAGAAAGAACTGCACGTCGTCCAATGGTGGGGTTGTCATGATCCCTAAGCCTGCAGCTACTCAATAAAGGAGAAATCAACCTAGAACAGAAAGACCAATAAGACAATTTACCTGGATTAATATGACACTATCTTAAGTCTTGGGACATTTGTTGAGATCTAGTCTGCTAACTTTGAAGGAAGCTCTGAAGAATCCTAACACAACCTCTCCTCATTACCATCCTAATGCTCGTTGTGCTTACCATTAAGAAAGTCTAGGCCATGATACCAATAACTATTGGGCTTTAAAAAACAAGGTGCAAGACCTTCTTGAAGCAAAAGAAATTGAGTTTGATGCTCCTGAGATCCTAAATGTTATCATCGCTCCTATGCCCAAGCATGGACGTGATTTTAACGCTATTGAAGATGATATGTTTGTTACTATTGTTGATGAACTTGTTACTCCTCTCCTGACTGTCAAGAGGAACCTATTGAAAGCTAGTTTATTTTTGGGTTGTGATGAAAGATGCCACCTCTATTTATCTCTACCAAATGGGTGTCATTTATTGAAATCAGGTGTTCAACGCCTAATGGATAACAAAGAGATTTTATTTGAAAAAACTCTCGTTCCAACCATTTCTTACAATGATGTTTCAATAGTAACCATTTCCGCCAATCCTTCCAGGGTCTCCACCAAAAGACCCATTAAGATTACATAAGTTCCTAAAGTGGCTCCACTGATAATTACTATGCCTGGACCAATCCTGTACTCATCAGATAAAACTGTCCCATGGAACTATAGGGGCGACGTCTACTATCACGGTGTCAAGCAAGATTGGCTAGTTGATGAAGACTCGATTTTTGAGAAGGCTAACCCCGACATCAGTAACATTGCGGGAACCAGCAAGATAACCCAAAGTGGCTGAGTATTCTTTCCCGAGATTGCTCCTCTGAAGACTGTTACCGGTCCTGTAATCATCCCTGCTTTTATTCCTATTGACACCACTACTACAATTCCTATGGTTACCCCTACTGACACTCCTACAACTGAGTCGACCGAGACTCGGGGCAAAGGCATTATGGTTGAGCTTGTCCGGATGAAGGCGCAATCAGTATCTATCCCAGAGGCCTCCCAAAAGGAGATGGAACAAATTCTAAAAATTATAAAGAGAAGCGACTACAACGTAGTAGAACAGCTAGGGCAGACTCCGTCAAAGATTTCCATGTTGGCTTTATTGTTGTGCTCTGAGGCTCATGCGAAGGTGTTGTACCCCAAAATTTTCCCTCCCATATTCTTCAAGATTTGTCAAGATCAACCTCCAAATGGTTCAAAATCTCTCAAGGGTTGCACAGTCCAATTGCCTCCTGACACAGTCAAAATTAGGGTTTTGGTCCTTGCAAGGAATTTGAGGTTTTCAAGGGTCCAATCAAGTCCCATATGCCTATATACATTGTCAAGCATCTACATGTCAAATTTCAAGGCTCACAGCATCAAATTGCACAGTCAAAAGCCCTAAATTGCTTCATAGTCAATTGTAGGGGCAAAATGGTCATTTGGCAGTCAAAAGTCAAAAATTTTGGTCAATATCTTATTTTGAAGCCACAATCATCATTTTATCAAGTCTTGATCATGATTCCACAAGCATGGCTCAAAAATCATCAAGATGCAAAAAGTTGCTATTTTTGGACAGCTGAAAAGTCAACTGTAACTTGACCAAGGCATAACTTTTTCATGGTTCATCAGAAAAATCCCATCCAATGCTCATTTTGAAGGGGATGACATTTCCTACAACTCATCTTCACACTCCAAGTCCAAGAAATTCTCTCACAAAAAGTTATCAATTTCTACATTATAGGTCATTTTCAAAAGTCAACAAAAAGGCACTTTAAGTCAAAGACCATAACTTGATATTGGTGAATCAAAATGACATGGGACCAAAGGCATTGGTTAGAGGACTTCAATACCTTTCCGAAATGTCCAAGAACATGTTCATAGCTTCAAAATTGAGCAAGATATGCATTGAAGAAGTTGGGAAATTTTTGGGAATTTGCAAAAGTCAACTTTGCCCAAAACACCTCATTTTTGCCAATGGGCCTCAAATTCCTTCTTGAATCTTTACCCAAGGCTTATGCACGACCCATTAAGATTAATTTGAATTATTTTCTTATTTTTATTAATTATGTGGATTTTTAATTGATTAATAATTCATTTAATTAATTTAATTGTAGGAAAATTCAAAAGATATGGTTTTAAATCTTTTTGTGATGCAAATACACTTAGGGCAAGCTGGCAATTCGTGTACATATCAAGGACATCAAAATCTCCATGATTGGCAAGGTTTTATCAAAGAAAAAGGTTGAAAAAGATTTGATTGGCAATCACATAATGAAACATGAATGCAATGGATTTTTGGGCCTAAAGTTGACCTAATTCCCTTCCCATATATGCAAGAAACCTAACCCTATTCAGGAGAACGTGCAAGCTGCTGTGAAACGAGAGAACAAAATTCCAAAAGTTCAAGAAATATTTGAAAACTGAATTCTCACTTGTAGGATAATTCACACCCTTTTCTTGATTCAATCACGTTGCTGACATTCCCAGAAACAATTTGCAACCAATAACGAGTCCTAAGACTCAAAGAATCATCCACAACAAGTCCCACGGTTTGCATATTTTTCCATAATTGCATATCATTATTCATGCACTTTTAATCTATATTTTGGGTTGATTTGTGTTAATAGGAACATCCTGAAGCTATTGGTGTAAGTCAATTTGATTATGGTGCTCTGAATCAAAAACCACCATTGAAGAACTTTAGGGTTTCGAAGCTTGAATTTTAGGATTTCCACATACAGAAAAATTGGACATTGAAACGTACATGGTTGAATTCGTCAAGGCCAGACGAATTCAACCCAACCATCGCGCTTTTTTTATATTACCTGTAGCCCTAATCGTTATTTTTGACATTTGCATTTTGTGGGGGTTTAAAACCCCCGCTATTTGATTGTTTTGGTTGCAGGCCAGGTGAAGAAGATGAATACGTGGAAGTATGTGACTGGGGCATTCAAACTCTTGGCGCGTTTTTTCTGATTTCCAGCATAGTTATCATTCTTAATATATTATATTTGTTGGTTATTACGTTAACAAAGACAACGCGAAGGCTCAGTGGTTGATGACGTGCTTGGAAATTGTTGGGACCTGGGATCGATTCCCAGGTCCACCCAATATTTGTTTCTATTTTTCATAATATGATCTCATGCAGCTTTCCAATGCGTTCCACCATGCACTGCAACTAGCAATGCGCCATGTGTCTCTCAGCATACATCCAATGGCCAGGAGATGAAGAGCATGGTACTCCCTAGTCAACAAGCGTGTGGTCAATCCCCAAGGTCAATGAGACTTGCTTCTTAATGGGCCTGAATTCCAGAATAACACCTCCACATTGGGCCATCAAACCCCCCCTGGTTTTGCTATTTTATTTTATTTTATTTTTTCCCTTTTAATTATCTCATAACTAATTAATTATTATTATTAACTAATAAACTAATTTTTCATAATCAATTCATAAATCAAAAATTGTAAATATATTTTATTATTTTTACTATTAACTATTATTTTTGTAAATAAATATTAACAATTAATTTAGTTTAATTTAGGCCTAATTTTCACCTTTTTCATAAATAATTAAAATAAACTTAGAACTAGGGTTTTTCTTAACTTTTAATTTTAATTCCTTTTTATTTTCATTAAAGATATAAAAAATATTAAAAAACACAAAAAAACTTTTTTCTCTTTAATTAATTAATTAATTAGTAAACTAGGGTTAATTTTAATTAAATGCAAAGGACCAAAAAACTCATATTTTCTCAAAAGGGTCCAAAACCCTAGGACGTTCCAATTTAAGTTTCTTTCCGTATTATTTTTATTTGGATTATTTATGTATCTGCTCAATGGATGTAATAGTAATTAGGATTTATCGCTTTCTTTACCTTCCGCACTTTATTTCAAAACGGGTTTTGTTTTTGGCGATGTATAGACCCGCGCCTTGTAATAGCGTAGCTTTACATTCCCGCACTTAAATTTTCCGCACTCCTAACTGTTAATATGCATGAAAGACTGAATGACAAATTAAAAAACAACTTGTAGCTCACAATTGCATGATCAAAGATAAACATAAACTGAATTGAACACACAAGCACATGCCACTTCTAGGGTACGCCTCACTCGGTTGCCTTCGAACGTGGTTGTCAAGTATAGGTTGTTTTAGAGGTCGCCCTCCTGTCTAAGATCCAGTTGCCTCGAAACGGTTGCCTCGGATAAAAGGATTTAGGACATTAGGGTTACTTCTAAGGTGTCCTACTATTGCTTCGCTGACCACACTGTCCCTTAATCGAATTGACCCGAACACCTCCAACGGTTGTGCTACCTACCTCTCAATCGTGGGATGGCACTATCTAAAGGACTCTTACACAGCCTAATTCCTTAGGGTAGGTAGATGACTCATGGGTACTTTCTCTCTCAAAAACAAACAAAATATCTTTTCACACTGACACTTTCCAAAGTTTTCAAAACAAATTTTTCATACACTCTTGAGGACAGATACAAGAGTCACTTAGAAATCTTTCAAACGAAACTTTTTTCAAACCCACTCACATTTGAAAAGCAAACATCTTTTGAAAACATAAGAGCAAGTACCTAAGAGCCCATGTATAACCATGGATAGAAAGGGTGCTAACACCTTCCCTTTCTATAAATCTACCTCCCGAACCGAGAGACATCTCAAAGAAGGAATTTTGCTGTGCTTTTGTCCTTTCCTTGTTGGAGAACATAAAAGATGGTGGCGACTCTTGCTTACCGCGACATTTTGCAAACCAGCTTTAAACAGTCAGTTTTATTTCCACCGATCACAGAACTGGCGACTCTGCTGGGGATACTTTAAAGTGAGGTGTACCTTAGGATTAGATCATACTTATGTTTTCAATTGCCTGTTTTGATTGCTTTAATATTGTGGGCCTGTTTTGGGAGTTCTATAGATCCTAACCCGGATCTGGGGGATACCTTTTAGGTAGCAACAAACTGTGACGGAACTGTGTGGGGTATACCGACACGGTTGAAGCAGTTTCTACGTTGATGTGGCACTTTGGTGAGTACCGGTAACCCTTGAGTCAAGTCAAGGAGAGTACGGGGCCGCCGCGTGGTGTCGTGAAGCATCAACTGACCTTAGGAACCTTACTTGACCATCCCGGCCTCTTTTGGGTAGTGAGATGACCGACTTTGGTGCAGTCCGAAGTTGGTTGATACTCGATACTACACTCATTGAGGGTTGTTTTCTTGGAATATTTTGATCGCCAGTTCAGTGGATAAATCAAAACAATGAACATAGAAAACAACCCAATGATATTGAGATCCTCAGAACCCGGTTACTTTTGATAGGACAGGTTTTGAGCCCACAAAATTCAAGTGGGTAGTACCTAGACCCCATGTTGGCCCAAACTCTAAGGGCTGTCTTGTGTGACTTGTGTGCCTTATCATGTTTGCCTCTGTGGATACTTGTGGTGTGTTTTTATCATAACATCATAACACCATACAACATCATATGCATCCACTAACAACTTCAAGGGTTCGAATCTTCATCTTTGTTATTGTTTTGTAGGACATGGAAACTATCTGCAGAAAGACAATTCAGATCAACCTTGTAAGGATCCCTCCTCAGCTTAAGGAGCTTACATCCAGGATTCTCGGGAGCTCTTCTTTCAGTGAGAAACATGGCAGACTCATCAGCTTGGTCAACACCAACATTGAGGAAGATATGATAAAGGTCCTCTTCCAGTTCTTTGACCCTTTGCACCATTGCTTTACTTTCCCGGATTATCAACTGGTGCCTACCTTGGAAGAGTTTTCCCAACTTCTGAAGATCCATATCCTTAGTCAACTACCCTACAATGGTACGGAAAGGGAACAAAAACTTGAAGAAGTCGCTAAAGCATTACGCCTACAACCATCTGACATCAAGGGACATTGGGAAGTTAGAAGTGGTATCAAAGGATTCTTGGCAAAGTTCCTGTTTGAGAAGGCCCAAGAATGTTGGAATTCCCTTGACCTACAAGCCTTTGAAGAAGTTGTAGCTCTCCTTGTCTATGGGTTGGTGTTGCTCCCGAATCCCGATCAGCTTATAGATATCAATGCTGTCAAGATCTTCATGTCCAGGAATCCTATACCTACGTTGCTTGGGACATCCTTCACTCATGTTACACTCGAACCATGAGAAAAAGAGGTGTTCTCATGTGCTGCACTCCTCTCCTGGCAAGGTGGTTTATTTCGCACCTTCCACAATCAGTTTTGAAGAACGAGCAGGGTTTGAGATGGTCATAACGATTAATGACTCTTACGCATGCTGATATACATTGGTGTCCTCGGTCCAGAGAGAATGTCACTATCATTGATCGTTGCGGGGAGTTTCCTAATGTTCCTTTACTTGGAATCAGAGGAGGTATTACTTACAACCCATGTCTGGCTTTGAGACATTTTGGATATGCTCAAAGGATAGCCCTCATGACATGTTGATTCCTGACATAGTTTTTGACTTCGACAACGATGCACAAGGACTTCGCCAGAGATTCATCAGAGCTTGGAGGATGCCCAACAGGGTAGATAGCAAGACACTGGGGCACAAGAACTCCATCCCCTTGGAGCCTTATCTCAAGTGGGTACGAGCCCGCTCCCAGAAGCTGGTGATGCCATATCCTCATGTTCTCCCTGTAATCAAAGAGCCAGTTTTGGAAGGAGAGGTCCCGTATACCATTCAACATCCTGACATGCCTACATCTTGGGAGGAAATGCAAAAGAGCTGGATCCAACTCAAGGAAGAACGGAATTCTCTTGAATCCAGTCTACATGCCAGTGAGAAGAAGGTCTTGGAGCTCACCCGCCTACTGCACGAGGAAAAGACTCTCAACACCTACATTGCTCCAAAGAGGATGCGCAGTGTCTTTTGGGATTAATTATTTTGTAATGTTTTGCCCATGAGTCCTTGATGTACTGAACAGATTATTTCTTAATAATAACATGTGTTCCTTTTTGTCTACAACAAATTTGAACTTTCGAACCCTTGAATGCATTGCATAAATAACATATCATGCATCATGTGCATAACAGGTACTCTTTTCCTACAGGTTGCTTAATCTTCTTCGCTGTTTATTTCAGCAGTCTCATCATGAATCCTGAATCATCTACTGAGCAATCCATCAAGGCCCTCCAGGCCCAGAACGCCCAGTTCCAAGAGTTGATCATGAGCTTAGCCCAAGGTCAAGAGGAATTGAAGGCTCTGCTGGTGAAGAAGAAGAAGAAGAGAATTGTACTGTTCAACACTGGACGGAGGTTTGTTAATACACTGCATAATGAGGCTGATCAAGCTGCTTCCTCTGTAGGGAAAGACAGCCCCCAAGGGGGAAGGGTTCCTAGTCTTGTGGTCTCCGACAACGAGGCAGATTTCGATGATGAGCAGTACCCTCCCGCTGAAGACAGGTACAAGCAGTTAGAGGATCGTCTGAGTGCCATGGAAATTCAACAGGTGCCTGGGTTGGATTTTGGAGATCTGGGTTTATCTTCTGGGGTGGTGATCCCACACAAGTTCAAGGCACCTTCTTTTGCGAAGTATGACGGGGCTTCCTGCCCTAAGCTACATCTCAGATCTTATGTGAGGAAGATCCAGCCTTACACGGCAGACAAGAACTTATGGATCCATTTCTTCCAGGATAGCCTTTCAGGGGCTCAACTCGAGTGGTTCTATCAGTTGGATGGAGCCAGTATTCGAAACTAGGAGGACTTGGTTACTGCTTTTTATAAGCAGTATCAGTACAATGCCGACCTCGCTCCTACACGTACCCAACTCCATGGTATGTCGCTAGGATCGGGAGAAGGTTTTAAGGAGTACGCGCAAAAGTGGAGAGACCTGGCTGGCAGGGTGCAGCCACCGTTGACTGACCGTGAACTCGTGGACATGTTCTTGGGGACCCTGTCTGGGCCGTTCTTCAACCACCTGATTGGTAATTCTTCTGCAGGGTTTACAGACCTCATTCTGACTGGTGAGAGGATAGAAGTTGGTATGAAGTCGGGCAAGATACAGAAAGGTGCATCCTCAAGTTCTAAAAAGAAGCCTTTCAAGAAGGAAGCTAGTGTTGTGTATGGTCCCAGAAGACAAAATAAACCGGAACGCCGCCAAGCTGTCAACGCGGTGGTAATTTCAAAGCCTGTTGCCGCTCCTCGGCAACCTAACCAACCAAGGGGTGAGAGACCCAGAAGAGAATACACTCGGCTTAGTATGACCTTGTCTCAGATCTTGCTGCAACTGCTGTCAACCAACTTGGTAACTGTCAGAGAAGCTTCGAAGGTGGTAAACACAACATCTCTGAAGTATAACCCCAACGCCTGCTGTGCTTATCACTCTGATAGCCCGAGACATTCTACTGATGATTGTTGGGCCCTGAGGAATAAGGTTCAGGACCTTATTGATGCTAAAGAAATACAGTTTGAGGCGCCCGAAAGGCCCAACGTTGTGACTACTCCCATGCCTCAGCATGGAGTGAACGTTGTTGAGGAAAACCTGTATGTAGTCTCTGTGGATGAGATTGTTACTCCATTTTTGACCGTCAAAAGGAACTTGTTGCTAGCCGGTTTATTTCCGGGTTGTAGCAAAGGTTGCCTTATATGTGCTGTTTCACCTGCTGGTTGTCTGTTGCTGAAGTCAGGCGTCCAAAACCTGATGGATAGCAAAGAGATCTTGTTCAAGAAGATTGTTGTTCCTGTTATCCCTGCTGAAGAAGTGTCCGTTGTCACCATTTTCAACAATCCTACCAAGGCTCCCCCGAGGAAGCCTGTCCAAATTATGTCTGTTCAGAAGATTGCTCCTATCATCATCACTGTTCCGGGGCCCCTCCCCTATAAATCTGACAAAGCTGTCCCGTGGCACTATGGGGCAGATGTTTATGTGCTCGGAGTAAAGCAAGAGTTCAATACTAGTACTGGCATCAGTAACATCAGCGGTCCTGCTAAAGTTACTTGCAGTGGCAGGCTCTTCTCGCCTGATATTGCACCTCCAGCTATTCAGAGACCTCTTGTTATCACACCTGCCAGTGTGCCTGTTTCCCCTCCTGATCAAGTTTCTACCCCTGCTGCCGAGTTATCTGACACTCGGGGCAAGGGGATGGCTACTGATGTGCCTGCCCAGATGGAGGCACCGAAGACTGTTAATGTTGAAGCCTCCCAGCAAGAGATGGAAGAAATTCTTAAGATTATCAAGAAGAGTGATTTCAACGTCGTTGAACAGCTGGGGCACACCCCCTCTAAGATCTCTATGCTATCACTGTTGTTGTGTTCAGAGGCCCATGCCAAGGCCCTGATTTCCTTCGTGAAGACGGCCCATGTGCCCCAAGAAACGTCTGCTGATCAATTTACTGATTGTGTGGCCAACTTAACCGCTGATAATGGGTTGGGTTTCTCTGACGCCGATCTAACTGCCAAGGGAAAGAACCATAACGATGCCCTGCATGTCTCCATTGAATGCAAGGGCACTACTCTTGCCCATGTGTTGGTAGACACCAGTTCTTCGTTGAACGTATTGCCCAAGAAGGCCTTAGACAGGTTGGATTGTGAGGGTTTGGAGTTGAAGCCTAGTAACATTGTTGTCCGAGCCTTTGACGGGTCGAAGAGGATGGTACATGGTGAAGTAGATATTCCGATCCGGGTTGGTTCTCAAGTCTTTGATTCAACATTCTATGTGATGGACATCCGACCATCCTATTCTTGTTTGCTGGGTCGTCCTTGGATCCACAAGGCTGGAGCTGTGACCTCCACATTACATCAGAAGCTTAAGTACCCGGTCAGATGGAATATTGTTACAGTTCAGGGGGAGGAGGAATACATGGTCAGCCATCTTAACTCGTTCCGGTACATAGAGATGGACGGGGAGTTCATTGAGACCCCCTTTCAACACTTTGAAGAGGTGCCTCCAACATTGGCGTCAGCAGAGACAGTGACTGAAGAAGACTCTCCTTTGAAGATGGCTTCCTTAAAGGATGCACGGGCTGTGGTTGAGAAGGGTGAGTGTGCAAACTGGGGCAGACTTCCTGATTTTACTCCTAAGACTGACAAGTTTGGCCTGGGTTTCACTGCAGAGGCTCAGAGGGCTGTACGTAAAGCAAGGATTGGAAGACCTCCTGTATTCATCACCAACCCGGGAGTGAATTCTATTGAAGATGACATGGAGGAATCTGAATTTGACAGCTGGATCTACCCAACGACCAACGGTGGACTAAGCAACTGGACTGCTAAAGACTACATACCTGTTACTTTTGTTACTCAGTAATGAACTCCTTTGTTTTTTTGAATTTGTAACGAACAATAATTTGAAACTTTATGGCCCGGTTTCTTACCCGGGGCACCGTGGCTTCATTTGTGAGGGCTTATTATTTGTCATTTTCATATATCATGAATAAAAACCATTGGACGTGTTTCGCATTTCAAATCTTGCGCTCCCTTTCTTTCTTTATTTATTGCAAAACAGCTATATTTACACACACTCACTTACACAGGTTCCAATCCACTCTAGATCTCACTGGTAACGACTCTGTTACTGCCAGTTATGACTTCGAAAATCCGATCAACTTAGCCGAAGACGAAGGTGAAGATGATTGCGAAGTGCCTGGTGAGCTTGCAAGACTGTTACTCCATGAAGAGAGGGCCATTCAGCCACATGAAGAGCCAGTGGAAACGGTAAATCTGGGTACTGAGACAGACAGAAAGGAAGTCAAGATTGGTGCCAATCTAGAGCTCAGCGTGAAACAACGGTTGATTCAGATGCTGCATGATTATGTGGAAATCTTTGCCTGGTCTTACGAAGACATGCCCAGGTTGGATACTGACATTGTGGTTCATCACCTGCCTACCAAGGAAGAATGCCCTCCGGTTAAACAGAAGGTCCGCCGTATGCATCCAGAGATGTCCGAGAAAATCAAAGCTGAGGTTATGAAACAATTTGACGCCGGTTTTCTAGCAGTAACTTATTACCCTCAGTGGGTGGCCAACGTGGTTCCGGTGCCGAAGAAGGATGGCAAGGTCCGAATGTGTGTTGATTACAGGGATTTGAACAGGGCGATCCCCAAGGATGATTTCCCTTTGCCTCATATCGACGTCCTGGTTGACAATACCGCTCAGCACAAGGTGTTCTCCTTCATGGATGATTTTTCAGGTTATAATCAGATCAAGATGCCCCCTGAAGATATGGAAAAGACTACCTTTGTTACTCAGTGGGGCACCTTCTGCTACAAGGTCATGCCTTTTGGGTTGAAGAATGCTGGGGCAACCTATCAACGTGCCATGGTTGCTTTATTTCATGACATGATCCATCATGAGATCGAAGTGTATGTTGACGATATGATTGCAGGGTCCAAAACTGAAGAAGAACACCTTGACCATCTACAGAAGCTGTTTGACCGTCTGAAGTTGTACAAGCTGAGGTTGAATCTAAACAAATGCACCTTTGGGGTAAGATCTGGAAAATTGCTAGGCTTCGTCGTGAGTGACAAAGGTATTCAAGTGGACCCTGCCAAAGTAAAAGCCATACAAGAGATGCCAGTTCCCAAGACAGAAAAAGAAGTAGAGGCTTTCTAGGACAGCTGAACTACATTGCCCGATTCATCTCGCACCTAACTGCTACCTGTGAACCAATCTTCAAGCTACTGAAGAAAGATCAAGTGGTACGTTGGAACGATGAATGTCAGGACGCTTTCGAAAGAATCAAAGAGTATCTCCAAGAGCCACCCATTCTAATGCCACCGGTTGAAGGGAGACCTCTAATCCTATACTTGACAGTACTTGACAGCTCAATGGGGTGTGTGCTGGGGCAGCATGACGAGTCTGGCCGAAAAGAGCACGCTATTTATTACCTTAGCAAAAAGTTTACCGACTGTGAGACCCGATACTCACTGCTCGAGAAAACTTGCCGCGCTTTGGTATGGGCTGCTCGCCGGCTGAGACAGTATATGTTGACTCACACTACTCTGTTGATTTTAAAAATGGATCCAATAAAGTATATATTCGAAAAGCCTGCTCTGTCTGGAAGAATAGCAAGATGGCAAATGATCTTGACCGAATATGACATCCAATACACGACTCAGAAAGCAATCAAGGGAAGTGTATTGGCAGACCATTTGGCACACCAAGCAGTGGATGACTACCAATCTATGAACTTTGAATTTCCGGACGAGAATATCATGGTGGTGACTGATTGTGAAGTACCTGGACCGGATGAAGGACCTGAGGAAGGATCCCGATGGTCTATGCACTTTGACGGAGCCTCAAACGCTTTGGGTAATGGCATCGGCACTGTGATCATATCCCCCAAAGGCACTCATACTCCACTCACTGCTCGGCTATGTTTCAACTGCACCAACGACATGGCGGAGTATGAGGCATGCATCATGGGTCTTCAAGCTGCAATTGACTTAAGGATCAAGTTTCTGAGTGTCTTCGGAGATTCCGCTCTCGTGATCAATCAGATCAAAGGCGAGTGGGATACGAAACACCCAAATCTTATTCCTTACAAAGAGTGTGTGTGGACATTGATCCCCCATTTCACGGAGATAACTTTTGAACACTTCCCAAGAGAGGAGAATCAGTTGGCGGACGCGCTGGCTACGATGTCTTCTATGTTCAAAGTCAAATGGGATAACGAGGCTCCCCGGATCATCATTTGGAAATTGGACGAACCTGCATATTGCTGTGATCTTGAGGTTGAAGAGGTAACTGAAAAACCTTGGTATCATGAAGTGAAGAGGTACTTGGAAGCTCAAGAATACCCCGAGGGCTCATCAGTCAACGACAAGAAGTTTCTGAGAAGGTTTGCGGCAAAGTTCTTCCTCAGCAACGACATTCTGTATAAGCAAAACCATGACTCAACCTTTCTGCGTTGTGTGGATAAGACTGAAGCAGAAAGGATAATGGCAGAGCTGCATGAAGGTACCTTCGGAACACATTCCAGTGGGCATACTATGGCAAAGAAGATCCTTCGGGCAGGATATTTCTGGTCCACAATGGAGGCCGACTGTTATCAACATTCTCGGACATGTCACAAATGCCAGATCTATGCTGATAAGGTGCACGTCCCTCCAGTTCCCCTGAACATCTTGGCAGCACCTT
Organism: Vicia faba; assembly: GCA_948472305.1. Lineage (NCBI taxonomy): Eukaryota > Viridiplantae > Streptophyta > Magnoliopsida > Fabales > Fabaceae > Vicia > Vicia faba. The sequence goes on along the minus strand of OX451740.1, from coordinate 80,806,654 downwards.
GGCCTTTTGCAATGTGGGGGATTGATATGATCGGCGAGATCAGACCTACGGCATCTAACGGGCATCGCTTCATCCTGGTGGCGATTGATTACTTTATGAAGTGGGTTAAAGCAGCTTCCTATGCTACTGTAACCAAGAACGTCGTGGCACGGTTCATTCGGCATAACCTGATCTGTCGATACGGCATCCCAGAAAGGATCATTACGGACAATGGTACCAATCTTAATAACAAGATGATCACTGAGCTCTGCGAACAATTCAAGATACAACACCACAACTCTTATCCTTACCGGCCGAAGATGAATGGAGCTATCGAAGCAGCAAATAAGAATATTAAGAAGATTGTGCAGAAGATGACAGTGACCTACAAAGATTGGCACGAAATGTTACCGTTTGCTCTTCACGGGTACCGTACCTCAGCAAGAACGTCAACCGGGGCAACTCCCTTTTCCTTGGTCTATGGCATGGAGGCAGTCTTGCCTATTGAAGTCCAGATACCCTCTCTCCGGATAATGAAGGATGCAAGCTTGAGCAAAGATGACTGGATCCAGACTCGACTTGATCAATTAAACCTAATTGACGAAAAGAGACTCACTGCTATTTGTCATGGTCAAACGTACCAAAAACGGATGATCAGGGCATTTAACAAGAAAGTCAGACCATAAGAGTATCAAGTCGGAGACCTGGTAATCAAGCGCATCATCCTTCCTCAAAGTGATCCCAGGGGCAAATGGAACCCCACGTACGAAGGGCCATTTGTGGTTAAACATATCTTCTCAGGAGGAGCTATGATTCTAACCACCATGGATGGTGACGATCTTCCTCACCCCGCCAATGCAGACATAGTAAAAAGATACTACGCATGAATAAAAGACCCGCTAGGTTGACACACCTAGGAAAAAATAAGGGCTTCCCGGCGAACCAAAAGGGTTCGGGCAAAAATAAGGGATGAAATGAAAAAAGTTGTACACCCGGCAAGTCGAAAACCTGAAAAGGCGGCTTGGGCAAAAATGGGTATCCCGGTGGACTGAAAACCCGAAAGGGCGGTCCAGGAAAAAGTTAGGGATAAGCGTAATACTATGTCTCATTGGATCACCTTGCATCCAGAATCCGGTATCAACTATCAGGCTCAGACGGCATCGATCAATCAGCTTCATCTTCAACTAAGCAGCCAAGTGATGAGACGCTTGAAGACATAAAGGCGATAGCAGAGTTGGAACCCAGTGGGATTTTTTTTTCACATAGCTGTTTTGTTTTCCTTTTCACAAAATTGTAAACTCTATGTTGTTCGGCGGCGTTCTCTTAGTAGGACGTCAGCCTCTTGTACATAAACGCCTATTTTCTGGAAAATTACAAAATCAATACAAGTTTATCTTTTCCAGACAAATTGCCAATTGTTTTTCCTTTTTCTGTTTTGTGTTACAAAGAACGTCCAATGTTCATTTTTGATATATGCATTTGACACTAATTGCTAACCCATAAATATTTGCATGCGAAACAAAGGACTAATTACAGGTGACAATGGAAACAGGGGCAATAATGAGTGGCCTAAGCAATCTAATTGTTCCGTCCACCAAGGTACCAAGGTAGGTTCAGCTGAAGAACATGACCAGGATACCTTCACTCCCCGCAGAGTAAGATAAGATGCAGCAATACTCTCCCCCGAGCAGAGTTGGTCTCCCATCAGCCCCAAAAAGGTGCAGCATCCCTAACAAGTCAGCAATACTCTCCCCAAGCAGAGTTAGCCCATTCAGCCCTGGAAAAGTTGGGTATCCCCAGAAGATCTCAACATTCCCCAGCGGAGTATACAGATGGTCCTCAACAAGCATCCCCGACAGTCTTAGTGTAAGATTGTTCCCCGGCGGAATACCAGACACCCCAGTGGAGCCATTTCTCCGGTACAGTTCAAAAGTTTCCCCGGGAGAGTTGAATCAACCTCCCCAGTAGATTCTGGAAGCTTATCCCCAGTAGAGTCTGGAAGCTGGTCCCCCGTAGAGTACAAATATCTCTCCCCGACCATGTTCAGAGGTTATCCCCCACCAGAGCCTATAACAGGGTTATCCTTAGCTAATTGCTACGGAAAGACCGTCCTCGGCGAAGTTCTTCCTATCCCCCAGCGGAGTTCATCAAATTCCCCAACATAACTTATCAACGGAATCCCCAACGGAGTTATCTTCAAATTCTCAGCAAAGTATCTCTTCCCACAGAGTAATTCCCCACAGAATAATCTCTTCATCAAGTTTATTCCCCAAACGGAGTCATCTTCTCCTACCGGTTTATTCTTGCAACCATCTGCAATCATCATCCCCAGCGGAAACGAAGAACTCTACTCTTCAACTTCAGCCCAGGAGTTAGCTTCCCAGCATCCGTCAAGGATTTATTTTCCTAGACAAAAATACATTCATAGACATCACATCTTCATACATCATGATACATGCGTATACGCATCATATCATACAATCTCATTTATTTTGAGAACGTCATGCATTTCATACATCATGACATTGCATACAACTAATGTTTTGCCTTTTCAGGAAAAAAGGTCAATACAAAGATGATTACTATCAACTGTCGCAATTCCGGATTCGATACCTGTATCTAGCCAGGGCATATCTGTGAGCGATTACTTGTGGATTCGACACCTGTATCTAGCCAGGGCATATCTGCATGAAGAAATTCCAGATTCGATTCCTGTATCCAGCCAGGGCACGTCTGAAGAGTTCGAAGATTCGATACCTATATCTAGCCAGGGCATATCTGTTGATGACTAATTCCAGATTCGATTCCTGTATCCAGCCAGGGCACGTCTGAAGAGTTTGAAGATTCGATTCCTATATCCAGCCAGGGCATATCTGTTGACGACTAATACCAGATTCGATTCCTGTATCCAGCCAGGGCACGTCTGAAGAGTTTGAAGATTTGATTCCTGTATCCAGCCGGGGCATATCTGTTGATGACTAATTCCAGATTCGATTCCTGTATCCAGCCAGGGCACGTCTGAAGAGTTTGAAGATTCGATTCCTGTATCCAACCAGGGCATATCTGTTGACGACTAATTCCAGATTCGATTCCTGTATCCAGCCAGGGCACGTCTGAAGAGTTTGAAGATTCGATTCCTGTATCCATCCAGGGCATATCTGTTGACGACTAATTCCAGATTCGATTCCTGTATCCATCCAGGGCACGTCTGAAGAGTTTGAAGATTCGATTCCTGTATCCAGCCAAGGCATATCTGTTGACGACTAATTCCATATTCGATTCCTGTATCCAGCCAGGGCACGTCTGAAGAGTTTGAAGATTCGATTCCTGTATCCAGCCAGGGCATATCTGTTGACGACTAATTCCAGATTCGATTCCTGTATCCAGCCAGCGCACGTCTGAAGAGTTTGAAGATTCGATTCATGTATCCAGCCAGGGCATATCTGTTGACGACTAATTCCAGATTCGATTCCTGTATCCAGCCAGGGCACGTCTGAAGAGTTTGAAGATTCGATTCCTGTATCCAGCCAGGGCATATCTGTTGATGACTAATTCCAGATTCGATTCCTGTATCCAGCTAGGGCACGTCTGAAGAGTTTGAAGATTCGATTCCTGTATCCAGCCAGGGCATATCTGTTGACGACTAATTCCAGATTCGATTCCTGTATCCAGCCAGGGCACGTCTGAAGAGTTTGAAGATTTGATTCCTGTATCTAGCCATGGCATATCTGTTGACGACTAATTCCAGATTCGATTCCTGTATCCATCCAGGGCACGTCTGAAGAGTTTGAAGATTCGATTTCTGTATCCAGCCAAGGCATATCTGTTGACGACTAATTCCATATTCGATTCCTGTATCCAGCCAGGGCACGTCTGAAGAGTTTGAAGATTCGATTCCTGTATCCAGCCAGGGCATATCTGTTGACGACTAATTCCAGATTCGATTCCTGTATCCAACCAGGGCACGTCTGAAGAGTTTGAAGATTCGATTCCTGTATCCAGCCAGGGCATATCTGTTGACGACTAATTCCAGATTCGATTCCTGTATCCAGCCAGGGCACGTCTGAAGAGTTTGAAGATTCGATTCCTGTATCCAGCCAGGGCATATCTGTTGACGACTAATTCCAGATTCGATTCCTGTATCCACCCAGGGAACGTCTAAAGAGTTTGAAGATTCGATTCCTATATCCAGCAGGGCATATCTGTTGATGACTAATTCCAGATTCGATTCTTATATCCAGCCAGGGCACGTCTGAAGAGTTTGAAGATTTGATTCCTGTATCCAGCCAGGGCATATCTGTTGACGACTAATTCCAGATTCGATTCCTGTATCCAGCCAGGGCATATCTGTTGACGACTAATTCCAGATTCGATTCCTGCATCCAGCCAGGGCACGTCTGAAGAGTTCGAAGATTCGATACCTATATCTAGCCAGGGCATATCTGTTGACGACTAATTCCAGATTCGATTCCTGTATCCAGCCGAGGCACGTCTGAAGAGTTTGAAGATTCGATTCCTGTATCCAGCCAGGGCATATCTTTTGACGACTAATTCCAGATTCGATTCCTGTATCCAGCTAGGGCACGTCTGAAGAGTTTGAAGATTCGATTCCTGTATCCAGCCAGGTCATATCTGTTGATGACTAATTCCAGATTCAATTCCTGTATCCATCCAGGGCACGTCTGAAGAGTTTGAAGATTCGATTCCTGTATCCAGCCAAGGCATATCTGTTGACGACTAATTCCAGATTCGATTCCTGTATCCAGCCAGGGCATATCTGTTGACGACTAATTCCAGATTCGATTCCTGTATCCAGCCAGGGCACGTCTGAAGAGTTCGAAGATTCGATACCTATATCTAGCCAGGGCATATCTGTTGACGACTAATTCCATATTCGATTCCTGTATCCAGCCAAGGCACGTCTGAAGAGTTTGAAGATTCGATTCCTGTATCCAGCCAAGGCATATCTGTTGACGACTAATTCCAGATTCGATTCCTGTATCCAGCTAGGGCACGTCTGAAGAGTTTGAAGATTTGATTCCTGTATCCAGCCAGGTCATATCTGTTGATGACTAATTCCAGATTCGATTCCTGTATCCAGCCAGGGCACGTCTGAAGAGTTTGAAGATTCGATTCCTGTATCCAGCCAGGGCATATCTGTTGACGACTAATTCCAGATTCGATTCCTGTATCCAGCCAGGGCACGTCTGAAGAGTTTGAAGATTCGATTCCTGTATCCAGCCAGGGCATATCTGTTGACGACTAATTCCAAATTCGATTCCTGTATCCATCCAGGGCACGTCTGAAGAGTTTGAAGATTCGATTCCTGTATCCAGCCAAGGCATATCTGTTGACGACTAATTCCATATTCGATTCCTCTATCCAGCCAGGGCACGTCTGAAGAGTTTTAAGATTCGATTCCTGTATCCAGCCAGGGGATATCTGTTGACGACTAATTCCAGATTCGATTCCTGTATCCAGCCAGGGCACGTCTGAAGAGTTTGAAGATTCGATTCCTGTATCCAGCCAGGGCATATCTGTTGACGACTAATTCCAGATTCGATTCCTATATCCAGCCAGGGCACGTCTGAAGAGTTTGAAGATTCGATTCCTGTATCCAGCCAGGGCATATCTGTTGATGACTAATTCCAGATTTGATTCCTATATCCAGCCAGGGCACGTCTGAAGAGTTTGAAGATTCGATTCCTGTATCCAGCCAGGGCATATCTGTTGACGACTAATTCCAGATTTGATTCCTGTATCCAGCCAGGGCATATCTGAAGAGTTTGAAGATTTGATTCCTGTATACAGCCAGGGCATATCTGTTGACGACTAATTCCAGATTCGATTCCTGTATCCAGCCAGGGCATATCTGTTGACGACTAATTCCAGATTCGATTCCTGTATCCAGCCAGGGCACGTCTGAAGAGTTCGAAGATTCGATACCTATATCTAGCCAGGGCATATCTGTTGACGACTAATTCCAGATTCGATTCCTGTATCCAGCCAAGGCACGTCTGAAGAGTTTGAAGATTCGATTCCTGTATCCAGCCAGGGCATATCTGTTGACGACTAATTCCAGATTCGATTCCTGTATCCAGCTAGGGCACGTCTGAAGAGTTTGAAGATTCGATTCCTGTATCCAGCCAGGTCATATCTGTTGATGACTAATTCCAGATTCGATTCCTGTATCCAGCCAGGGCACGTCTGAAGAGTTTGAAGATTCGATTCCTGTATCCAGCCAGGGCATATCTGTTGACGACTAATTCCATATTCGATTCCTGTATCTAGCCAGGGCACGTCTGAAGAGTTTGAAGATTCGATTCCTGTATCCAGCCAGGGTATATCTGTTGACGACTAATTCCAGATTCGATTCCTGTATCCATCCAGGGCACGTCTGAAGAGTTTGAAGATTCGATTCCTGTATCCAGCCAAGGCATATCTGTTGACGACTAATTCCAGATTCGATTCCTGTATCCAGCCAGGGCATATCTGTTGACGACTAATTCCAGATTCGATTCCTGTATCCAGCCAGGGCACGTCTGAAGAGTTCGAAGATTCGATACCTATATCTAGCCAGGGCATATCTGTTGACGACTAATTCCATATTCGATTCCTGTATCCAGCCAAGGCACGTCTGAAGAGTTTGAAGATTCGATTCCTGTATCCAGCCAGGGCATATCTGTTGACGACTAATTCCAGATTCGATTCCTGTATCCAGCTAGAGCACGTCTGAAGAGTTTGAAGATTTGATTCCTGTATCCAGCAGGTCATATCTGTTGATGACTAATTCCAGATTCGATTCCTGTATCCAGCCAGGGCACGTCTGAAGAGTTTGAAGATTCGATTCCTGTATCCAGCCAGGGCATATCTGTTGACGACTAATTCCAGATTCGATTCCTGTATCCAGCCAGGGCACGTCTGAAGAGTTTGAAGATTCGATTCCTGTATCCAGCCAGGGCATATCTGTTGACGACTAATTCCAAATTCGATTCCTGTATCCATCCAGGGCACGTCTGAAGAGTTTGAAGATTCGATTCCTGTATCCAGCCAAGGCATATCTGTTGACGACTAATTCCATATTCGATTCCTCTATCCAGCCAGGGCACGTCTGAAGAGTTTTAAGATTCGATTCCTGTATCCAGCCAGGGGATATCTGTTGACGACTAATTCCAGATTCGATTCCTGTATCCAGCCAGGGCACGTCTGAAGAGTTTGAAGATTCGATTCCTGTATCCAGCCAGGGCATATCTGTTGACGACTAATTCCAGATTCGATTCCTATATCCAGCCAGGGCACGTCTGAAGAGTTTGAAGATTCGGTTCCTGTATCCAGCCAGGGCAAATCTGTTGATGACTAATTCCAGATTTGATTCCTATATCCAGCCAGGGCACATCTGAAGAGTTTGAAGATTTGATTCCTGTATCCAGCCAGGGCATATCTGTTGACGACTAATTCCAGATTTGATTCCTGTATCCAGCCAGGGCATATCTGTTGACGACTAATTCCAGATTCGATTCCTGTATCCAGCCAGGGCACGTCTGAAGAGTTCGAAGATTCGATTCCTGTATCCAGCCAGGGCATATCTGTTGACGACTAATTCCAAATTCGATTCCTGTATCCATCCAGGGCACGACTGAAGAGTTTGAAGATTCGATTCCTGTATCCAGCCAGGGCATATCTGTTGACGACTAATTCCAGATTCGATTCTTGTATCTAGCCAGGGCACGTCTAAAGAGTTGAAGATTCGATATCTGTATCCAGCCAGGGCATATCTACATAAAGAGTTTGAAGATCAACCCCTGTAACAGGCCAGGAAACCATCTTTCTTTCTCAAAGTACGCAAGTTCTCGCTAAGGAATCTCTTACGCGATCGACACCTCCCGATGGCATCTTTAAGCCCATCTCCACCACTATCCATTACATTTCCAAATGGCATCTATAAGCCCATTCCCGACAAGGTTCTGTCACACTTCCAGATGGCATCTATAAGCCCATCCTCCTATCCACCATCTTTCCAAATGGCATCTGTAAGCCCATTCCCTCCACCACACTGCTGATACTCTACTATGTGAGTGCAAATTTCTGGGCACTCTAGTGTTCAATCATCTTCCACCTTCGGATCATGAAAGGCATGCAAGCCAATCTACATCCTCAGGTCTAAGAAGATTGAACAGGGGCAACTGTTGTACCCCAAAATTTGCCCTCCCATATTCTTCAAGATTTGTCAAGATCAACCTCCAAATGGTTCAAAATCTCTCAAGGGTTGCACAGTCCAATTGCCTCCTAACACAGTCAAAATTAGGGTTTTGGTCCTTGCAAGGAAGTTGAGGTTTTCAAGGGTCCAATCAAGTCCCATATGCCTATATACATTTTCAAGCATCTACATGTCAAATTTCAAGGCTCACAGCATCAAATTGCACAGTCAAAAGCCCTAAATTGCTTCACAGTCAATTGCAGGGGCAAAATGGTCATTTGGCAGTCAAAAGTCAAATTTTTTGGTCAATATCTTATTTTGAAGCCACAATCATCATTTGATCAAGTCTTGATCATGATTCCACAAGCATGGCTCAAAAATCATCAAGATGCAAAAAGTTGCTATCACTACAACATTTGTTGTCTTTGGCAACACTTTTTTAGGTAACATGTAGAAATTGTTGCCTTAAATTCATATAGGCAACGATTTATGATTGTTGTCAAAAATATGTTTGCAACCCTTGATAATCGTCGCCTAAAATACTTTTGGGGACGTTTATGGAGCGATACTCTTTTATTTTTTTTGCCAACGGTTGTTAATTGTGCCCTTAACTGCTTTTGGGGACGATTTTAGAGCGTTAAAATATTATTTCTTTAGCAATGTTTGACAATTGTCCCCTAAAACATTTTTGGGGACATTTTTAGATTGTTACATTAGTTCTAATAAAAGGCTACATTTCTGAAATGTTGTATAAATTTTTGGTGGCAATCTTCCCTCCAAAACTTATACACTAAAAAACAAATATTTTTCTCTAAGCATTATTAATATATATAAAAAAAATATTTTTCTAACACAGGAATTTAAAAATAAAAAATTTCAATTAAACAGAAAATAAAAAATTATATATATATATATATATATATATATATATATATATATATATATATATATATATATATATATATATATATATATATATATATATATATATATATATATATATATATATATATATATATATATATATATATATATATATATATATATATATATATATATATATATATATATATATATATATATATATATATATATATATATATATATATATATATATATATATATATATATATATATATATATATATATATATATATATATCTATATATTAGTCTAAAAAGAAAAAAAAAGAATAGAAAAGAATAGAAAATAAAAAAAAGAATAGAAAATAAAAAAAAGAAAAAGAAACAGATAAGGAATTCGATTCTCCTTCTTTTTCGTTCACACATTTTGCCGAACCTAGCCGCGCTCTCAGACGCTCGGTCCTTCATCCGCTCCGAGTCAAACCTCTTTCGTTCACACCCTCCGCCGTGTTCTTCGTCACTCTGTCCAACTGCCACGCCGTGTTCGTCGTCCACGTCGTCGTCCGTTCGTCGTTCGCCGTCCAACTGCTTTCGTCCACGTCGTCCGCCGTCCACGTCGTCCAAGTCGTCCAAAGAATTGCTCAGAGCAATTGCATCAATTGCTCAGAGAAAAGAATTGTCTGCTCTATGTCAAAAGATTATCCATTTGATACTGAAAAGACAACTTCAAAGGTAAGTCAAAGATTTTTTTAATAAACCTATAGAAGTTAAGTACTACGTTGATAGATCTACCGAGTCTGAATTGAAATTGAAATTTATTGGATTGAATAAAAACTTTAACCTCAAGCATGTTAAAGCTTTTTTACTAAAATCATAAGGTGTTTAGCAGAAGTATTGAATGGTATTCTTTTCATCTTTATTCACTTCTTTCTGGAACTGAATGGTATTCTTTCTGATGATGCTGACTTGGTTGAAGCTCTAAAAGTTGTTGAAAATCTACTATCAAGCTAATGAGGTATTTTCCTGATGAGAATGGTTTCTATTAGTTTCTTGACAATAATGGAAGGTATGTGTATGAGGATAGAATTGTAGAGCCGAAATAAGTTTTGTCAAAAAGGAAGAAGTCAGTGTCTATTTATGATAATGTTGGTACATCATTTGATTTGTCTTCATTGCTTGATGGTTTATTGTTTGCTAGTGCTAATTAAATCCTACTTTGATGAATAGTTTAGCAAGATTCTAGTTGATTCCCAGGCCTGATGAATAGTGCTAATTAAATCCTACTTTGATGAATAGTTTAAGTCATTCTTTTTTGTCTGTCTGATTACATGAAATGTAATGTTATAAATCATCTATAGGTTCAAGGAGTGATGTGTGGAACCAAAAACTGACATTTAAATAACTATAGGGACAAATAAAGTGCATGTTCATTGGTTGTCACTGATCAAATTGTAAAAGAATAATAATGTACTACATTAAGCTTCCACTTATTACTTACTATCTGCAGTTTTTGTTTTTTATTTAACAAAATGTATCTGCAGTTTATATAGAACAAAAATCCCTTGCACTCCCTTTGATATATTTTGGTTATAAAAAAAAAACCTTATTTTATATCTGTATCCAATTTTAAGGGAGTTTATTTTAAATTATGAGGTATTATTTTCTTTCTTGTTAGTAGAAGTAGACCTTTTATTAATACTATTCATTCACCTTGAGAGATGAAAAGTTTAATTATTAGAGAAGAAATCTTTGAATTTTTTTTTTGATGACAAGCAGTCATTAGAGAATTATAGAAGTAAATGAATATGAGATATTTTGTTAAAATCTATAAAGATAAAAATCAGAACAGTAAATATTCTTATTTGAAGAAACAAGATTCAGATGATTAAACAATGTTGTTACTCTCCAACAACAGTGCCATGTTTGATTCTTTGCTGCTTTTTCCAACTTGTATGCTGAATTGTAAAGGCAATTGCCAATGAGGCTGGCCCCAAGTCTGCATCGCACAAGCAGGTAATGACTGATACACACACCCTTATCATAAATTCACACTCCCTTTGTTGTTGTTGTTGTTGCAGTGAAGGAAGTTGTGTTGAAATCGAAGTCGCTTGTAACTAAGGACAAAATTTTAGTTTCTATTACTGCTGGAATCAAGTTGAAAGAATTCAGGTAACAGATACATATTATATAGTTTGAAAAGAAACAACAAATACATATTATATTAGACTATGAAATGTTTGTGCATGTTTAGATTAAAAGTTCACCAATTTATTCTATGTTTGGTATTGGAATGCATGTTTAGTGTATATTTAGATTATAAATGAAATTTTTATAATAACTATGCATTTGTAAAAGCTACGTTGATATATGAACCATGGTGTTTTTCCATCCTTTATATGAACCATGCATTTGTAAGTACTACGTTGATAGATCTACCGAGTCTGAATTGAAATTGAAATTTATTGGATTGAATAAAAACTTTAACCTCAAGCATGTTAAAGCTTTTTTACTAAAATCTTAAGGTGTTTAGCAGAAGTATTGAATGCAAATTTCATGATAGAGTTATTAAGTTTACACTTGATGATTTTGATCATAATTTTGGTCTTGACTCTAAGGTATTCACTTGATGATGTTTATGTATTTAAACTTTTATTTAGGTGATGGTGATAGAAATATGATTTTGGGAACGAGTTTCTTTGCAGATTCTGTAGCCGTTATTGCAACCAATGCAAAAGAAGTGATTCCGTACTTTAAGAACAGTCTCAAGGTAGAAAGTTTGTGCATATATCATATTATCGACGAGTATTCATTGTTGTAAACAAAAGTGTTATTGTTCTGCATTGTAATTGCAGGGTCTTACACAATTAATGCCTACAAGTGGTGCTCTAGATAGAGTTGTCGAAAAGTTTAACCTCCCTTTCTTCGAGGTGTAATTTGTTTTTACATTTAGTTGCTTTTAAAAATATTCTCGATTATGGTTCTCATTCAAACTATGGTTTGTCTTTTTTATATGTACTTTACTAATATTTGCTTAACTATTTTCATGGGAAAAACAAAAGTTCAAATGGCTCTCTTTTGTGCCATTAGTGTCAGCTATACAGGTAAGTCTATATTTGTTCTCTCAATTCTTACACCATATTGATTTTATCATTGGATTTTTAAGTTTTTGCTTAAAACATATACATGTAGCAATGATACTGATTGCTGCATTTTAAAAGTTGACCCCTGTAAAGGAACCTTACTCGGTCAGAGGCATATAGTTGGTTGATCAAAGAAACAATGGCCCACTTGCCTTTTGGTGATTCAAGTTTCTCTGATAAGGAAGATAGCTCCTACAATGAAGAATGGGACATGAATTTAGTATAGGCGATAGTGCAATGTAGAACTCAGCGGATAGGTCAAGTGCTATAAGCAGTGCTATATTGTTCTTTACTAAAAATGTAGCATAATTATCACCAACTATTTTGAAAGGGCATAGAAAATTGTCTCCTGTGAAAGAAAAAGATTCTCTCTTGAGAGGAACATCAAGAAAAGTGATTGAAACACTAGATGTCATTGTTTATATGTTTTATTATTTTAATTTATTCCAGAATTTTCTACTTAATTTGGTTGCCAACTCACTTTAAGAGATGATAACACCAACGAGTACTTGCTTTTGCTTAACTCATTCAAGCTCTTTATTAATTCTAAAGGTATGATTAATCAATTTAGTGAGCCTGGTAAATATAAAATAATTGTGTTGTGTTAGAGAAATACTTTGCATGTCATCTTAATAGCCTTAGGTATGTCTACTTCTCAATATGTCTTGAACTTCATTGATGATTATAATTGTGATATTTAATTAGTGAACATTTGTCTGCTCTTTCTATCGGGATGCCTGTTGCGTGTGTGAAGCAAGAGAGCGATGGTGGAAATACTGTGAAGGATATTAATATGGACAATTTCACTATCTCTGTTGTCTCACATGATCTCATTGTTTATGGTTCTGTTACACTCTCTTTTGGCAGACACTTACGGGGAAGTTTACTGTATTCTTTTTCTCTTTACTCTGCAGTGTGGACTTGTAGTTGAATTAAATGAATTGTTTGCTTTTTTGTTTGTTCTTTCTGATGTTGAAGTATAGTGTAAGGGATAAAACTCATAAACTTAGTGAATCAAAGTTTTTTTATTGATATTACTCTGCTTAAACATAAGCACACTTTGCAGTTATCACTACGTGAATTTACATGATGCAATTAACCAGTGCCTTTAATGATTTCTATGTGCATGTATTCCAAATATTGCTGCAAAACAATCCTTTAGTTGTTGTTTGCAAATTGAGTGAAGGTAATTTCTTTGGTGCCATTTGTTAATACAATATGAACTACTTACGATGCCGAGATTGCAGGTTTGTGGTGTTCCATTTACATCAAAATGTCTAATGTTTATCTTATCTCTGATTATTTTAAAACTCTTATGAATTCACATGTGCAGCCAATTAACATTTAGTGTTTGGAAGCACTTCAATTTTTGCATAGGCTTATATTGATATACTGTGACTCGAAGCCAGGGCCAAGAGCCCATCAATGGATGCCCGCGGTAAAGCTACTGTTTTGTCTGCTATTAATTCCAGATTATATTTACATTTAACTTATTCTGTAACTCATGTATATAAAAATGACAGTGGTGATGATACTTCAAAGTTATTTGATCAAGACACGAAAAAAAATCAACTAATGGGAACACTGTTATGGATGTTAAGGAACTACTGCCTCGAGGCCTTATTAACTCGGGGAATTTATGCTTCCTTAGTGCAACTGTACATGATCTTTTGGTTTGTTCTCCTTTTGTTCAGCTTTTGCAGGAGCCAAGAACTTGCAACATTCCTAAGGTAGTTTTTCTTCTGCTACAAATATCAATTAATATTGTTGTTCAATAATTTTAGGTTTTTAACACATGGGCAACATCACAATCAATGAACACATAAAAACTTAAATTAAAAAGTTATATTTAGCATATAAGTTTTCTTATAGATATTGAATTGTTGTATGCATATTAACTTCCCATTGTAACTAGAAAAGATTAGGAATTGTTGTATGTGTATTGGCTATCCCATGCTGAAAGCATTTGCTGAGTTCGTAACTCAATTTGACGTGCCAAGCGGAATAAAATTAAAGAAGAAAGATACAAATTATTTTGAGTTTGGACGGGCATTTTTCCCTGTTATGTTTGAAGATGTTCTGAAAAATTTTGTTCCGGATGTGCCAAATGGTATTTCATGAAGACCAAGGTTGGTGACAATTTGGTTTATAATTAATGTTACTTATTCCCTGCCATAGAAGATGAATTTTCAAATATGACCATTCCCAAACCAGTTTTTTCATCGAAATTAGTATATTTATGGTCATGTCTTGAAAACCTATGTGCATGCTAATTGTTAAATTTTCCATGGCCATATATGTTGACTGTTTGAAATTTTAAACTCTTATCATGTATTACAAGCATAGTTTTTCTGCATGAAAATAACTGAGAAATGGTAATAAAACTTCAGCAACATACCTATACAGGGACTTGATTGTAGTTTTCTATACTGTTTCAGACATGCTTAATTGCAGGATACCTTGTGTCAAAGCTGCTGCTTGCAGACCCAAGTAAAGCAAATATATTGATAATTGTAGAACTCGATTACTGCCGCTGATTGTTACCTTTGTCCGGATCCTAGTTCTAGAGGGTCCAGAGTCCTGGTCTGCTGTTCTGTTGACTTTTCTTTTCCGTTAAAGAAGGAATTTTTCTAGACGTGCTCTTTCGGACAACAAGAGTTTTGTGTTATTAATGTGTCGGGGAAATTTATAGAGGATGGAAACTCATGATCAAGAGGACGACATAAATGATAAAATTCAAGAGGACGACCTAAATGATAAAATTCAAGAGGACGACGTAGATGACGAATTTCAAGAGGACGACATAGATCTAGATGATGAATTTCAAGAGGAGGATATAGATGGTGAATTTCAAGAGGACGACGTAGATGAAGAATTTATGGAGGATGACATATCTAACGAATTTCAAGAGGACGATCTGGATGCTTTACTCCTAGAAGACAAACTTGAATGAGTTGGATGATGTCTTTTTTTTGGCTTGTAGTTGAAAGCATTAAACTTGAAATATGATTTTTGTTCTTTTGCTGAACTATGTTTTAAGTTATTTTACTAGGGTCATACTTCAAAGTATTAAAAGTAATATTGTTACGTTAGGCATTTTGTGTACTCTATATACTATATCTTGAATTAAAGTTTGAACTCGATTTTATTATATTACAACTTTTATGGATGTATGGTTTAAGTTATATAATCAATATTATTTTTGAAGCCAATTATTATTGACTATATTATTTTGATAATAATTGCAAAATTGTATATTTTATGTGGACACTATAAAACAACAACCTATAAGCTATGGCTACACTTCAAAAACGATCTTCCTGATTCAGGTTTAAGGCAACGATTGTTAATTGTAGCCGAATTTGGCAACGCAATGCTTAAAAAATGTTGTCTCAGAGGCCGTAAATAATCGTCCCCTATTCCTTTACTATAGGCGACGTTTTTCAAAAGCGTTCCCAAAAAACATAAAAAAACGTCGCCTAAAACAATAGGCAACGCTCGCACAGGAGACGCCTAGAAAACGTCCCCTATTGTTTTAGGCAACGATTTTCAGAGTTCTGGCAACGTTTTTCAATTGTTGCTGGAGAGCCTAAATATTGTAGTGTATTTTTGGACAACTTAAAAGTCAACTGTAACTTGACCAAGGCATAACTTTTTCATGGTTCATCATAAAAATCCCATCCAATGCTCATTTTGAAGGGGATGACATTTCCTACAACTCATCTTCACACTCCAAGTCCAAGAAATGCTCCCGCATAAAGTTATCAATTTCTACATTATAGGTCATTTTCAAAAGTCAACAAAAAGGCACTTTAAGTCAAAGACCATAACTTGATATTGGTGAATCAAAATGACATGGTAACAAAGGCATTGGTTAGAGGACTTCAAGACCTTTCCAAAATGTCCAAGAACATGTTCATAGCTTCAAAATTGAGCAAGATATGCATTGAAGAAGTTGGGAAATTTTTGGGAATTTGCAAAAGTCAACTTTGCCCAAAACACCTCATTTTTGCCAATGGGCCTCAAATTCCTTCTTGAATCTTTACCCAAGGCTTATGCACGACCCATTAAGATTAATTTGAATTATTTTCTTATTTCTATTAATTATGTGGATTTTTAATTGATTAATAATTCATTTAATTAATTTAATTGTAGGAAAATTCAAAAGATATGGTTTTAAATCTTTTTGTGATGCAAATACACTTAGGGCAAGTTGGCAATTCGTGTACATATCAAGGACATAAAAATCTCCATGATTGGCAATGTTTTATCAAAGAAAAAGGTTGAAAAAGATTTGATTGGCAATCACATAATGAAACATGAATGCAATGGATTTTTGGGCCTAAAGTTGACTTAATTCCCTTTCCATATATGCAAGAAACCTAACCCTATTCAGGGGAACGTGCAAGCTGCTGTGAAACGAGAGAACAAAATTCCAAAAGTTCAAGAAATATTTGAAAACTGAATTCTCACTTGCAGGATAATTCACACCCTTTTCTTGATTCAATCACGTTGCTGACATTCCCAGAACAATTTGCAACCAAGAACGAGTCCTAACACTCAAAGAATCATCCACAACAAGTCCCACGGTTTGCATATTTTTCCATAATTGCATATCATTATTCATGCACTTTTAATCTATTTTTTGGGTTGATTTGTGTTAATAGGAACATCCTGAAGCTATTGGTGTAAGTCAATTTGATTATGGTGCTCTGAATCAAAAACTACCATTGAAGAACTTTAGGGTTTCGAAGCTTGAATTTTAGGGCTTTCCACATACAGAAAAATTGGACATTGAAACATACATGGTTGAATTCGTCAAGGCCAGACGAATTCAACCCAACCATCGCGCTTTTTTTTATATTACATGTAGCCCTAATCGTTATTTTTTGGCATTTGCATTTTGTGGGGGTTTAAAACCCCAGCTATTTGATTGTTTTGGTTGCAGGCCAGGTGAAGAAGATGAATATGTGGAAGTATGTGATTGGGGCATTCAAACTCTTGGCGCCTTTTTTCTGATTTCCAGCATAGTTATCATTCTTAATATATTATATTTGTTGGTTATTACGTTAACAAAGACAACGCGATGGCTCAGTGGTTGATGACGTGCTTGGCAATTGTTGGGACCTGGGTTCGATTCCCAGGTCCACCCAATATTTGTTTCTATTTTTCATAATATGATCTCATGCAGCTTTCCATTGTGTTCCACCATGCACTGCAACTAGCAATGTGCCATGTGTCTCTCAGCATACATCCAATGGCCAGGAGATGAAGAGCATAATACTCCCTAGTCAACAAGCGTGTGGTCAATCCCCAAGGTCAATGAGACTTGCTTCTTAATGGGCCTGAATTCCAGAATAACACCTCCACATTGGGCCATCAAACCCCCCCTGGTTTTGCTATTTTATTTTCTTTTCTTTTTTCCCTTTTAATTATCTCATAACTAATTAATTATTATTATTAACTAATAAACTAATTTTTCATAATAAATTCTGAAATCAAAAAGTGTAAATATATTTTATTATTTTTACTATTAACTATTATTTTTGTAAATAAATATTAACAATTAACTTAGTTTAATTTAGGCCTAATTTTCACCTTTTTCATAAATAATTAAAATAAACTTAGAACTAGGGTTTTTCTTAACTTTTAATTTTAATTCCTTTTTATTTTCATTAAAGATATAAAAAATATTAAAAAACACAAAAAAACTTTTTTCTCTTTAATTAATTAATTAATTAGTAAACTAGGGTTAATTTTAATTAAATGCAAAGGACCAAAAAACTCATATTTTCTCAAAAGGGTCCAAAACCCTAGGACGTTCCAATTTAAGTTTCTTTCCGTATTATTTTTATTTGGATTATTTATGTATCTTCTCAATGGATGTAATAGTAATTAGGATTTATCGCTTTCTTTACCTTCCGCACTTTATTTCAAAACGGGTTTTGTTTTTGGCGATGTATAGACCCGCGCCTTGTAATAGCGTAGCTTTACATTCCCGCACTTTAACTTTCCGCACTCCTAACTGTTAATATGCATGAAAGACTGAATGACAAATTAAAAAACAACTCGTAGCTCACAATTGCATGATCAAAGATAAACATAAACTGAATTGAACACACAAGCACATGCCACTTCTAGGGTACGCCTCACTCGGTTGCCTTCGAACGTGGTCGTCAAGTATAGGTTGTTTTAGAGGTCGCCTTCCTGTCTAAGATCCAGTTGCCTCGAAATGGTTGCCTCGGATAAAAGGATCTACGACATTAGGGTTACTTCTAAGGTGTCCTACTATTGCTTCGGTGACCACACTGTCCCTTAATCAAATTGACCCGAACACCTCCAACGGTGGTGCTACCTACCTCTCAATGGTGGGATGGCACTATCTAAAGGACTCTTACACAGCCTAATTCCTTAGGGTAGGTAGATGACTCATGGGTACTTGCTCTCTCAAAAACAAACAAAACATCTTTTCACACTGACACTTTCCAAAGTTTTCAAAACAAATTTTTCATACACTCTTGAGGACAGATACAAGAGTCACTTAGAAATCTTTCAAACGAAACTTTTTTCAAACCCACTCACATTTGAAAAGAAAACATCTTTTGAAAACATAAGAGCAAGTACCTAAGAGCCCATGGATAACCATGGATAGAAAGGGTGCTAACACCTTCCCTTTCTATAAATCTACCTCCCGAACCGAGAGACATCTCAAAGAAGGAATTTTGTTGTGCTTTTGTCCTTTCCTTGTTGGAGAACATAAAAGACAGTGGCGACTCTTGCTTACCGCGACATTTCGCGAACCAGCTTTAAACAGTCAGTTCTATTTCCAATGATCACAGAAGGCCTTGGTGAAATTTCTTAAAACTTCCCATGTACCACAAGAAACCTCTGCTGATCAGTTCCAAGACTGCGTGGCCAGTTTAACCACTGACAATGGTTTTGGCTTTTCTGATGCTGACTTGACACCTAGAGGGAGGAAGCACAACGAGGCATTGCATGTCTCTATCGAATGTAGAGGCACAACTTTGGCCCATGTTTTGGTTGATACTGATTCGTCTTTGAATGTGCTGCCTAAGAAGGCTCTTGATAGACTCGACTGTGAAGGTTTGACCTTAAAACCCAACAACATAGTGGTAAGGGCCTTCGACGGTTCAAAGAGAATGGTGCATGGGGAGGTGGACATCCCCATAAAAGTTGGAACTCAAACCTTTGATTCAACTTTTTATGTAATGGACATTCGCCCTTCCTATTCCTGCTTATTGGGACGACCATGGATTCACAATGTTGGTGTTGTCACCTCTACATTACATCAAATGCTGAAATACCCGACCAAGGGGAAAATCATTATTGTCCATAGAGAAGAGGAATATATGGTCATTCACTTAAACTCCTTCAGATACGTGGAATTGGATGGTGAATTCATTGAAACTCCATTTCAGCATTTCGAGGAAATCCCACAAACCGTGGCAGTAACCAAGGTTGTTCCCCAAGTCCCAAAGATTACAAGACCTCTGCTAAAGATGTCTTCTCTGAAAGATGCCAAGGCAGTGATCGAAGAAGGTGGGTGTACTATTTGGGGCCAACTCCCAGATATCCCTTACAAATCTGACAAATTTGGTTTGGGTTCACTTCAGGAGCCCAAAAAGTTGTACGTCGTGCTCGTGCCGGGGGACCACCCTTGAAGATCAGCAACCACCGAGTCAACGCAGTGGAGGATGATGAGGACAGCTACGACTTGGAGGAATGGATTTTCCCAACTGTCAATGGAGGACTCAGCAACTGGGAAGCTAAAGACTTTGTCCCAATTACTTTTATCCAACAGTAATTTTCTTTAAAATTTTTGTCGGACCTGTAATAATTAAACAATTCAGAATTTTAAAACCTTGTGTCTTACCCGAGGCACAACGGTCCATTTGTAAGGGTTGTTACCTCATTTTCATATGTCATTAATAAATCATGGACGTTTTTGCATACAAACTTTGTGCTCTTTGTCTTTCTTTTCTACATTTTTATTTCTTTCAAAGATAGCTATACTCTTACACACACTCACATTCAAAATGCAGATTTATATCCATTCAGGATCTCATGGGTAACAATTATGCTATGGCCTTTTGTGACTCTGAAAATATAATCTACCAAGCCGAAGACGAAGGTGAGGAAGATTGTGAAGTTCCAGGGGAACTATCAAGGTTACTACAACAAGAAGAAAGGACCATACAACCCCACGAAGAACCATTGGACACAGTTAACCTAGGTACCAAAGAGGACAAGAAAGAAGTCAAGGTGGGTGCCAATATGGAACCCAGTGTCAAGAAGTGCTTAATTCAGTTGCTACATGATTATGTTGAAGTATTTGCCTGGTCGTACAAAGACATTCCAGGACTGGATGCTGATATCGTAGTACATTGTCTACCAACAAAATAAGACTGCCCTCTGGTAAAATAGAAAGTCCGTCGCATGCAACCAGACATGTAAGAGAAGATCAAGGCCGAAGTCATGAAACAATTCAATGTCGGATTCTTATCCATTACCTCCTATCCACAATGGGTCTCCAATGTTGTTCCCGTTCCTAAAAAGGACTGCAAAGTACGCATGTGCGTGGACTACATAGATTTAAATAGGGAAAGCCCTAAGGATGATTTCCCACTTCCCCACATCAACATTTTGGTCGACATTATAGTGCAGCATAAAGTGTTCTCATTTATGGATGGTTTCTCAGGCTACAACCAGATCAAAATGGCACCTGAGGACATGGAGAAAATAACCTTCGTCACACAGTGGGGCACATTCTGTTACAAGGTTATGCTATTCATGTTGAAGAATGCTGGGGAAACTTATCAGCGTGCCGTGGTAGCTCTATTTCACAACATGATCCATCACGAAATAAAGGTCTATATGGACAACATGATAGGAAAATCTCAAACTGAAGAGGAACATCTTGACCATTTGCAGAAACTGTTTGAGAGACTAAAGAAATACAAGATGAGGTTGAACCCGAACAAATGCACATTTAGGGTGAGGTCAGGTAAACTCCTAGGCTTCGTCGTCAGCAGTAAAGGTATTGAAGTGGACCCTGCCAAGGTGAAAGCAATATAAGAAATGCATGCTCCTCGTAATGAGAAGGAAGTCAAAGGATTCTTCGGACGGATAAACTACATTGCCCGATTCATTTCTCACTTGACCGCTACTTATGAACCAATCTTCAAATTACTGAAGAAAGATCAAGTAGTCAAATGTAATGATGAGTGCCAAGCTGCCTTAGACAAGATCAAAGAGTATCTTCAAGAGCCTCCTTTTTTTATGTCGCCCGTCGAGGGAAGACCATTGATCATGTATCTAAATGTTTTGGAAAATTCAATGGGGTGTGTGCTGGGGCAGCATGATGAGTCTTGCCAAAAAGACCATGTTATTTATTACCTGAGCAAAAAGTTTACCGACTGTGAAACAAGATACTCATTGCTCGAGAAAACTTTATGCGCTCTGGAATGGGCTGCTCGTCGGCTAAGACAGTATATGTTGACCCATACTACCTTGTTGATATCCAAGATGGATCCAATGAAATACATATTCGAGAAGCCTGCCCTTTTTGGGAGAATAGCAAGATGGCAGATGATCCTGACTGAATACGATATTCAGTACACTACCCAAAAAGAAATAAAGGGAAGTATACTAGCCGATCACCTTGCTCATCAAGTTTTGGATGATTATCAGTCTATGAAGTTCGAATTCCCAGATGAAGACATCAGGATGGTAAACAACTGTGAGGAACTCAGACCATATGAAGGACCTGAACAAGGATCTCGATGGACCTTGGTTTTTGATGGGGCGTCCAACGCACTCGGAAAAGGAATAGGTGTTGTAATCATATCCCCTGAAGGATGTCATACCCCCTTTACCGCAAGACTTTGCTTCAACTGTACAAATAACATGGCAGAATACGAAGCATGTATTTTTGGTCTCAAAGCTGCCATAGATTTGGGGATCAAGTCCTTAAGTGTATTTGAAGATTCAGCCTTGGTCATCAATCAGATCAAAGGAGATTTGGATATGAAACACCCTAACCTCACCCCCTACAAAGAATATGTGTTGACATTAATCCCACATTTTGAGGAGATTACCTTCGAGCATTTCCCATGAGAAGATAATCAACTAGCGGATGCGCTAGCCACACTGTCATCCATGTTTAAACTCAAATGGGATAACGAGGCTCCCCAGATCACCATTGAACGAATGGATGAACCATCTTATTGTCACGATATCAATACTAAAGAAGTAGTGAACCAAACTTGGTTCCATGAAGCCAAGAGGTACCTCGAGGCTCAAGAGTATCTGGAAGGAGCTTTAGTTAATGATAAGAAGTTCTTAACGAGATTCTCTGCTAAGTTCTTCATCAGTAATGGCATCTTCTACAAATGCAACCATGACTGTATTTTGCTTCATTGCGTAGACAAGTTAGAGGCAGAAAAGGTCATGGTTGATCTACATGAAGGCACTTTTGGCACTTGTTGTACCCCAAAATTTGCCTTCCATTTTTTCATGCAAGATGTTTACCCTAGGGTTCCTGTACATTCAATCCGCTCAATGGTCAACCAGACATGTTCTCTTCCTAGGCAGCAAATTAATAATTAAGGGTTTAGGATTTTCTCAGAGGTAATTGAGTCTTAAAAATCTCCAATATTTTAAAGATAATTTGCTGAAGTTTGTTAATTCTACAAGGCTGGCTAATGTTCTTGAAACATATTTGATAGACAATGAAGTCCTGTTGGAATCAAGAGTAACATGCGATTTCATTATGCTTACCAGTTAGCTTTTGAACAAGAATTAAAGATTGAGACTTTTTTATCATAAGCCTTTGAGGTTAAGTTAATCAAATGGAATTGAAATTCTAAAACTTTCATTTTTGTTTTAAAGGTTTGATTGGAGTGCAAAGTGTTTTGTTTTGTTTGATCATCTTTGGTGGTTGCTTGAAATACAAGTTACCTAAAATGAGGTTTCTTACTCAAAACATACAAATAAGAATTACAAGATTCAAAGTTGAAATTGGTACAATATTTTCACAAATTTATTCAGAAGTAGTGTATTCATTACATTACAAGTTTGAATTTTTTACAGAAGAAATGTCTACCAATGCAATAGATTACAAGATTTGTTTATGAAAAAAAGAGGGAAGAGAGAAATCCTAAGTCTTCATCCTTAAGCAATCTCTCCAACCTTTGCTTGCCATCCATGCTTCATATTCATGAAAAGAGAAAAGGAAAAAATTGTTAGTAGTTCAAATATTCAAAAATGAACAAAACATACAAGGTAATCCTAATCATTAGGGTGGTTTCTGCTGAATCAGAAAAGAAGGGTTTGTATTCTAAGGCCTCATGCAATCCTTACTTAATCATTTGCCTGAGAATTTCTAGTTTGCAAATCACAAAGTACAGATTTGGTTCACAAACAAAATGCAAAACAAGGCAAACTGCTGAAACAGAACCAACAAACAAGGAAAACTGCTCAAAAAGAACCAGCAAACAAGGCAAACTGTCAAAATGGAACCAACTGCAGGGCAGGCAAGCAAGGCCAGCAGCTGCAAACTGTTGGGACAAAAACTTGTGCAACAATCTACAAAGTATCAAAGAAGGTCAGAAAAGAGGGTTTTTGATTCTAAGGGCCTCAAACCATGTCAAATTCTATCCTAGGCCCATTATCATTGTAAAACAAAGCATGGCCCACAATAAATAATTCCAACCATATTCCCAGCCTATTAGCCAAATCCAAATCAAGAAATTCAAGCCCAAATAAAGGCCTAAAAGCAATGTCCTATCACTGGCCTAAAAGTGTGTTTGCAAATCACAAAAAACTTGGTTCACAAGCAAAGGAAAACAGAAAATCAAGCCTCATACATACTTCACAAAGGCATGACTACATCATTGGCTAAAAGGTAACCTGTTGCAAATCTCAAGCATTTGGTTCACAAAAAGTAAAGAGAAAATCAGAAAGCAAAAGCTTCATGTTGTTTCAAATCAGAAAAATATCAGACCAAAAATTGCCTCAAATTTGCAAAGTCCTGTCATAGGCCTAGAGGATTTCACTACAAATCTCAAGAACATTTTGTTTGGTTCATAGCAAATACAAAATACAACAAAAGCAGCCTGATAAGTCAGAAAAGTGTAAACAAGTACATAAAACTGTAAAAGCAAAAGCAACAGTCAGGCAACCAAAGGACAACTACTTGAGTTCTTAAAACATAGAAAGTACAAAGCCAGCAAAAGTCAGCATCCACCATAAATGAATAACACAGCCAACAAGCAAAGTCAATTGGCAATTTTATTTATCAGAAAAAAAAAGGTACAACAAGCAAAAGCCAGTATTTTTTATCCATTACTAAATCAATATAAAACAGGGCAACAATACTAAGCAAAAAAGGAGAAGTTTTTGGCCAACAAGAAGAAAACACAGAAAGAAAAAAGTCTAGCCATCTTTCAAAGCATACTGTCAACAATTCACAGCATACTAAAACCCAGCAAAGAAATGTAATTTCCTAAAACTGTTTCAATATGCATGTATTCTTAAGTTTTTTCTTGCACCAAATATACAACTTAGGGCCAATCAGAAACCAAAGTAGGAGAAGGTAAACAAAGCCAAAAACCCTAAGTCAGATCATCATCACCAAAACAGAAACAAAGCCAAAAACCCTAAGTAATATCATCATCACCAAAACAGAAGCAAAGCCAAAACCCTAAGTGAACCATTATCAAGTTTCGCCAAACCCTTTATCAAAGAGAAGAGAAAAAATTCAAATGGAAACATTCAAATAGAAACACATAAACAGAAGCATGCAAACAGAAGCACAAACCCTTCCCTTTTTATCATCATCTTCAAGGTAAACCTAACCCCTCAGAACTAGCAAAGAGATAAGAAAGGAAAGATCTCACCAAATCATGTAGAAGAAGAAAATTGGAACCCCTAGGGTTCCGGTCGCCCCCTTTTAGGTCTAGGCTAAATCTTATGTTTTCTATAAAATCAAACGCTAAATTAGTAATCAGGAGGAAGAGAGGAAGAGATTGATGTAAAAAAATTAAGGTTTTGAACCCAGCCGCCTTCGTCACCTCCACGAGGCAATTTCCCGCGCGACCTCTATTTCTTCTCCGACGGAGGAACCTCAGAGAATGAGCGAGAGAATCATAGAAGTGAGTGAGAGAGAGAGAGAGAGAGAGAGAGAGAGAGAGAGAGAGAGAGAGAGAGAGAGAGAGAGAGAGAGAGAGAGAGAGAGAGAGAGAGAGAGAGAGAGAGAGAGAGAGAGAGAGAGAGAGAGAAACAAATCAACCAAATGAACCACGTCCCTTGAACCTAGTTATTTTGTTTAAAACAACCAGGCCTTCTCATATCAGGCCCAAAACAATGACATTGAGCCCAACCCCCCTTTAGATTCGCTACACCCCCATCCCCTTCATAAAAATCTGATTTTTTTGGCCATGTGTTTTGTGGGCTGAAAGCCTAACCGTTTTTTTTATATTATTTATTTCTCCAAACACCTTTTTTTAATTGTTAACCCCCCCGACTTATTTTATATATTTTATTTTTCTTTACTTTCTCTTAATTACTATTATTAATATTATAAAAATATTTATTATTATAAATAAAAATCTCAAAAATATTATTTATGCATACATATTAAATATATTCATATTTGTTTAATAGACTAAAACATTTTCTTGTTAAAATTGATTTTTTTTTTCAAAATTAATTAAATAATTAGATTAGGTTTATGATTATTATTTATTTAGAAATTTGTTTCTTTAAGCTAGTTTCTTTTGCTAACTTAATTCTAATATTCTTTTTTAGTTAATTATTTTTTCTTCTAAGTTAATTAAAGTCAAAACAAAATCCATGGCCTTATTCATTCATACTTGTACATTATATTCATTTCACTTCTTATACATTATATTTACATTTGTTTCTTTGTACATTTGATAAATTTGATATGGTTATGATAGATAATTAGGGTTTTTACTTTCTTGCAAATCCCCATTCATAAATTGTATACTCCCTCCCACAAAATGTTGTAATAGCGTAGTAATCTTTAAATTATGCAAGTTATCGCTTTTACATAACATGTTAGTAATTAGGATTTGTATGGCAAGATAAAACCAATCAAATAGAAAACCCTAATCCAATATAAAATCAAGCATGAAAATAACACACTTGCACGCAAGTACCCCCTAGGGTTACTCCACCTGGTTTCCTTACACAAAAATGGCCATATTACGCATGTGAAGTATCTTAGCAAAACAAACAAATATAAGATCATAGTCCCTCGATGACGCTATCCAAAGTTGCCTTACAAAATGATATTAGTCCCTCAAAAATGCTAAGATACTTTACAACATTTCTAATCATGGTTATACGATGACCCACGCCCGTCCCGTTTACATCCAAAGATAGGGTTGCTTACCAAATCAATGGTAAGACAACAATATCAAAGGAAAAGAAAATGCACAAGAAATACATTTGAGTAGGTAGATTACTTTTAGTTACTTGCTCCATTTCAAATAAATATCCTTGCTATTTTCAAAACAAACACACACATTTCCGAACACCTTACAAACATTGAAAACATTTTCAAAAAGGCAAACATCTTTGTATACATTCTTACGAACGAGAATCATTACAAAGATTGCCTAAACAATGGCCTCTTTACAAAATACTTTCAAAAACCATACAAAACACAATTTCAAACAAAAGTAAGTGATCTAGCAAGTAACTAAGAGCCCGTGGAAAACCATGGATGAAAAGGGTGCTAATACCTTCCCTTTTCATAATCTACCCCCCGAACTCAAGAAACAATCTCAAAGGTCCTTCCAGTGCTTTTTCACCTTTCCTTTTGGATAAAATAAAATTCAGTGGTGACTCTTGCTAAACGCAACATTTGCGATCAAACGCAAAACCTTCAAAGTCAGTTTTCCCACTGTATCACAAAACTGGCGACTCTGCTGGGGAAAAAAATTAAAAGTGGGGTTACCTTAGGGTTAGATCACATTTACTTGCTTTCATTGTTTGATTTATATTCTTTACATTATGGTTCTTTGTTTGGGTTTAAATCCTCTACCCAGATTTGGGATATATTATAGGTAAGTAGCAATACATTGTGGAAACTGTGCGGGGTATACCGACATGGTCTAAGCAATAGCTATGTTAGTGCGACATATTTGTGGGTACCAGTAGCCTTTGAGTCAATCAAAGAGAATACGGTGCCGCTGAGTGATGTCATGAAGCACTAATGAACTTTTAGAACCTTTACTTGACCAACTTGGCCTTTAGGACGTAGTGAGATGACCGGCTTTGGTGCAGTCCGAAGTTGGTAGATACTCGACACTACACTCATTGAGGTTTGGTTTCTTGGGATATTTCGGTCACCATTAAAGAGGCTTGAGCTGAAACAATGACCAAGGAAACAATCCAGTGATATTGAGATCCTTAGAACCCGATTACTATTACTAGGACAGGTTTAAGCCAACTAAACTTCAAGAGGGTACTTACCTATAAAACTCCATGCAAGCCTAAACTAAGAACTTGTTTACTTTTGCTTGAATATGCATACTTGTACATAACATCATGGACATCATGAACATCATATACATCTACTAACCAATTCAAGGATTTTGGGAATTCATCTTTATTCTTGTTTTGTAGGATATGGATTCACTTCGCAGGAAAACTATTCAAGTCAACCTTGTGAGAATTCCTCCACAACTTAAGGATCTAGCTTCAAAGATTCCTGATAACTCTCTATTCACCGAGAGACATGGTCGTCTACCCAACTTGGTCACCTCTAACACATATGAGGATATGATGAAGGTGCTCTTTTAGTTCTTTGATCCTTTGCACCATTGCTTCACATTCCCCGACTATCAACTTGTGCCTACTTTGGAAGAATTCTCCTAACTCTCGAGGATTCCCATTCTCAATCAACTACCTTTCAACAGTACGGAAAGAGACCCAAAGCCAGAAGAGATTGCTCAAGCTCTACACTTGCACTCATCTGATGTCACAACTCATTGGGAAACTAGGAGTGGTGTCAAAGGCTTCTTAGCAAAGTTCCTGTTTGAGAAAGCCCAAAGCTGTTGGAATTCCTTAGACTTTCAAGCCTTTGAGGAAATTGTGGCTCTTCTCATCTATGGTATGGTCTTGTTTCCCAATCCTGA
The DNA here is from genome assembly GCA_948472305.1 of Vicia faba. Taxonomy (NCBI): domain Eukaryota; kingdom Viridiplantae; phylum Streptophyta; class Magnoliopsida; order Fabales; family Fabaceae; genus Vicia; species Vicia faba. The sequence goes on along the minus strand of OX451740.1, from coordinate 80,778,285 downwards.
CCAACTCATAGATGTGAACACCGTCAAAATCTTCATGTTACGCAACTCGGTGCCTACATTTCTAGGGGATATCCTACACTCTTTTCACACTCGCACAATGAGGAAAAGAGGTGTCCTTATGTGTTGCACTTCTCTCCTGGAAAGATGGTTTATTTCTCATCTCTCAAATCAGTCTTAAAGAATGAGCAAGGTTCAAGGTGGTCACAAAGGTTAGTGACGCTCAAACACTCAAACATTCATTGGTGCTCCCGATCCAAAGAGAATGTTATCATTGTTGACCGTTATGGAAAATTCCCTAATGTCCCTCTACTTGGCATTAGGGGAGGCATCACCTACAACCCATGTTTAGCCTTAAGACAGTTTGGTTACGCCCGAAGGGATGGCCCGCACGAGATGCTGATTCAAGGTTTGGTATTCGACTACGACAACAACGATCAAGGTCTTCGCCAGAGATTTATCCGAGATTGGAGGATGATAAACAAGGTGGATAGCAATACTTTGGGGCACAAGAATTCCATCCTTCTTGAGCCTTACCTCAAATGGGTACTAACTCGTGCTCAGAGTCTTATGATGCCTTACCCCTCCATTCTTCCGGTAATCATTGAGCATGTTAAGGAGGGAGATATTCCATACACTATCCTACATCCTGACATGCCCACATCTCTTGAAGACCTACAAAGGGATTAGATAAAGCTCAAAGGAGAGCGAGATACTTTTGAAGCCCAATTCTACGCAAGCGAGAAGAAGGTTTTGGAACTCACTAGGCTACTTCATGAGGAGCGGACCCTGAATTCCTACATTGCACCAAAGAGGATGCACACTACTTTTTTATCTTAGAGTTTTGTATTATTTTGTCCAATGGGCATTGATGTACTCAAAATTTATCTTATTAATATAACGTGTGTTTTTTTTTTTGTCTAAAACAAACTTAAATATTTGAAATCCTTGAAAACATCGCATAAACACATATCATTCATCATAACATAAACAGGTCTTTTGCAACAAGTCTCCTCATCTCTCTACTGTTTATTTCAGTAAGATGGATCTCGAACAAACAGTGAAAGATCTCCAAGCTCAGAACACGCAGTTTCAACAGTTACTCATGACCCTAGCCAAGGGGCAAGAAGAATTGAAGATTCTGCTGGTTGAAGAGAGGAAAAAGAAAACAAAAAAGGTAACTGGAGGCTTAAACATAGGGAGAAGATTTCAGGGACAGACAAGAAGGACTTTGAACTTTGAAACAACATCCGGTGAAGGAGAAGGGAAAGGCAAGGAAACAGTTGTCCCGTCAGAATTGGAAGAAGAGGAGGAAGAAGGGGAAGACTACTCTGAGGAACAGTATCCTCCAGCTGATGACAAGTATAGACATCTCGAAGAGCGTTTGAGCGCGATGGAAATACAAAAGGTGTTGGGCTTAGACTTTGAAGAATTGGGACTAGTGTCGGGGACTGTGATTCCTATGAAATTTAAAGTACCTATATTTGCCAAATATGATGGAGTGTCATGCCCTAAAATGCATCTCCGGTCATATGTGAGAAAAATCTAACCCCACACCGCTGATAAAGACTTATGGGTGCATTTTTTCCAAGACAGTTTGTCTGGAACATAACTCGACTGGTTTTACCAACTAGAAAGAGCCAACGTCCACAATTGGGAAGATCTTGCCGCAACTTTCTACAAGCAATATCAATACAATGCTGATTTGGCGCCTACCCGTACTCAACTCCAGAGTATGGCCATGGTTTCCAATGAAGGTTTCAAGGATTACGCACAAAAATGGAGAGATTTGGCTTGAAGAGTTCAACCCCTTCTGTCTGAAAGGGAATTGGTAGACATGTTCTTAGGCACCTTATCTGGTCCCTTTTTCAACCATCTAATCGGAAGTTCATATGCAGGCTTTACTAAATTAATACTGATCGGAGAAAGGGTGGAAGCTGGTATAAAAAGTGGAAAGATTCAGAAGGACTCATCTTCTTATACACCTGTAAGGAAGCCTTTCATCGGGAAGAAAGAAGTAGCTGTTGTATGTCCGCAAAGAAACCAAGAGAGGGTCGAACACCGACCAATGGTGGGGGCTGTTATGATTCCAAAGCCTACGTCTGAGTAACAAAGAAGTAATCAACCAAGGGTGGAAAGGCCAGTTAGGCAATTCACCAGAACTAACATGACTTTGTCCCAAGTATTACCGCATATTTTGAGATCCAACTTGGAAACCTTGAAAGAAGCTCCGAAAAACCCCAATACAACTTCCCCTCATTATCACCCCCAATGCCCGTTGCGCATATCACTCTGAAAGTCCTGGTCACGATACTAATAATTGTTGGGCTTTGAAAAAAAATACAAGACCTCATTGAAGCAAAATAGATTGCATTTGATGCGCCCGAAAAGCCAAATGTCATTTCTACTCCTATGCCCAGACATGGTCACAATACCAATGCCATTGAAGAAGATTTGTCTGTTACCTCAGTTGACGAACTCATGACCCCACTTCCAACCATTAAGATAAACTTGTTGAAAGCCGGTGTGCTCTCGGGCTGTAATGAAGTTTGCCATCTCTGCTTGTCCTCACCAACTGATTGCCCTTTGTTGAAAACATGCATTCAACGCTTGATAGATAACAAAGAGATTTTGTTCGAAAGTACGCCTGTTTCACCTATTCCTGTTGAAGATGTTTCAATCATTACCATTTCCGCCAATTCTTCCAGGGTCTCCACCAAAAGACCCGTTAGAATTACATCGGTTCCGAAAACAACTCCTCTAATAATCACAATTCCTAGGCCAGTCCCATATGAATCAGACAAAACTGTGTCGTGGAATTATGGAGGGGACATTTACTACCATGGCATCAAACAAGACTAGCCGGCCTCCGAAGAGATAAACTCCAAACAAGAAGATTCTGACATCAACAATATTTTCGGAACTAGTAAAATTACCCGAAGCGGTAGGATCTTTTCTCCAGAAATTGCTCCCCCAAAGGCAGTTTCTGGACCCGTGGTTGTTCCAAAGGTTACTCTCGTACCCATAATCATCTCTGCAAATGCTCCTATTGACTAAGCCGTTACAACCCCTATTGTCATTCCTACCAACACTTCTGCTGCTGAAACTCGAGGAAAGAGTATTCAAGTGGAGCCTGTCTGAACGAATGCTCAATCACTGACTATCCCCGAGACATCTAAGAAAGAAATGGAGGAGATTCTAAAAATTATAAAGAGGAGTGACTACGATGTAGTTGAACAATTGGGGCAAACTCCCTTCAAGATCTCCATGTTGGCGTAACTACTGTGTTCCGAGGCACATGCAAAAGCCTTGGTGAAGTTCCTAAAAATGGCCCATGTGCCTCAAGAGACGTCTGCTGATCAATTCCAAGACTGTGTATCCAGCTTGATAGCGGATAACGGCCTAGGCTTCTCAGATGTTGATCTGACACCGAGGGGAAGAAAGCACAACGAGGCATTACATGTCTCTGTGGAATGTAGGGGCACAACTCTGGCCCATGTTTTGGTGGACACAGGCTCATCTTTGAATGTATTACTGAAAAAGGCTCTTGACAGACTTGACTGCGAGGGACTGATGTTAAAGCCAAGAAACATAGTAGTAAGAGCATTTGATGGCTCAAAGAGGATGGTACACGGGGAGGTGGATATCCCCATAAAGGTTGGGACTCAAACTTTCAATTCAACCTTTTATGTAATGGATATCCTCCCTTCTTACTCCTGTCTGCTAGGACGGCCATGGATCCATAATGCTGGCGCTGTCACCTCTACATTGCACCAGATGCTGAAGTATCTGGTTCAAGGAAAGATTATCATTGTCCATGGAGAGGACCAATACATGATCCTCCATCTCAATTCCTTCAGATATGTGGAATTGGACGGCGAATTCATTGAAACTCCATTTCAACACTTCGAAGAGGTCCCCCAAGAGGTATCAGTAACCAAGATCGTGTCCCAGATTCCCAAGATCACAAGACCTCCACTCCATATGTCATCTCTGAAGGACGCCAAAGCAGTGGTAGAGGAAGGTGGATGCACCATCTGGGGGAAACTTTCGGATATCCCGTATAAGTCTGACAAGTTTGACCTAGGTTTCACTTTAAATGCTCAAAAGGCTGTATAGTGTGCCCGTGCTGGAGGGCCACCCTTGAATATTAGCAACTGTGAGGTCAACGCGGTAGAAGATGGTGAAGATGATTGCAACCTGGAGGATTGGATCTTTCCAACTGTCAATGGAGGGCTCAGCAATTGGGAGGCTAGAGACTTCGTCCCAATAACTTTTATCCCACAGTAATTTATCTTTACATTTTGTTGGATCTATAATATTCGAAAAGAATTCGCACTCTTAAAACCTTGTGTCTTGCCCGAGGCACAATGGTCCATTTGTAAGGGTTATTATTTCATCTTCATATGACATCAATGAATCATGGACGTTTTTCACATACAAAGTTTTGTGCTCATTGTTTTTCTTTTACATTTTATTTTCTTTTAAAGATAGATATACCCTTACACACACCCACACCCATAATGCAGGTATTCATCCATTCTGGATCCCATGGGTAACGATACTTCTATGGCCTTTCGTGACTCTGAGAATCTAATCTACCAAGCTGAAGACAAAGGTGTGGAAGATTATGAAGTACCAGGGGAACTTGTCAGACTGCTACAACAAGAAGAAAGAACCATTCATCCTCACGAGGAACCCGTGGATAGAATCAACCTGGGTACTGAAGAAGATAAAAAAGAGGTTAAGGTGGGTGCCAATCTGGAACCCAGTGTCAAGGAGCGTATGATTTAGTTGCTACACGACTATGTTGAAATCTTCGCTTGGTCATATGAAGACATGCCAGGACTTGATACAGACATCGTCTGCCTACAAGAGAAGATTGTCCGCCAGTAAATTAAAAGGTTCTCCGCATGAGACCTGATATGTCAGAAAAGATTAAAGCATATGTCATGAAACAATTCAATGCTGGATTTTTGGCTGTCACCTCCTACCCTCAATGGGTTGCCAACATTGTTCCTGTACCTAAAAAAGACGGCAAAGTACGAAAGTCTGTGGACTATAGAGATTTGAATAGGGCGAGCCCTAAGGATGATTTTCCACTCCCCCACTTTGATATCCTAGTTGACAATACGGCACAATACAAAGTTTTTTCCTTCATGGACGGATTCTCAAGTTACAACCAAATCAAAATGGCACCTGAGGACAGGGAGAAAACGACATTTGTCACACAGTGGGGCACATTCTGCTACAAGGTGATGCCACTCGAACTGAAGAATGCTGGGGAAACCTATCAGCACGCCATGGTAGCTTTATTTCATGACATGACACATCATGAAATAGAGGTCTACGTAGAAGATATGATAGCCAGATCGCAAACAGAAGAAGAGCATCTTGATCACTTACAAAAGCTGTTTGAGAGACTGAAGAAGTACAAGTTGAGGTTGAATCCAAACAAGTGCACATTTTGGGTACGATCCGGTAAACTCCTAGGCTTTGTCGTCAGTAACAAAGGTATTGAGGTCGATCCTGCCAAAGTTAAAGCAATACAAGAGATGCCCACTCCTTGTACTGATAAGGAAGTCAGAGGATTCTTGGGACGTTTGAATTATATTGCAAGAATCATTTCTCACCTGACAGCTACTTGTGATCCAATCTTCAAACTATTGAAGAAAGATCAAGTAGTCAAATGGAATAATGAATGCCAAGTTACTTTTGAAAAAATCAAAGAATACTTGCAAGAACCTCCTGTATTTATGCCACCAGTCGAGGGAAGACCGTTGATCATGTATCTGACAATTTTAGAAAATTCAATGGGGTGTGTATTGGGGCAGCATGACGAGTCTGGCCGAAAAGAGCATGCTATTTACTACCTGAGCAAAAAGTTTGCCGACTGTGAAACTAGATATTCACTGCTCGAGAAAACTTGCTGTGCTCTGGCATGGGTTTCTCACTGGCTAAGACAGTATATGCTGACTCGTACTACCTTGTTGATATCTAAAATGGATCCGATAAAATACATCTTCGAGATGCCTACTTTTTCTGGGAGAATAGCGAGATGGAAGATGATCCTGATAGAGTAAGACATACAATATATTACCCAAAAAGCTATAAAGGGTAGTGTATTATCGGATCACCTTGCTCACCGAGCCGTGGAAGACTACGAGTCCATGAAGTTTGAATTCCCGGACGAAGACATCATGACATTAGACAACTATGAAGAATTCAGGCCATATGACGGACCTGAACAAGGATCCTGATGGACCCTGTTCTTTGATGGAGCCTCAAATGCACTCGACAATGGTATCGGTACTGTACTCATATCTCCTGAAGGGTGTCATACTCCCTTTACCGCAAGACTTTGCTTCAATTGTACAAACAACATGGTGGAATATGAAGCGTGCATCTTTGGTCTCAAAGCTGCCATAGACTTGGGGATCAAATCATTAGATGTATTCGGAGACTCAGCCTTGGTCATCAGTCAAATCAAAGGGGAATGAGACACCAAACACCCTAACCTTATCCCTTATAAAGAACATGTTTTGACATTGCTACCGCATTTTGAGAAGATTACCTTCGAGCATTTCTTGCGAGAAGAAAATTAGCTAGCAGATGCTCTAGCCACAATGTCATTTATGTTTAAACTTAATTGGGATAACGAGGCTCCCCAGATCACCATTGAACAAATGGATGAACCAGCACACTGTCACGAGATTAATACTGAAGAGGTAGTGGACCATCCTTGGTTTCATGAAGTCAAGAGGTATCTCGAGGCTCAAGAATATCCAGAAGGAGCTTCAATCAATGATAAGAAGTTCTTAAGGAGATTCTCTTCTAAATTCTTCCTTAGTAATGGCATCCTGTACAAACGCAATCATGACTCCATTTTGCTTCGGTGTGAGGATAAGGTTGAAGCTGAAAAGATCATGACTGAATTACATGAAGGTACTTTTGGCACCCATTCTAGTGGGCATACGATAGCGAAGAAAATCCTACGGGCAGGCTATTATTGGTTTACCATCGAAGCAGATTGCTATCAATACTCTCAAACCTGCCATAAGTGTCAAATTTATGCTGACAAGGTGCACGTACCTCCGGTTCCTCTGAATGTCTTGACGGCTCCTTGGCCCTTTGCTATGTGGGGGATTGATATGATTGGGGAAATCAAGTCGACTGCCTCCAATGGACATCGCTTCATCCTAGTGGCCATTGACTATTTTACAAAGTGGGTTGAAGCAGCCTTCTTCACCTCCGTTACCAAGAATGTTGTGGCCCGCTTCATCAAGCAAAACCTTATTTTCTGGTACAATATCCCGGAAAGAATCATCACTGACAATGGTACAAATCTCAACAACACTATGATCACCGCATTGCACGAGCAATTCAAGATTCAGCATCACAATTCTTTTCCTTATCAGCCAAAAATGAATAGCGTTGTCGAAGCTGCGAATAAGAACATTAAAAAGATCGTACAGAAAATGACAATCACATACAAAGACTGGCATGAGATGTTACCATTCGCTCTCCATGGTTATCGTACCACAGCTCACACATCAATCGGTGCAACACCCTATTCTTTGGTTTAGGGCATGGAGGATGTCCTACCTATTGAGGTTCAGATCCCATCTTTGAGGATTATGAAGGATGCAGGGTTGAACAAAGACGATTGGATCCAGACTCCACTTGATCAATTGAATTTGATTGATGAAAAAAGACTTACTGTTGTTTGCCATGGTCAAATGTATCAAGGCTTTCAACAAGAAAGTCAGACGCCAAGTATATCAAGTTGGGGATCTAGTGATCAAACGTATCATCTTGCCACAAAGTGATCCCAGGGGAAAATGGACTCCTACCTATGAAGGACCATTTGTAATCAAAAGCATCTTCTCTGGTGGGGAAATGATCTTGACCACCATGGATGGTAACGACCTTCCACGCCCTGCGAATGCGGACATAGTCAAAAGATACTATGCGTAAGAGACCCGCTAGGTTGACATACCTAGGCAAAACAAGGGCATCCCGGCGAACCAAAAAAAAAGGTTCAGGCAAAAGTTAGGGATAAAACAAAAAAATATGTATACCCGGCAAGTTGAAAACCCAAAAGGGCGACTTGGGCAAAAAAGGGTTTCCCATTGGACTGAAAACCTGAAAGGGCGGTCCAGGCAAAGTTAGGGAATTAAAGCGTATGACTATGTCCCATTGGATCACTTTACGGATAACCTTTAGATTCCACTAACAAACTCAGAGGTTATGATCAATTCAATCATCTTCGGATGAGACAACAAATGGACAAGATGCTCGGAGATATGAGGGCTATAGCATAATCGAAACCCCGTGGGATTTTTATACACATAGCTATTTTTTCTTTGTATCAAAATTTTCATTTTTTTTACGACAGCATTCTCTTACTAGAATTTTTGTCCCCTTGTACAAAAAATACTTATTCAAAGTCAGTACAAAATATTCCTTTGAAAGTGCAAAAACTATTTGTCTTTTCTTTTACGCTTGTTTTGCTTACAAAAACGTCCAATGATTCATTGTTGAGCATATGCATTTGAATATAATTACCGCTTACAAATAAATAAAATGAAAAGACAATTACTGATAGGTTGAAAGGATAGGAAAATGTCTCTAGGCTATTCCATAACTAATCCCCTGCAGTACGCCATTTAAATCCCCAGCGGAACACAGTTTCAAATTATTGATCCCCGGTAGAAGTTGTCAAAATTTCTCGGGACTCCTCAACAGGTTTTACAAGCAGTACATGGCATTACCCTCACAACAGTTTATTTATCTCGGCATAAATTTATCAATACTTAGACTCCAAGACTTGAAGACTTACACATCCTCAGCAATATTCAGGGATTTATTTTCCTTAATCCAACAACAATACAGCAGATTAGCTCACATACGCATACATTTCATCCATATATCATAAACATTGATAAAGCAAATACATTACATCATACATTTCATGCAACATAACTTTGCATTTTAGCTAACATTTTACCCTTTTCAAGATAAGATTAATAGCTACCATTAACAATGTTCAAAGATTGCAGATACAATATAGATACGCTCCAGAAACAGACGCTATTCTGATACTCATTCAGATGCAACTTTTAGATACAGTACAGATACTCTCCAGACACAGACGCTATTCTAATACTCATTCAGATGCAACTTTCATATACAGTACAAATACGCTCCAGACACGGATGCCATTATGATACTCGTCCAGATACAACTTTCAGATACAGTTCAGATACGCTCCAGACACGGACGCTATTCCAATACTTATTCAGCTCCAAGATTTCAGATACAGTTCAGATCCGCTCCAGAAACGGATGCCATTCTGATACTTATCCAGATTCAGACTACATATACAGTTCAGATACGCACCAGATATGGATGCCATTTTGATACTTATTCATATTCGAATTTCAGACAAACCTCTCAATAATTATTCTGATTCATTCCCGATTGAAATCAAGGCTGGACTTGGTCCATGTTCTGTTAAGCAGGTCACCCTTTGATGGCATCGGTAAGCCCATCTCTGACAGTTATCCCTCAGCTCATCCAATGGCATCTTTAAGCCCATTCCTGATCCAATAGATTCAAGACATCACTTTGTACACCAGCAAGTGCAAATTTTTAGGCACTTTACTGTTCAATCATCTTCCACTTTCAAGCTACGAACAGAGAGCATGCCAATCTCATTGTTTTCCAAGTTTAAGAAGATTGAACAGGGGCAGCTGTTGTACCCCAAAATTTTCCTTCCATTTTTTCATGCAAGATGTTTACCCTAGGGTTCCTGTACATTCAATTGGTTCAATGGTCAACCAGACAGGTTCTCTTCCTAGGCAGCAAATGAATAATTAAGGGTTTAGGATTTTCTCAGAGGTAATTGATGAAGATGTGAAAAACACAAGAAGGGGGGAGGGGTTGAATTGAAAACTTGGATCTAAAACAGCTTAATGACACAGTATTTTTATCCTGGTTCGTTTGATCTTAAACTACTCCAGTCCACCCGTCAAGGTGATTTTGCCTCTCTCCAACGAGGTCTTAATCCACTAATCTCAAAAGATTACAACAACTACTTTAACAACTGTTAAAGTCTTCTTGAGTACAACCACAATCCGGTTAATCTCAAGGATCTCTTTTACAATATGATTTAAACAAAATGTGTTGTTGTTTTTCTAACAAAAATAGTTTATCACAACTGTGATAAATTACACAAGTTTAGCTTAGAATAAAAATTGAATTTTCTTGAGCTTGAATATGCATGGTTGGTGATCTTAGCAAATTGTTTTTGTGTACGTACGTGCTTCTTTTTGCAAGCTGACTTGTTTATATAGGAAATGTAATAATGTTGTCCATAAAGCAAGTTTAATGTTATTAACACACTTTCCTTTTGGAGAAGATATTGTCTGAAGAAAGTCGTTGGAATTAATTATGTCTTGAATGTTCAGTAACGCTTCAGAGTCTTTTCTCCTTACTGCTGATGACACTTCAGAATATTGATGACTTGGTTTGATATGTTCTTGTTCAGAATCAAAGTTTACTTGATTAAGTGCGGGTTCTGGTCATCAATCTTCAGCGTATGTTCTGATTGCTTCAGCGTGTAGCACTTATGGTTGATCTTCTGATGCTGATTTGATCAGAACTTCTGCATACATATAACATATTTTTAAGGTGCATATTTGTTCTTTGTATTTATTTATTATTTGTATTTGTTATCATCAAAACTCTAACCAAGGGTTGTATAATCAAACTATGTTCTAACAATCTCCCCCTTTTTAATGATGACAAAAACCCGATTTTCAATTAAAAAATAAAGAATAAATAGTTTAGAATAAAGAAGAAAAACTCCCCCTGAGTTGATTACTTCCCTTAAGTTCCTCGAATCTTTGAGCGTCAGAGTTTAACTGCATCTTTCATCAGAGTTTTGTACCTATTCAATCTTTTCAGAAGACAGAGGATAAGTAGTTTAGAATGTTTGAGACTTCTGTCTCAGTAAACCGTTATTGAAAATATCTTACTTTCTCCCCCTTTTTGTCAATTATAAAAAAGGCAATATAATCAGAGCTAAAAAGTTGATTTATATTAAAAATAAGAAGCAATGATAAGTAGTTCAGAACAGAAGCAATGTAAAACAAACGTTACAAATAAACAGATTTTAAAACAGAAGAGAATCTAAGAGGGAGGAGGAAGGCGTGTGAACAAAGCTTCCAGCAAGCCCTTGATCTGGGTGTTAGTTTCCTCTTGTTTGCTCAAAATGCTCTAGATTTCTTTGTTTGTATCTTCCTGCTTATCCAACGTTTCCTGGATAACAGCATTTGCTCTCTTCAATTCTTCCAGAGTTTGCTTGTCATAGGAAGGAGCTGGAGTTTCTTCAGTATCTGGACGCTTCTCAGAGTATTCTACAACTTGATCACTTTGAACCAATTCCTCTACTGAGATCATCTCATCTGGAGCAGCAGTCAGAGTGAGACCTTCTGATTCTGGTTGAACTTCATCTGAGGGACGCTGTTCTGACCAAGGAGCATTATCCAGAGGGAGAATCTCTTCCTTGAGAAGTTGGCTCAGAACTTGATCTTCAAAAAACTTTAGCATATCACTGAAATTTTGTTAAACCTGTTCATAGCTCTGTTCTTGCAGCTTACGTGTTTAAGAACTTAACCAGTTTCTGAAACTTGTCCAAAGATAATCAGAAGCAGCGGGATTAGTCATCTCTAGACTAGCATGCTTCAAGGGGGTTATCCATTCTTGTATTCCTATTTCAAACATCAACAAACTAGTACCAACATCTAGTGTGGGTTCAGTTGGTTTTGGTTTAGGAATGGAAGTTTTGGTTTTGTGAGATATAGCAGCTAAACATTCCAGTACAGTTGGATCAATGACAAGTCTTACGTTGTCATCTGGATTGCTCTTTGGTGAAGGAGAGGGAGAGTCGGGTATGATGATTGGACTGGTTGGGGAATTTGGTGGTGTGGATTCCAGAGAAGAAGGAATTTGTGGAATGTCCAGGATGGTGAGAGGCATGCGAATGGCCAATGGTTCAGTGATTCCTGGGATTGGTATAGAATCTGAATCTGACATAGACTCTTCAGATTGGTTGGATGGAACATTGTGAGGTTCTGGTTCATAGGTCTCAGATGGTTGAATCTCAGAAGTTTGAGCTTCTGGTTGTGGAACATCTGTTGTAGTTTCAGAGTTTGGATTATCAAGGATTAGAGGATTTGGATTTTATGGTGTGGGAGCTGAAATATCTTGGTCAAAAGAGTCAATATCTGACAGAACTTTGGCAAGTTCTGGTTGAGTTTGTTCAGAGTTTGGATTGATAGGAAGGGAGTGAGTTTCTCTTAGACTTAGAGTTTCTGATGGATCAAACCCTATGTCAAAGTCATCAAAAGTTTGTGGGGTTAGAAGTTCTGATTGGGTAGTAAAAGGTTCAGATGTTGATATAGTTATTGATTCTAAAACAGTAACAGAAGAAGGATTACCTTTCTTTTTAGCAGCTTTTGGAGTCCTCTGGGATGATCCTTCTGCTGCTGCCTTCCTTTTCTTGGTCTTCTTCAAAACAACTTCTGGAGCCGCCTGATGCAAGTTCTGGATATTTATTTCTAGTGCAGTGCCATCTACCTTACACGCATGCAAATATCTTGGTCTTCTTGGAGATAAAGTAGATTAGAAACTGCTGATCAATGTTTATGTAATCAAGAGAGCTAGTTGGCTTCCTGTGGTTGATGCATCCCAGAATTATCTTAGCCCAGATTATGTGATGATCCTTCAGATCCCTAATCTTGCTGGAGGGTAGACCCAAAGTGAATATTTCTCTTGCAATTGAAGCAACATCAGAACATCTTTCATCCATGTCTATACACCTGACACCTCCACCATTGTAACCTATCAGTCTTGAAATTAGGTCTTCAGTAATGACACTCTTCTTCCCCATGACATATGAGGTAAGTTGATGATTTGATGAGGAAGCATGAATCCAGAATTCTTTGATAAGAATTGGAAACGTTGGCCCTAGAAGACGGTCAAAATATCTGTTCCATCCTTGAGCATTGACATCTTCAGAGAGATTGAAGCCATTTTCTTGAAGGCTTTCAAAATCAACAATCAGTTCTGAAAGAACTTCCAGGTTGTCAATGGGCGTGAGTAAAGTTCTGTATGGTTCTTCATACTGTTCCATAGAAGCAGTTTCCTGAGTACTGGTGTTTTGGACGCTTGAAGAAGCCATGTTCACACAAGAAATTTGAGAAATATGAAAGGGTTTTTGAGAGTACGAACTGAAAACAATTAGAAATTATTGAGAGAGTAAAAGTGAAAGAGTGTAAAGAGTGAAACTTGAGTTTAAATAGATTTTTGAAAACATAAACTGTAAGAAAGAGAAACAATTAGTAATGATTATAAGCATTAATGACAGCTGATTTTAGGGGATTCAGAAAGATATTGGAACGGTTATCCATGGCGTGTGTCTCAATGCACCCAATCATCGCTTTTGACCTTTCAGAAAAGTGAACGCGTGTTCAGCCTCAGAAGGTAGCTGATGAATGGATGACAAATGTTTGCTTACGTGAACAACACACTTCTATCCTTGAAATGAAACACTCAGAACTTCATGGATAGATTCTGATACAATCTGTACTTCTAAAATTCTGAAGGCAGGTTGATCAGTAGTTCACAGAAAATAACTAAACTTCTGAAGGTTAAGATATGTAAATAAAACAATTTATTATGGGCAAAGCTTCATGCTGAGATGTTTCAGAATGAAGTTAAACCTATCTTCAAAAAGAGGTTTTGTAAAGACATCAGCCCATTGATGGTCTGTGTCAATGAATTTTAAGTTAAGAATCCCTTTCTGAATATAGTCTCTAATAAAATGATGTTTTATTTCTATATGCTTAGCCCTAGAATGCAAAATAGGATTTTTACTGAGACAAATAGCAGAAGTATTGTCACAGAGGATAGGGATGTTACTCTCAAATATATTGAAGTCCTCAAGTTGACTTTTCATCCAGAGCATTTGCGTACTGCATCCAGCTGCTACTATGTATTCAGCTTCTGCTATTGATAGTGCTATTGTTGATTGTCTTTTGCTGGACCATGAGATCAGATTTTCTCCCAGAAACTGGCAGCTTCCAGAAGTGCTTTTACGTTCTACTCTGTCTCCAGCAAAGTCAGCATCACAGTATCCTACTAAGCTGTAAACACTTGATTTTCTATAAAACAAACCCAGAATAGCAGTACCTTTCAGATACTTGAAAATTCGCTTAACTGCTGTTAAGTGAGATTCTCTAGGATCTGATTGGAATCTAGCACAAATGGAAACACTGAATAGAATGTCAGGCCTTGAAGCTGTTAGATATAGAAGAGAACCAATCATACCTCTGTAGACCTTCTGTTCTACCTTTTTACTTACCTCTTCTTTTTCCAGAATGCACGTGGGATGCATTGGAATCCTTGAGGGCTTACATTCTGAGAGATCAAATTTCTTCAGAAGTTCTCTGACATATTTGCTCTGATGAATGTAAGTTCCTTCTAGGGTTTGATTTATCTGAATGCCCAGAAAGAATTTTAGTTCCCCCATTAGGCTCATCTCAAACTCTGACTGCATACATTTAGCAAACTCTCTTCCCAGAGAGGGTTTAGTGGATCCAAATATGATGTCATCAACATAAATATGACATACTAACATGTCATTCTTATCTGTCTTACAGAACAAGGTTGTGTCCACTTTCCCTCTGGTGAATTCCTTTTCTAACAGGAAGTTACTTAGTCTTTCATACCAAGCTCTGGGAGCTTGTTTCAGACCATAGAGTGACTTCTTTAGTTTCAAAACATATTCTGGATTTTTGGAACTCTCAAAACCAGGGGGTTGGTGCACATATACCTCTTGATCTATATAGCCATTTAAGAATGCACTTTTGACATCCATCTGATACAGAGTGATGCCTTTATTAACAGCAAATGATATTAAAAGTCTGATAGATTCTAACCTGGCGACTGGAGCAAAGGTTTCTGTATAGTCTATCCCCTCTTGCTGACTATAACCTTGTGCTACCAGTCGTGCTTTGTTTCTGATGACTTAACCTTGTTCGTTCAGTTTGTTTATGAACACCCATTTTGTTCCAATAACGTTGAACCCTTTTGATTTGGGAACCAGATCCCATACGTCATTTCTGGTGAATTGATTTAGTTCCTCTTGCATTGCCAGAATCCAGTCATTGTCCAGAAGTGCTTCATCAACTTTTGTTGGTTCAATCAAAGAAACCAGTCCCATGAGGGATTCTTCAGAGTTTCTGAATGTTGATCTTGTTCTGATTTGATCTTCCTTCTTTCCCAATATTGTATCTTCTGGGTGATCAATGCTGCTTCTGGGTAGCTTTTCTGGAGTTGATCAACAAAAGGTGTTGGATTGCTTGTAGTGACTCTTTCAGCTGTTGAGGGAGTGTCTCTGTTGAGAGCCTCTGATGAGTTATCTTCAGTACCTGTAAGTTCAACTTCCATACCTGCAAGGAATTCATTCTGCTTTGACTTTTGAGAGTCAAGCTTATCATCAAACCTAACACTTATTGACTCTTCAACAATCTGTGTTTCTGTATTGTATACTTTGTACCCTCTCGAGCATTCAGAGTATCCTAACATAATACACTTTTGTGCTTTAGAGTCAAACTTTGTTCAAATAATTTTTTGTATTCAGAATAAAACATGTGCATCCAAATGGGTTAAAATAAGAAATGTTGGGCTTTTTGTTCTTCCACAATTCATATGAAGTCTTTTCCAGAATAGGTCTTATGGAGATTCTATTCTGAATGTAACATGTTGTGTTTATTGCCTCTGCCCAGAAGATCTTAGCAACGTTAGTCTCGTTGATCATGGTTCTGGCCATTTCTTGCAATGTTCTGTTCTTTCATTCTACAACTCCATTTTGCTGGGGAGTTCTAGGACAAGAGAAATCATGCAGAATGCCTTTTTCATTAAAGAATGATTCAAAATCTTTATTTTCAAATACTCCACCATGATCACTTCTGACTTTTACAATTCTAAGATCCTTTTCATTCTGAACATGGTTGCAGAAGGTAACAAACCCAGAGTGTGACTCGTCCTTGTGTCTTAAGAACTTTACCCATGTCCATCTACTATAGTCATCTACGATTACTAACCCATACTTCTTTCCACTAACTGAAGCAGTTTTTACTGGTCTGAATAAGTCAATATGCAGAAGTTCTAATGGCTTAGAGGTGGAAACAACATTTTTGGATTTGAAAGCAGGTTTTGCAAACTTGCCTTTCTGACATGCTTCACACAGAGCATCTGAATTGGACTTCAAGTTAGGGAGTCCTCTGACCAGATTGAGTTTGTTAATCTGAGATATTCTTCAAATACTAACATGTCCCAATCTTCTGTGCCAGATCCATTGCTCGCTGTTAACATACAGTAGACATTTTACATTCTGACTTTTTAGTTCAGAAAGTTTTATTTTATAAATGTTGTTTTTCCTCTTTCCATTAAATAGGATAGTCCCATCTTTCTGACTAACAGCTTTGCATGAATTTTGATTGAAGATTATATCATAACCATTATCACTTAATTGACTTATGGATAACAGGTTATGCATTAATCCATCAACTAATAAAATGTTACTTATAGAGGGAAGATTTCCATTACCTACTGTTCCAGAGCCAATGATCTTTCCTCTCTGATTGCCTGTAAAGCCCACGTGGCCTCCAGGCTTAAGTTCCAGGCTTTGGAACATATGCCTTCTTCCCGTCATGTGTCGTGAGAAGCCAGAGTCCAGGTACCATGATTGGTGTCTTTGCTTTGCTGCTAAAGATATCTGCCACATGTATGATTTTATCCTTAGGTACCCACATTTTCTTGGGTCCTGATTTGTTAGTTTTACCAAAATTATGGTTGAATTTTGGTTTGACAGAATAATCACTACTTGTGTATTTTATGTCATGTTTGTGCCCATATATAAAATGTGAATCAAGTGGAGTGCGTTTTATAACTAAGTCCATGGAATTTTTGGTGTAGGTACCTTACCTTGATATCATATCCCTTTTCAGCCATTTCTGCTAACTCCATAGATCATTGAAGCCATCTTGCTTCTGTCTATGTTTTTAGCTAGAATCTTCTGAAAGTTGTGATGATACTCTTTGATGATCTCATCAGCATTGCTGGGAGTTTCAGAGATTGTTTCCTTCTGAGATTTTTGCAACTGGTTTTCTAATTTTGAAATTTTTTCTTTTAACTCAGAATTCTCCAATCTGAGACTCTCAGTCTTATCAGAGTCAGAAGCAAGATTCCTTTTCAAGTTTCTGAATTTGACTCTGATCTGCTGATACCTTTCCAGAATTTCATTTAGGCTTTCAGCAAGTTCAACCTTATTAAAGTTTATTGTAAAGTCAGGGAATACCTCTTCAGTGTCCGATTCTGAGTTTGAACCAGAAGCTTCATTGTCTTCTGATACGTTTTCCATGAGAGCTATGTTTTCTCTTTCATCATCTGATTCTGAGTCAGCTTCAGATGTGTCAGAATCATCCCATGTAGCCATGAGGCTTTTCTTCTTTTCCTTGATAAACTTCTTTTTAGGCTTCTCCTTCTGAAGCTTTGGGCAGTCACTTTTATAGTGCCCTTGATCGTTACATTCATAGAAGATGATGTCTTTGTTGTTTGGATTTCTGTATCCTGAAGAACCTTCAGATCTTCTGTGTCCAGAGGAGGATTTTGACCTTCTGTATCTGGAGGAGGATTCATTCTGATTTTCTGATCTTCTGGGATTCCTGAACTTCCTTTGGCTCTGCTTCCACAGTTGGTTCACCCTTCTGGAGAGGAGAGACAGTTCATCTTCTTCTGATGAGGATCCATCAGAGATTTCTTCTACAGCCTGCAAAACTTTGGAGTCAGATTTTTTGTTAGGTTTTAAAACTAATGGCTTACCTTGCTTTTGAGGTTCATCTTCTTCTAGCTCTATCTCGTGACTTCTGAGGGAGCTAACAAGTTCCTCCAGAGAGATTTTGTTGAGATCTTTGGCTAGCTTAAGTGCTGTGACCATTGGCCTCCATTGTTTTGGCAAGCTTCTGATGATCTTCTTAACGTGATCAGTAGTAGAATACCCTTTGTCAAGAACTTTTAGTCCAGCAACAAGAATTTGAAATCTTGAAAACATAGTTTCTATTGATACACTATCTTCCATCTTGAATGCCTCATACTTATGAATGAGCGCAAGGGCCTTGGTTTCTTTGACTTGAATGTTGCCTTCATGCGTCATTCTCAGAGAGTCAAACATATTCTTGGCAGTTTCTTTGTTTGGTATTTTCCATATTCTGAATATGAGATGGCGCTGAGGAGAATTGTTTTGGCCTTGTGGTGGTTTCTGAATTCACGCTTTTGCTGATCAGACATCATTTTCCTGTCTATCTTCTGACCACGTCCATCCACAGGATGTGTGTATCCATCAATCACCATGTCCCAATGAGCAGCATCATGGGCCAGAAAGAAACTCTCAATTTTTTCTTTCCAGTAGTCAAAGTTTTCTCCACCAAAGACTGGAGGTTTACCACTGAATCTGTCCCTGTCTTCATTGTTGTCATTGCTGATGTTTTGGCTTGGTCCCACCATAGTGTTTTTTTTATGCTTGGATCTTGTACTGACACGGTTAAGTGTTTAAGCTCGGAACCAGGCGCTCTGATGCCAATTGAAGATGTGAAAAACACAAGAAGGGGGGTTGAATTGAAAACTTGGATCTAAAACAGCTTAATGACACAATATTTTTATCCTGGTTCGTTTGATCTCAAACTACTCCAGTCCACCCGTCAAGGTGATTTCTCCTCTCTCCAACGAGGTCTTAATCCACTAATCTCAAAAGATTACAAGAACTACTTTAACAACTGTTAAAGTCCTCTTGAGTACAACCACAATCCGGTTAATCTCAAGGATCTCTTTTACAATATGATTTAAACAAAATATGTTGTTGTTTTTTTAACAAAAATAGTTTATCATAACTGTGATAAATTACACACGTTTATCTTAGAATAAAGATTGAATTTGCTTGAGCTTGAATATGCGTGGTTGGTGATCTTAGCAAATTTTTTTTGTGTACGTACGTGCTTCTTTTTGCAAGCTGACTTGTTTATATGGGCAATGTAATAACATTATCCATAAAGCAAGTTTAATGTTATTAACACACTTTCCTTTTGGAAAAGATCATGTCTGAAGAAAGTCGTTGGAATTAATTCTGTCTTGAAAGTTCAGTAACGCTTCAGAGTCTTTTCTCCTTACTGCTGATGACGCTTCAGAATATTGATGACTTGGTTTGATATGTTCTTGTTCAGAATCAAAGTTTACTTGATTAAGCGTAGGTTCTGGTCATCAATCTTCAGCGTATGTTTTGATTGCTTCAGTGTGTAGCACTTATGGCTGATCTTCTGATGCTGATTTGATCAGAACCTCTGCATACATAAAACATATTTTTAAAGTGGATATTTGTTCTTTGTAATTATTTATTCTTTGTATTTGTTATCATCAAAACTCTAACCAAGGGTTGTAGAATCAAACTATGTTCTAACAATTGAGTCTTAAAAATCTCCAATATTTTAAAGATAATTTGTTGAAGTTTGTTAATTCTACAAGGCTGGCTAATGTTCTTGAAATGTATTTGATAGACAATGAAGTCCTGTTGGAATCAAGAACAACATGCAATTTCATTATGCTTACCAGTTAACTTTTGAACAAGAATTAAAGATTAAGACTTTTTGATCGTAAGCCTTTGAGGTTAAGTTAATCAAATGGAATTGAAATTATCAAACTTTCATTTTTGTTTTAAAGGTTTGATTGGAGTGCAAAGTGTTTTGTTTTGTTTGATCATCTTTGGTGGTTGCTTGAAATACAAGTTACCTAAAATGAGTTTTCATACTCAAAACATAAAAATAAGAATTACAAGATTCAAAGTTGAAATTGGTACAATATTTTCAGAAATTTATTCAGAAGTACTGTATTCGTTACATTACAAGTTTGAATTTTTTACAGAAGAAATGTCTACCAATACAATAGATTACAAGATTTGTTTATGAAAAAAAGAGGGAAGAGAGAAATACTAAGTCTTCATCCTCAAGCAATCTCTCCAACTTTTGCTTGCCATCCATGCTTCATATTCATGAAAAGAGAAAAGGAAAAATTTGTTAGTAGTTCAAATATTTAGAAATGAACAAAACATACAAGGTAATCATAAATTCATCATTAGTGTGGTTTCTGCTGAATCAGAAAAGAAGGGTTTGTATTATAAGGCCTCATGAAATTCTTGCTTAATCATTGGCCTGAGAATTTCTAGTTTGCAAATCACAAAGTACAGATTTGGTTCACAAACAAGTAGCAAAACAAGGAAAACTGCTGAAACAGAACCAACAAACAAGGCAAACTGCTGAAACAGAACCAGCAAACAAGGCAAACTGTCAAAATGGAACCAACTGTAGGGCAGGCAAGCAAGGCCAGCAGCTGCAAACTGCTGAAAAACAAAACTTGTGCAACAATCTACAAAGTATCAAAGAAGTTCAGAAAAGAGGGTTTTTGATTCTAAGGGCCTCAAACCATGTCAAATTCTATCCTAGGCCCATTATCATTGTAAAACAAAGCATGGCCCACAATAAATAATTCCAACCATATTCCCAGCCTATTAGCCAAATCCAAATCAAGAAATTCAAGCCCAAATAAAGGCCTCAAAGCAATGTCCTATCACTGGCCTAAAAGTGTGTTTGCAAATCACAAAAAACTTGGTTCACAAGCAAAGGAAAACTGAAAATCAAGCCTCATACATACTTCACAAAGGCATGACTACATCATTGGCAAAGAGGTAACCTGCTGCAAATCTCAAGCATTTGGTTCACAAAAAGTAAAGAGAAAATCAGAAAGCAAAAGCTTCATGTTGTTTCAAATCAGAAAAATATCAAACCAAAAATAGCCTCAAATTTGCAAAGTCCTGTCATAGGCCTAGAGGATTTCACTACAAATCTCAAGAACATTTTTTTTGGTTCATAGCAAATACAAAATACAACAAAAGCAGCCTAATAAGTCAGAAAAGTGTAAAGTACAGAAAACTGTAAAAGAAAAAGCAACAGTCAGCCAACCAAAGGATAACCACTTGAGTTGTTAAAACATATCAAGTACAAATCCAGCAAAAGTCAGCATCCACCATAAATGAATAACACATCCAACAAGCAAAGTCAATTGGCAATTTTATTTATCAGAAAAAAAAAGGTACAACAAGCAAAAGCCAGTATTTTTTATCCATCACTAAATCCATATAAAACAGGGCAACAATACTAAGCAAAAAAGGATAAGTTTTTGGCCAACAAGAAGAAAACACAGAAAGAAAAAAGTCTAGCCATCTTTCAAAGCATACTGTCAACAATTCACAGCATACCAAAACCCAGCAAACAAATGTAATTTCCTAAAACTGTTTCAATATGCATGTATTCTTAAGTTTTTTCTTGCACCAAATATACAACTTAGGGCCAATCAGAAACCAAAGTAGGAGAAGGTAAACAAATCCAAAACCCCTAAGTCAGATCATGATCACCAAAACAGAAACAAAGCCAAAAATCCTAAGTAAGATCATCATCACTAAAACAGAAGCAAAGCCAAAACCCTAAGTGAACCATTATCAAGTTTCACCAAACCCTTTATTAAAGAGAAGAGAAAACATTCAAATGGAAACATTCAAATTTAACACGTAAACAGAAGCATGCAAACAGAAGCACAAACCCTAAACCCTTTTTATCATAATCTTCAAGGTAAACCTAACCCCTCAGAACT
This sequence comes from Vicia faba, assembly GCA_948472305.1. Classification (NCBI taxonomy): domain Eukaryota; kingdom Viridiplantae; phylum Streptophyta; class Magnoliopsida; order Fabales; family Fabaceae; genus Vicia; species Vicia faba. The sequence continues at coordinate 80,756,463 of OX451740.1, read as the reverse complement.
AGCAAAGAGATAAGAAAGGAAAGATCTCACCAAATCATGTAGAAGAAGCAAATCGGAACCCCTAGGGTTTCGGCCGTCCCCTTTAGATCTAGGTCGAATCTTATGTTTTCTGCAAAATCAAACGCTAAATTAGTAATCAGGAGGAAGAGAGGAAGATATTAATGTAAAAAAATTGAGGTTTTGAACACAATCGCCGTCGCGAGGCAATTTCCGGCGCGGTCTCTATTTCTTCTCCGGTGGAGAAACCTCAGAGAATGAGCGAGAGAATCAAAGAAGTGGGAGAGAGAGAGAAATAAATCAACCAAATGAACCACGTCCCTTGAACCTGGTTGTTTTGTTTAAAACAACCAGGCCTTCTCATATCAGGCCCAAAACAATGACACTGAGCCCAACCCCCCTTTAGATTCGCTACACCCCCCATCCCCTTCATAAAAATCTGATTTTTTTGGCCATGAGTTTTGTGGGCTGAAAGCCCAATAGTTTTTTTTTATTATTTCTTTCTCCAAACACCTTTTTTTAATTGTTAACCCCCCCCCCCCCCCCCCCCCCCCCCGACTTATTTTATATATTTTATTTTTCTTTACTTTCTCTTAATTACTATTATTAATATTATAACAATATTTATTTCTATAAATAAAAATCTCAAAAATATTATTTATGCATACATATTAAATATATTCATATTTGTTTAATAGACTAAAACATTTTCTTGTTAAAATTCATTTTTTTTCAAAATTAATTAAATAATTAATTAGGATTATGATTATTATTTATTTAGAAATTTGTTTCATTAAGCTAGTTTCTTTTGCTAACTTAATTCTAATATTCTTTTTTAGTTAATTATTTTTTCTTCTAAGTTAATTAAAGTCAAAACAAAATCCATGGCCTTATTCATTCACACTTGTACATTATATTCATTTCACTTCTTATACATTATATTTACATATTTTTTTCTTTTTACATTTGATAAATTTGATATGGTTGTAATAGATAATTAGGGTTTTTACTTTCTTGCAAATCCCCATTCATAAATTGTATACCCCCTCCCACAAAATGTTGTAATAGCGTAGTAATCTTTAAATTATGCAAGTTATCGCTTTTACATAAAATGTTAGTAATTAGGGTTTGTATGGCAAGATAAAACCAATCAAATAGAAAACCCTAATCCAATACAAAATCAAGCATGAAAATAACAAAATTACACACAAGCACCCCCTAGGGTTACTCCACTTGGTTGCCTTACACAAAAATGACCATATTACGCATGTGAAGTATCTTCGCAAAACAAACAAATATAAGATCATAGTCCCTCGAAAATGCTAAGATACTTTACAACATTGCTAATCATGGTTATACGATGACCCACACCCGTCCCGTTTACATCCAAAGATAGGGTTACTTACCAAATCAATGGTAAGACAACAATATCAAAGGAAAAGAAAATGCACAAGAAAGACATTTGAGTAGGTAGATTACTTTTAGTTACTTGCTCCATTTCAAATAAATATCCTTGTTTTTTTCAAAACAAACACACACATTTCCAAACACCTTACAAACATTGAAAGCATTTTCAAAAAGATAAACATCTTTGTATACATTCTTATGAAAGAGAATCATTACAAAGATTGCCTAAACAATGGCCTCTTTGCAAAATACTTTCAAAAACCACACAAAACAAAATTTCAAACAAAATCAAGTGATCTAGCAAGTAACTAAGAGCCCATGGAAAACCATGGATGAAAATGGTGCTAATACCTTCCTTTTTCATAATCTGCCCCCCGAACTCAAGAAACAATCTCAAAGGTCTTTCATGTGCTTTTTCACCTTTCCTTTTGGATAAAAGGAAAATCGGTAGCAACTCTTGCTAACCACAACATTTGCAATCAAACGCAAAACCTTCAAAGTCAGTTCTCCCACCGTATCACAGCACCCATTCCAATGGACATACGATGGCTAAGAAAATCCTACGGGCGGGGTATTACTTGTCTACCATGGAAGCAGATTTCTATCAACATTTACGAACCTAACATAAGTGTCAGATCTATGCTGACAAAGTGAATGTACCTCCAGTTCCTCTGAATGTCCTGACTGCTCCCTGGCCATTCGCGATGTGGGGCATCGATATGATTGGAGAAATCAAACATACAGCTTCTAATGGACACCGTTTCATCTTGGTGGCCATTGACTATTTCACGAAGTGGGTTGAGGCAGCTTCTTTCGCTTCCGTTACCAAGAATGTTGTGGCCTGTTTCATCAAACAGAATCTCATATGTCGGTACAGCATCCCAGAGAGAATCATCACAGGCAATGGTACGAATCTTAACAATATTATGATCACCGCACTATGCGCGCAATTCAAGATTCAGCACCACAATTCTTCTCCTTATCGGCCAAAGATGAATGGTGTTGTCAAAGCCGCAAATAAGAACATCAAAAAGATCATACAAAAAATGACAGTAACCTACAAGGACTGGCATGATATGCTACCATTCGCTCTCCACAGTTATCGTACCACGGCGCGCACATCAACCGGGGCAACACCTTACTCTCTGGTATATAGCATGGAGGTTGTCTTGCCTATTGAGCTCCAGATCCCTTCTCTGAGAATCATGAAGGACGCAGGGTTGAATGAAGAGGATTGGATCTAGACTCAACTTGACCATCTGAACCTAATTGATGAGAAAAGGCTCACGGCTGCCTGTCTTGGCCAGATGTACCAAAAACGCATGATCAAAACCTTTAACAAAAAGGTCAGATGCCAGGTATATCAGGTTGGTGACTTTGTAATCAAGCGTATCATATTACCACAAGGTGATCCCAGGGGCAAATGGACTCCTACGTATGAGGGACCATTTGTAATCAAAAGCATATTCTCTGGTGGAGCAATGAGCTTAACCACTATGGATGGCGACGAACTGCCACACCCTGTGAACACGGACATAGTCAAAAGATACTACGCATAAGAGACCCGCTAGGTTGACAAACCTATGCAAAACAAGGGCATCCCGGAGAACCAAAAAGGTTCAGGCAAAAATTAGGGATAAAAATAAAAAAATTTGTACACCCGGCAAGTTGAAAATCCGAAAGGGCGACTTGGGCAAAAAAGGGTATCCCGGTGGACTGAAAATCTGAAAGGGTGGTCCAAGAAAAAGTTAGGGAATTAAAACGTATGACTATGTCCCATTGATCACCTTACAGATAACCTTTAACTTCGACTGACAAATGCAACGGTCCTAATCAATCCAATCAACTTCGGACAAGGTAGTAAGTGGACAAGATGCTCAGAGACACGAAGGTTATAGCAGAATAGGAACCCCATGGGATTATTGCACATAACTATCTTTTCTTTTTATCAAATTTCCATTTTTTACGATGACATTATCTTACTAGAATGATCGTCTCATTGTACAAAAATACTTATTAAAATTTAATACAAAAATATTCCTTTGAAAGTGTAAAACTATCTGATTTTCCTTATTTCTGTGTTTTGTTTACAAAAACGTCCAATGATTTATTTTTGAACATATGCATTTGGACGTAACTACTGTTTACAAATGAACAAAAAAAGGGGGAACAGAAAAATAGAAAGACAATCATTAATGGCTTTAAGAAATAAGATAATGTCTTTAGACTATTCCATAAAATCCCCCACAGTGTGCAGCTTAATGATATCAAGCTCTCTCACATCCCCGGCAGAACAAAACTTCCAGTTATCAATCCCCAGTAGAAGTCGCCCAAATTCTCAGGATTCCCCAACAGGATTTCACAAGCAATACACTGTGTTTCCCTCACGACATAATTTATTTCTCTAAATAGAAGCTCATCAACTCATCAGCACTTCAAAACATGAAGACTTACACTCCACATCCCCAGCATCAGTCAGGGATTTATTTTCCCTAATCCAACAGCATCATAGCAGAATAGCTTACATGCCCATACATCACATCCATACGTCATAACATTGACAACACGAATACATACAACATAATCACATTCATTTTTTTGAGAACATCATTGTACAATGCATTTCATACATCATGACATTGCATACAACTAATCTTTCATCTCTTTAGGAAAGATCAGTCAGCAGATCGCTATCATCAACAATTCACAAAAGTTCAGAGATTAATACCTGAAACAAGCCGGGACAATCATCTACACGACCAGCTGAAGCAATCATGCACGAGTTTCTTCTCATTTAGCTTTCAGATATAGTTCAGATACGCTCTAGATACGGACGCCATTCTGATACTCATTCAAATTCAGCTTTCAGATATAGTTCAGATACGCTCTAGATACGAACACCATTCTGATACTCATTCAGATTCAGCTTTTAGATATAGTTCAGATACGCTCCAGATACGGACGCCATTCTGATACTCGTTCATATTCATCTTTCAGATACTCTCCAGATACGAATGCCATTCTGATACTCATTCAAATTCAGCTTTCATATACAGGTCATATATGCTCCAGATACGGATGCCATTCTGATACTCATTCAGATTCAGCTTTCAGATACAGTTCAGATACGCTTCAGATACGGACGCCATTTTGATACTCATTCAGATTTAACATTCAGATACAGTTCAGATACGCTCCAGATACAGATGACATTCTGATACTCTTCAGTTTCAGCTTTCAGATATAGTTCAGATATGCTCCAGATGCGGATGCCATTCTGATATTCATTCAGTTTCAGCTTTCAGATACAGTTTAGATACGCTCCAGATACGGACGCCATTCTGATACTCATTCAAGTTTTAGCTTTCAGATACGAGTCAAATACAATACATTTATGGATATTATTCTGGTACTCAACCTAACACATCCACTATTTCAGTATAAGTCAACCAGAGATTTATTCTGACACTTCTTCCATTCCTGCCAACAATCATTTTTGGATGGCATCTATAAGCCCATCTCAAACAAACTTTCCATCATCTCTCCAAATGAAATCTTTAAGCCCATTCCCTTCACCATCAACCACCACATCTTAGAGTGTAAATTTCTAGGCACTCTAGTGTCCAATCATCTTTCACCTTCAAGTCACGAATGGCGGATATGCCAATCTAACTCTTCAAGTTTAAGAATATTGAACAGGGGCAGCTGTTGTGCCCCAAAATTTTCCCTCTCATTTATCAAATACTTTCTCACAAGATCTCCTTGAGTTCAAGACTGTACTAGGGTTGATCAGCTCAAAACACCTCCTTATGCACTGATGACTGGAATTAGGGTTTGAGAATGCACAAGGATATTTGAACTTTTAATGCCTCATATGACTTTCGTGGACCACTATGGACCCCCCAATATTGCTCATGTCATGTTTCAAGTCTTGGATCACATTTTTGCTCAGTCAATTGAGCAGTTGACCTAAAATCAGCTGTATTGGAGAAAAAATCAACTGTGTCAAATTTACAGTCAAACTTCATAATGTTTTACTGAAACAACGCGGCCGGAACCCGTCATCTGGATGTTAATGAAACATCAATGAAGTCTCCACCGAACGTCTTTTATCCTGCCGAAAGGGAAAGGTAAACATCGAGAAAACCTGGAAAGGGAGAAATCACGGTCTTTCGACCGAGAGATCGGGTAAGGGAGTCTGCTACGCGAGGGGAAGGTATTAGCACCCCACACGCCCGTAGTACTCTATGGTATCCACTCTTGTTGTCTAATCTAATGGGTGTGGTCAAATCCTATGTCTATAGCTTACAACTGAAAAGGGAATGTATGCGAAAGGAAAAATAAAATAATGTAGGGAAAATAAAAATTGTGCTCGGTTGGGCCCTACCCCCAATGCCTACGTATCCCTTTTAAGGAATCAGAGAAACCGTAGTTCGGCTTATATGTTTTGGTTGGTTTGGGTTTTTTAGTTAAGACAACAAAAACAGTCAAGATGGAAAAACATCAAATAAAACAATCAAGCAAAAGAGATGATGAAACATCGACTACTTAATAACAAAGTAACATGTCAGAGATGGCGAGACATCAAATGGTAAAATAACACACCTGACAGTGACATTGAGAGTCAAAGTTAGATAATCAAACATGTGCGATGGCGAAACATAGGCTAAGAGGTAACAAAGATATTATGGTAGAGATGGCGAAACATCAATAAATTGAATAACAAAACATTACACCTAACAATGATATTGAGAATCAAAGTAGGATAATAGACGTGTGCGATGGCGAAACATCGGCTTCAAGCAAATATGCGATGGTGAAACATCAGCTAAGAGGTAACAAAGATATATGGTAGAGATGGCAAAACATCAATAAATTGAATGACAAAATATTACATCTAACAATGATATTGAGAATCAAAGTAGGATAATAGACGTGTGCGATGGCGAAACATCGGCTTCAAGCAAATATGCGATGGTGAAACATCGGCTAAGAGGTAACAAAGATATCATGGTAGAGATGGAAAAACATCAATAAATTGAATGACAAAACATTACACCTAACAATGATGTTGAGCATCAAAGTAGGATAACAGACATGTGCGATGGCGAAACATTGGCTTCAAGCAAATATGCGATGGCGAAACATCGGCTAAGAGGTAACAAAGATATCATGGTAGAGATGGAAAAACATTAATAAATTGAATGACAAAACATTACACCTAACAATGATATTGAGCATCAAAGTAGGATAACAGACATGTGCGATGGCGAAACATCGGCTTAAAGACAACACAGACAAAGTAAGATTGGTTTGTATCTTTTACTTCGAAGAAGGGTTTGAGTTCATTAGAAATGTCTTATGATTTGCCAAGAAAACAATTTTTGTTTTAAGATGCAGAATGCATAGAAAGGGAAAACAACTGAGGGAAACTAACCTAGTACTATCCCTAGTGTTATCATACAGTGGTTGATCCTAAGGTTGAGGATAAAGGAAAACCCTACCTTAATTACCATGCTAAAGGAAGCTTAACAAAACTATTCTATAGGGAACATGCAATGAGAGCGAAGTCGTAATCTCAATTCCTAAATTGAGTGACTCATCGATCAACAAGTAAAGAAGAAAAGCAATAAACATCCTATAGGGGACATGCAATGAGAGCGAAGTCGTGATCTAAATTTCTAAATTGAGTGACTCATTGATCAACAGGTAAAGAAGAAAAGCAATAAACATCTTATAGGGAACATGAAATGAGAGCGAAGTCGTGATCTCAATTTCTAAATTAAGTGACTCATCGATCAACAGCAAACACAACACATGTATTAGACAAAAACCAGAGGGCCTCCTAACATATATCAGCAACAGAGGTCCCATCATGCAATCAGAGAACTATGCAAAATGAAAATGGAAGAAAGGAGATAGTGCAATACCAAACGGATAAATATCCGTAGCAACTGAGAAAGAATAAAAGAAACCCAGAGAACTTCAAGCAAGCTGGCATCAGTATATGAATCAAGTCAGAAATTACGCCATAAGGATGTATGTAATGAGATTATCAGACATGAACAGATCCCATAGGAAATGTGTAACATTCACAATCAAATGTATATATCCTGCATGGAATATCAAGCATGCCAAACACAATAGCAGTGCCAACATAATAAGCTGTGTTTCACAAATAAAGTGAAACACAAAAGCCTCAGGTCAAAAGTGGAAACTTTCCCAAAATACCTCGCACATTCAACAACCAAGTTAGTATTCCATAAGGTGAATGATGACTCATATAAGGGATGGATGCAACATGATGAAGTGAGAACAACATGATAACAACTATCGAATATTAGACATAATAGACAAAATGAAACAAGCATATGCATAATTTGGCCAAAAGAATTAGAGGAATGTTGCTCCTTTCTATCACCATATTGAATTGACAATTAAATATCAATCAAAGATCATGGGAGCTTGGAAATAAAACAATTTAAAATCATGGAGGTCAGGGGCAGACACATTTCAATCATGCACAACTAAATCAACCACAACTCAAATGCACAATAGATGGTGAATCCCACACAATGCATTAGAAGGTTCAAACATTCAAACATGAGGCATTAAATGAAATGGCTTGAGTTATCATGGACAATAAAAATTAACATGATCATTAGGTTCCCAATTATAGGCCTCACTCAAGTTCATTGGCCATCAAACAAATTGCAACAATATATGCAAACATTAATTGGGTACCTTCACTTTAAAAATATATCAAAAATAGAAACAAAGATCCATAATTCAAACCAAAAAATATCTTAGCATCTTTGAAAGATATAGAAGTCAGAATGTAAGCCCTAAGTTCATGAATGATTGGGGGGAAGACCAAATGAAGCCTGAAGTTCAAGAGTAGTTGGGAAAACTACCAAACTAGACAAGTTTTCAAAATAATTTGTGGAAAAATGTCAAACCAAGTTGAAAAAATCAAAATAAATGGTTTTTAGACCCTCGATACATTCATGAACCCTAATCAAGACTTGAATTCTATTGAAAATCCAGGGCATAGTGGTTTTGGAAATGAAACTTGCACCATAAGCAACAAAACCCTAATTTTTGACTTTTAATCTTAAATATTGATTAAGTAAGATCAAAATTCAAACAATTTAAGCCAAGATCATACAAATCACCAAGAAAACCCTAAATGTCAGAAAATATATTTTTCACAATTTTTGAATTGAAGAAAAGTCAAAAATGAAATTAAATTCAACAATTAGACAATTAAACAAATAAACACATCTCAAAATAGAACTTTAATCAAAAAGTCTGAAAAAAGTCCAACCAAAAATATATTCAAATATTAGAGTTAAAAATACACATCCCTGATTTTTTGTAGAATTTTTGAATTAAAGGAAATATTAAAAATAAAAAATAAACAAACAATTAACAATTTAACTTTTGAAATTAAATTCAATTATCAAAAATGAAAAGAAAAAAAACTAAACAAATTTCAAAATCAAGTTCCACATGAATTTATGAGTCAAAAATATTTTTTGTGGAATTCTCCAAATCAAAGCAATATTAAAACAAAAATAAATACTAAACAAACAATTAATTAAACTCATTAATTTTTGGACCAATCAAAACATTTTAAAAAATTATCAAAAAAATGCACAAATTCTGGAATATTATTTTGAGGTTATGATAATTTTTTCCGAATTTTTCAATCATTTTTGAGCAAGAAATAAAAATATGGAAATCAATTTATAAAACAAAATTCAAATAAATTAAAGAAATATACCAGCCAACCAGAGGAGGCCACGTAATCATCTTCAACCTTTGGCTAGGGCAAAAACGCGCGCATGATCCAGTTCATCATCCCATTTTCCAGTCAACGTAACATGCTCAATTCTACACCATTTTCCATTAAATTTCGTGCAAATTAAAGCCAGCATTTCATGCTTCAATATGCAATTCGAATCACAACAAATAATGAACCATGGATCAAGAACAGATCGTGCAAAAATGTCAAAAACTCACTGAACAGAAAAAATTCAGATGCATCATTCATGCATATCTCATCAAATTAAAAGCTCTGAAGCTTCAAAAACACTTAATAGACTTCAAACAACATGATTATGAACTTATATCACACAATGCACGGCTAGAAGTCAAAATCCAAAGTTGAGAATTCAAACCTTTGAGAAAAAATGGATCTACTGTCTCCTTCACTCCAGTTGCAAACCAAGTCTCGATCTACAATCCTTATCACTTGGAGAAGAGAATGCAAGAAGAATTGACCAAAACGCGCAAGGGAGATGGAAGAATCGAAGAAAATTGCAGAGCAAATAACTATGGAGTTTTCTGATTTCAGGGACGAAATGAAACACGGACTACACTCACTGAGGCTTGCTCCTCAATATATATAAAGCATCGGGAAAAGGGTAGGATAGGTTTTTCGCACTGAAAGCTCTTAGAGAGAATGAAATCTTCCTTTTGCCAAAATCAAGTATGCACATACAGCCCCCTAATCCCTCGTGCATGGGCTTGCTTTTTACGTGCATTTCAGTCCATTTTACCTCAGGAAGAGATTAGCAACAAAATTAAGACTTAAATCCTTGTATTAAGCAAGTGTTGGTGATTAGGCAACTTCATGCCACTTTTAGCAAAATCACGAGTTCCCCTTGCATTTGCCTATGTGCAGCTCAAACATTGGAATGATGGGCCTTGGTACATTGCATATTAGTCATGGGCCAAGTTTTAAGTGAAACAAAAGGCCACCAATCAAGTTATCAAGAATTTGCAATTTGCATGGCATGCATGAATTCAATGAAATGCCTCAAAATTCCAAGGTACACAACTTGCTCAGACTTTTGAATTTTGATACAAATGAGTATAATTTGGAAAGGTATTGAAAATATTTACAATCCCTTAGTTTTGAGTTTTTGCAATTGAGTCCATTAATTTTCTCAAAATTTAGCTTGAAATTCACTAATTTTGGAAAATGACCTATAATTTTGTGACTTCAAAAGACCATAATTCTTGATTCCTTGCCAATTTGGACATGAGACCAAAAGGAGGTGAAATATAATTCTCTTAGCTTTCAAAGCATACTTCATTTGCATTTTCTTGATCAAAGGTGAATAAGATATGAATTTTTGAAATTAAGTCCTTATTTTGCAAAATTAGAAACTTTTAGGATTTCTTCAAAGACAAGTTTCAACCCAAACCTCAATCTCTTTGATCCAATGACCAAAATGGACTTGAAATATGAAAGGTGCATCCTTGAATTGATGGTGGACCAAAAGTTCACTTGGTCAACCTTGACTTTGACTGATTTTGACCAAAATGACCATTTTGCCCCTCTGAATCAATTGATCCACTTCCCTTCAAAATTGATGACCAAGACTTCAAACATATGATCTTCCAAATATATAGAGGCCATGTACAAAGTTTCACTTCAAAATTCTCAATAAAACCTGATAAAAACCCAAACCCTAATTTTGGTTAACACCTTAGGAGACTGATGAATCATCTTCAAAACTTCAAATCCTCTGGGCATCTTGACCAATTTCTTGTACAAAGACTTTACAAATACCAATGAGATGTTGTAGCTCCCCAAATCAAGACTTGTACATTGACCAATAGCCTTGCTCAAACAAAACCCTAATTTGACTGGTGAATCCAAAGAGTGATTCCCCTTGTAATCAAACACAAACTTCAATCCTCTGATGATCCAAAGAGATGGATAAAATATCCTTCAAAGCTTGAGGAATACTAGATAACCAATGTACTTTGATCCTAACACAGAGTATGAATGCAATGCAATATGATGTTCATGATGAAACATAAGCCTAAATCAAGAGGGTAAATTTTGGGGTGCAACATTGACCCATATCAACAATATGAACTCATATGTATCACTTGATCAAAAGGGCAAAATGGTCAAAATTAGGGTTTTGACTAAGAAAGGGTAATTTCTGATTTTTGGCCTAGCAAATGGTTAATTGATTTAAGGCATGATCTTAAGAGTTCAATTGCATCATTTTGACCTAATAGCATGGCTCAAAACATTTCTCAAGTCCAATTGATTGACAGATGAATTTTCAGTCAACTGATCAAATATCAACTATATACTGAAAAGTCAAACTTTGACTTTTTGGTCAATATCAAGTATCAAAGATCACAATTCATCAAAACATGTCAAAATATGAAACTTGTTCATCAAGAAATCAAAAAGTCATGATTTCATTTTAAAAAGTCAAAGTTTTCAAACTTAGAAATTTTTCTAAGTGTTGAAAATTTCATGTTTATTCACAATTTTGAGCCAATTTTTCACCATGATGCAAGATGATTCAAAAGAAACTTTCAACATGAAAGTTGTAGATTTCCATGAGATCTACAAAATTTCTTTACACAACTTCTCCAAGAAATTCTTGGGTTTCAAATTATTAATTCATGAAGTCATGGTCTTGAAACTAAACACTTAGTGAAAATTTTGTCTTAGCTTAGGCAGGATTTTGACCTAACTTCATGACAATTTTTCTTATAGTTCCAAGGGTAATTTTCAAAAGTGATTCAAAGAGGTGTTGTATAGAACATTACAAGATTTCTAAAATGTCCCAGAACTCCTTGAGATTATTCTTGAGCAAGGAGAATCGAAGAGTGGAAGTTAGGGTTGCAAACTAAAATTATAGGTCATTTTGTGATGAATAAGAATTCAAATCTCAAACCTATGATGCATAATCTTTGCTTTACAGGCCTCAAACTTGTTAGGCACTCCATAATTAAATGCTTTCACAACTATTAGAGGCTTCAACTCAAGCATTCAAGGCAATGCCCATGCTTTATGTCCATTTTAGGAAGAAAGTGCACAATGCCATTTTGAAAAAGTAGCTTTATACACAAAACTTGTTCTTGAGCCTTGCAATGGTTTTCTCCTGATCATACATGACCTATAACTCAAAAGAAGTTTGTCTCAAGCCTCACAATCACTCAGCCCATGCTTGTACTTCATCTTGGAACCATACTTTCACTTTTCTTCAAAATCAAGGAACATAGCAATCAGTCTAGAGCTTTTACTTCTGACCATCTCAAACACTCAAACCTTCTCATTACTTATGTACAAGTCCTTGGCAACAAAACATACGCATGCTTAAGCCCCAAAATTCCCAAGAACTCAAAATTGTATCACATACCTCCATTCTTGCATAACCTGACCAAAAGTTTGAAACTCACATCTCCCTCGTGCGTTTTCAAGCCTTTTTGTTCCTAAAGCTTCTAAACATCATTTAGAACTCATCCCACACCCAGTTACAAGATTGTAACACCATTAATACCATCCTCCATTTTCAAAAACAGAGCTTTGCACTTGGACTTCTCCATCACGATCCAGCCATCTCTAGTACAAACTAAACATTGCATCAGCTTCCTGGGACCTCAGTGGAGCTATTCTGATCATCACAACACCTTAAGGAGTGCTCAAACTCAGAATACGATTTCCAGTTTTGAGGTAAGTTTCCTTAACTTGGAACTCTTAATACAAGCATCATTAATGTTTAATTTGTGAATGAAATATGTAGACATCATTGCCCTGAAGCTAACCATGTCTTTAGATTTCATTTATATTGCTTAAGTAGTTAGAATTTTGAATCTGAACATCCTAGAAAAGTTAGGTCATAATTTGGTACCATTCAAAATTCATACTCATTTTTGAGAATTAGTTTACGTTATTTACATTTCTGGAATCGCGGTGAAATTTTCCACAAGTTTCATGTTTACATTTTTGCAAATGGATGAGAAATGAACAAGATGCAGGTGGTCCGGCTAGAGGTTGAAAATGAAGTTGTTTTCAGGAAGCAGTTTCTAATATATATTTATGGTCTGACATAAATTAACGGATGTATCACCACCCCAGTGGTTAAAGCGCGCGCCTGTCACCCTTAGGTCCTGGGTTCAAACCCCAGCATGACCTTTTTGAATTTGTTTCACTTTTTTTTTACATCTTTTTTTTTGCAGCGCCTGGGCCTCCATTTGTTTGGGCCTTATTTTTCGCTATATTCTGACCCCCTGCCTTGCTGTTCGTACATCCTGGCCCATTTTATTTTATTTTTTATTTTATTTTCATTATTATTATTATTAGTATTATTATTAATATTAATTTTTATTGTTAGTAATAAAAACCCAAAAAATATTTTTATTTATTATTTTCACATTTTATATTTTATTTTTCTTCACAAAAACAAAAGAATAAAAACATTTTCTTTAATAATTAAATTTACCTTTTTAAATACTTAGATAATTTAATTTTAATTATTATTATATTATATTATTTATTTTTCTTGTAAATTAAAATCAATTTAGAATTTAGGTTTTTTATTTAATTATTTTTATTTACTAATTTAATTAAATTCACAAAAACCCTAAAAAACTTGTTTTCTTTAAATTAATTTAGTTTACTAACTTAATCTTAATTTTCTTATTTTTAGTTAATTATTTTTATTTTAATTAATTAGGTCAAAAACCCTTTTCTTGAAAAAAAAATAAAAAACATATTTCTTCTTACATTTTATATTCTTGCATTTTATATTTATTTTGTACATTTATTCAAAATTCAATATGGTTGTAATAGATAATTAGGGTTTTAATTTCATGCAAATTCCCCATTTTTGTAATTTGTATATCCCCTCCCCTAAATCATGTAATAGCTTAGTATTTTTATTTTCCTCAATTTAAATTCTTTATATACAAATGCTAGTAAATTAGGGTTTGTATGAAAAGATTAAAATCAATGCTTAGAAAACCTTAATCAAAGACAAATCAAGTATGAAAATCAATACACTTGCACACAAACACCCCTAGGGTAAATCCACTTGGTTGCCTTACAAAAATGGCCATATTATGCATGTGAGGTATCTTAGCAAAAACAAGCAAAATGCAAGATCATAGTCCCTCGATGACGCTATCCATGTTGCCTTTCAAAATGATATTAGTCCCTAAAGAGAAATGCTAAGATATCTTGCAACATTGCTAATCATGGTTATACGATGACCTTTGCCAGTCCCTTTTACATCCAAAGATAGGGTTACTTACCAAATCAATGGTAAGATAACAATGTCAAAAGAAAGAGGAAATGAATATGAAAGGCTTTTGAGTAGGTAGAATGTTCCTAGTTACTTGCTCAAATTCAAAACAAAAACATCCTTGCTATTTTCAAAACACCTACACTTTCAAAACATCTTACAAATTTGAAAACATTTTCAAAAGATCAAACCCTTTGTATACATTCTTACGAACAAGAATCATTACAAAGTTTGCCTAAACAAAGGCATCTTTACAAAATACTTTCAAAACCACACAAAGTACATTTTTAAACAAAAGCAATTGATCTAGCAAGTAACTAAGAGCCCATAAAAAACCATGGACGAAAAAGGTTCTAATACCTTCCCTTTTCATAATCTACCCCCCAAACTCAAGAAAACATCTCAAAGGTATTTCTTGTGCTTTTTCACCTTTCCTTTTGGATAAAAGAAAAGTTGGTGGCGAATCTTGCTAATCGTAACATTTGCGATCAAACGCAAAACCAGCAAGTCAGTTCTCTCACCGTATCACAGCAACCACGATTCTACTTTGCTTCGGTGTGTAAGCAAGAGCGAAGTAGAGAAGATTATGGCAGATATGCACGAAGGTACCTTTGGCACCCATTCTAGTGGGCATACAATGACTAAGAAGATTCTGAGAGCAGGATTTTACTGGTCCACTATGGAAGCAGACTATTATCAGCATTCCCGAACTTGTTACAAGTGCCAAATATATGCTGATAAAGTACATGTGCCTCCGATCCCTTGAATGTCTTGACTGCTCTCTGGCCATTCGCAATGTGGGGCATTGATATGATTAGAGAGATTAGACCTATCGCTTCTAATCCGCACCGTTTCATCCTTGTCGCCATTAATTACTTCACAAAATGGGTTAAGGCAGCCTCATTTACTTCTGTTACCAAGAACGTTGTGGCCCGGTTCATCAGACATAACCTTATTTATCAGTATGGTATTCCAGAAAGAATCATCATAGATAATGGTACCAATCTCAATAATATTATGATCACTGAGCCTAGCATGCAATTCAAGATTCAGCATCATAACTCTTCTCCTTACCGGCCGAAGATGAATGGCAATGTAGAGGCTGCTAATAAGAACATCAAGAAGATCATACATAAGATGACGGTGACATACAAAGACGGGAACAAGATGTTACCATTTTCTATTCATGGTTACCGTACCTCAGTGCGCAAGTCAACTGGGGCAACCCCTTTCTCTCTGGTATACGGTATGGAAGTTGTCCTTCCCATCGAAGTCCATATCCCTTCCTTGAGAATCATGAAGGATGCAGGTTTGAATGAAGACGAATGGGTGCAGACTCGACTTGACCAATTAAACCTGATTGATGAGAAAAGGCTGGATGTTGTTTGTCATGGTCATATGTACCAGAAACGTATGATCAGTTTTTAACAAAAAGGTCAGACGTCAGGTATATCAAGTTCGTGACCTAGTAATCAAGCGTATCATCTTTCCAAAAGGTGATCCTAGGGGCAAGTGGACTCCTATGTACGAAGGATCATTTGTGATCAAGAATATATTTTCTTGTGGAGTTATGATCTTAACCACCATGGACGGTGACGACCTCCCGCACCCTGTAAACATGGACATAGTTAAAAGATACTACGCATGAATAGAGACCCACTAGGTTGACTGGCCTAGGAAAAAATAAGGGCATCCCGGCGAACCAAAGGGTTCGAGAAAAAGTTAGGGATATATATATGAAAAATCTGTACACCCGGCAAGTCGAAAACCTGAAAAGGCGGCTTGGGAAAAAAGGGTATCCCAGTGGACTGAAAACCTGAAGGGGTGGTCCAAGCAAAAGTTAGGGATTAAAAGCTAACCACTATGTCCCGTTGGATCACCTCATAGACAGACTTCGGTAACAACTGTCAAGTTCAAATGGTACCAATCAATCCAGTCAACTTCGGCCAAGCATCAAACTGATGAGACGCTCAAAGATATAAAGGCAATAGCAGAATGGGAACCCAATGGAATCATTTCACATAGCTTTTTTTCTTTGTATACTACTTTTTATAGTTTTCATTCTTACGACGACATTCTCTTATTAGGATGTCAGTCTCCTTGTACAAAAAACGTTTGTTATAGGCAGACTTCTTCAAATTAATACAAAATCATCTTTTGAAAATTCAAAACTATTTGTTTTTATTTTTCTGTTTTGTTTTGCAAAAATGTCCAGTGGTTATTTTTGAACATATGCATTTGAATTATGATCACCGTTTACAAATGCACGCATAAAAAAATGAAAGGTAATTACTAATTGCTTTAAGAAACATGACAATGTATAAAAAGCCATCTCCCCGCAGATACATACCATAATAGGTACAGAGACAGAGACGTCCACTTGTGAAGTCACTGCCATATCCTCAGCATACAACCTAATGATGTCAGAAGTTCTGATATCCCCTGCAGAGAAAGAGTCTCCAATCATCTCCCTAGCATCTTAAAGAATTCCTCAACATGAATCTTAAACTTCTTGGGTTCCCCAACAGGGTTTCATAAAGTTCCCAAGCAGTTTACGAAGTTTCTTTCCCAATAGAGTTTATTTCTCTAGCCACAGAAATCCATCTCCCAGCAATTCAACTTCAACAAATAATGAAGAATTACTTTCTTCATCCCCAACAGCAGTCAGGGATTTATTTTCCCCTCAACTCAACGATGCTGCAAAGAATAACTGATTAACTCATTGAATTTATACATCATTTTACAAACATGCATACAAAATGCATATAGCACAATCTCATTTATTTTGAGAACATCATTACACAATGTGTGTCCTGCATCATGACATTGCATACAACTAATTCTTTACCTTTTCAAGAAAGATCAGCAAAAAAACATCATCATCAATTTTTAACAAGTTCCAGATTAATTCCTGAAACAAGACAGGGCAACTATCTAAAGAAACAACTCATCAATCACTGTGAAGCCTTGATTCTGACAAGATAGTAGTTAACATCGAATACAATTCACTGTGAAGCCTGGAATCTGACTAGATAGTAGTTTACAACACTGTGAAGCCTGGAATCTGACCAGATAGCAGTTTACAATCATTGTGAAGCCTGCACCCGACCAGATAGCAGTTAACATCATTACTGAAGCCTGGAATCTGACTGGATAACCATAAACCTACAATTCAAGACACTGAAACCTAGACATGACCAAATAACAGTATAAGTTACTACGAAGCCTGGAATACGACCAGATAGCAGTTTACTCTTTCAAATTACTGCGAAGCCTGGAGTATGACCAGATAGTAGTTTATTCTGTCAATTACTATGAAACCTAGACCTGACCAGATGACAGTATAATCTACAATACTATGAAGCCTGGACCCGACCAGGTGACAGTATACCTCAAATTCAAGTTGAAGCCTAGATCCGACCAGGTAACAACTTAATTTCTTTAAATCACTGAAGCCTGGACCTGACCAGATAACAGTTCAAGTCACTGAAGCCTGGATCCGACTAGATAACAGTTCAAGTCACTGAAGCCTGGATACGATTAGATAACATTTCAAGTTACTGAGGCATGGATACGACCAGATAATAGTTCAAGTCACGGAAGCCTAGATTCCAACCAGATAACAGTTTGAGTTACTGCGAAGCCTGGAGTACGACCATATAATAATTCAATTTCATTTTTACTGCAAAGCCTGGAAATCGACCAGATAACAACTAAGTCCATAATCCCTAGTAAGTCGTTGTGAGGCCTAGAATACGACCAAATAACAATCAACTTTATTATCTTCAACAAGTTACTGTGAATCTTGGATTTCGACTAGATAACAGCTAACTTTCATCCCTTCAGTCAAGAGATAACTCCTCAGTAGAGTAGTGGACAACTAAAGCTCCTAGACTCTATTACCTAAACAAAAATTAACATTCCCCAGCGGATTCCTCCTCAAACAATAGGAACATAAATCCCCATAAAGAGACCCTTTTATGAAGTTAACATCTACTTTGGATGGCATCTTTAAGCCCATCTCCGACGACTCTCTATCATCTTCTCCAAATGGCATATGTAAGCCCATTCCCGATATCATCAACCAATAGTGTTACTTCATGTATATGCGAGTGCAAATTTCGGGGCACTCTAGTGTTCAATCATATTCCACCTTTAGATTACGAAAGGCATACGAGCCAATATAAATTCTCTAGTTTAAAAAGATTGAATAGGGGAATCTATTGTACCCCAAAATTTGCCCTCCCATTTTACTCAAGACATGTTTATTAAGGTCTTTAATTGCTCAAGGTTGACCAAGAATTGATCAGACAAATTCTCCTCCTAGGCAATGGCCTTTCAACTAGGGTTTCACTTTTCACAAAGATGGGTAAGCTCCAAAGGTATCAAATGTTTTCCACTATCCTAATATGTCTTCAATATTGTCCATGAAAAATTTCATGCCTTACACTACAAGTTTGCTCAGTTAATTGCTCAAATGTTTGGAAGTCAATGTATTGGGTAAAAAGTCAATTATGGATAATATACAGTCAAACTTCAAGATTTTTGGTCAACATAAACATTTTGAAGTAATATCCATCATTTGATCAAGTGTTGATCATGATTCCTCAAGGAATTCTCTTGATTTATCAAAAGTCAAGAATTGCTAAATTAGGGTTTCTATAAGAAAAGTCAACTAAACTTTGACCAAGCATAACTTTCACATACTTAATCCAAATTTCCCCAACCAAAGCTCATTTTTTAAGAGAATCCAATTACCTACAACTTCTCTTTTATCCTCAAGTTCAATAAATGCACCATTTGAAAGATACAAGCTCATACATTATAGGTCATTTTTAGAAAGTCAACAAAAGACACTTTTTTCCAAGACCTATTACATCAAGATAAAATCTTCAAATGCAAAATTGATAAAAATATAGATTGAAGTAGACATCTTGGGATTTCCAAAAAGTCTAAAATCATCATCATTGGATAAAAATTTAGCAAGTTATGGCTTACACAAGTTAGGCAATTTTCAAGAAAATACATAAAGTCAACTTTGGGCAAATTCATTTTTCAGGTTAGTGGGCCTAACTTTTAGGGCCTAAACATGTTCAAGACATGTCTAAGGACCCCAAATCACATTCATGCAAAGGCTTGATTTTTTATTTTATTTATTTGAATTTTATTCATTTAAACTCAAGAATAAATCAAATAAATTGTAAAAATACTTGGGCTAGCGCATGAATTGGTTTATTTGAAACCCAATACAGTTGTTAATAGCCAACAAACTTCCCATTTTCGTGCAAGGATCAAAATTTGAGAAGAATCTTTACTTATGGATTTTTTTCAAATATGTGATCATGGCTTTGAAACATAGACTTAATGCCATGATTCTTTCCATATTTCTTCCCTAATCTCACCTCCTCTATTTATAAAGCACATTTGCAAGCATTACACATGCACGAATTGCCTGAGAATAACTCCACAAATTTGCTAAAATATCTCAAAGTTGTGAAACTCAAACAACAAGCTCCAGCCATACTCAACCCATTCCAGGGATCCTATCATCCTCCTGAGGTTCCCAGGGTTATTTTCCAGCCATCCCTCGAGCTAAAACATGCCCAGAACCATCATTTCCAAGTGCTCTGATTGGTAAGATTATCATGAATCCAATTTTGTTTTTCAAGCAAAATAAATGGATCATACATGCATATATGCATTCATACTAATTTTTGTGATTCTTTAGAGCCATTACATGTAAGCTTTGGCGTGAGGATAGAGTTTTGCCAGTTTTAGGGGAAAATTTCAGTCGTGATAAGTTCTCAAGGATACAGGCCGTTCCAGGTTAAACCAACACCATGGTTGGATTGGCAGGCTCCGATTTAGGGGGGTAGCCTAAATCTTGAGCTTTGATTTTCCCTTTTGCAGGTTTTGGGATTTTTGTTTGACCGGAGAGGGTGACCGGAGTTGGACTCCGACACCCCTGAAAAACGTTGACTCCGACAGCATACGCGTCTTCCCTTCATTGGTCCATTTAAAATACATTTGGCGCGCGTTTGAGAAATTTGAGTTTTTGTTGATTTTGTATATTATATTGTCTCTTTGTTTGTATCAATGAATGAACAAGTGGCTGAATGGTAAGGCAGGTATGTATGCAATGAGGAGACCTGGGTTCGATGCCCAGGTCATGCATTTTGTTTTTTTTTCTAATAATTCCTTTGCAGATCAAATGTTGGTATGTCCCACCGTGCATCATAAACCATCAATCCAAGCCATCAGATCACATCTGATTCAAATCCAATGCATCCAAATGCGCAGAGCACCATGCATTCTCCAAAGCATTCCTCACTGGATCACAAAGTAGACCTTGACTCCTCTTTACATGGGCCTCACGTTTTTCCATTCACACCCCCTCATTTCACTTTAACATCAGACCCATCTTTACATTTTTGTTTTGTTTCATTTATTTATTTCCTTTAATTACTTTTTTTATTATTTAATCAGCAAAAATAAATATAAAAAAATCACCAAAAATAGATTTAGGATTTTTTCTTAATAAAAATTAATTTTGTAGATTAATTAATTAATCATTTTAACCTCTTTTATTAATTAAAATTAATTAGACCTGGGATTTAATTCATTTTAATTTCTTTTTTTTCATAATAAAAATACAAAAAAAAATAGAATTAATTCCTTTTATTTAGTTTCAATTTTCTTTAATTATTTCTATTTTTCTTTAAGTCTAGATTTAGGTTAATTAATTCAATTTTTACTTAAACCATTTTCTTAAATATAAACAAACAAAAAAAAGATTTTTTCTTATACCTTAGAATTTTTAGACGTACTTTCAATTCGCGCGCATTATTACCTTTCGCATTTTATTTTCATATTTTTGTAACTGCCTACTTGATGTAATAGACTATAATTAGGACCTTTTACTTTACTGCTTTCTTCATTTTCCCCCAAGTTTTGGACTTGTAAATATCCCCCTCCCCGAAGCCTTGTAATAATTAGATTTATATTTCTGTACTTTTAATTACTTTAAACTATTAAACTGTTTAGATGTATGCTAATTAGGATTGTATGGCAAGAGATTAATAATCAAAACGCTAGCAAACCTAACATAAGACAAATAACTGAATACAAACACAATTGCACATATACACTTCTAGGGTATCCCACTTTGGTTGCCTTTGGAAAAAATAGTCACATATCTCGAAACATGAGAGATTTTAGTGGCTACCCTCCGGTTTAAATATCATAAGTCCCTCGATGACCCTATCGACGTTGCCTCGATATGATCTTAAAAACCCTAGGGTAGTTACTAAAATTTCTTGCCCATTTGTCTTTGTAACTGCATAAACTTCTTTTCGAATGTCCCTCAAATATCCAACAACTAGGGAAACCTACTCACTAATAGTAGGATAGCACTATCTAAAGGAAAAGAGGAAAAGAACAACCTTTCTAGTAAAGTAGATAGCTGTTAAATGTTTGTTCAAACAATTTTTACATTTACACAAAACTTCTTTCAAAAACATTTTGAAACACTTTATATACATTCTCTACCATTCCGAGAAACATTACAAAGTTTGCTGCACTAAGGCGCTTTCAAAAGTACTTTTTCAAAACACACAAAGCACAAGGTATTTCAAAATGAGCTAAGCATCTAAGAGCCCATAGATAACTATGGATGGAAAAGGTGCTAACACCTTCTCTTTATATAATCTACCCCCCTTACTCAGAAATAATCTCGAAAGGTCTTTTTCTGTTCTTTTCACCCTTTCCTTTGTTGGATAAAAGAAAATCCGGTGGTGACTCTTGCTTACCGCAACATTTGTGAATACAAATGCAAAACCAGTATAACAGTCGGTTCTGCTACCGTATTACAGTATTCATTCCACCTTTATGTGTTTACATATGTTAAACTATCACATCTTTGATAGATGGTATCCACTTATTCCTTTAAATATTTACATGTTTTAAACTATTACATCTTTTATTGATGGTATTCATTCCACCTTTTTATGTTAACCTATGTGAAAGTATCACATATTTGATAGATGTTATTCACTTTTTCCTTTGGTTATTTACATGTGTTAGACTATCACATCTTTGATAGATGGTATTCACTTCCTTTGATATTTGCAACCCTTGCATGACTTATACCCTCAATAGGGTTTATATCTCCATCTCCTCCCCTTTCGGATGGTCCCAAATAGAGTTGAGCCTTTCCCCGATGAAATAATGTTTTGTTTATTGTTTTGTCTGTGATTTTGGGTTTTCCCATTACACAGTCATCCCCTGAGTTATTTCGTTCTCCCAGTGACTTATTCTCCAGGCTAAACCCCTTTTCCTCTGTTAGTTTTCTTTATAGTTTTGTACATTCTCTATTTCCTCAGTGGTGTCTTTTGTCCCCCTATGGGATTTTCCTTTTAAACATCAATGAACATAAGCATTGCATGGTATCTTAGGGCCAAAAATTGGTTTCTTTTTGTATTTAAGTATCTCTGATCACGTCGAGATGAAGGTTTCAACATTCATATCTCCGGATAGAAGACACTTAAATAAGGGTAGCTGTTATACACTAATTTGTACCCCTAAGATCCCTCATCATCTTTACATCGTCTCAACACATCAAGATCACAACCTTGGGTTGCCTCTCAACCTCTTCTCTCTCTTCTCTCTCTAAGTTTACCTTTGAGTGATCACCAAGCACGCATTTGTGTATCTTGTACATACATGCTTTATGTTTCACTAACATCTAATAAAAATAAAAATAAATATGCTTTGTCTCCCTTTATTTGTTTTGCAAGGACAAATGTGAACCAAGTGGATTAAACAATGGCCTCAACTAGGGTTTTCATTTGATTAAAGTCAAAATGTGGTCAATATTTATTCTCAAGGACTTGTGCTTTAGGTATTGGCCTATAATATTTCATTTTTAAGCATCATTTAATCTCAATTGGTCAAGGGATTCCCAAGGGTTGGTTGCTTATTCCTCAAGATAGGATAAAGGTTCATGTGTTTGTTTCCATACCTTCATCATCAAGTAACCTCAAGTATGGCCATGTTTAATCAAAGATCGATCAAGGCTTCATTATTCTAAGTTCATATGAGCTTCATCATGCTTTGGATTGCAAGAAAAGATTAAGAGTATCAAAGTTTTGCAAAATGGTTTGACCTAATTTAGCAAGTTTTTCAAGTCAAAGTTCACAAGACCACAAATCCTTCATTATTCAACATTTTTATGGTAATTTTTGCATATGAAACTCACTGACATCCTTTCCAACTTCTCTTTACAAGTCAAGAGCTAATTGTGAAAAGAAAGTCATCAAAATTTTGAATACGTTATAGGCCATTTGAGGACTTAATTTTGACCTAATCTTAAGTGGTTTTTCCTCAACTTTCAAGAATTCTAACTTGCTCAATTCTTATCATATCCTGCTAATTATTTTTGCATGATAATCTTCATGATTCCTTCTACAAGTTCTCTTCAGTGATCAAGTTTTAACTTTGCTTGGAAAGGCATGAAATTCATGAAAGTATTACAAGTCATTTTAAGGCTTTTAACTTAGAATTTTTTCTATGTATAGAAGTCTGTATTTTTCACCAACTTCAACAAGCCATAACTTTTGATCCAAATTGACAAATGCAAAATTTCTTAGAAAATTGTGAAGATTGTGATGAAATATACAAGTTGTAAAAAGAATTAAGTCATCAAGCCTTCTATGCATGATGCCCCATGGATATAAAGATGGCCACTTTAAATTGAAACTTGCACACAAATTCAGATTTTTAGTCAACCAAATCTCTTTCTAATGACCAAATTAAGGCGCGTTTTGCACTTAAACATGTTTAACCAAGTTTATAGAAATTAATTGACACTCAAAACATAAGGTTTAGTGGAGTTTTGTGGAGTTAGAAGTCACACTTTCCTCACCTTGCAGGTTTACACGAATTCACTCATTCTCGATCCTTCTCACTTGTTTGAGCATTCCATCATCATTTACTATAAATAGAGGCGCATCCCTCTTCATTTCACAAGCTTTTGATAGCCAAATCACCCATGTTCATATCCCACTCGAACTCTAAACTTGTAATTTTTGTTTTCATATCCACACCCATTCACATGCCAAATTTCTCATTCATCAAGCTTCTTTGAACTTCATTGAAGCTAAAAAGATCAAAAGCAAGCAAAATTGTCCACTATTTCGAGCTCTCCAAGTCAGTTTGCATAATGTTTTGATCACACTTTGTTTAGGTAGCTACACACCTCCTTTTGCTTAAAACTTGTTTCCACGATGTAGTACTTGATCTCATGAAGCTCGTGCTTCTTTTAGATTGCATTTTCATCTTGATTTGAGCATTTAATTTCAAATTTTGTTTTGAACTTTCTTCTGGGTTTTTTCAAAATTATCTGAGCTGAGTTTAAATAAATTCCAATGAATATTGTGGTTGAGATGGCGATGAAGAGACATATCTAATGATATAAGTCCCACCTTCTCATTTTACCATTTGTATTCTTATGGCTTTAGCTCCTTCTATATTGATATATTTCTTCTTATTTTTCTTTTTGGATCAATTGGATGATGATTGACTCATCTTTATTCAATTGAATTTAGATTTGTACTTGATGAACTTTCTTCATTTAAAATCTACCTCTAAGTGATCAGTTGATTACTCAAGGTACTTTGGATTAGTGAAATTTAAACTATCATAAAGGATTTGATTGATGTAATGATCTCATCTCCTTGACTTAGGTCTTGATCCACCTTATTTCAGTTGTGCTACATTTTTTAGGAGTATGATTTCTATCATACCTCTAACATATATGGTACATATATTGTTAGTAACCAACCATAGTTAGGTGAAATTTCTACACAAGTTCACTTACGATTGCTAAACAAAGTGCTAAATTTGTCAAGAATCAGAAATCTAACATATTAACTCTAACATTTATTGTGCTAAGTTTTCTTTAATACAATTTAAATTATGTCATTTACTTTATGCCTTCACTTTATTTCTCTTTATTTTAGCATATTTATGATTCTTGTCATTTATCTTTTTGCTCTTTACTTTAAGTCATTTTCTTTTTGCTCACTTGAGGATTTTATCTTTATGTAATTTTCCCTTTGCTCACATGAGAATTTTATCTTTATGTCATTTTTCTTTTGCTCACTTAAGCTTTCTTTTTCTTTTAAATATCAACTTGAACATTAAAAGACTTAAGACCTTCTTTGGACTATGTTGACTATCCCATTGCATCTTGGAGTATTTGGACCTTATGGATTGGGGATGGGACCTTGACCTGGACTTTAAGACCTTTGGAACTTGAAACCTTATTATTATTTTGTCTGTATCGGGATAGGTGTTACTTTAAAAATCATCTGATGCAAGAGTAATCCATTGGAGACATCAAATTCATCTAATACATGCCAAGTCATCTGTTCCTTTTTTGGATTCATCTGATACAAAGCTTGCACTTAAGGCACTATTATTCATCTGATGCTTATTACTTTTTTGTGTGGCTTTAATCCAAAGGAATGGGATGCAATGTTTGACTTGGGTCAAGATGATTGCTCTTTTTTGGTTAGACCTTTCGTACCTTTGCTTTAACTTTTTGATTTAGGATAGTCCCTTCATCTCTTGCCCATCTTCTTTAATTTTCAAAGCTTCACCCATCTTTTCAAAACCTTCTTTGTTTTCAAACTTAAACAACTTTTAATAAAACCCTCGACTTTGTCAAGTGCATTTTCAAAATCTTTTTCTTAATAAAAGTTTAATTCATTTTAATCTAAGTTAAACATCTTTTTTCAAAGACTAAAAAACACAAAACTAATTCAAACTATTTTCCCATTTTATTTTTGATTTAAAATTTTTTCTTAAGATTAAATAATAGTCATCTTTAAATATGTGTTGTAATCCTCATATCTCCATGATATTGTTGATGTTTGTGTTGAATCTTTTCCACATGAAGGGGTTAGTGGCATACTTGTTGAGTTATTCGAGTTTGAGCCCACCTTTTTATTTGTGATGCAAAGATCCACCTTTCTAATGTTCGTGGTGGATTAGTTTAGTATTCTTCTTAAGATGACAAAGTGTCTCTTCATTAAAATTAACCAACAAACAATTTTGTTCTTTTTTAGAAAAACTACGTGGTTTTGATTTCATCATTGCATATTGGTGGTACGTAGGCACGAGGCTCTTGAAGTCTTGCCGAATCAAATTTGTAAAAACCATTTATTTTCTCATGTCCACAAACTTTTTGCAAACAACTCTTTTTAGCCAAAATACACCTATTTTTAAAGAGGTTGCTACGGAGTATCTAGATCTCTATTTTATTTTATTTTTTGCTTTAAAAACTTTTGTTTTTTTTATTTGGTCTTTTCCCATTCTGTTGTAAATAATAAAGTGCGGTTGTGTTGACAAGCAATTTTTGACTAAGGGATTAAGCCACCAGTTAGATGATATTATTTGTTAAAGAGTAACGTCAATAAGGAGTTGTGGGTGTGTCGAGCGGGTTTTTAGGAATTACACTCAAAGGTGGTCGACAAGATAGTATCAAGAGCAAAGAAAGGTCGGCAAAGACCTGGCATGTCAAAAGCAAGAGTAAGTGGCGGCAAAAGCAGTTATCAACTATGAGCATTAGCAAGAACGTGGGAGTTGAAAGTGGTGCCACACGAACTCTCAACATGAGATGTTCAAGTAACCATCGACGACTACATTTTTAGCATCTATTTAAGCAAATTGTTGCATTAGTTTTCAAGGTCTCATTTTGTAATATTGTAAGAGAGCACTCAAAGTACCAGTGCATAGAGAAACAAGTCAGTTCTGAGAAATGTACGATTGCGTCCACCTTTAAATTCAAAAAAAAAATTATCTTTACAAGTCTTGTTTATTATTCCAGTCTTGCAATTTATCTACTATTTACCTTTCTTTGTCTCTTATTTACGTTTTTCGCACTTTAATCATTTCAAATACCCAAACACCGTCAAATTTAACACTAAAGTCTAGGACTATGTAGTTGGTCTTGCAAGTAACCTTTACTTAAGAGGATAGATATTGTTCGCGACAAACTCTCGCAAAAAAATTGGCACACCTAGTGGGATACATCGTGTTAAGTCCGTCGTGATCTGTTCATGAGATTGATAAGTGGAAGAAAAATGGCAGATCCTAAGACTCTAGAATGGGATCAGATCCTGGGAGGAAATACCAGTGTAGTGGCCAGTAGGAATTCAAGTCTTGTGGTTGTGTCTTCGATGACCCTAAACATAACAGTTAGCATGACTCATCCAGTAATTGTAAGACCAAGCTTGGTCATGACCTCTGGACAATATGTGCCAAGTTTTGTAAGAGATACTCATAGTGCGGAACATATGTATGGAATGCCAATAGCGACGATGGCAAGCTTGCATAATAGCAGTTCGATGTTTGCTAAAAATTCAGCATCGGTATTTTCCCCGTATCATGCCTCAGGGCCTATGGGAAATCAATTTGGTCGTTCAACTAGACTGGGTTTTCTCACCAAGTTATGCTTACTTTCACCCCAAGAACCATTGCAATCATGAGGCAACAGATGTACGAAAGTAATCATGAAATGATCAATATGCTTACTCAAAAGATGAGTGTCATATTAAGACCGTTAATCGAGAATTCAGTGCGGAGTTGCCAAACTTTGGCACCTCAAATGACTCGCATAAGTGATTTCTTGGTGCCTCAAGGGTGCCCGTTTTCCATGATGCACTGCCTCCATGAGATGAACCAATGCAGTATGAAGAGGTGATCGACGAGACAATTAATACGGAACCAGCGATCCCCCTATGTGTCGATCTTATACCTATGGTGTTCGAACAACCCTCACTGGTGTTAGTGGGTCGAAACCGAAATACCAATCAGGTCGTCTTGCATGTTTGACTAGAGGAATTGGTTGGGGAATAAAACCTAGAGGTCATCATCATGTGAATTATGATTTAAAATGGGATGAACATTGGTTCTCAAAGACCAACATATTCTTCTCCATTAATAGATTTTGTTCTAGAAATAAAACTACCTAGGGGTTGGAAAGTCCCTAGATTCACTAAGTTTGTAAGGGATACGGAAGAATCCACTGTTGAACATGTCTCCAGGTAGCAAACCAAAGATCATGATATCGCCAATAATGAGGATCTGAAATTAAAATATTTCCCAAGCTACCTGTCGAAGAATGTGTTTACTTGGTTCACAATGCTACCTCCCCAGTCGATTCACATGTGGAATCATTTAGAGAAATTGTTTTATGAACAGTTTTACATGGGGAGGTAAAAAATAAGCATGACGGAACTTGCTAGGGTTAAATGAAAGAACTCTGAGTCAATCGACCAATATCTAAATATATTTAGACTTTTGAAAGCTAGATGTTTTACTCAAGCCCCTGAACAAGAACTTGTTGAGATTGATGCGAATGGCTTGGACTATTCGATCAATAAAAGTTGGATGTTCAGTACTTGAGAGATATGGCACAATTAACTATTAGGGTTTGACATATCAAACGCTTGAAAGCTGCGAAAGCCAAAGCTGGAAAGTATCAAGATAAAGCCAAAGCTAGCAAGTATCAAAAGAAACAAAAAGTTCCATACGCAACCATTAAAGATTATTCTTCAGATGGCAGCGTGTCCGTCGAACAAACTGAGTCAATGTGGTTGAACTCTAGTCCGGTCCTCTGTATGCTTGTAAAACATTAAGGTGGTCGAACTGGAAGAATCCCTTTGAGTCTGAGAAAAATGGAAAAACCATTACAAAAACTTACACTTTTGATATAACTAAGTGTGATGAAATATTTGATTTGTTAGTATCTGATGGTCAAAATATTGTGCCTCAGGGTCTAAAGAATCCCCCATTACAACAAAAGAAATAGGATTTTGTAAATTTTACAATTTTATTGGTCATAAAACATCTCAATATGTTCTTTTTCAGAGATTTGGTGCAGAAAGCTCTTAAGGAAGGCAAACATCAATTTGGCGAAAAGCTAAAAATGCAGGTGGATACTAATCTATTGAAAGTCGATGAGGCTCTGTTTTCATAACTTATGAGTGTATGATGGTCAAAGCTACTGAAAATTTTGATAGTGAAGCCATGATGGCCGAGGCTACTGAAGGCCTTGACGAGACAAAGGAAAATGAGCTGCCAGCAGTTTATCCTCAGCCTGAGGAAAGTTTGGCTGATTTTTAGGAAAAATGCAAATTGAATGGGTCATAAGCTTGACTATGCCCTAGACGTAACATTGTGTATGACGAGAAAGTGGTTGAAAATACGAGGCTGCAGCAAAAGAAGATTTCAAAGAAAAGAAGCCTCCAATGCCAAGGTTTTTGTTCAACAAAGAAGAGATTCCCCGACGCAACAAAGAATGTCGGAGGAAATTTTAGCATCCTCGACATAATACTTTCCGTCCTCCATCAGACATTCCACAAGAAAAATGGGTGGAGCCAGCGAGTTACAAAAAAGGAAAAAGACCAAAGTGGAGAGTAGTTGTTCAAGAGGTTGAAGCTCAAGAGAGGAAGCCAAAAACCAAGGGATACCATATTTTTCCTAATTATAAAGGGAAGAATCCAATGACCAGAACACAATAGAGTCATTATCAGAGGAACAAGAAGGCCACAAAGTAAGCCTCAACATCAAAAGTGAGGCCTATCGAAACCCTGAAAGACAGGGAAATGATGAGGCCTGTCGAAAAACTAAATCAAGTGGGAGCTAACAAAGTTGTCAAAATAGTGACTCAAAAACAAATATTCAAAATAGAGGTTGAGTGAAAAAGAGAAAATTACTGCAAATCAGAGATTGGCAATGATAATAACACCTCTAGGGAATAAGGAGGTAGTGGCGACACAGAGTGTAGAATATACTCCCATGGCTAAAGATGAAAACGAAGAGGAAGAGGCGTACGAAACTTTCCTAGAGGACGAAGGGGATCATTATGACCCTTATAAAGATGATATGGTTGACAACGATTATGGCGAAGATTTTATCATTAAATGTGGAATTATGTCAGTTTTTCCTACTGAGTTCTACAAGGTATCAAAAGTGTCGGAAAATGAGGATGATTATGTGCCAAATGACACACATGAAAATCCATTATGCTACTATGTTATGAATAAAGGTGTGGTGGAGGAGCAAAATGTTGTGTTTGAAAAAATAAGTCCAGGCATGTTTTGTCACATAAAACCCTTGTTTATAAGGGCGAAAGTAGATGGAATATCGGTCATCAAAGTGTTTGTCGATGAAGGGGAAACTGTAAATTTGATGCCTTACGCCTTGCTCAAGAAGATGGGAAAGTGCAGAACTGATATTCGACCATATAATATGGTTTTATCCAACTACAAAGGAAAAACCAGCAGCATCCTCAAAGTGTTTAAGGTCGAATTGGCAGTCGGCACAAATACCAAGTCGACTTTGTTTATGGTTATTAGATCCAAAGAAAATTTTAATTCGTTGTTGGGTTGCAAATGGATCCATGAGATATGGGAAGTGCCATCAACCTTACATCAGAGGATATCTATTTGGAGGAAAGATGGCATCATCGAGAATATTGAAGCTGATCAGAGTTATTACAAAATCGACGAGATTAAAATTGGAAATAAATCATTCGACCAACATTTGGCACAAGTGGCGCCTTGTGATGATAAAATTTACATTCCTAAAGAGAACGCAAATTTTTTTCTAAGTTTGGATCCAGATCATGGATTCAGGTGGGTCATTGAAGAAGAAATGATGCCAAGGGAGCGAAATCCACCTACGGGGTGGAATACGGTCAAAGGAGATGACCAGTGAGTCAGAAGCGCTAGCTCGTATTTTAGCCTATGTGGCTAAAAAAAATGTTGGCTTTGAAATCCAAAAGATTACAAATTTGGTTGTGAGAGCTAAAATGGAAAATCGAGAAGGCCAAGATGGCCAAACATCAGCTTTAGAAGTTGGAGGCTAGATTGTGTCTATGATAATGAGTCTTTGGGATTAGAGAAAGATCCATTGAGTTTAATGCAGAAAACGGAGGCCCAGGATCCTTTAGAAGAAGTGGATCTAAGCGATGGCATAACAAAGAGACCAACTTATATCAGTATGAAAGTTGGGTCAAAGATGAAAGTTCTATTGGTTAACTTATTGAAAGAGTATAAGGATTATTTTGCATGGAACTATGGTGAAATGTCTGGGTTGAGTCAAAAAGTAGTAGAACACTGTCTAGCTATCCAGCAAGGGAGAAATCGATAAAGCAACATCCTTGGAGATTCTCCCCAGAAATCACTTTGAAGATCAAATAGGAGATCGAGAGACTGCTAAAGAGCAAGTTCATCAGAACTACAAGGTATATCGAATGGTTAGCAAACATTGTTCCTATTATTAAGAAAAATAAAACCCTTAGAGTTTGCATAAATTTTAGGGATCTAAGTAAAGCGACTCCAGAGGACGAATATTCGATGCTTGTGGCAGAAATGTTAGTCGATTCAGCTACAGGCTTCAAATATTTGATCATGCTGGATGGTTATTCTGGGTAACCAAATTTTTATAGTCGACGAGGACGTATCTAAAATGGTATTTCAATGTCCATGAGATTTAAGGACTTATGAATGGGTCGTAATGTCGTTTGGTTTAAGAAATGCCGGAGAAACTTATCCAAGGGCCGTGAATGCCATATTTCATGATTTCATATAGCAATTTATACAGATTTATATTGATGATATTATGGTTAAATCTTCATTTTAGAATGGTCATATAGACCATCTTCGACGATCATTCAAAAGGATTAGAAAATATGGATTAAAAATTAATCCACTAAAATGTGCTTTCGGTATACTTGCATGAGACTTCTTAGGCTTCGTGGTACACAAAAAAGGCATCAAGATCAACCAAAACAAAACAAAAGAATTTTTGGATCCCAAGCCTCCTGCAATGAAGGAACAATTACAATCTTTGTTGGGGAAGATCAATTAATGGAGAAGATTCATATCAAACCTAAGTGGCAAAACAAAGGTGTTCTCGCCACTACTCAAGATAAAAAAAGAAGGTGAATCAAGGAATACCTAACGAAGCCTTCAGTCTTATTGCCACCTAGTCGAAACAAAAACATGAGATTGTATATAACAGTGTGTAACTTGACAATAGGAAGCATGCTAGCTCAGTAGGATAATAATGGGGTCAAAAGACTCATTTATTACCTTAGTCGAGTATTAATAGATGCATAGACTAGGTATAGTTCAATCAAAAAATTGTGTCTATGCTTGTACTTCTCATGTATGAAATTAAAGAAATATATTAAATCAATTGATGTTTATGTTTCGTCTCGTTTTGATGTTATTAAACATATATTTCCAAAACCCAAATTAAATTAGGAAATGGGAATTAGTATTAACTGAGTTTTCTTTGTCTTATTTTCCTTTAAAAGCCATGAAAGGCCATACTATGGTAGACTTTATTGTAGATCATGCAATAGTCGAGCCATCCGTAAACATGGTCAACACAGACCCTTGGAGATTATATTTTGATGCGTCGAGCCATAAAAATGGAAATGCTGTTGGAATTGTAATAATATCCCCGGAAGGAACGTCAACAAGATTCAAATGCTGAATCAATGGCAAATGTTCCAATAATGAGCAAAAAAATGAAGCCTTAATTACTGGACTCAAAGTCTTGCAAGATTTGGGTGCCACCAAAATCGAAATAAAAGGTGATTCGGACTTGGTGATCAAACAAATTACACGAGAATATAAGTGTATCAAAGACCATCTAATGACGTACTTTGCACTTATGAACTGGTTGTGGGACGGTTTCAAAGTGGTAAGCATTACATACATGCCCAAGATAGAGAATCAAATGGCCAATGATTTATCCCAAATTGAGTCTGAGTACAAAGTGCCGACGAACAAGATGGGGGATTTTGTTAAATTAAGGGATAAAGTTATTTCAACATCGCCGGAAAAATTGCCAACACCAAGTGCTTGGGGGGCAGATCATATGGACAAAATTTTGGAAATTTTTTCCATTGACAATTTACTAGATACAGATTGACGAAAGCCAATTATAAGGTATCTAGAGAATCCGGTTGGAAATACTGACAGAAAGATAAAATATAGAGCATTAAGTTACATTTGCATGGACGATGAATTGTTCAAGAAAACTCCTGAGGGTGTGTTGCTTAAATGCCTTGGAGAAACTGAAACATATATGGTAGTATCGGAAATCCACAGTGGAACTTGTGGCGCTCACTAAGCTGGTCATAAAATGAAATGACTTTTAGTTCGACAAGGTGTATATTGGCCAAGCATGTTGAAATACTGCATGGATTTCGCCAAAGAATGTCCAAAGTGTCAAAAGCATGCAACTATTCAACATGTGCCAACAAGAGAATTACATGCCATCATTAAACGGTGGACCTTTAGAGGATAGGCTTTGGACATTATAGGATAAATTTTACCTACATCGTCGAACACAATAGAGGTTCATCCTGGTAGGAATAGATTATTTCACCAAATGGATAAAAGGCATACCTTTAGTTAGTGTGGATTAGGACACGGTGATTGAATTCATCGAGAAGCACGTAATCTATAGGTTTTGGATTCCTGAGACTATAACTACCGACTAAGGGTCAGTGTTCATCTGTCGAAAGATGCAAGAATTTTCGTCTGAAACATGATTTAAATTGTTAACCTCAATACCTTATTATGCTCAAGTCAATGGACAAGTCGATGTTACTAACAAAGTGATACTTGGGTTGATTAAGAAACATGTTTCTAAGAAACCTAAAAATTGGCATAAAACGTTAGATCAAATATTATGGGCTTGTCAAACATCCCCTAAGGAGGCGACAAATTCAATGCCTTTTCGTCTAGTGTGTGGGCATAATGTTCTTTTTCCAGTTGAATTATATCTGCAGTCTATAAGAATACAACGTCAAAACAAAATTTCATCAGAATAATACTGGAGTATGATGTTTGATGAAATAGTACATTTGGACAAAGAAAGGTTAGTTGCATTGGATGTGCTCATTCAACAAAAGGAGCGAGTCACCAAAGCATATAATAAAAAGGTGAAAACTAAGATGTTCTTAATAGGTGAATATGTTTGGAAACTAATTATACCTATGGATCGACGAGATTTAACATTGTGGAAATGGTCCCCATATTGGGAGGGGCCATTCCAAATTACAAAAATATTCACAAACCGAGGAAATAGGTTTCTACCAACGAATCCATAAAGTAAATGGGAAATATTTGAAAAAATATAAACCTATTCTAAAAGAGATTCAAATTGCAATAGATTAAAAGCATATTGTATAAATATTGGTAACCAAAATAGAAGAGAACCAAAATGGTGACCATCAATTTGAAGGGATTACAAAAAGGCGAAAAGCCAGGGCCAGCATTGACAAAAGAAATTAAACGAAGGTGATCAAGCGGGGAGGCCACCAGTAGATCCCCTAAAGAGTTTCTTGAGCAATGGTATCTGGGCTAGGGAGGCCACCAGTAGAATCTAATGAGGCTTTCTGTTGCTTGACTTTAGTTATCTTCTTCGCAAGATCAATTATATGTGCTTGGTAGGATGCAATTTGTTGATCAAAAGAAAGACGCATGTCAACATGCTCTTGAGTCTTAGCCTCAAAATCAATAAGCTTTTTCTCACAAGCGTCAATCAGTTCCCATTCGCCTTTCATATCAATAGAATTCTTTTTAAGTTCGAATTCAATAAGAAATTGAGCCAGAGACTTGGGGATTAACTTGGGTTCTGAAGAAGATCAGAATGAAGTCAGGATTGGGGCACTGCTTCATCCATATGTGAAGAGTAGGTTGACTAATTTGTTGAAAGAATATATTGATACCTTTTATTGGTCCTATGAAGACATACTTGGTTTGGATTGCAATATTATGGAACATCGTTTGCCGTTAAATCCAGAATGCCCACCTATAAAACAGAAGTTAAGAAGGACTCACCCTGATATAGCGGTTAAAATCAAAGAAGAAGACTTAAAACAAATTGATGTTGGTTTTCTTGTAACATTAGTTTATCCTTAATGGGTCGCTAATATTGTTCATGTTCTAAAGAAACATGAAAAATCCCCGCATGTGCGTTGATTACCGGGATCTAAATAAGGTCATCCCAAAAGATGATTTTCCTCTGCCACATATTGATATGTTGGTAGATAATACTACAAAATTGAATGATTTCTCCTTTATGGATGGATTTTTCAGATATAACCAAATTAAAATGGCTCTCGATGAAATGGAAAAAATAACGTTTATCACATCCACGGGAATATTCTATTATAGAGTGATGCCTTTCGGGTTGAAGAACGCTGGTGCAACGTATTAGATGACTATGACAACCCTATTTCATGGTCTGATGCATAAGGAAATTGAGGTTTATGTTGATGATATGATTGAAAAATCTCAAGCTAAAGAGTGTCATATAGAAGATTTGTTGAAGTTATTTTAGCATTTGAGGAAGTAACGTCTCTATTTCAATCCAAGAAAGTGCACATTTGGTGTTCGTTCTAGAAAATTGTTGGGCTTCATTGTTAGCCAGAAAGGGATTGAAGTTGATCCTGATAAAGTTAGGGCAATTCAAGAATTTCTTACACAAAGAATTGAAAATCAAGTCAAGGGTTTCCTCGGACGACTGAATTATATTTCTAGATTTATTTCCCATATAACTGCTACTTGTGAGCTGATCTTCAAGTTTTTGAAGAAAGGTCAGGGTTATGTGTGGACTGATGATTTCGAGAAGGCTTTTGAAAGTATCAAAGAGTATATCCTCGAGCCTCATATATTTCTCCCTTCTATTGAAGGAAGACTGTTGATTATGTATTTAACTGTATCGGATAGTTCCATGGGTTGTATCTTAGGTAAGCAAGATGAAACAGGTAAAAAATAATATGACATTTGTTATTTGAGAAAGAAGTTCACCGACTACGACTCACGATATTCATTGCTTGAAAAGACATGTTGTGCTTTGGGATGGGCTGCTAAACGTTTGTGGTAATATATGTTGAATCATAGTATGTGGTTGATATCCAAAATGGATCCAATAAAGTACATATTTTAAAAGCTTTCGCTTACCGTAAGAATTTCCCGTTGGAAGATGTTGTTGTCTGAATATGATATTAAATATCGTACATAGAAAAATGACAAAGGAAGTGTGTTAGTAGAGTATCATGCTCACCAACCAGCTGATGATTACCAGTCCATCAGGTATGACTTCCCTGATAAGGACATGAATAAGCTAAAGATTGCGACGAACCACTGCCTAAGGAAGGACCAGAACATGGGTCTTGCTTGGATTTAGTATTTGATGGAGCTGTGAATTCTTATGGTAAAGGAATTGGTGTCGTGATTAACACTCCTCATGGTTTCCACATCCCATTCACTGCAAGGTTGCAAGATTGATGTTTAATTGTACAAATAACATGGCAGAGTATGGAGCTTTTATTATGGATCTCGAAGAAGCCATTGATCTTAGAATCAAGATTCTTGATGTGTATGCAGACTCAACTTTGATAATTAATCAGATTAAAGGAGAATGAGAGACTCGTCATCCTGGCTTGATTCCCTACAATAGTTGTTTTTAAAAATTTATACAATTATCTTCTAGTCGATTTATTGATTTATTTTTAATAATTTTTTAATATTTTCCATTTTGTTTGAATTTCTATGACAAACTGATGACAATTCAGCGTCACACACCAGTACTCGGACGAATGCACAAGTAATACACCAGTAACGTGTGAACGCACGTGCAATCATATCAAAATTCGTGCGAACTCATGTTTTATTACTTTTTTGCACAATTAAATAAAATAAAATTGCTTTTCTTAACAATAGTTGTTTTTAAAAACTTATACAATTATCTTCTAGTCTTTTTTATTGTTTTTTTTCCAATAATAGTTTGATATTTTCTAATTCGTTTGATTTTCTATGACAAACTCGTGATAATTATGCGGTCCACACCAGTACTCATACGAACGCACAGGTAATACATCGGTACCATGTAAACTCACGGATAATCTTACCAAAATCCGTGCGAATGCATTAGTTATTAAATTTATTTCTTTTAAATCATTCTGTTTTTGGACCTTTATGTAAAATTTCTTTTCTACTGATTTTCAACTAATACCAATTTTGAATATTTATTTGTCTCAATTATTATATTTTATAAACCCTTTTATTATAACTCTATTAACCCTATTTTTTTCTTTCCATTTACATAATTGTTATTTACAAAGTATGTGTTGAATAGTTTTTCTTAATTAATCATAGTTGTTTTTAAAAATTTATACAATTATCTTCTAGTCTATTTTTTTTCTCATAATATTTTGATATTTTTTAATTTGTTTGAATTTCTAT
Organism: Vicia faba; assembly: GCA_948472305.1. NCBI lineage: Eukaryota > Viridiplantae > Streptophyta > Magnoliopsida > Fabales > Fabaceae > Vicia > Vicia faba. Next base: position 80,718,650 of record OX451740.1, on the reverse strand, counting down.
GATAAACTAGTAATAATTTATGGTCCACAACTATATCTATGCAGACAAACATGTATCCCGCTAATTTAATTTTTAAAATTACATACATTTTTTTTTAAATCTTAACAATACATTTTAAAGATCGGCCGTTTCACATTTCTAGAGCACAACATTAGTTACACGGATTTTCTCAATATACTGGAAATGATATTGAAATTTTTATTAGCATTAAAAAGAAATTAGATCTAATTTATTACATGATTTGATGCCCTTGACATATGTACAACTATTATACAAAGGTGCATAACTGATACTACAAACAATATATAAAAATGATTATAATCTCATAAATTTTAAAATAATTTAAAACTAATTTGGAGATTCTGAAGGAGAAATTGTATTTAATCTAGACACACAACCGTTCCAAATATCCTTACTCCTTTTCCAAATTAAAACTCTATTTGCCGTAAATTCTGGAGTTGACACAAAAATTCTAGTGATATCTTGATGGCATTTCTGTCCCAAACTACTCTCAAGCTTAACACAACATTTATCACTAACAGTTTGATTAGCATAAAATGTACTATCAAATATCTGTTTATAACAATTTGGGTCTAGTTTTGTAGTACAATTTTTTATAAATATTTGATATGGTGTTAATGGCGTTTCTGCAGGGGATCCAACTGGTGGATTGGTAACATCATTTGAAAATCCTGTTTGGACTAACAAAATAAAACTTGTTATGAGTATCAACGATGGACTAATAGTGTTGGATGAACCCATATTTTAGTTTTGTTAAGGATTATTCGAATGCTTCATTCTAATTGAAAAAATATAAGTATATTTATAGTTTCAAATAATCATGTAATTGAAAGGAATTCCTCTTTAAGAGGAGAGAGAAAGAAGGAGTAATCACTAACAAATATAGCAAATGAATTAAAGTAGGAGATAATTTCACAATTTTGATTATCTTAAAAATAAATACTTAGGTTACCTTGATGTATAATATATTTTGTTTGAATATTGTAAATATTTCACTGATTTTAATTGATGTAGTACTTTTATTCATTTATTTACCACAAATTTGGAGATGAAAAAGGTTATTTGTCTGTGTTTTCTGCTATAAAAACAATGTAATTTGTTGTACATGAATAGACAAGCAAAGGGTGCATCAGTTTGCAGCTACTGTTTGCAATTGTAAGCCACCTGAAATTTACAAAGGAAAGGGCATTATGTATACTGATGAAGTTATCAAGAAAAAACAAGGAAATAAGTCTAAATGATCATATAATCTTGGTCAATTTAATGAATTTTATGACTCAGGTGCACATTTGATAGACTTTGCAGAATTTTTTCCCTCTAGCATTTGGATAATTTCAGTGTTAGAATTCTTAAATCGAGCATCATGGATAATTAAGTTTCAAATAATAACATTTTATGCTTCAATATTATTCATATGTATTGTTAATTCTTTATTTTTATGATTGACATTAATTTTGGTAAAACTAATTTAGAAGCAACATGTTAAATTGGATGTTGTAATCTTGCTGAGGAAACATGTTAGACACGATGTCATATCCAGTTTATCTGACATCTCGTCTTTTACAGATGCTAACTTGGATTTATTTTGTTTTAATAGTTCCTGAATATTCTGGAAATATTAGGATATTATTTGTGTTGTCCAAGATTGAAGTTTTAGATATTCCTTCTGTATTTAGAAGATTAATTTTTTTCATTAAATGTTAAGATATTTTAGGAAACAAATCTTTAAAGTCCTATTTTTATACAGAAGTTTCTATTGATTTTATGCAGTAAATCAGCTATGTAACATCCTCTAATTCCCCGTGTAAATTTATTGCATAATCAGAGTAAATTAGCATGCATATCCAGAGAAAATCACATATATCTCCAAAATAAAACAACACATACAATGGTCATGCTCAAATAACACGTATTTAAATTCATGTTTGTATACATTTAGCAATTATGCATGTCACAGCATAATACTTGCATCTCTACATGATACCAACACATGAATCTCAAAACAACATCATATAATAAATCATTAGGCACTAAGGTCATCTATCTCATTATCTCCACATATAATGCCAAATACGAAATGATAATATTTGTATCATGTTCCCAATACATCATAACATAAACAAATAACATAAAGTATTTCAAATATCTCATATAAATCAAACATGAACCATGTGATCCCCGTGGTACTGACCAGAGCATGACACACTACCTAGTAAGGAATAACAAGCTAGTAATCCCTCTAACTAGTCCTTGCGAGAACCACCAATATCTTGAGTACCTGAGCGATGTCGTATAAAATATCATTCCAACAGAAGGGTGAAAATTCACATAATTATAGAAATCATAAGATAATATATAATTAATAGCATACATATATAATTAATAGCATACATGCATAACATAATTATTCTCACACTCCAACAGTTTCATCAATAAGTTACCACTCAAGTAGTCATGCTTTTCACAAGTAAACATCCACAATTCCGCAATTCAAATGATAGTTAATAAAAAATACTACAAATATAATATTCACATCAATATCACATATTGTACTTTCAATAGTTCCACTTTGATATATGTGACTCGAATTCAACTCAATACTATGCACGATACATGTGGTACCAACTTAATATTTTTTCTCTTGGAATCAGATCCCCTCTCTGAATTCATAAGCCCCCTCTCTGAGCTTCAAGACCCCTCTCTGATCTTGGGACAAGTAACTAGTCTCATCTCTGAACTAGCGAACATGCCTCTTGATACAACAAATGATGCATGTGCAAATCTCAACATATATATGCAATTAAGGCCATCTGCATATCTTAATCATATAAACATATTTTACATAATTCAACACATATTAGTTATCTCACCAAATTGCACAACTTACATACATCATGTCAATATTTATCAATTCAACACATTACAATAACGTATAAAAAACAATGTCAAACAATGTTATCCACATCCAACATCAATTCTCAATATAGATATACACACATACATTTCATTTTACACAACCAATAAATTATTAAATCATCTACTGCCAACAAAACTAATTTGATTGAAAATCATATTTCGCTAGCTTTCTAACGCTTCGAACGGGGACCCAAACAGAGTTACGATTCAAAAGTTATGAATTTTTTAAAGTTTCAACGAAAACGCAAATACCAACATCATACACAGACAACTCTAAACATGTCAGAGTTACGGAAAACAATTAAAAGTATGACTGTTAATAACTCAAAGCAAGTCTGACAATTTTATTGACAACTCTAACAATTTTATTGACAGCTCTAAAAACTCTATTGATAATTCTAACAAAATTTAAAATAACTTAAATTAACTAAATAATTTAAAGATTTATATCTAATTCAAAACTCTTATAAGTTTTATACTAATGATATTAAATTATTTCAAATATATTTATGGCATTTAGATATTAATACGTAAAGGGAACCATAGTTCAATGCAAAACAGTAACTCTTATAGCAATAAGAACTTAGTCAATTGTATGTAATATTCTCGTCATCTCTCATATGAGTAACCTTCTTATAACTAGTATTTTAAATAATTATGCTAGGTGTTTCAAAGTGAGACCAGCATAATTATTAGCGAGGAAAACTGGAACACATATTAGAAGTAGTGCATATTTTATGGACATATGAAGTCTAACTACACAACCCAATATCACATAATTTTAATTATTATAGAAACATGATATAATTTATTTGGTTTAACCCTACTATATATTAACACTACCGTTTAAAAATATTAAATTGCTATCTACTCAATTCATCCATTCTATCAACATAAATTGACTTTTCAATTTATCTTTCAGTTACACCAATATATCAATTTTAAACACAATTAATCATCACATATTAAGGATTATCATTAAAACCTAACAATTTCAAGACCATAAAAATTAGGGATTTCAACCTAAACATGTTTCTACCCATTAAATATTATCATACAATCTCAAATAATCATGTAAAAACTCACACTTACATTGATTTTTCGAGCTCTTGAGTTTTTCCTCTTAGATTTCTCCTCTTCTTCTCCACTTCTCTCTTTTCCTCTTTTCCTATTTCTATCTTCTAACCTTATCTTATCTCTTTCTCTTATTTTATCAAACCTCAAAATTTCGTAATAATTCTATTGGGCTTACTTAACTCACTTTCACACTTTCTATTCACATTCTCAATCTATGCCCAATTACTAATTCTACCACTTCTATATTATTTCCACCAAATAAAATAAATCACATAATTCAAGTAAGTCAATTAAATCAATTATGCACAAAATCACATAATTAATTAATAAATCATGTATTTCACCAAAACCACATATTAATTAATTACTATATCATATAATAATTAATAAAATAAATATATAATCTAATAAATAAAAATTAGGGTGTTACAAGATGCGTTTTTGAAGCCCGTATCCAGTTCATTTAAGGTTATAAAAGGAAGGCTCCAACCCTATTACAAGTGTGGAGCAAATTGTATCTTTAAGAAAGTTTTAGGGTTTGTGTTCTTGTGAATTGTGAGTTACTCTTGTATTATTTGATATCTGAGTTGGACTGTTAGTAGAGTTGTTTTTGTTGATCATTCATAAGCTTATAAGCATTGAATGATTCTGTGTCTTCTAAAAATTATTCTAAAGTGTTTAGAGTTGTTCAATTACTGTTGTAATTGAAAGGGATTTGAGAAGGGTCTCATACCTAGGTGAGTCTTAGATAGAAGTTAAACATGAGTAGTGATTAAGTGAGTAGATTGTAACTAGATGTGTTCATATTTCGAAGTAATTTGTTTTGTTTTTTTACAAAAAATTAAAAAAAATTCTTTCACTCTGTCCAAGGTGAAAGTCATATTGTTCGCGCTTGTTTCAACTTTTAAAATCAATAATAAAAGTCATTTTTGCTATCCAGTTGTGTTTTATTTTCTGCTTTTTCTTGGAAAGTGGTAATCACGAAAAAAAACATTTCAAAAATATAATAACTGTCAATAAATCTGCATAGCCACTTGTTGCATTTATCTGTTTCTAAAATAAAGCATAATCATATGTGCAGATTATTTAAAAACCCATTGAAAACAAGGACCTTATGCCCTCCCCCCACTTCGAATAACCTGTGTATGAAGATAAAGAAGAGGAGTTGATTGAAATCCCATAAGAAGTTTCTCGATTTCTTGAGCACGAGGAGAAGACCATTCTGCCATATAAAGAGCTGTTGGAAACAATTAATTTGGGTACGGAAGAAGATCTAAAAGAGGTCAAGATTGGAGCGCTACTTCATCCAGAGATGAAGAGGAGTTTGACTGAATTATTTAAAGAATACGTGAATATCTTTGATTGGTCCTATCAAGACATGCTTGGTTTGGACACTAATATTATGGAGCATCATTTGTCGTTAAAGCCAAAGTGCCCGCCCATCAAGTAGAATTTAAGGAGGACTCACCCTGATATGAAAGTTAAAATAAAAGAAGAATTTTTGAAGCAGATTGATGTCGGTTTCCTTGTGACGTCAATGTATTCTCAATGATTTGCAATATTGTTCCTATTCCAAAGAAAGACAGAAAAGTCCATATTTGTGTTGATTATAGAGACCCGAACAAGGCCAGTCTAAAAGATGATTTTCCTTTGCCACATATTGATATGTTGGTAGATAATACAACAAAATTAAATGTTTTCTCCTTCATTGATGGCTCCCTAGGAGATGTAAAAAACAATGTTTATCACACCCTGGGGAACATTCTGTTACAGAGTGATGCACTTTGGGTTGAAGAACATTGGTGCAACATACCAGAGGGCTATGGCAACCCTATAACGTTATCTGATGCACAACAAAATTGATGTATACATTAATGATATGATTTCCAAGTCCCAGACTGTAGAGGGTCATATAGAAGACTTGCTGAAGTAGTTTCAGCATTTGAGGAAGTATCGTCTTTGCTTGAATCTGAATAAGTGCACCTTTGGTGTTCGTTATGGAAAATTGTTGTGCTTCATTGTTAGCTAGAGAGGTATTGAAGTTGATCCTGATAAAGTTAGGGAAATTCAAGAGATGCTTGCACCAAGAAATGAAATGCAAGCCAGAGGTTTCCTCAGATGTTTGAATCATATCTCCAGATTTATTTCTCACATGACTACGACTTCTGAGTTGATATTCAAAGTTTTAAAGAAATATTAGGGTTATGTATGCATAGATGATTTCCAGAGAGATTTTGATAGTATCAAAGAGTATCTTCTCAAGCCTTCCATCATGCTCCCTCCTGTTAAAGAAAGACCATTGATTATGTATCTGACAATGTTGGATAATTCCATGGGTTGTATCTTGGGTCATCAAGATGAAACAGGTAGAAAGGAATATGACATATATTACTTGAGCAAGAAGTTCACTGATTGCGAGTCACTGTATTCATTGCTTGAGAAGACATGTTGTGCTTTGTCTTTGGCTGATAAACGTCTATGACAATATATGTTAAATTATACTACTTGGTTGATATCCAAAATGGATTAAATCATGTACATCTTTGAAAAGCTCGCTCTTACTGGAAGAACTGTCTATTGGTAGATGTTGTTGTCTGAATATGATATTGAATACCATACTCAAAAGGCTATTAAAATAAGTGTGTTGGCAGAGTACCTTGCTTAATAACCAGTTTATGATTATCAATCTGTCAAGTTCGATTTCCATGATGAGGATGTAACGTATTTGAAAGTTAAAGATTATGAGGAACCTTTTCCTGAAAAAGGTCCAGATCCTGAATCTCGTTGGGGTCTAGTGTTTGATGGAGTCGTGAATGCTTATGGAAAAAGAATTGGTGTTGTAATTCCCCATGGTTCCCACATCCCCTTTAGTGCAAGGTTGATGTTTTATTGTACCAATAACATGGCGGAGTATGAACCATGCATTATGGGTCTTGAAGAAGCCATGGATTTAGGATTAAGATTCTTGATGTATATGGAGATTCAGCTTTAGTGATTAATCCAACTAAATAATAATGGGAGACTCGTCACCCTGGCTTGATTCCTTACAGAGATTATGTGATAAGTTTGTTACCTTTCTTCAACAAGGTTGAGTTTCATTACATTCCTCGAGATGAGAATCAAATGACAAATGCTTTAGCCACTTTGTCCTCCATGTACAAGGTGAATTTCCCAAATGAAGTGCCTCAGATTACAAACAGATGTCTTGATAGACCAGCTCATGTGTTTGCAGCAGAAGTGACATCAGATGATAAACCTTGGTAGTATGATATTAAACACATCCTTCAAACTCAAGAGTACCCACTTGGGGCATCAAACAAATATCTAAAGACATTGAGAAGGTTGGCGGGTAGCTTCTTCCTCAATGAAGATGTGTTGTACAAGAAAAATTATGACATGGTCTTGCTCAGTTGCATAGATAGACACAAAGAAAACATGTTAATGCATGAGATTCATGAAGGTTTCTTTGTTACCCATGCCAACAGACATTTAGTGGCAAAGAAGATGCTTAGGGAAAGTTACTATTGGTTGACAATGTAGTCTGACTGTTACAAATTTGCAAAGAAGTGCCGTAAATGTCAAATTTATGCTGACAAGATTCATGTGCTTCCAACTCTTCTCAATGTCATTAGCTCTCCAAGTCTTTCTTTATGTGGGCATTGACATGATTAGAATGATAAAGCCTAAAGCTTTGAATGGATACTGTAACACTCTATTTCCCCGTCGGTAATTTATATAACAATCAGAGTAAATTAACTTCTAAATAAACATCAACCAAATAGGATGTCACATACATCACCAATCACCCATTCTCAAAATTAGGATACACAACACAAATCGCATACTCATAAGTCTTAAACTTCAATGCATTTATTCGCAGCAGAAAAACATCAATAAATAGTCATCTCAATTCTTCAATTGAATTATTATTATTATCTTTCAAACATCAGCATAATCATAAAATAATTCAAACGACAGAGCAAATACATGTTTACTTCTAACATAACAAAGAAAATCACACAAAACCCCCATGTGTTATGTATCAGATCAGACACCGACTAAATCTACACAACTAAAGGAAATCCTTAGATAACCTTCGATCACTAGCTACTTCGGATCATCTACACGTTACCTATGTAGAGGTAACATTCAAACAGAAAGAGTGAGATATCATAACAATATAAAAGAAAGCATAATAATGAGCATGTAAAGATTCAAGTACATAATCAACACATAACATCCATTGTAATATAATGCATACTTCATCAACATTCACCCATCTAATTATCAGACACAATATGATACAAAAGACCGACACAGACTCAATGCATATGGTACCAACAGGGTAAAACCCTCTTTGCAATAATGTCATTTTAGGGCAATCAACTTTGTTCGTCAATACAGACCTTCGCTTGCCAATACAGGCCTTCGCTTTATGAATGAATGAGACACAATCATGCAACAACGCACTTCGCATTTACTTTATTACTCATCACAATTTCACCAATACAGGCCACCGTTATCATTCTCATCATGTATCTCATGTTAAACAGTCAAAACAATCATCGCAAATAACCACAACATAATTCATGGTGTACAAATAAAAACATGCTCACGGATTGGTATCAATGTTGGTGAAATAATTAGCTACTGCATTATAAGTCATTTTTATATGATAAGAAATTATTTTATCTTCCTAACGGTCCAAACGACGCGTCAATCAGATACCCAAGGTAAAAGTTACGAGTTTTAGAAGTTTTACAAAAAATGATGTTAGTTGCAGTGGTAACCGGTTACCAAGTTATGGTAACCCATTACCACAACACAATAACCTTTTTCTTTTCATAATTCCTCGCGGTAACTGGTAACCCACTTATGGTAATCGGTTACTGCAGTACAGTAGCTATTCGTGTTTCAGCCTTTAATATGGTAACCGGTTACAATATTTGGGTAACCGGTTATCCTGCGATAATATGGCAAAATTCTACAGTTTTCATGTTACGACCATCTCATGTTTCACCACCAAAATTTCTTAGTTTTCACTTCCAAATTCATCTTTTAAGAAGGATAATTACTCACCAACATTGTATACTAATACTAACCAAATCATGTTATCAAATTTCATCACAAACACAACAAAATCACTAAAAATCCATCAATAGAATTCAAAACAACCAAATTGATAGAATTCAAAACACACAAAATCAAGAAACCTAAATCCTACCATACCCCATCATTAGGCAACCTTTTATAGAGTTAGAACCCTCCTTACCTTAGATTCTTGGTTGGTCCGTGATCTCTACGGTGAATCCTTGCCCTAGCTTCCTAGTGCTTCTCTCTCTTCAACCTTTTATGCTTATGTTCTTATTTCACATACAGACTCTTATTTTCCTTCTCTCATTCTAATATAGTCTAATAATAATACAACTAACCCAATAATAATAATTTAATTATTATTATAAAATGATAATAATTATCCTAACAATATAGTAATAAAATAATAAAAACCTATATTATTTCGCACACCCCTACGTTTCTACACATTTAGCCAAACACCCCCATACCCTTAACTTCTATAATTCTAAGGAATTTAGTCGAAAATAAGGCATCTCACCATGTCATAACATCCATCATCTCATATAATTTCACCACATCATTATATTATTTAATTAAAAAATAATTCTAATTAAATTAGGGTATTACAACTCTCCCCCACTTAGAATATTTTCATCCTCGAAAATTACCTGAAGCAATTAACTATGGGTAAGCCTCCCGCATCTTGCTATCTAGTTCCCACGTCGCATTCTCTCCGATAGTTCCTCCCCAAACCACCTTCACAAGAGAGATCTCTTTGCCTCTTATCTTTTTTACCTCTCGATTCTCAATCCTCACAGGTATGGTTTCAACAGTAAGATCATCCTGCACTTGTACATCATCCATTGGAATTACATGCAAGGGGTCAGAAATATACTTTTGGAGTAGCGACACATGGAATACATCATGCAAACTCCTTTTATTGCTTTTATTTCTTTTATTTTGGCAGGATCAACCTTAATTCCTTTTTGGCTTACAATAAAGCCCAGTAACTTCCCTGATCTCACCCCAAAGGTGCACTTGTTAGAGTTCAGCCTCAGTCTGAATTTCCTCTATCTTTCAAGAAATTTTAACAAGTGGACAAAATGTTCCTCTTTTCTCTAGAATTTGGCAATCATATTGTCAACATGAACCTCAATCTTGTTATGAATCATGTCATGAAAGAGAGTGACCATTGCACTCTGATACGCTGCCCTTGTATTCTTTAAACAAAATGGCATCACCTTGTAGCCAAATGTTCCCAAAGATGTAATAAAAGTAGTCTTCTTCATGTCTTCATGCACCATCTTAACCTGACTGTAGCAAAAAAAACATCCATGAAGGAAAACACTTTAGCTCGAGTAGTATTGCCAACCAGAATATCAATATGAGGGAGCGTAAAATCATCTTTAGGGCTTGCTCTGTTCAAGTCCCTATAATCCACACACATTCACACTTTTTCATATTTTTTTCGGCATTGGCACAATAATAGCAATCCACGGCGGATAAGAGATAACTTTCAAGAAACCCGCATCAAACTGTTTATGAACCTACTCTTTGATCTTCTTAGACATCTCAGGATGAGTTCTTTGAAGCTTTTGTTTAACAGGAGGATAATCTTATTTAGCTGGCATTTTGTGCATAACAATATCTATATCTAGCACTGGCAAGTCTTCATAAGACCAAGCAAAGATATCAACATACTCACGGAGCATTTTGACCAATCTCTACTTGACACTGTCTTCTAAAGCGGCCCCAATATTGACTTATTTTCGGACCTCCTCGGTACCCAAGTTGATCACTTTTATAGTCTCTTGGTGCAGCTGAATGACCTTTTCTTCTTGCTTCAACAATTTGGCTAACTCTTCGGGAAGTTCACAATCTTCTTCAGCTTCTTCATCAGCTTGATAGATTGGATTTCAAAGTCATAATGAGCCATAGCAGAATCATTTTCGACAAAATCCGAGATTATTGGGGCTCAATATCTGCATGATTATGATTTTGTTTTTAGATTAGTTTTACATCAAAAAATAAAAATAAAAACACATTGCCAATTTCTTTTGAAAAATAAAGAGAACTACAAGGAGCAAAATATTTGAATGCAAAAATACGTCCTTTATTGATGATAATTTTAAAAAGAAAAACATGATGGCCCTACAACATGATCATTATGTCTTTGGAAGAACGTAGGATTTATTTACATGATAAAAATAAAACATAATAACTCTTCATAGTTGTTGACTTCGATGTCGTCTCCGGAAAACCAATTAACAGACTCTTAACCCAGAACAGTAGGACGAATCCATTTGTCCATTTCACAGTCACTATCCCCTTCCTCGCTCACACCATGAGCTTCCTCCTGGATGACACCACCACTGATGAACTAAACTGGAGGAGGAATATATTGAATCTTGGGAGGAATTGGCGCGCTTCGTCCAACCAGGAAGCCTAAACCCTTCTTATATTTCGTCGTAGGGAGATCCAAACTCCACCATAGCCTTCGAGATGATCAGACTCAACAACTTCCTGAGCTTATCGGTAAGATGCCATAGAGACCTCCGACTTTTTAACCTCTTGACGAGGAGTTCTGACAACTTTCACGGTTTCAAATGCTTAGCACAGAGTCTCATGTACCTCTCCCTTAATTTTAACATAGCAGAAGGTACTAAAATGGCTGACAATATAGTCCTCTTCACCATAAATGGTGACCACTTTCCGATTAACTAGGAATTTCAACTTCTGATGCAAAGTAGAATTGATAGCACCGACCCCATGGATCCACGGGAGCCCTAGCAAACAGTAGTAAGAAGGGTTGATATCTATGATAAATAAAGTTACGTCGAATATTTGAGGACCTATCTTGATAGGAAAATTAAACTTCCCCAAGCACAATTCTCTTTGACCCGTGAAATGCCTTGACCACTAAATCACTGGGCCTCGACACAAGCCCTTCGTAATCCAACTTCATGAGAGCATACTTTGGCAGAACATTGAGGGATGATCTCGTGTCAACCAGCACACGAGATAAGGTAGTCTTTGCAATATCCATTGATAAGTGAATTTCCTTATTATGCTTCCTCGCCCCGGGAGGTAAATCGAAATCTGTGAAACCTAGCCCATTGCTCACAGAGATGCTAGCCACGATCCCTTCAAATTGATTCACTAAAATTTCCTGAGGAACATAAGAAGTCCCTGAAAGTATGGTATGATATAACTCATATGTCCTAAGTGTATGTCGAGACATCTGATCTGACACAAATAATACAGGCAAGGTATAAACATTAAAAATAGTACTAAAAAGCAATACCAACACACCAAAATTATTAACACGGTTCGGAGCAACTCTCCTACTATGGGGGCATACCAAGCCAGGGACAAATCCACTAATAGTAGTATCAATTCAAAGCTAAACTCATTCGTTTCCAACTTATCACTTAATCACTACCCTCGCTATATTTCTATCTAATACTCACCTAAATATGAGGCCCTCCTCAATCCCACATCAATCACAGACAACGATTGTATCACCACAATTTTGAACAAACTGGAAGACACACTTCAATAACCATACCTAGCTAAGACTCAAGGTTAAACTCCCGAGTTTACAACCTTTCTCCTAACCAATAACAACAACTTGGAGTTGCTTCAAAGCTTCCTTCAAGAACAATACTCAACTCATTACCTATAAGTTTCTGATTGAGAACATGGTGACCATCCTACAGCCCGAGTGGTTTACCTTGACAAAGCCATAGGCTTCTACATCTTTAAACCGTGCCAAACTAGGTTACAAACCCTTTTATTTATAACCTATTCCCAACTATACTTGGGCTTTATAATAACAGAATATTAGTTCTTACAAACCAGCAGTAACTTCTACTACAAACAAGTTCTTCAATCATTAGTTTCCTATATAATCTTCATAATTAGAAACTGTATAATCTTCAATATTCTAACTTGATTATCTTGACCTTTAATTCAGGGCCACATAGGATTGCATAATATTCCCTAAATATTTTGCACTTGTTAAATCATAATAGATTTAAAAGAATCACTTCAGCTCAGGCGCGATGTCGTATGCTCTTTCGTAGGACATCTTATTCGAAATGTTGTTCCAGATATTGAAACACTTCAACTAAACATGTGATGTTCTCACATAATGGAAAACTTGTTTCTGCATAAGGACTAAAAGTGAATCATTGATCCTTGAAGGACGTGGAAGAAGCATACGTGTTTGTGGTATGGTGTTGGTTCTATACCCTATCTGTTGGAGTCTGTCCCAGTTACCTATTAGAGGGAATCTTTTCTCTAAGAGCAGTAAGATGGCGTGTTACACCTGAAATCCAGACAAGAGGTCTGGTTATTATGCTTATAAGAAGAAGCCTCTTAAGGTGTGTAGTGTGCAGCTCACTGCATGTATTCATGGTCTGATCTTGGATGTTCATCAGCTACTGGCATGTTCTCTTGTGTCCCCCGCAAGAGTTGAGTATGGACTTCCATGGTATTGTCTCCAAAGCCATGGTAAATGGTTAAGTCTATGTACTTTAGGCTGTTTCCTGAACTGATGTTAGAACATCATTTCAGTTCTTTGTGTTTTCAGTCAAGGTAGGTTATTTTACCTAGGGTGAAGTGTAGAGTTGAGTCACTGATCAAATTTGGTGTGGTCTGTGGTGTGGGTATCTTTCATGTCTGTCTGTTGTGATGAAGAATCCACTTGTGCTTTTGTTGATCAACCCATTGTGAGAAGGTGGTTATAACTGCTATATATCTCTTTCAGAGGAAACTGTGAAGAAAATGCTTTGTTGATAAAGATATGCATATGAGTGATTGCAAATACTCTATCGGGAGCTGAGTATTTGTCTGATGTATTCATGAATAATTATGTTTTGAATAATATGATTCAGAAAGTGATTGGGAGTATATTCATCTTCATGGGTCTATGGTGTGTGGTAGTATCATCTGTTGTGTTTGCATGAAGATATGTTCCTCTGATGAAGATATGCATGTGAATGATGGAAAATATATAGACGGGAGTTATGTATTTTCCTGACGTATCTTGTGCTCCACCTTTGGTGATTTTGTGTTGTCAAGCAAAAATGTTTTGACAATATGTTTAATACGTTTTATGAACTGCCCGAAGGTAGTAGGCTTGGATTTCAAGGAGAAGCCTTGGGTTTTGGAGCATTGTGATTCTGCCTCTGATCTATGTTCTATAATGTGTCAGAGTTGCCCTTGTGTCTTGGGAATGCCCTGAGAAATTGTGTTGGTTATTTTTTGAGAGAATTTATTTTTCTATGCAAAAGTTGTAGAGCTCAAGAGGGAGTTCTATTGTTGGATGTTGGCCAAAGTGATCAGGTTCTGTGATAAGGAGTTGATGTCCTACATGATGATGTAACATCATGCCTGTTGGTGCTATCATTGGAAGACTCCTTAAATGTATATCTATGAGGACGTATAACAATCATTGATATTGTTATTGTTTTCAATAAATTCTTCTCCATACAATCTACGTTGTGGTATTTTCTTGACTATTGTTAAGAAAATGGAGTCTTGTTGTCTTAGCATTACTACTTGTTTGGAGGGAAACATGTTCCATACTGTGATATGGTGGGAGAACTGACTTGTGTTTTGCGTTTGTGTTTGCAAATGTTTTGGTTTAGCAAGAGTCACCACCGACTTTTTATTTTATCCTAAGGAAAGGTCAAAAAGCACAGGAAAGACCTTTGAGATGTTTTCTTGGGTTCGGGGAGTAGATTATAGAAAGGGAAGGTATTAGTACCCTTTCTATCCATGGTTATCCATGGGCTCTTAGTTACTTGCTTAGATCACTTGCTTTGATTTTCAATTGTTTGAAATGGTGCTTTGTGTGTGGTTTTTGAAGATGTTTTGAAAAAGAGGTCATTGTTGTGGCAACCTTTGTAATGATTCTTGTTTGAACGTATACAAAGGTGTTTTTGTCTTTTGAGAAGTTTTCAATGTTTGAAAGTTGGATTTTGAAATTGTGTTGTGTAGTGTGTTTTGAAGATAGCAAGGATGTTTTTGCAAGCTGTTAATCAAGTAACTAAGAGTTGTCTACCCTTTTTTACTCAAGGATCTTTCTTATGTTTTTAACCCTTTTAACAGTGTTGTTTCACCATTGTATTTGGTGAACAACCTTGTGTTAGGATGTTAACGGGACAGGCGCGGGTCATCGTATAGATCATGATAGCAATAGTGTCAAGTATCTTTGGCAATTTTCTTGAGGGACTTTGATCATTTTGTTTAGGCAACTCAGATAGCGTCATCGAGGGACTATGATCTTTTTGTTTGTTTTTGTTTTGCCAAAGTACTTGACATGCAACCATGGCCCACTTTTGAAGGCAACAAGTGGATGAAACCCTAGGGGGTGTGAGTGTGCATTGTGTTTGTTTTTCATGCATGTTTATCTTGGATTAGGTCAAGCTAGTTGTTGATTTCATTTTGCATACAAACCCTAGGTCTAGGCATGGCATAATTGAAAGCTTTTAAATGTGCGAGAATTTAAATGCTACACTATTACAACATGATATAGGGAGGGGGATACAAATTTGAATTGAGGATATTTGACAAGGAAATAAATTCTAAGTTATTACAACCATATCGAATGTACAAGTCAATATTTATCATTTAAATAAACACAATTAAATAAATATCAAATAAAAATGTATTATGCAAAAAAAGGTTTTTTATGTATGTGAAAAGGGTATTTTTTAATGTGAAATATAAACAAAATAAAAAAGTCAAATTTTAATTATTTTGGTCATTTAGGGCAAAACCCTAATTTTCAAATAAATGACAATATTTATTAATTATATACAATATATATTAATTTATGCAAAAATAAAAGTATATTGTTAAAAAAAAGTATTTTTAGTGTCAAATATTAATAAAAATAAAAATGTATTATTTCTATATTTTTGTCCTAATTATCTAATAAAATAAAATATACAAGTATATATATATATTTATCATTTTAAATATACAAAGATAAAAGAATTAATTATTTACAAAAATGGATATTCAAGAAAATGTTTTCAAAATGTAAATAAAAATAATAACTAAAAAATAAATATATTTTTTATATTATTTTTTAGGGTTTGAATAAAAAGAAACTAGATTATTTACATATATATGTTTAATAAAATGCAATAAATATCAAATAAATATGAAAAAATATGGAAAATCATTTTTGGCATTTTTTATATTTAAACAAAAAAAATATAAAGTCAGAATAAAAAATAAAAACATAAAAATGACAAATATTCAATCAAATGGGCCAGGGGGGTGCAAACTGAACAAAGGGGTGTTAGAAGCAAGAATGACTCAGGCCCAGCCCAAGCCATCATCTTCAACCTCCAGAGTGTTAAATATGCGCGCTTCTTGGTTCAAATCCTATCTCCTGATTCTTTGATCTTTTGACAAAACTTAAAACATGAAACTTGTAGAGCATCAAATAACGAATTCAACCATATAAAAAACGTGGATTAACTCTCAAAGACCAGAGAGAATTTCTCTGGCCCTAAAACCTGACCTAACTTTTTTCACATGTTCATGGATGAAATTCTCTCAGCACGATTAATGTAAATGAAAACTAAGCATATGTATGGCTTCAGGGCTATGAGTATAACATATTTCATTCACAAACCTAAGCCTAACCATTCCTAAATAGAGAGATAGAAGTCCATGAAATACCTGTTTTAGTTTGAATCGAGTAGGGCAATGCAGCAACCTTCAATGGTGTTTAAGCTTCTGTTGAGCTTGCCTGAGGTCCAAGGAAGCTTCTCCAATGCTTTGCTTACTTTGAAACAAACTGAATCGTGCTGTAGAACTCCACCTGCAAAGCTTTGAAATGAAAATGGCAAAGTGGGTTAGAGGTGTTACAGCTTGCAATGGAGGTCTGGGATAGTTCAGTTGGATGGAATGGAAGGTGTTTGAAGCCCTTTTGGACAAAACGCACGATATGAATTGATTATGGCTTGAAGTTTGCAGAACTTGCCCTCTTTTGCAGCAAAACAGGGATTCTGAGTATTAGGAGGTATGAGGGATGGAAGGGTCGTGCCTTAGGTTTGTTTTGATGTCTGGAACTTGTTCACACAGTTTGTTTTGGCTTGTGTTAACAGAAATGTCAAGTTGCTTCTGTTTTGCAAATTTCTTCTACTTGAAGCAAGAAAATGCAAATGATGTTATAGACCTGTACCAGCCTTCCTATCATGCTGCAACTTTGGTTCTTGGTAACTGGAATTAGTGGACTCAATCTTGCCTCAAAGATCTGGCCCCATGTCTCAAGGATTCAGTTTTTGACATAAAGTGACATTAGGCAAAAATGGCAATTTGCCTTTTTCTACTTAAGGCTTAAACTTGCATGTAATGCTCAAATGAACAAAACAAAGGCTTGGACTGATGGATTGGCATTAAATTATGGAGTGCAAGTTGGTTTTGAGTCCTGCAAGCTAGCATCAAACAAGCTGATTTGAAAATGCAAGTTTGTATGAACATGCCTTGGCCATGAACAAAAGTGAGTTTTTGCCAACTTTGAGAATTCGATTCTCTCTAACCACAAGGGTGTTTGAGGAGTTCTTGGACAATTTGGAAAGCTTGCAACATATACTACAATCCATCTTTGTAATTCAACTTGAAATTCCAAGTGTAACTATGTGAAAAATGGCCAAGAAGATGGGTCAAAATCCTGCCTAGATTAGGGCAAATTTCTTCTAAGTTAAAAGTTTTTGGTACCCTTGTTCCAAAAATCATAACTTGAGATACAAGCTTCTTTTGAGAAAACTTTGTAAATAAAAGTTGTAGACTTTGTGATGGACTACAACTTTCATCTTTCAAGTTTTGTTTGAATCCATTTGCATCTTGGTAAAACAATGGGACAAAGTTAGGAAAAAATAAGAAAATTTCATAACTTAGAAAAATTCTAAGTTATGAAATTTTTTCACTTTAAACCCTAATTTGCATTTTTGGGTTTCTTGATGAACAAGTTTCATAATTTGACATGTCTTGATGAAAAATGACCCTTGGAACTTGATTTTGACCAAAAAGTCAAAGTTTGACTTTTCAGTGTACAATCAAATTTTGATCAGTTGACTGAAAAATTCATCTGTCAATCCTATGCATTTGAGATCTTTTGAACTTGTTGAATGGGTCAAGACAAAGTCATTGAGTCCTTGAGTCCATATGTGATCTTGGTTTTCCATTGGTTAGGTCAAACAGTCAAAAATTGCCTTTGTGCAGTCAAAACCCTAAAAATGACCATTTTGCCCTTTTGGTGATTTGATCAAATTTCTTGTGGAATTGTGATCCAAATTTGATCAAATGGCCTATATGAGTTAAGTATGTTGATATGGGTCAAATTTCATGAGGTTTGACTGTAAATTGGCCACAGTTGACTTTTTACCCAATACAGCTGATTTCTAGGTCAACTGTCCAATTGACTGGGCAAAGATTTGAATCAAGGCTTGAAACTTGGTATGGGAAAACTTGTGAACCCAAAATTAAGTATGAAAGTCATTTTGTGAATTTTAGGTCAAAACATCCTTGTGCAAACTCCAACCCTAATTTGGGTCAAATGTGCAAGGAGGGGTCTTAAGCAGAGCAAACCCTAGTTTGATCTTGAACTCCAAAAGTCTTGTGATGAGAAAATGTTGATGAAATGAGAGGGAAAATTTTGGGGTACAACAGTTTCCCTTGTTCAATCTTCTTGAACCTGAAGAGTTAGATTGGCAGGCTTGCTTTTCGCGACTCGAAGGTAAAAGAGGATTGGACACTAGAGTGCCCGTAAATTTGCACTTCTCAGGTCATAGGTGCGGGAATGGGCTTAAAGATGCCATTTGGAGATGGCAGAATCTTGCTAGAGATGGGCTTAAATATGCCATCCAATAATGTTTGTTGAATTGCAATGTCGTATGTTAGAAGAATGAGGATCAAAATGGTATCCGTATCTGGAATGCATTTGAACTGTATTTGGAGATTGAGTTTGTATGAGCAAAAGAATGGCGTCCGTGTCTGGGGCGTATCTGAGTTGTAACTGTATTTGAACGTTGAATGAATATCAGAATGACTGCCGTGTCTGGAGTGTATCTGTATTGTATCTGGGTAAAAGAGAAATATATATGCACGGAGCAACTGTGTATTGGGGATAAACTCTAAATGAGTGACAGAATGGCAACCGCGTCTGGAGCGTATCTGGACTGTATCTGAAGTTGAGATCTGTATGAGTAGTAGAATGACTTCTGTGGCGACTGCACTGAGGGAATGAAACTGCTGATGTAAGGGTCAAAATGGCATCCGTGTCTGGAGCATATCTGAACTTGAGGTTGATAATTGAATCTGAATGAGAGATAGAATGGTTGCCGTGTCTAGAGCGTATCTAGTCTGTATCGGATTGCTGAAGTCTGAATGAGTAGTAGAGTGACCGCCGTGTCTGGGGTGTATCTAGTCTATATCGGATTACTGAAGTCTGAATGAACAGTAGAATAACCGCTGTGTCTGGGGTGTATCTGTACTATATTTGACTTGAAATTCTGAATGAGTAATAGAATGACCGCCGTGTCTGGGGTGTATCTGTATTGTATCTGAAAAGTTGTTAACAATGGCCTTTTAATCTTATCCTGAAAAGGGTAAAAATGTTAGCTAAAACACAAAATCATGTTGCATGATATGTATTATGGAATGAATTGTGTTTCATCAATGTTTATGATATATGAATGTGATGATTATGCATGTAAGCTGAGTAGTCGTCTTGCTGAGGAAGATAAATCCTAGTAAGGAAATCTTTGACTGCTGCCGGGGAAAATAAATCTATGACCGAAGTTGGGGACTCCAAAAATCTTTGATTACCGAAGATGAGAAATCCTTGCTGACTGCTTCGGGAATAAGGAAAAATTTGAAAATCTCTACTGGGAAGCTAAAACATGGGAGACTTATGCTGGAGAAGTGAGACTGAGAATCTTCGATCTGCTGGGAAGTATCTCTGTGGGGAGAATGTTCACTATTCTGGTTCCGCTGGGGATAGTATTTTCAGGGTTTTTTGGGCTCCACTGGGGATCTTGAAACTTGACTCTGAGGGGAATTAAGTTTTGGAATGCACTGGCCCTGCTAAAGATCTTGAAGCTTAACTCCGCTGGGGAAATACACTCCAAATTTAGCCTTCTTGAGGGTCTGAATGATGTAACACAGGGGATTTCTTCTGAAATGGCATAAAGATATCTTCCTATACCTTCCACCTATCAGTAACCATCCTTTCTCAAATTCGTTTTACTTGTAAGCAATGATTTTTTTCAAATGCATATGCCTATTTAACAAAATATTAGACGTTTTTCAAATAAAACATAAGTGTAAAAAAAGAAAAGGAAGGCAAGCAAATTTCTGCACTTGGAAGTGTATTTGTATTAACTTTTATGAGTATCTTTGTACAAAGGAGACAGACATCCTAGTAAGAGAATGTTGTCGTAAAAATTGAAAAAAATTTATACAAAAGAAAGATGGCTATGTGTAACAATTCCATGGGATTCCCATTCTGCTATAGCCTTCACAACTCTAAATATCTTGTCCATTCATTTCTTCGTCTGTAGATGATTGGATTGGTCAGAAGCTCGGAGCTTGTTGATGAAGAGATTGTTCTTTAAAGTGATCCGACGAGACACAGTCATACGCTTCAGTTCCCTAACTTTTGCCTGAATCGCCCTTTCGGGTTTTCGATCCACCGGGAAACCCTTTCTTGCCCAAGTCGCCCTTTCGGGTTTTCAACTTGTCGGGTGTACATATTTTTTGTTTTATCCCTAATTTTTGCCTGAACCGCCCTTTCAGGTTTTCGGTTCACCGGGATGCCCATTTTTGCCCAAGCCGCCCTTACGGGTTTTCGACTTGTCGGGTTATTTCATGCGTAGTATCTTTTGACTATGTCCGCATTCGCAGGGTGTGGCAAGTCATCACCGTCCATGGTGGTCAAAATCATTGCCCCACCAGAAAAGATGCTCTTGATCGCAAACGGTCCTTCGTAAGTAGGAGTCCATTTGCCCCTGGGATCACTTTGTGGCAAGATGATCCGCTTGATTACAAGATCTCCGACTTGATATACCTGACACCTGACTTTCTTGTTGAAAGCCTTGATCATCCGTTTTTGGTACGCCTGACCATGGCAAACAGCAGTAAGTCGCTTCTCATCGATCAAATTGAGTTGATCAAGCCGGGTCTGAATCCAATCGTCTTCACTCAAACCAGCGTCTTTCATAATCCTTAGAGAAGGAATCTGAACTTCCATAGGTAGGACAGCTTCCATGCCATATACCAAAGAGAATGGGGTTGCCCCTGTTGAAGTACGTGTCGTGGTACGATATCCATGCAGAACAAACGGTAACATCTCATGCCAGTCTTTGTACGTAACTGTCACTTTCTGAATGATCTTCTTGATATTTTTGTTCGCGGCTTCAACAACACCATTCATCTTCGGCCGATAGGGAGATGAATTGTGATGATAAATCTTGAACTGTTCGCATAGAGCGGTGATCATAGTATTGTTTAAATTTGTACCGTTGTTTGTGATGATCCTGTCAGGGACACCATACCGACATATGAGGTTCTGCTTGATGAAGCGGGCAACCACATTCTTTGTAACTGAGGCATATGAAGCTGCCTCGACCCATTTGGTGAAGTAATCAATAGCGACCAAGATGAAGCGATGTCCATTGGACGCCGTAGGCTTGATCTCTCCAATCATGTCAATGCGCCACATTGCGAATGGCCAAGGAGCTGTCAGAACGTTGAGAGGAACAGAAGGAATATGTACCTTGTCGGTGTAGACTTGGCATTTATGGCAAGTACGGGAATGTTGATGACAAACAGCTTCCATGGTAGACCAGTAGTAGCCTGCCCTCAAAATCTTCTTTGCCATTGTATGTCCTCTCAAATGGGTGCCGAATGTGCCACTGTGTATCTCAGTCATGATTAACTCTGCTTCAACTTTGTCCACACATCGAAGTAGAACACAATCATGGCTGCGCTTATAAAGGATGTCATTGCTTAGGAAGAACTTGGCAGCAAATCTCCTTAAGAACTTTTTGTCATTGACGGAAGCTCCTTCGGGGTATTCTCTAGTCTGGAGATACCTTTTGATTTCATGAAACCAGGGTTGTTCCACTACTTCTTCGGTATTAATCTCATGGCAGTGTGCAGGTTCGTCCATTCGCTTGATGGTAATTTGGGGAGCCTCGTTATCCCAGTTGAGTTTAAACATGGAAGACATTGTAGCCAGAGCATCTGCTAGCTGATTCTCTTCTCGCGGGAAATGCTCGAAAGTAATCTGCTCGAAATGAGGAAACAAAGTCAGGACATGTTCTTTGTATGGGATAAGATTAGGATGTTTGGTGTCCCACTCTCCTTTGACTTGACTGATAACCAAATCCGAGTCCCCAAATACGACCAAAGATTTGATTCCCAAGTCTATAGCAGCCTTGAGACCAAAGATGCAAGCTTCATACTCAGCCATGTTGTTGGTACAGCTGAAACAAAGTCGGGCGGTGAAAGGTGTATGGTAACCTTCTGGAGAAATGAATACCGCGCCAATACCGTTGCCAAGTGCATTTGAAGCACCATCAAAGTACAGGGTCCATCGGGATCTTGTTCAGGTCCGTCATACGGCCCGTTACCTTCGATGCTGTCCAGAGTCATGATGTCTTCGTCAGGGAAGTCGCATCTCATAGATTGATAATCTTCGACGGCTTGATGAGCTAGATGGTCAGCTAGTACACTCCCTTTTATAGCTTTTTGGGTAGTATACTGGATGTCATACTCAGTCAGAATCATCTGCCATCTAGCTATTCTTCCAGATAAAGTAGGCTTCTCGAAGATATACTTGATTGGATCCATCTTGGAAATCAGCAAAGTGGTATGAGTCAACATATACTGCCTTAGCCGACGAGCAGCCCATACCAAAGCGCAGCAAGTTTTATCGAGCAGTGAGTAACGAGTCTCACAGTCGGTAAACTTTTTGCTAAGGTAATAAATGGCATGCTCTTTTCGACCAGACTCGTCATGTTGGCCCAATACGCACCCCATTGAGTTGTCCAAAACAGTCAGATACATGATCAACAGCCTTCCTTCTACGGGTGGCATCAGGATAGGAGGTTCTAGTAAATACTCCTTGATCTTATCAAAAGCAACTTGACAATTGTTGTTCCATTTAACTACCTGATCTTTCTTCAACAGTTTGAAAATTGGTTCACAGGTAGACGTTAGGTGAGAGATGAACCTGGCGATATAGTTCAAACGTCCCAAGAATCCTCTAACCTCCTTTTCAGTACGGGGGGCAGGCATTTCTTGTATAGCCTTTACTTTAGCAGGATCGACCTCAATGCCCTTGTTGCTGACAATAAATCCCAGAAGTTTACCAGACCTAACTCCAAAAGTGCACTTGCTTAGATTCAGTCTGAGTTTATATTCCTTCAACCTGGCAAACAGCTTCTGCAAATGTTCAAGGTGTTCTTCTTCTGTTTGTGATCGAGCTATCATGTCGTCTACGTAAACTTCGATCTCATGATGTATCATATCATGAAACAAAGCTACCATGGCGCGTTGATAGGTTGCCCCTGCGTTCTTCAGTCCGAACGACATCACCTTGTAGCAGAAGGTACCCCATTGTGTAACAAAGGTTGTTTTCTCCATGTCCTCGGGGGCCATTTTGATCTGGTTGTAACCCGAGAATCCGTCCATGAAAGAAAATACTTTGTGTTGGGCTGTGTTGTAACCAAAATGTCGATATGTGGCAGCGGAAAATCATCTTTAGGGCTAGCCCTGTTCAAATCCCGATATTCCACGCACATTCTGACCTTGCCATCCTTTTTGGGTACGGGAACAATGTTAGCAACCCGTTATGGATAGGTTGTAACAGCCAGAAAGCCGGCGTTGAATTGCTTCATTACTTCAGCCTAAATCTTTTCAGACATGTCAGGCCTCATTCGGCGAACCTTTTGCTTGATCGGTGGACAATCTTCTCTTGTAGGGAGACGGTTAACCATGATATCAGTGTCTAGTCCTAGCATGTCTTCATAAGGCCAAGCGAAGATTTCAACGTATTCATTTAACAACTGCACTAAGCACTTCTTGACACTCGGTTCCAAGTTGGCACCCACTTTTACTTCTTTCCTGTCCTCCTCTGTCCCTAAGTTGATGGTTTCTAACAACTCTTCATGAGGCAGAATGGCCCTCTCTTCTTGTTGTAGAAGTCTGGCTAACTCTCCCGGCACTTCACAATCTTCGTCAACTTCGTACTTAGCGTGATTGACCAAATCTTCAGAGTTATCGAAGGCTAAAACAGGATAGTCACCCATGGAATCCGGAGTGGATGGGTACCTGCATTTGTGATTGTGGATGTGTGTAAGGGATAACCATCCTTAAACAAACAAAAATGCAAAAGGAAAGAAAATGAGCAGTTTATAGATGAAAAACATTCAATGATTCATTAAAACATGGCATATGATTATGAAGGAAATCAAACCCTTACAAATGGACCTACATGCCCCGGGAAAGGCATGAGGTGAAAATAGTGTGCGAATTGTTTTAGTTATTACAGACCATTAAAATGGGAAATTTTTCAAAGATAAAATTACTGGTTGATAAAGGTGATAGGAACGAAATCCTTTGCTTCCCAATTGCTCAAACCCCCTTCGATAGTCGGAAAAATCCAATCCTCAAGGTGGCTCTCTTCATCTTCATCTTCTACAACATTGATTCTGTGGTGAGAAATCTTGACAGGTGATCTTCCAATCTTAGAGAGACGCATAGCCTTCTGTCCTGCAGCAGTAAACCCTAAACCAAACTTGTCCATCTTATGGGGAAAGTCAGGCAACTGTCCCCATACTGTGCTCTTCCCCTCCTTAATCACAGCCTCTGCGTCCTTGAGAGATGCCATCTTGGCCACATGCTTGGGAAAGATAGGTACCTCAACTGCTGTCTTCGCAACTGCTACCTCGGGGGAAACTTCTTCGAAATGTTGAAAAGGCGTTTCGATGAACTCGCCATCTAACTCCACATATCGAAAGGAATTGAGATGACTAATCATGTACTCTTCCCCGCCATGCACATTTATGATTTTACCCTTAACAGGATACTTCAACATCTGGTGCAAAGAGGATGTAACTTCCCCAGCATAATGAATCCACGGTCTTCCCAACAAACATGAGTATGACGGACGGATGTCTATCACGTAGAAGGTGGAGTTGAACACTTCGGTGCCTACTTTGATAGGAATATCAACCTCTCCATGAACCATTCTTTTGGAACCATCGAAAGCTCTGACGATTATGTTACTAGGTTTGAGGATCAAACCTTCGCAATCCAAACGGTCTAAGGCCTTCTTTGGCAGCACATTCAGGGAAGAACCAGTATCAACCAAGACATGGGAGAGGGTGGTCCCTCGGCACTGAACTGAAACATGTAACGCATCATTGTGTTTCCTTCCTTTGGGAGTTAAGTCAGCATCGGAAAAGCCCAGGCCATTGTCAGCAGTAAGACTGGCCACACAATTTTGAAAATTGGTCAGCCGAGGTCTCTTGGGGGACATGTGCCGTCTTCAAGAATTTAATCAGGGCCTTAGCATGGGCCTCTGAACAGAACAGAAGTGCTAACATTGAAGTTTTAGAAGGGGTCTGCCCTAATTGTTCCACAACATCGTAGTCACTTTTTCTAATTATTTTCAGGATTTCACCCATCTCCTTCTGAGTGGTTTTGGGGATAACCACATCATGAGCCTTCGTCCTGACAGGCATTTTCAGTATCCCCTTACCTTTGTCGGTGCTATCAGCAGATGGTCTTTCTTCAAGAGTGTTTAACTCTTCAATCACTGGGCCTTGCACAGAGGGTCCAACCGGTGCAGAAGCTTTTAAGGGTCCGAAGACTGCTCGGGGAGGAGCAATCTCCGGAGAAAAGATCCGGCCACTGCGGGTGATCTTGCTAGTACCCGCGATGTTTCCTATATCAGGGTCTTCTTCAGAGATTTCTTAGAATGTTTCGATTCGTTTGATGCCGTGGTAGAAGATTTCTCCCCCATAGTTCCATGGTATCATTTTGCTTGATTGGTACGGGACAGGTCCCGGCATTGTGATCTTTAGAGGTACACATTCAGAGTTGGGTGTAATCCTGACAGGCCTTTTGCAAGCCTTGGGAGGATTGTCGGAAATGGTTATGATGGCAATATCGTTGGTTGAGGTATCACAAGTATCAGGAGTAATTAGATTGAAAGTGTTAACAGGGGTTTTCTGGAAAAGTATTTCTTGAGTATCCATCAGGCGTTGGACACCCGACTTCAACATTGGACAATCACCTTGAATGTTCAAACAAAAATAACAGTCTTCATCACAACCAGGAAAGATCCCGACTTTCAACAAATTTTCTTTAATTACAAACAATGGAGTCAACAGATCGGCAATATCAGTAACATGGAGATTTTCCAAAATAGCATGCACATTGTGGCCGTGCTTGGGCATTGGCACGGATATAACATTGGGTTTTTCAGGAGCGTCAAATTGAACCTCTTTGGTGTCAATTAAATCCTGAATTTTGTTCTTGAGTGCCCAACTATTATTGGTATCGTGTCCAATGCTGTTGGAATGGTAAGCACACTTGGCTTTTGAGTTGTAGGATGGAGAGGTGGTATTTACATTCTTTGGCGCCTCTTTTAAATTAGCAAGATTCAACTTCAGGAGATGTGAAAGGATTTGAGCAGGGGTCATGTTTACTGGGGTAAACTGCTGTGGTGGCCTTTGCTGATAAGTTCTGGGCTGATCATTCCTCGGTTGACTGTTTTTAAGCTGGTCTGATGCGGACTTCTGTATCAATACGGCCCCCACTGTTGGCCTACATTCCTCTCTTTCCCTATTTTTCTGGGTGTACACAGCAAATGCTTCTTTCTTGGCTGGGAAAGGTTTTCTAGCAGTTGTGGATGCGGAAGCATCCTTTTGAATCTTTCCACTTTTGATACCGGCCTCCACCCTTTCGCTGGTCAGGATCAGTTCAGTAAATCCCGCAGAAGAGCTTCTGATTAGATGGTTGAAGAAGGGGCCAGACAGGGTCCCCAAAAACATGTCAACTAATTCCCTATCTGATAGCGGTGGCTGCACCCTTCCAGCCAGGTCACGCCACTTCCGGGCGTACTCCTTAAACCCTTCATTTGAAGCCATCCCCATACTTTGTAGCTGAGTATGGGTAGGCGCCAAATCAGTGTTGTACTGATACTGACGATAGAAAGCGGCTGCCAAGTCTTCCTAATTATGGACCTCTGATCTCTCGAGCTGATAAAACCAATCTAACTGAGTGCCAGACAAGCTGTCTTGGAAAAAGTGCACCCAGAGGTCTTTATCGGATGAATGTGGCTGGATCTTTCTAACATACGACCTTAGGTGCATCTTAGGGCAAGACAGACCGTCGTACTTGGTGAATATCGGCACCTTGAACTTAGGAGGGATAACAATCCCGGCTACCAACCCCAGTTCCTCAAAATCCAATCCGGGAACCCTCTGCAACTCCATAGCTGCCAATCTGTCTTCAAGGTTCTTATACTTGTCATCCGCTGGTGGATACTGTTGTTCTGAATAGTCTTCGTCTGCTTCCTCTTCCTCCTCTTCTACCTCAGATTCGGAAGGTACAGTAACTCCTTTCCCCTTGCCAATCCCTTTGTCGGACGTTGATGGAAACTCAAGAGTCCTTCTAGCATCACCCTCAAATCTTCTTTCGAAAGTAGCTACCCCCAGTCTCTTTTTCTTTTTCTTCTCTTTACTCTTCTCTAGCAAAACTTTGAGATCCTCTTGACCCTTTGCCAAGGTCATGAGGAGTTGTTGAAATTGTGAATTTTGTGCCTGTAGGTCCTTCACTGTTTGCTCCAAATCAATCTTGCTGAAATAAACAACAGAAAGATAAGGAAACCTGGCTTGAAGACCTGCTTATGCATATGATGAATGATATGTTATTCATGTAATGCATTCAAGGGTTCAAAAATTCAAATTTGTTGCAAACAAAAAGAACGCACGTCATATTAAGAAGAAATTTGTTAGTACATAAATGCCCCATGGGCGAAATATTACAAAATTCTTAATGTAAAAAGACGTTGCGCATCCTCTTTGGTGCGATGTAGGTGTTGAGAGTTTCCTCCTCGTGAAGTAGGCGGGTGAGCTCTAAAACCTTCTTCTCACTGGCATAGAAGCTGGCTTCAAAAGTATCCCGCTCTTCTTTGAGTTGGATCCAACTCTTTTGCATTTCCTCCCATGATGTTGGCATGTCAGGATGTAGGATGGTGTATGGAACCTCTCCTTCCATAACAGGCTCTTTGATCAAGGGGAGAATGTGAGGATACGGCATCATAAGATCCTGAGAGCGGGTTCGTACCCACTTGAGGTAAGGCTCAAGGGGGATGAAATTCTTGTGCCCCAGTGTCTTACTATCCACCTTGTTAGGCATCCACCAAGATCTGATGAACCTTTGTCGAAGTCCTTGCGCATCATTGTCGAAGTCCTTGCGCATCGTTGTCGAAGTCAAAAACTAGGTCCGGAATCAGCATGTCATGAGGGCCATCCCTCCGAGCATATCCAAATTGTCTCAAAGCTAGACAGGGGTTGTAGGTAATGCCTCCCTTAATGCCAAGAAATGGGACATTAGGGAATTCACCACAACGATCAATGATGATGACATTTTCTCTGGACCGAGAACACCAATGTACATCAGAATGTGTGAGGGTCATTAACCGTTGTGACCACCTTAAACCCTGCTCATTCTTCAAAACTGATTGTGGAAGGTGAGAAATAAACCACCTTGCCAGGAGAGGAGTACAACACATGAGAACACCTCTTTTCCTCATTGTTCGTGTGTAAAATGAGTGTAAGATGTCCCCAAGCAATGTAGGTATGGGATTATTGGACATGAAAATCTTGACAGCATTCACATCTATAAGTTGATCAGGGTTTGGGAACAAGACCAACCCATAAATAAGGAGTGCCACAATCTCTTCAAAGGCTTGTAGATCAAGAGAATTCCAGCATTCTTGTGCCTTCTCAAACAAGAATTTTGCCAAGAATCCCTTGACACCACTTCTGGTTTCCCAATGCCCCTTGATGTCATATGGTTGCAAGTGTAAGGCTTGAGCAACATCTTCAGGCTTTGGTTCTTTTTCCATACCGTTGTAGGGTAGTTGATTAAGCATAGGAATTCTAAGGAGTTGAGAAAATTCCTCCAAAGTAGGCACCAACTGGTAATCAGGGAATGTGAAACAGTGGTGTAGGGGGTCAAAGAACTGGAAGAGAACTTTCACCATGTCTTCTTCAATGCTGGTGTTGACTAAGTTGAGGAGTCTACCATGTCTTTCACTGAAGAAAGAATTCTCTGGAATCCTGGAAGTAAGATCCTTGAGTTGAGGAGGGATTCTCACAAGGTTGACTTGAATTGTTTTCCTGCGAAGAGATTCCATGACCTACAAAACAAGAACAAAGATGAAGATCCAAACCCTTGAAATGGTTAGTGGATGCATATGATGCTTTATGATGTTCATGATGTATGCACAAACACCTGTACAAGCAAGTCACACAAAACCCTAGTTTCAGGCTTGTATGAGGTTTCATAGGTAAGTACCCTCTTGAGTTTAGTTGGCTCAAAACCTGTCCTATAAATAGTAACCGAGTTCTAAGGAGCTCAATATCATTGGATTGTTTTCTATGTTCATTGTTTTGGTTTAGCCACTTAACTAGCGACCAAAATATTCCAAGAAAACAACCCTCAATGAGTGTAGTATCGAGTATCTACCAACTTCGGACTGCACCAAAGCCGGTCATCTCACTACCCCTAATAAAAGGCCAAGATGGTCAAGTAAGGTTCTAGTTCATTAGTGCTTAATGACATCACTCAGCAGCCCCATATTCTCTTTGATTGACTCAAAGGCTACCGGTACTCACAAATATGTCGCACTAATATAGCTATTGCTTCAACCGTGTCGGTATACCCCGCACAGTTTCCACAACGTATTGCTATCTATGAATGTTTCCCAAATCCGGGTGGAGGATTTCAAGCCCAAACAAGAGAACCAAAATGTAAAGCAATTAAAGCAAACAATAATCATTCAAAGGATGATCTAAGCCCTAAGGTTACTCCACTTTTATAAATACTCCCCAGCAGAATCGCCAGTTCTGTGATACGGTGGGAGAACTGACTTGTGTTTTGCGTTTGTGTTCGCAAATGTTTCAGTTTAGCAAGAGTCGCCACCGACTTTTGATTTTATCCTAAGGAAAGGTCAAAAAGCACAGGAAAGACCTTTGAGATGTTTTCTTGGGTTCGGGGAGTAGATTGTAGAAAGGGAAGGTATTAGCACCCTTTCTATCCATGGTTATCCATGGGCTCTTAGTTACTTGCTTAGATCACTTGCTTTGATTTTCAATTGTTTGAAATGGTGCTTTGTGTGTGGTTTTTGAAGATGTTTTGAAAAAGAGGCCATTGTTGTGGAAAACTTTGTAATGATTCTTGTTTGAATGTATACAAAGGTGTTTTTGTCTTTTGAGAAGTTTTCAATGTTTGAAAGTTGGATTTTGAAATTGTGTTGTGTAGTGTGTTTTGAAGATAGCAAGGATGTTTTTGCAAGTTGTTAATCAAGTAACTAAGAGTTGTCTACCCTTTTTTACTCAAGGATCTTTCTTATGTTTTTAACCCTTTTAACAGTGTTGTTTCACCATTGTATTTGGTGAACAACCTTGTGTTAGGATGTTAACGGGACAGACGCGGGTCATCGTATAAATCATGATAGCAATAGTGTCAAGTATCTTTGGCAATTTTCTTGAGGGACTTTGATCATTTTGTTTAGGCAACTCAGATAACGTCATCGAGGGACTATGATCTTTTTGTTTGTTTTTGTTTTGCCAAAGTACTTGACATGCAACCATGACCCATTTTTGAAGGCAACAAGTGGATGAAACCCTAGGGGGTGTGAGTGTGCATTGTGTTTGTTTTTCATGCATGTTTATCTTGGATTAGGTCAAACTAGTTGTTGATTTCATTTTGCATACAAACCCTAGGTCTAGGCATGGCATAATTGAAAGCTTTTAAATGTGAGAGAATTTAAATGCTACACTATTACAACATGATATAGGGAGGGGGATACAAATTTGAATTGGGGATATTTGACAAGGAAATAAATTCTAAGTTATTACAACCATATCGAATGTACAAGTCAATATTTATCATTTAAATAAACACAATTAAATAAATATCAAATAAAAATGTATTATGAAAAAAAAAGGTTTTTTATGTATGTGAAAAGGGTATTTTTTTAATGTGAAATATAAACAAAATAAAAAAGTCAAATTTTAATTATTTTGGTCATTTGGGGCAAAACCCTAATTTTCAAATAAATGGCAATATTTATTAATTATATACAATATATATTAATTTATGCAAAAATAAAAGTATATTGTTAAAAAAAGTAATTTTAGTGTCAAATATTAATAAAAATAAAAATGTATTATTTCTATATTTTTGTCCTAATTATCTAATAAAATAAAATATACAAGTATATATATATATATATATATATATATATATATATATATATATATATATATATATATATATATATATATATATATATATATATATATATATATATATATATATATATATATATATATATATATATATATATATATATATATATATATATATATATCATTTTAAATATACAAAGATAAAAGAATTAATTATTTACAAAAATGGATATTCAAGAAAATGTTTTCAAAATGAAAATAAAAATAATAACTAAAAAATAAACATATTTTTTATATTATTTTTTAGGGTTTGAATAAAAAGAAACTAGATTATTTACATATATATGTTTAATAAAATGCAATAAATATCAAATAAATATGAAAAAATATGGAAACTCATTTTTGGCATTTTTTATATTTGAACAAAAAAATATAAAGTCAGAATAAAAAATAAAAACATAAAAATGACAAATATTCAATCAAATGGGCCAGGGGGTGCAAACTGAACAAAGGGGTGTTAGAAGCAAGAATGACTCAGGCCCAGCCCAAGCCATCATCTTCAACCTCCATACTGTTAAACGCGCGTGCTTCTTGGTTCAAATGCTATCTCCTGATTCTTTGATCTTTTGACAAAACTTAAAACATGAAACTTGTAGAGCATCAAATAACGAATTCAACCATATAAAAAACGTGGATTAACTCTCAAAGACCAGAGAGAATTTCTCTGGCCCTAAAACCTGACCTTACTTTTTTCACATGTTCATGGATGAAATTCTCTCAGCACGATTAATGTAAATGAAAACTAAGCATATGTATGGCTTCAGGGCTATGAGTACAACATATTTCATTCACAAACCTAAGCCTAACCATTCCTAAATAGAGAGATAGAAGTCCATAAAATACCTGTTTCAGTTTGAATCGAGTAGGGAAATGCAGCAAGCTTCAATGGTGTTTGAGCTTCTGTTGAGCTTGCCTGAGGTCCAAGGAAGCTTCTCCAATGCTTGGCTTGCTTTGAAACAAACTAGATCGTGCTGTAGAACTCCACCTGCAAAGCTTTGAAATGAAAATGGAAAAGTGGGTTAGAGGTGTTACATCTTGCAATGGAGGTCTGGGATAGTTCAGGTGGATTGAATGGAAGATGTTTGAAGCCCTTTTGGACAAAACGCACGATAGGAGTTGATTATGGCTTGAAGTTTGCAGAACTTGCCCTGTTTTGCAGCAAAACAGGGATTCTGAGTATTAGGAGGTATGAGGGATGGAAGGGTCGTGCCTTAGGTTTGTTTTGATGTCTGGAACTTGTTCACACAGTTTGTTTTGGCTTGTGTTAACAAAAATGTCAAGTTGCTTCTGTTTTGCAAATTTCTTTTACTTGAAGCAAGAAAATGCAAATGATGTTATAGACCTGTACCTGCCTTCCTATCATGCTGCAACTTTGTTTCTTGGTAACTGGAATTAGTGGACTCAATCTTGCCTCAAAGATCTGGCCCCATGTCTCAAGGGTTCAATTTTTGACATAAAGTGACATTAGGCAAAAATGGCAATTTGCCTTTTTCTACTTAAGGCTTAAACTTGCATGTAATGCTCAAATGAACAAAACAAAGGCTCAGACTGATGGATTGGCATTAAATTATGGAGTGCAAGTTGGTTTTGAGGCCTGCAAGCTAGCATCAAACAAGCTGATTTGAAAATGCAAGTTTGTATGAACATGCCTTGGCCATGAACAAAAGTGAGTTTTTGCCAACATTGAGAATTCGATTCTCTCTAACCACAATGGTTTTTGAGGAGTTCTTGGAAAATTTGGAAATATTTCAACATATACTACAATCCATCTTTGTAATGCAACTTGAAACTCCAAGTGGAACTATGTGAAAAATGGCCAAGAAGATGGGTCAAAATCCTGCCTAGATTAGGGCAAATTTCTTCTAAGTTAAAAGTTTTTGGTACCCTTGTTCCAAAAATCATAACTTGAGATACAAGCTTCTTTTGAGAAAACTTTGTGAATAAAAGTTGTAGACTTTGTGATGGACTACAACTTTCATGTTGCAAGTTTTGTTTGAATCCATTTGCATCTTGGTGAAAAAATGGGACAAAGTTAGGAAAAAATAAGAAAATTTCATAACTTAGAAAAATTCTAAGTTATGAAATTTTTTCACTTTAAACCCTAATTTGCATTTTTGGGTTTCTTGATGAAAAAGTTTCATATTTTGACATTCTTGATGAAAAATGACCCTTGGCACTTGATTTTGACCAAAAAGTCAAAGTTTGACTTTTCAGTGTACAGTTAAATTTTGATCAGTTGACTGAAAAATTCATCTGTCAATCCTATGCATTTGAGATCTTTTGAACTTGTTGAATGGGTCAACACAAATTCATTGAGTCCTTGAGTCCATATGTGATTGTAGGTGTTTAGGTATTGGCTTGTATTTTTGGTAAATTCCAAGTGTATGTGTGAATGTCATGACTGATGTCATAACATTCTAGTTCAGGTTGTACTAACTCTTTAGGTACATGTGCAGAAAAATATTGTAACTCAAATACTGATGTTTATAAGTGTGTATCTGAGCATGTTTGCAAAATGATCACATTTTGCTAATCAGTAGACAGGTTTTCTCAGATGTCATAACAGATGTTATGACATCCTGTTCTGAACTAGCAGGATTACAGGATTGGATAAGTCTGAGTTTTTTCAGGAAATAACTCAGTCCTTCCTAAACAGAATCCTGCGTTTTCTGAGGAGTAACCTAGCTCAATCCTAACCTGATCAATAAAGTACTGTGACCTGGTCTTAAGGTCAAACGGAATCAACCCTAGGTTTTTGGAAACCCTAACTGAAGTTGCAGCTGCTATATATTCAAACAGAGCTGCGGTTTTTTGGAAGGATCCCTGCTGATTGATTAGAAGATCAATTTTGTAATCTGTATAGATTTGTTTATTGTACTCCAAGCAATTATCATTGTGATAAGTGCCTTGGAATAGGTTTCAATTGTAAGGGTTGTGTAGCACTCAAAGCTTTGAAGCAAGAGTGTTTGAATGTTACTTGACTAAAGCTGTGAAGCAGAGTCAAGTTAGGTGTGTACATCACTCAAAGCTGTGAAGCACGAGTGATTGTGTTACTTGATTGAAAAGCTGTGAAGCTTAATCAAGTGTGTGTTTTGAAGAGTGTCTTCATCAATTCTCAAGTCAAATTGGTTTATGTATCACTGCTGTGATTGAGGGGGAGTGAGTAGGAACTCAGGTTTAAGTTGTACTTAGATTAGAATTGCATTGGGTAGGTCTTAAGTGAAGGAGATAAACTGGTTGGTTTATTCCTGAATTAACATCTCTTATAGTGGATTCTCTCCCTGGCTTGGTAGCCCCCAGAGTAGGTGTTGTTGCACACTGAACTGGGTAAACAATTGACTGTGTTATTTACTGCTTTTGTATTTACTGTCATATAGTAAGTCAGATACGGTGTCATAACATTGGACGTGACATTGAGTATCTGTAGCCAGAATTTCAATTGGCATCAGAGCAGGCACCCTGCCTGTATTACTGGGTGAGATCTAGGGATATCACTTTCTGGCACTATGGACA
Source organism: Vicia faba (assembly GCA_948472305.1). Taxonomy (NCBI): domain Eukaryota; kingdom Viridiplantae; phylum Streptophyta; class Magnoliopsida; order Fabales; family Fabaceae; genus Vicia; species Vicia faba. The sequence goes on along the minus strand of OX451740.1, from coordinate 80,683,464 downwards.
AAGAAGGAGTTTTTGGAAATAGACCACCCATTCTGGATGGAACTAATTATGACTACTGGAAACCTCGTATGATTGCCTTCCTAAAATCTCTGGACAAAAAGGCTTGGAGAGCTGCTGACAAAGGATGGATTCATCCCACCATAACTGAGGAAGATGGGACAATCAGTCTGAAGCCTGAGGAAGATTGGAGTAAAGAAGAAGATGAGCTAGCCCTGGGAAATTCCAAAGCTCTAAATGCCTTGTTCAATGGAATTGATAGAAATATTTTCAGATTAGTTCATCAATATGAACTGGCCAAGGAAGTTTGGGACACTCTCAAAACTACTCATGAGGGAACTTCCAAAGTAAAAATGTCAAGGCTTCAGATGTTGACCACTAAGTTTGAGAATCTAAAAATGATGGAAGATGAAACCATTCATGAGTTTCACATGAACATCTTGGAGATTTCCAACACCTCAGGAGCACTGGGAGAAAAAATGTCAGAAGAAAAACTGGTGAGGAAGATTCTCAGATCCTTGCCTAAAAGATTTGCAATGAAGGTGACTGCCATAGAGGAAGCCCAGGACATTAGCAAGTTGAAAGTGGATGAACTTATTGGGTCTCTTCAGACTTTTGAGATGGGAATCACTAATGATGATGTCAAAAAGAACAAGAGCATAGCACTTATGTCCAACACTGATGTTGAAGAAAACATTTCAGAAGCTATAGCCATGCTAGGAAGACAGTTCAACAAACTCATCAAAAGAATAGATCCAAAGTCAAGGTCTAATGTTCATAACATTTCCTCTGACATTGACAGTTCCAGCAGAAGACCAAGGTCAGATGAGAAGGGAGTTCAAGGCAGAGGAATTCAATGCCATGGTTGTGAAGGATATGGGCATATTCGAGCTGAATGTCCTACCTTTCTTAAGAAACAAAAAGGAATGACAGTTACTTGGTCTGACTGTGATTCAGAAAGTAATTCTGAAGAAGAGACTGCCAAACGAGTTACTGCTTTAACTGGTGTTTGTACCTCTGAAAGTGATGAAGAGGTGACTTTTGAAGAACTGGCTGAAACGTACAAGGAATTGTGTATCAGAAGTACTGAAGTCTGTGTGCAGAATAAGAAACAATCAAAACTCATCATAAAGATGGAGGCTGAAAAGAGAGCAAATCTTGAAACTATAAGTCATTTAGAAGGAGAAGTTCAACTGCTGAACTCACAACTGAATCAAATGACCAAATCAGTCAAGATGTTGACCAATGGAACAGACAAATTGGAAGAGATTCTTCAGGCTGGACAAAATATGGGAAATAAATCTGGCCTAGGATTTGTGGAAACAAAGAAATTTGTTACCAGGAAGCAAATGTCAAAACGGATGTCTCAACATTACTCTCAACATCAGGGACAGAGACATATGAAGAAGAGGTACCAAAGATGGAGATGTCATCATTGTGGGAAATATGGTCACATAAAGCCCTTCTGCTTCAGATTACATGGATATCCGAATCAGAACTCAGATGTCAAACCTAAGTCGAAAAGGGTACCACACACTCCTCAATGGAAGAAAAAGGCTACTGCACTAATAGCTCACACTTCCCTGAAGATCTCTGCCAAGGAAGATTGGTACTTTGACAGTGGATGTTCCAGACACATGACTGGATTCAAAAATCTCCTCAATAATGTTATGCCTCACACCACCAGTTTTATGACCTTTGGAGATGGTGCTAAAGGAGAAGTCAAAGGAGTTGGCAATTTGGACTACCGTGGAGTTCCAAGTCTGAATAAGGTACTGCTGGTAAAAGGATTGACTACTAATCTCATTAGGATCAGTCAATTATGTGATCTAGGATTCATGGTCAACTTCTCAAGATCTGAATGTCTAGTAGTTAATGAAAAACTAGATGTTGTAATGAGAGGAATCAAATCCAAAGATAACTGTTATGTGTGGCAGTCTGAGAACACTGATATCTCCACTATGAGTCAAATCATCAAAGAAGAAAAAGAGATGAAACAGTGGCAGCATAAGCTTGGAAGAATAAAAAGAGCTATTCCTATGGAAGCTGTCAGAAGAACTCCAAAACTACAGGCTGATAATATGTGTGATATGGCAAAGAACAAGTCTCAAAAATTCTGTTCTCAAAACATCTGGTCAAAACAGATGCTACCTAAGTACAATGTTACACAAGATGTTGTGACATTGTGGTGTGATAATCTGAAAACATTCAACATCTCCTTGAACCCTATTGACTTTGAAGAAAAGAAGTCACTTGAACTAGAACATAGCTTCTCTAAGCTTCAGCTGACTGATTCCTCTACCAAGGCGCTTGTTGAAAATAAACTTGAAAATTTGAGGGGCAGACTGGGTATTCACCAACATGTTAAATTATAACAATTAGTTTTGCTGAAAACAAGGGTTGAAGGGATTAATTCTATTAAGTCTATATTCAGTGGGTTAATCATATTCATTCACAATTCCTTCAAAAGCCTTAAGAAGTTGAAGAGACTCCCTTGTACTCCCTACCTCTCTCATCCTTGCAACCTGTTTCCTCCCTCCAATCAAAGAGTTCTCTCAAACTGCTCAACGTTAAACACAATGTCTCAGACATCGTCTTCCACTATGGCGGCTTCGTCTCACTCATCATCATCGTCATCTGATCAAGATTCTAGGGCAATCACGACATGCATAGAATCTGAAGTACTTGAGGTCACTCCTCTCAGGGAGATGGCAACTAACCCAGCCAGAGTCAAGAAGCTCAGGACCAGACATGCAGGAAGAGCTCAAGCTACAGTCTCTGGTAATTCTTCTCTTCCTTCATCTCCTATACCTAATAAAGAAGGAACAGTTCAAGTACACCAAGCTATTGCTAGACTGGTTACTAGCATTCTGAGTGGCAACCAATCTGTACCGGGGATTTCTATCCCTTTGAATCAATCAGAAAGTCCAAATGTGGAAGGTTCTAAAAATATAGATGTCACTGAGGATGTTGTGACACCAAAAGACAACATTCAGAATCCCTCTGAAAAGGCTGCTGATCCACCTATCATTGATGTGGATGAAGATTACTCAGATAATGAACTGATTGCTAATGTGAACCCTAGCATTGCTAGGATATTGATGAAAAGAAAAAGTAGTGAGACTGTTAAACCTAAGAAATCCAAGGCTGAAGGGATGGCTGAGAAAATTCAGACAAAAGGGAAGAAGGCACAGGTGCTGACTGCTAGACAACCAATCTCCAAGAAAAGAAAAGAACCTGAAACTTCTGACTCTGATGATGAATCAGAATTTGAGATTGACATTGACAATACTCCTATCAGAAGAAAGCTCCCCTCCAGCAAGATTGCTAGAGTGCCTGAAGTGCCAACAGACAACATCTCCTTTCATCATCCTGATAATGCAAACAGATGGAAGTATGTTTGCTTGAAGAGAATAGCCTTGGAGAGAGAACTCAACAATGATGCCTTGGAGTGCAAAGACATCATGGATCTGATCAGGAATGCTGGGCTAATAAAGACAGTAATGAAGTTCAGCAAATGTTATGAAAATCTGGTTAAGGAGTTTGTAGTGAACCTGTCCAATGATTGTGCTGATGGGAGGTCAGCTGATTTTGAGAGTGTGTTTGTTAGAGGAAGAAGGGTCAAGTTCTCTCCATCAGAAATCAACAAGTTTCTTGGAAGAACAAATAAAGACTGTCCTGATCTAGAGGCAACTGACAATGAAGTGTGCTTGACCATCACTGCCAGGCAAGTAAAGTACTGGCCATTGAAAGGGAAGCTGAATGCTAGTAAACTCAGCATGAAATTTGCCATCTTGCATAAAATAGGTGCAGCAAACTGGGTGCCTACAAATCACAAATCAACCATCTCCACAGGATTGGGGAGATTTATCTATGCTGTAGGAACCAAGACTGCCTTTGACTATGGAAGGTACATCTTTGAACAAACCTTGAAGCATGCTGGCAGTTATGCTGTCAAAGGACCAATTGCTTTTCCCTCCCTCCTTTGTGGAATCATCCTTGCACAATATCCTGACATCCTTGTAGCAAGAGATACAGTCTGCAAAAGAGCCCCTGCCCTTGGCCTGCACTACAAACTGTTTCAGGGATCCCATGCTCCAGACATTGTCATAACATCAGCTGAGACATCGTCTGCAAAGATTCAGTCCAAAACATCAGATGTCATAGCTGTTTTAAAAGAAACTTGCAAAGATCTGGATGCTAGAAAAAGGACCCTAGAAGCTCTAATTGCCAGGCTAGAAAAGGAAGAAGCTGAAGAAAGCAGGAGGAACGAAGATGAAGGACAGCTCAACAATGAAGAAATTGGCTCCTCTGAGTCTGATGACAGTACTTGAAGGATGATTGCTGCTTGGTGGTGTTGCTGGTGGAGTTTGGAAGTATGTTCTGCTGTTGTCTGCTGCTGATCTCATTATTTTGTCTTGGATAACTGTATAACTTTATAAACATGTAATCTTTGGCCCATTTGTGGCTAAAGTGGGGGAGAATATTTTTGGTACTGCTTAATTAGTACTTAACACTATATTTTTCTGCTGTCACTTATTTCTGCTGCTATCTATCTATCTCTGATTGTTTAGGGACTTTAGCCAAAAATCTGCCAAAGGGGGAGTTTGTAGGTGTTTAGGTATTGGCTTGTATTTTTGGTAAATTCCAAGTGTATGTGTGAATGTCATGACTGATGTCATAACATTCTAGTTCAGGTTGTACTAACTCTTTAGGTACATGTGCAGAAAAATATTGTAACTCAAATACTGATGTTTATAAGTGTGTATCTGAGCATGTTTGCAAAATGATCACATTTTGCTAATCAGTAGACAGGTTTTCTCAGATGTCATAACAGATGTTATGACATCCTGTTCTGAACTAGCAGGATTACAGGATTGGATAAGTCTGAGTTTTTTCAGGAAATAACTCAGTCCTTCCTAAACAGAATCCTGCGTTTTCTGAGGAGTAACCTAGCTCAATCCTAACCTGATCAATAAAGTACTGTGACCTGGTCTTAAGGTCAAACGGAATCAACCCTAGGTTTTTGGAAACCCTAACTGAAGTTGCAGCTGCTATATATTCAAACAGAGCTGCGGTTTTTTGGAAGGATCCCTGCTGATTGATTAGAAGATCAATTTTGTAATCTGTATAGATTTGTTTATTGTACTCCAAGCAATTATCATTGTGATAAGTGCCTTGGAATAGGTTTCAGTTGTAAGGGTTGTGTAGCACTCAAAGCTTTGAAGCAAGAGTGTTTGAATGTTACTTGACTAAAGCTGTGAAGCAGAGTCAAGTTAGGTGTGTACATCACTCAAAGCTGTGAAGCACGAGTGATTGTGTTACTTGATTGAAAAGCTGTGAAGCTTAATCAAGTGTGTGTTTTGAAGAGTGTCTTCATCAATTCTCAAGTCAAATTGGTTTATGTATCACTGCTGTGATTGAGGGGGAGTGAGTAGGAACTCAGGTTTAAGTTGTACTTAGATTAGAATTGCATTGGGTAGGTCTTAAGTGAAGGAGATAAACTGGTTGGTTTATTCCTGAATTAACATCTCTTATAGTGGATTCTCTCCCTGGCTTGGTAGCCCCCAGAGTAGGTGTTGTTGCACACTAAACTGGGTAAACAATTGACTGTGTTATTTACTGCTTTTGTATTTACTGTCATATAGTAAGTCAGATACGGTGTCATAACATTGAACGTGACATTGAGTATCTGTAGCCAGAATTTCAGTGATCTTGGTTTGCCATTGGTTAGGTCAAACAGTCAGAAATTGCCTTTGTGCAGTCAAAACCCTAAAAATGACCATTTTGCCCTTTTGGTGATCTGATCAAATTTCTTGTGGAATTTTGATCCAAACTTGATAAAATGGCCTATATGAGTTCATTATGTTGATGTGGATCAAATTTCATGAGGTTTGACTGTCAATTGGCCACAGTTGACTTTTTCCCCAATACAGTTGATTTCTAGGTCAACTGTCCAATTGACTGGGCAAAGATTTGAATCAAGGCTTGAAACTTGGTATGGGCAAACTTGTGAACCCAACATGAAGTATGAAAGTCAATTTGGGCATTGTAGGTCAAAATATCCTTGTGCAAACTCCAACCCTAATTTGGGTCAACAGTGTAAGGAGGGGTCTTGAGCAGAGCAAACCCTAGTTTGATCTTGAACTCCAAAAGTCTTGTGATGAGAAAATGTTGATGAAATGAGAGGGAAAATTTTGGGGTACAACACATACATTATTGTGACATCATCTTAGGTGAAGACCTTGTTTACTAGGGTAAGGATGTCGTTGTTCCTTCTACATCAGATATTGAATATGCTTGTGCTGATGCTGATGAAGGAGGAAAAGGGTGTCAAATAGTGTAATCTGATCACAATGCTTGTTGGAGAGGTAACGTCTTCTACTACAAGAAGAGTTTGTGTGAATTTGGACCTTGTTGGAGCAAGCTATTTGAATACAATTGTTTGGGAGTATGTGAGAAACTATAAAACAAGTGTGTATGACTTCTTACCTATACAGAGAGTCATGATTTTTTTGGAGCTAGAGTATTCAGGATTGAGTCTACATGGTATGAGCATGTTCAGTAGAGGGAGTAAAATACTTGCTTGTGGGATATTATTGCATTGGTGCAGACCTGGTGAAGCTTTCTTGGTGATCAAGCTTGTGGAGATTATGTATCTCTTATGAGGTTGTGATGTCATATAAGTTATCATGACATGTAGCTACTAGATGTAGCTATTTATGTACTAAAAAGGGTTTGTATGGTTCCAGCCATGTGAAGTTGTGTTGCACTGTCCTACTCCAAGAGACAATATAGTTGAGGGAATTTATTTTTCTCTGTAGTTTTTGATATGACTCAAATGATGTTGTGGGAATGTCATACATGATGTCTTGACATCAAGATAGATTTCACTAATTCTGAGTGAAAGGAGTTCTCTTAAATATTAGTGAAGGCTGTGAGGTTATTCTTCAGAACATGTGGATAATACTATGGATTTTTTTAAAGATGTTCTAAACTAGTTTGAAGACACAAGAGAAGGTAGACAATGTCTGTCCAGATGACAAGGAAATATTATGGACAGTGTTATCAAGAGGGAGTATGGCATGTGTTTCTCATTTTGCATGAATGTTGCATTTGTGCTCTTAACGTGCAAATGTGATACTGTGGTTTGTGTTTGGTTAGTTTCTCTTAAGTGTGTATGTGTGCACTAAACACTAATTGATTGTTAGATGCTATTGAGGAGGAGAATTTGTGAATTTATGATTTTCTGTTTTTGATAACAGTTTTGAGGGGGAGTCCCTGCTGTTCTTGATTGGGGTGCTCTGAAGAGATGTCAGACATGATGTCTTGACATCATGGTGTCAGGAACATTTGTGTTGCAACTGTGTTAGTAGATCCTCTAACTATTAACTAGGTTTTGGTTTTGTGCTGCTAACCTATTTTGTGTTTCTAACCTTGCTTGTTTTTGTTCCACTATGGTGCCTCTGATGTGAGTGTTTGATTTACTTTCAAACATGATTATGGGTTTTTCTGGTGCAAGGGTTATTTGGTTATTTTAGTCAAAATTTGCCAATGGGGGAGATTGTTATTTCTCAGAAATTATGATTGGCATGAATTTTGGTAAAACTAACTTTGCAGCAACATGTTGAACAAGATGTTTCAACTTGCAGATTCAACATGTCGAATGTGATGTCCTAACTAGAAGTATAGGACATCCGGTCTGTTACAGTTTTGAAATTTGAAAAATATTTCAACTTGCAGTTTCAACATGTCGAATGCAGTGTTCTAACTAGAAGAGCATGACATTTAGACTATTACAGCTTTGAAGTTTGGAAGTTGTTTCAACTTGGCGTTTGAACATATCGAATGTGATGTCCTAACCCGAAGTATAGGATATCACGTCTACTACATCTGACAGTGTGAGTTCAGTTGTTGTGATTTATAAGTTACTAAATAATTATTGAATATTTAGTTAGCTTATGTGGCATCCAAGATTAACAAGTTAGAATATATTTTATGTCGGTTTTTGAAGATTTACATGGTTTCTAAATATGAAGATATTTTAGGAAACTATTGATTGAAGACCAATAATCTTGGACAATAATATGCAGACCTTGTGCAACCTCTCTGCTGCATTTCTGAAGCCCAAATCTAGTTGGGAAAAGGTTTATAAATAGAAGTATTTGTAACCTAGTTTGGTATGGGTCTAGTATGTAAAAGTATTAGGGTTTCATCATTGTAGCCACTATCTAGGAGAGTTGGTATAAGTGAACCACTTGGGCTGTGAGATGGTCATTATGTTCTCCTCGAAGCTATGAAGCAAGAGTGACTATTTTTTTTTGGAGTAAGCTTGTAAGAAACTCTAAGTATTGTTCTTAGTCAAGGGAGTCTTGTCTAGGTATTTTTCATGATAATGTGTATTCTTGTTTTGCATTTGAAATGTGATCTTCATTTAGGTGAAAGGTTGTCAAAACAGTAACTGGGATTGGGACTGTTAGACATCATTACGATGATTGGAAGTGGGATGGTGGTTTCTCATATCTAGGGAGTTCCTAGGTAGAAGTAGCATTGGGTAGTGATTAAGCGATAAGTTGTAAACCTGGGACTAGTTTAGCTTTGAACTAATACTGCTGTTAGTGGACTTCCTTCTTGGCTTGGTCGCCCCCAAAGTAGGTGTTGTTGTACACTGAACTGGGTTAACAACTCTGTGTGTTGTTTATCTTTTCAGTATTGTTTTTGATTTGTTTATACCCTGCCTGTTTGTTTATGTTCATATCAAATGTCCCAACATATCATAGAACATATGAGTTTGACATATACCCGAATATCACATAGTTACCAATAGAACATACGGTCACCATTAGAACAAAGTCACCATCTATACTTGTAAGGATTATTCTCGCCCCACTCACGGGTCAAGACTATGTCTGGGTAAGGTCAATGGTGTTATACCCCAATTTTTGCCCCTAAGATTTCTCATCATCTCACTTTTATTAATACAACAAGATCACACATTAGGGTTGGTTCTCCCTATCTTCATCTTATCTTTAAATTTTCTCTTAAGGGATTACCAAGCACCCTTAAGTGTGTATATTGTACATGTCTTCTTTAAAATAACATCAAAATATGTATATATGTTTCTTTTAATATTCATATTGTATGGGGTGATATAATTGCATCCATCTCACCATCTAACCTAAGGTTGAGGGTTGGTTCTCAATAAAACGACTCTCCAATGGATTGCAAGAGCTCAAGTTTCAAGGCTATGTCCATGATGTCAAATATTTGTGGTTCAAATAATTCCCTCACCTTATTTAGGTTAAACTATCCTCAAGGTTGGTGTTGACATTCACCAAAGAGATAGGTTCATGTGTTTATTTCCATGCCTTCTTTAACAAGCTTCATTGATACTTAAGCTCCATTTTTTTAGTGTGCTTCAAGATAATATCATTTCAAGACCTATTATGATACATCATGCTTTGTTTTCTCAAGAAAGGTTAAAATATTCAAAGTTTGGTTCAACAAGTTTGACCAAATTGAGCAAATGCTTGATTTACAGATCACAAGTGCATAACTATCTCAATTTTCAACATTTTGAGTTGGTTCTTTTTGATATGGATTGTAATCGTCATCAACAAAAACCTCTCTTCATATGACAAGATCCAATTGTACAAGAAAAATCATAAAAAGTTGAAAGGGGTTTCGAGTTATTTTTGGCACTCTCTGAGCTAGAGTTTGTTGACTTCCAAGGACCATATCTTACTCTCTTTTTTATATTTTTGAGTGACTCAAAATCCATGATTCTCTTTAAAAGGTCCTTAATAAGCTCTCTTCATAAGTCTAAGGCTAATTTTTAATGGAAGATAATTAATGATTGAGAAAGATTACAAGTCTCCTTGAAAGGTCTTAGAATTTTAAGGTTTAACTTCAAATGATCATAACTTGGTCATTTTTTATCTCCTTGAGCCCATTATTTTTCCATAATGATCTTATTTTAACTTCAACTCTTATTTTATGATCAAAGCTTGAAAATGGTCAGAAGATGCCTTAAGAGTACAAAATATTATAGGTCACTTCATGGATTTCCATCAACTTCACAAGGTCATAACTCTATCAATTTTTGGAATTTTTGAATGATTCAAGTTTCACAATGCTCTTTAATAAGTCTACTTCATGTCATATTCATTAACCAAAACATAATTTTGTGTGTAAGGGCGTGTTTTAAGGCAAGAGATTATAAGTCACTTTTGAACTCAAAACTTGAAAATTTTCAAAGTCCACAATTCAGTGTGTTTTTCACGAATTCAATTGATCATAACTTTTTACTTAAGCATCCAAATGCTACCTTTCTTGGCAGATTATGAAGTTTGTGGTGAAATATTTCCATTGCAAAAATAATGAGATCATAAAGCCCCTTGAGCTGTATGCACCATGGATTCAAAGTTGACATCATGAAACTGAGTTTTTGCTTGCAGTCAGTTTACAATTTCCATGTCGTGGCTTCTAATGACCATTTTGCAACACGTCTTGTATTTAAAATTGTTTAAAAAAGTCCCAAAGCATGTTTATAACATTGAAACGCAAGAATTAGCTGAGTTTTGAACAAATTCAAGTCACACTTTTCTCATTTTCGGGCTTCATTCAATATCCCTCAAAACCTCAATATTTCTTCCAATTCTTTTCACCATTCACTCTCCTATAAATAGAGGGACATATTGCACTCATTTCCTCAAGCTTGGAGAACCAAAATTATCCTTCCACTTTCTCTCTGCAACTCACTTTTTTTAGTTTTTGAATTCATTTTTTCTCCACTTCTCAATCCAATTTCTTTGTTCATTCCCAATCCCTGAACTTCCATGAACCTAATGCAACAAGAATCAAGTCTTGAGGAGTCCTAAATCGTGATGCAGAAGTCCAATTTCAGAGCATTTTTCTCATACTAAGTTCCTAACCTACTCTCCTCTTCTCACACTTTTTACCGTTTTTGTTTTCGTTGAGAATTGACCATGTAATCTTGAAAATTCAGTGCTCGCTATTTTTTTGTGTTTTTTTCTAAGTAAACATTGTACAATTTATATAAATTTTTTGCAAGACCATGATTGAGTTCGTCTCAGTGAGACGCTTTGAATGGTACCAGTCTGGCTTGCTAATTTTACAGTTTTGAAGATCACGATTTGAGGTTGGCTGGAGGTTGAAGACGATGACATGTTCGTCTTCAACCAATGACATTTAGCCAAGTTATTTTTTTGAAATAGATTTGGTGTTTCACTTTACCATGCACGTGTTTCATGAGCCTATAGATCTGATTACTTAAGTGAGTCAGACTCCATCCAACACGCCACATTTAAAGTTGTTTTTTATTTTAATTTATTTAATAAAAATTTATCCTGTGTAATTTTCAAAAGGGTCCATTTAAAGCACAGCGCGCCAGGTCCTTTGGATTTGTTCACTAATGCGTTTTGACTATGATCAGATGGTCCACATTATTTTGAATTATTTTTCATTTTTTGGTTTTTTTTATTTAATTGTTTTTAACTTTAAATATTCATAAAAAAAATATTTCAACTTCTAAAATTCTGAAAAAACTCTCAAAAATACTTTTGATTTTTCTCTTTCTGATTTTTATTTTTTCAAAACTTTCTTTTATGATTTGATATTTTTTTATGATTTTTTCACTTTATTTGACTTCTTTAAATTGATTAAAAATACTTTTCTTAATTTTAAAATTCTAGAAAAATTATGGAAGGATCCATTGACCTATTGACAAATATTGGTGACCTCATTTTATGTTTATTTCTGATTTTAATATTTTTTCACAATTTTTGGTTTATTTTGCATATTTCTTTAAATTAAAAAAAAATTTCTGACTTTAAAAAATTCCTGACTACTTTTTTGGGATTTTTATTTGGTGTTTAAGTATATTTTGTGTATTTTACCAATTATTACATATTATTTTATTATTTTTTTGGTCCTGACTTGGGTGTTATTTTGGAATAAGTTCCTCAACCTCATTGGATCTTGGGTGTTAATAGGTTGAAAAACCAAATCCACCAAAATGGATGAATGATGTTTGATGATATTTGAAACCCTAATTTCATCTAATACATCCCCTCCCTCTACATCTTATCCTTTCTTACTTGTGCTACATGTTGTTGGAGAATGATCTACATATCATTTCTCTGAACATATGGTACATAGATTGCTATTGACCGACCTCAAAATAGGTGTGACTTCTACATAAGTCCACTTACAATTTCTTAATATAGCGCTAAATTTTCCCACATTCGAGAAATGATCATTCGTGGCTCAAACCTATGTTTGCAATCCCAAGTATATTTAATTTGAAACCATTGATCTAATAACCTTGAGGTCCATTGTTAGGAGGCTTTGATCTTATCAATCCTCTAATGAAACTTCATAAAACTTGGTCTAAGAGAATCATTTAAACATCGTTAATCAAATGTTGCCGCTTCGAGAACTTGAAATGAATGATATACTTGACAAAAAAAGAAATGAGACTTGTTGTTGAGAAGCTTTGACTTTATTAATCTTCTAATGAGTTTTCAAATGCAAGTTTCAAGATGGTCATTCAACTAACCTCTAACTTCTAATTCACTAATAATTGACTTTTACTTTGTGCTTTTACTTTATGTGAAGATGTGAAAAACACAAGAAGGGGGGTTGAATTGTAAAACTTAAAATCAAATGCAGACAACACGTTATTTTTATCCTGGTTCGTTTGATCTCAAACTACTCCAATCCACCCGTCAAGGTGATTTCTCCTCTCTCCAACGAGGTCTTAATCCACTATATTCAACTGAATACAACAACTACTTTAACAACTGTTAAAGCCTTCTTGAGTCTAACCACAGACCGGTTTATCTCAAGGAATTTCTCTTACAGATAATTGAACAAAAGTGTGTTTGATGTTTTCTAATAAAACTAAAAATCACAATTGTGATAATACACAATATGAAGCTTAGAATAAAAACTGGATTGCTAGAGCTATAGAGTAAGCGTGGTTGAAAGCTTAGCAAATGTGAGAGCGTGCGTGAAGATGATTAGCTTAGGCGTGTATATGCGTGTAGAGTATTAGCCATTTCTTTTCTCACTGACTTGTTTAAATAGCCTAGGAATAGATACGTTGCTGTCCATAAATCCATTTCAATGCTCATAACGTTCTTTCCTTTTTGAGAAGATCTTTGTCTTGGAATAAAGCCGTTGGTAATTAATCTGTCTTGAATGCATAGTAACGTTGACACTTCAGAGTATTCTGCTAATGATAATCAGAGTGTTCTTGGCTTTAGCTTATTCTGACGCTTCTGAGTGCTGAAGACATGGTTAGGATCTTGATCAGAGTCAGAGTATGTTATGCGCAGATTCTGTTCATCAGGCTTCAGCGTAGCACATGTTATTTGATCTTTTGATGCTGACATATCTTCTAATGCTGATGTTGATACTGATATTCTGATGCTGATTCTATCAGAGTTTCTGTAAATACACAACATAATTTTAAGTAGCATATATGTCTTATATAAATCTCATAATTCATTTAATCTTGTATTTTGTATTCATCAAAACTCTAACTGAGGGTTGTAGACTCAAACTATGTTCTAACAATCTTCCCCTTTTTGATGATGACAAAAACCAGATTTTTTCAATTAAAATAAAATAATAAAAGGTTATCAGAGATTAAGGATAGAGAGGAAAAGGTATCAGAGATAAACAAATAACGAATAAAAGTTATCAGAGATAAGAAGATAAAGAATAAAAGGTATCAGAGTAATGAAGAGAAAAACTCCCCCTGAGTTGATTACTTCCCTTTAATTCCATGAGACCTTGAGCATCAAAATTTTACTTTATTAGAGTTCATCAGATTCTTGTACCTGTAAGCTTTTCAAAAGAAAGAAATTTAAATATATCAGAATGTTTGAGACTTATGTCTCAGTAATCCGTTATTGAAAAATATCATTATTTCTCCCCCTTTTTGTCAGTTATCAAAAAGCACAAATAATCAGAGTTAAAATGATCAGAGAAAAAAGAGCGTTTATATAAAAAACAAAAGCAATGATTAAGTTCATAACACTTAAAATATTACAGACAAACATGTAAAGAAAACAAGGAAAACACAAGAAAATTCTAAGAGGAAGGTGGAAGATGTGTGAACAGAGCTTCCAACATGCTCTTAATTTGATTGCCGGTTTCCTGTTGTTGAGATACCATGTTTGCTATAGAATCAATCTTGATATCCTGCTTATCCATCCTTTCATTCATCAGCATATCAGATCTTTTCAAGTCCTCTAGAGTCTTCCTGTCAAGAGAGGAAGCTTGAGGATCTTCAGATACAGGATGCTTCTCAGAACTTTCTGCAATAACTTCTTCTTGACCCAAGTCTTCAGCTGGAATCGTCTGATCTTCTGTCGGTTGAACTAAGGATGCTGGACGCTTTTCAGACCAAGGAGCAATGTCCAGATGGAGAATTTCTTCCTTAAGCAGCTTGCTCAGAACTGGACCTTCCATTTCCTTCAACAGATTACTGAAGTTCTGTTGAGTCTGTCCATAGCTCTGGTCTTGCAACTTAAAGGTTTCAGCGCATACCCATCTTCTGAATTTTGTCCAGAGGAGGTCTGATACAGCAGGATCAACCAGTTCCAGACTTGCTTGTTTCAAATAAGTGATCCACTTTTGTATATCTGTTTCAAAGTTCAATATGCTGGAACCAACATCTGGTTGTTTTGGTTTAGGGATAGCAGTTTTGTTGTTTATTGCAGCAAGGCGTTCAAAGACTGTTAGATCAATGACAGTCTTGTTGTGGTCATATGAATTTTTCTTAGGTGAGGGAGTGAGAGAGTCAGAAATTATGATTGGACTTGATGGGGTATTTGGTGGAGTTATTTCTGGTGAAGAGGGAAGTTGAGGAATGTTCACAGTGGTACCACAGGGCAATTGAATGGCCAAAGGTTGTGGTTCAGGGGATTCAGAGTGTTGAGCCTCAGAGGTTTGAGTCTCAGGTTGTGGAGATTGTTCATGTTGAGGAGAGGGTGGATTAATATCTGGTTGAGGAGATGAAGGTTGTGGGATTTCTGGTTCTGGAGAGAGTGGAATTTCTGGTATTGGTGAGAGTGGAGTTTCTGTGTTTGGATTTAGATTTGGATTTTCTGTTTCGGGAGCGGAAATGTGTTGGTCTATATCAGAAAGAATTTGTGCAAGTTCTGGTTCTGGTATGGTTACAGTATTTGGATTTTATGGTTGGGAGCGGGATCTTCTGAGGGTTAATGACTCAGAAGGGTCAAAGTCTAAGTCAAAATCATCGAAAGTTTGAGGAGTGGGGTTTTCAGATGGAGTTGGAATTGGAGTTGGAATAGGGATAGATGTGGAAACAGCAGTTGAATCTAAAACAGTTACAGACACAAGATTACCTCTTTTCTTAGGAGTCTGTTGAGATGATCCTTCTACAGCAGCTTTTCTTTTCTTCGTCTTCTTCAGAACAACCTCTGGTGCCTTCTGTTGAAGATCTTGGATATTCAGATTTGGTGTTGTACCATCCTCTTTACAAGCATCCAAATCTATTATCAATCTATTAAAAGTAAAGTACCATTAACTTACCATAATACCCTAATTAGTAAATTTCAATTTAGTCTTAATCTAAGGGTATATTTGTAACTTTCTGAAATACTTGCACCATATTGATTTGAAAATAAATATGGCTGATGTGTCACACAATGGTTTTTTCTGCCACTTTTTACTTTTTTTAATTATTTCTAACTAACAACAATTATGCCATTTTGTTTATATTTACACGTTATAATCACACCTAATTATGTGCTACATACCACTTCCCAAAACCCTCATCCAAACCAAAGGTCATTCAATTTGAAATTTAAATTAAAACACTCATATTATAGCTGCTACGTACACTGAGTTTTGAAATTCTAATTATTCCACTAAACCCTAATCACGTTTTTTGTTGCAAGATTTAAATTGGCAGCACAAGATGAACAACCATCATAAATGTTGAGTTCTTGAAACGGTAAATCTATACAACCAAAGAAATCGTTTTTCCCAAGATGCAACAAATAACTCATTCACCCAACTCTATTAAAACACAAATCAGAAAACCTAATTTCATCTTCTTACCTAATTTCATCTTCTTCCTGCGCCGCTCCATCTCTTTTCATTCTTCTCTCTTTGTTGCTACCAATTTCATTTTGTTGTAATCTCAACCATCTAATATTCTCATCCTAACCTGTTAATTTATTTGTTTCAGACGTTCAAGCGTAAGAATGGTGGTCGCAACCAAGACCTCTGAATCTCAACAACATCAATAACCAACAACACCCGTTATAGATCTATAAAAGAATTTCCTTCAAATGTAATTTTTAACGTTAATTTGATTCATACATATGTAAGTGACGAAGGCGAGTGATTGAAACATGTGATTGAAAGTTGAAACTGAAATGTAGTTTGGAATATCATATTTTATGTTGTATTCTTTTCGTTTTCAGGGTTGTCTTACTATTTCTCCTTTTCCAAAAAAAAAGCTTAACTTGACACCTAAAACGGGATATCTTTATCTTTAGGTTTGAGAGTTGCAGAAGGGGATTTTTGAGCTTGTATGTGACGAACAACACAACCATGATATTGTTTATTTTTTGCTGTTAGGTATGTTTTTTTTTTATTCAGATTTTATTTCTCAATTTTTTTAATGTTTTTAATTAAAATATGAGGTTGAGTTTTGGCTTTTTTTATTTGTTTAGTCTTGGTGAATACAAAGCTCACACATATATATTTACGATTGATTCTCCAAATAGATAGAAGCTTATTTCTTTTGCTTCCTCTTTCAATTTATTATTAATCTATTTAAATTTCAATTTCTCCCATCACATGTTTGATAAAAGAAGGCAGTATATTCTCATCAATTTTGTTGTTTATTTTGCTTACTATTATATTTATTTGTATCTAATTGAGATTTTTGTATTTATTTTCTTGATTTAATCGGTTCTTCTTTTGGAATATGTATAGATATGGAGGCTGATAATTGATTTCACACTTGAATCAGTAGGGGACCAATCAACAAATTGAATAACGGATTGTTTCACAGTTTAATTTTTATACATTGATACGTAAAATGAAATTATGCTGATTGCGATTTGAATTTGTCATGTGAAAATAGGTTTAATATAGTCACAATTTGTCTTAACAAGGAATTATCAAACTTTACCTCATGGTCGATTCAAGCATTTGTTTTCGAGGTTGAAGATAGAGAGAGGATTAGTGGTTCGGCTTATGGGGGTCAACAAGACATCTGTTGCACCAATGATCTTCCTAAACTCACTGTGTGCAATGATGGACCGGCCTTCTCCCATGAATTCAAATTGGCCTGAAGTTTATGGCGTGGCTTTTTATCATGCCCAAGAAATAAACAGTTTGTTTTTAGTTTTAATGCTTTATAATATTATTGTTTGCAGAGTTGTCTTAGAATTTTAAGTGCCAATATTCACCATGGTCATGGCTGAGTGACCATTTGCTTCTCTAATTTCACAAACAAAAATATTGCTAAAGAAGAATTGGAGACTACCACAACAGAACCAGAGACCACTATTTTAAATCTACTTAATCGAGTCAATTTTCACATGTGATTCATCATCAAAGCCAAGTGTTAACTTATATTTTCATTCAAGTTATTTGATAGTTAACCTTATAATAGTAAATATATGTTCAATATGGTGCAGATGATTTGATTTCCCGAGCATTTGATTTCCATCTACAGTCGTAATTGAAGATTAGGAAATTGAAACCATTGAATTTTATGCTTCCACAAGGAATATCAATGGCTTTCATTGGCAGGTACTGATTATATACTAATTGTATTTTCTAAAGTAATATGTTTTTAAGGGTTCAAGAGTAGCGGGTGTTGCTGAAGTTCACAACCAATTTCAGAAGAACCATAAGCAAGGCAATAATTATCTAAGATGTATAAGATGATAAAACCAACGTTGATATGCGATCATTTTCTGGTTCTATAGAAGAATGTTTTTAACCAGATTTGATTCAAATTATGTATATGTATATTATTATTGCTTTCATATTTTGTTTGTCATATCAACATTGGTTTTGGCATAATATATTTTTCTACTGCAAATTATGTTGGACTATGTTTTAATGGAATTTATTTTACACCAAATTCTGAGTTCTTTTGAATGTAGCATTGCCGAATTTCTCTTCTCCTTCTCTTCTCCTAAAGAGAAGATAATAACCTACAAGTTGGTGTTGATGTGTCTTCAAAATTCTAATTTATTTTGAATCGAAATTATAATTCTCATTTGTCATGAAATTTGAATAAATTTTTTATTTTGTATTGATATTTTTTTATTTTTAATTGCTATAATTTTAGAAACAAATATTACAGTTTTTAATAAAATATTTACGATTTATTTTTTTAAAG
This sequence comes from Vicia faba, assembly GCA_948472305.1. Classification (NCBI taxonomy): domain Eukaryota; kingdom Viridiplantae; phylum Streptophyta; class Magnoliopsida; order Fabales; family Fabaceae; genus Vicia; species Vicia faba. Next base: position 80,665,040 of record OX451740.1, on the reverse strand, counting down.
TACGACTAATTAATATATTTTTATACAATATTAAAAACAAATATTACAATTTTTTAATCAAATATTGGAGTACCATTTAATTCGATACTTTACCAATATATCTTTTGAATGGAGACATTATTATCATTTATTTTTATTATACTTATATGGAAATTATTTTGAATGGTGACATAAATATATTTAATTTTTATATATGATTTGATTTCATAAAATATTATGATCAATAAAATTTGAATTCTCTTTTAATATTATAGATTTGATACTGTTTCATATTGTAGGAATATTATATACATTAGAATATATAAAGATATGAAAAAAATTAAATCAAAACTTTACAAATATATCTTTTGAATGGAGGTATTAATATTATTTATTTTTATTATATATAGAAAATATTTTGAATGGTCACATTAATACATTTTATTTTTATGCATGATTTGATTTCAAAAATTTATGATCAATAAATTTTGAATGGAATTATAATTTAACCAATAAAATTTTCTACCGACTTCTAAATATATTTGTGTATATTTTTTGAAAGGTTACATTTATATTCTTGAAAAAAATAACGTAGTTTAAAGGATGTATTGCTAACTATAAATATATTGTTAATAAAATTAACAAAAAAGTATATTATAAATATATAAAAGATAAAGTAAATAAGAACTCTAATGTTTATGACATACCAGATAATTGAAGTTAAAGAATTGAATGTACTGTTTTAAATGACAATTAAGTTATACTTTTAAATACAAATTAGAAAATAAATTCATCTAAAATAAATTTCATTCATTAAATAAATATAGAAAATAATATAAAATAGTTTTATCTATAAATTTTATTTATTTTTTATGTTCTTTATAAAAATAATTGTAATTTAACGGGAAACTGTTATACATTATAGGTTGTAAAAAAATATGTAAATATGATATAATATAAAAGTTTTAAAACTGAAATTTGACGGGAGATGTCATACATTTTTAATTTGAAAAAATGGATTAATATATAAAATATGTTTAATAAATTTTAAAATTAATTCATTTGGATTCAACTGAAGTTCGTTAACTCACGTAGATGTGAGCACATATAATATAAAAGTATAAATTTGACGGGAGTTGTCATATATTTTAGGTTTGGAAAAATGGGTTGATATCTAAAATAGATTTAATAAATTTTTAGAACTAATTCATTTGGATTCAATTGGGTTTGTTAAATCATCTTAATTCACGGGTAGATGAGAACGCATCTATGAAATACTGGCTATAAATTGTTAATTTTAATATTCATCTTTTAAATCTTATATAATTGAAGTTAGTGAATAGTCTGTATGATTTATTATAAATACATATTAATGCTTAAAAAACAAGTGCATATTATTAGTCTATATTTATTAGTCACGCCTGTAAAGAACATAGATAACATCTTTTACATCCCTCGAATGTCTATGTCACATTTTGAGTCATCGTGACCATTTAAGTTGATAAGGAGAAAATTCCCAATTATTGTCTCTAACGCAATGACAATTAATAAATCCCAAGGCCAATCACTTGATACCATTGGATTGTATTTGCCTACTCCTGTTTTTAGTAATGGATAATTGTTAGTAATGGACAATTGTGTGTAGCCATTTCAAGAGTTACAAATAAAAGTTATCTTAAAATCTTAATACATGATAATGAGAATGTATCATCTTCTATCACTATAAATGTTGTATACAATGAAAATTTTCAATTGCTTTGTTAATGGGTAAGTACACGACAACACAAATGTTTTTGTTTATAAATTATTTGCATATTTGGTGTCTGATTTTTGCACAAATTATCATGCAGACTAATGAGTTGAAAACATCAATGGAAAGCAGGTTGCTTCATATCTAAAGTTCAAATACGATATTGTTATCATTAATGTTATCGATGGAAAGCAAATTAATTTGATACACTAATTTTTTTTTTCTAATTGATTGAACTTTGGTTAAATCATTTTAATATTTTAAATTTGAATAATATATACAAATGATACAATTCAAAGTTAGTTCTATATTATATGAAATTCGGACAGGACCCATGTGATACAACGGATTTTTTAATAGTTGTATATCTAAAATCAAAACCATTGAACGAGCCCGCTCTCCTTAAAACAAAATTACAAAAACGCCTAAGGACATATGAAAATAAAACCACTACTCTTATTCCATATGAGTTGTGTACAGACCCGCCGCCATCTTACACGTACTCCAATCCTCCGCTTTGTATGCAGATCCGCGGCGACACCGCCACGCTCATTGCAATTATTTGAACTAAGAAGGTATTCACAATGTATATCGTAGGTTCTCGATGGTACTGTACTAATTCCTTCTGCTTTACACACAGATCCGCAGCCACCTTATATGGACTCCAATCCTTCCGCTTTGCCTGCAGATCCGCAGCGACGCCTCCATGCTCACCGCATTTGTTTGAGTTAAGAAGGTATTCACAATGTATATCGTAAGTTCTCGATGGTACTGTACTAATTCATTTTGCTTTACGCACAGATCCGCAGCCATCTTACACGAACTCCAATCCTTGCGCTTTGCGTGCAGATCCGCGGCGACGCCGCCAGGCTCACCGCATTTGTTTGAGTTAAGAAGGTATTCACAATGTATATTGTAAGTTATCGATGGTACTGTACTAATTCCTTCTGCTTTATGCACAGATCCGCAGCCACTTTATATGACTCCAATTCTTCATGTTGTTCCAAGAGCTAGGCGTTCTGATATTGTTCATGCATCAATTAGTTCATCTTATGTATGAGATTATTGCCAGGTTTTAACACTATAAAAAAATATGAGACTTCAAGAGGGAAGAGACAACACAAGTTCTAATGAACTAGCGGAATTTTCAAAATGGATTTTAAATGTGGGTGATGGTAAGATTTGTGAACCCAATGATGGTTTGGTTGATATTGAAATTCCTCAAGAGCTATTAATATAAAATTTTAATGATCCTATAAGAGCAATTGTTGAAAACACATATCCCAATTTGTTGGAAAAATATCAAGATGTTGAATTCTTACAAGGAAAGTCTATTCTTGCTTCAACCATTGAAGTTGTGGACAAAATCAATCATTATGTATTAGACTTGATACAAGGTACATGTGTTTTATATTTACTGTATTATTACATTCATATATATATATATATATATATATATATATATATATATATATATTTATATTTAAGAACATAGTTTTACTAATTTATTTATGTTTTGCTTTTAAACTTTTTTTTAGGAGAAGAGAAAGAGTATTTGAGTTTTGATTCCATTGATAGAACAGATTCAAGTTATACTGAAGCATATGAAGTTCTAACTCCTGAATTTCTCAGTAAATTAAGAACGTCAGGGCTTCCCAATCATAGGATCAAATTGAAGGTTGGTACACCTATTATGCTAATGAGAAATTTGGACCAAGCCGATGGGTTGTGCAACGGAACAAGATTAATTGTTACAAGATTTGAAAATCATGTCATTGAGGCAAAAATCATGTCTGGAAAGAACATAGGTGTTTACCGTGGGAATTGGTAAACAACCGCTGATCTTCCAAAAGGTTACTTATTTGGTGACTCGCAGGATCGATCAGATTGATCCTAAGACATGGTTGATTTTGGGGTTTTGACTAAGTTTGATAATAGTTAAATGACAAGAAAATAAAGAAGCTTTGTGTAAATTGCTTGATAGAATAAAAGGAAGGCTTAAAATGAAGGCTTCGACTGGAAAAGTAAATGAAAAAGCAAGTAAAGTTTCTGGAAAATAAATGACTTTGATTAATAAAGTGGTGTTTCACACATACATTCTCAACAATTCTTTCTCTCACGCTGGGTACTCGAATCTATATGAGTAACTTGTATATAATTGTGAACACACGCGAAAAACTGCGTGAACTACTAATATTTATACTAAACACATCCCAAGTAACCGTCGGGCAGTTACACTACTTCGAGATGACTCCACTTGGCACGTTCACAGCGTTCGACGCTCCAGATCTTGGCACGTTGCACTTGGTAACCGCTGGGAACCGTTTTCCCTCCAAACGTTTGAATCTCAAACCGTTCCACTCTGAACAATCGAACAACTTCGTCGAGAAGCACCTTCGACGTCGAAGGCAACAAGATTCCTACTTAGAAGAAATTCTCTAAGTATATTGCCATCTTCTGACGAGCATTTCGACATACCCAGCTGGTCGAAACCATCCTTCAGCATTAATGAGTTATATTAATAAAACAAGGGTGTCGAATTTAGGAGCCAACAAATTGCCCCCCAAGAATGCCTTATTTCGACGCTGAAAAGAAAAAGGCATTCTTTGAGATTCCATTCGACACCTGTCTTTTCATTCTTAGTCACAAATTAAACTGTGCACTTTTTGTCTTCTACCAACCACTGACAATCCCAAGAAAAAGCCATCATTTTCATCCGTACCTAAGACGTCACCTCAGTACGGCGTGCAACGTGCCCAATGTCTTTTCACAAATTGTCATCATGACACTTTCCCAAAAACGAGGGCGCACGCTGCACCTTTTCATTTCTGCAGAACGACTATATCAACGGGGAAACGCCACGTGTCCCACTATCTTCTGCAACATTAAATGGCCTCGAATTTGGGGATTTCCCAACCACTATAAATAGCGCCAAGTACCCATTGTGGGACTTTTTCACGCTATCCTGCCTTCAAACTTCCTTGTTGAACACAAAATCTCTGCAAACTTGCAAACACCTTGTTCTTCACTTCATCTTCAACCTTAACTCAACAATGGCCTCAGGTTCCTCTACCGCTCCTAGTTCTAACATCCCTTCCAGAAATGCTAAACCCAAGATCTTCTCAACTGTCCCCATAGTTACCCCTACAGGCCAACGAAGGGTTCCTGAACCCCTAGAAACTGCTGAGCGTGAAGCTTATTCACACCAACTAATGATTCCAGTTGGATACTCCAACCAAATCTTCGCCATGTCTGGCCCGCTAACCCCATGCATCGATGAAGCCATGAAGATCAAAAGCTTCTTTCCAGTGCTTGAAAAGCTCAAACCTGTTGGGTGCTCTAAAAAAGATGCAGAGGACAACGAAGATCCCGCTAAGGAGAAGATAGATCTTCGCTTCTTCAATAGGGGTGTTAGGGCTTTCAGGTCTAGCCCTAGCCTCACTCCTGACTACAGTGCTTGGCTAGAAAAAATGGAAAAAAGCCAGGCTTCTATATGGAAGGACCTGGGGATATACGACCTAGTTATGCTTTCGAAGACGGGTCTCAACTACTCCCCTGAGATGCTGATAGCCTCCTTGCTTTTCTGGGATTACACTCATTTCACTTTCCACCTTCCTTGTGGAATGCTAACACCCATGCTTTTCGACGTGGCTACCATCACTGGCCTTCGACCCACTGGGGATTATTTCGACCCAGAGGAAATGTCGGAGGATCAGATTGGATTCTCAGCTACGAAACCCACCTACACCACCTATATCAACCATTACCATGATAGGTCGACAGCCACTGTGTCGGATGTAGAGCATATCGCGTTTCTAGCCCTATGGCTGTCTCACTTTGTTTTCTGCACAAAGTCTTTACAGGTGACAAAGAAGATGGTCACTCTCGCCACCCAACTCCACCATGGCCAAAATATTTGTTTGGCAGAATTAATCTTGGCGAATCTGTACGAGTCGATCAGCAGCGGAGCGACTCTGTTGAAGATCATCGAGAATAGAGCCAGTCTGCTGCTTGCAGGACCTTTTTGGCTACTTCAGTTGTGGCTCAATGCCACTTTCGAGTCTTTCTTACCTCAGAAGACTCAAATAAATGAGCAAGCTCCAGAGATAGCAGATAGGCGCATCGAAGGCACCAGATTAGCTCTACTGACCCCGACTGAAGATGGGCTGGAGCTTCAACAGACTTTTGCAAACTTCGTCTTGATGTTTGCCAGAAGAAAATAATTTGCTTCGACCATGGCTCCCTTTGCTCGACGAAAGGTTGGTCCAGAATGGTTCACCAGGCCCCACCCCAAGTCGTCAGGTGACCCTCAGGTCGAAGAACACACAATAATGTGGGAAGCATTTCTCACACCTAGAATAATGCCACTGCGCTTTAAAAGCTCCAAGACTCACTTGAGCTTGATCGCGTATCAACCAAACTTGGTCTCTCGACAGTTTGGTATAATTCAAACACTTCCTTCTCCTATTTTTCCTAGGGAGAAATCCATGTTATATTTTTGCAACGACTATACTGAAGACGCTGACACCAAGCATATCGGCAGGTATGCTGGTCGAACAGTCCTTTCACTGTTCGACTATCAACTTAACTTTCTCTGTTCACCATCCTTCGAAGACTGGTGGAAGAGTTACTACGCTGAAGAGTTCTTCGACGAGAAAGACTTTGTGGATGAACTTCAGAAGTCTTTTGTTCTAGTCCTGGACAAAATAAAGAAATGTAAGTTCACTATTCCAAATTATTTTGTCTTTCCATTTCGACTGGTAACCTGTTAATTATAACTTGTCCTCTTTCAGTTGTTCGAAAGCCTGCAGCCAAGAAAGCTGCAAAAGGCCATCATGGAGGAGGTCCCTTGACAAAACCTCCACCACCGGCAAAAACTATAGCACCGGCAAAAACTACAACAAGCCATCAGGGAGAAGGTCCTTCGAAAAAATCTTCAGCACCGGTAACCAGACTTTTATTATTTTCTTCTGGTTTTAACAGTCTGACTTTCGATGTAGCATCTAAATCGAACTCCAATTGGTTTTTAGGAACCTTCACCCAAGAAACGACCTGCACTGACGGTCGAATCTGGGAGTGACGAAGAAGACGACTCTCCCCCTGCTCCTCTTAAAAGCCGAAAACTGAAGAAAGATGTTCCTTCTCCTGAGACTCGACCCACAATCAGAATAAAGGTTGCTGGGAGAAAACCCAGGCCACCTCCAGTAATTATTGAAGAGCCAACGGAGGAGGAACTAAATGTTTTGCTCAATAAACCCGTCGAAAGCGACAATTCCAACCCTGGGGCTGAAGTTCCTCTACAGGTAATTTCTTTGACCTTTTTTAACTCAGGTGTCGATGCTCACGTTCGATTGTGTCTCTTTCTAACCTAGAAGATTCTTCTTCTTCTTTTTTCAGGAAACCACTTAAAGCTCAGCGCCAAAGACTTCTGAAACACTAGACTCTGCTGAACTCAGTAGGCCACAAGAGAAGGAATTGGCGAACGATGAAGCCAATGCTGAAACAGAAGAACGACAGCCAAAGGAGATTGAAGTGGTCGATCTGTCGGAGGAACAACATGATGAAGGGGACCACGCTGATGCTGGCACTGCTGAAGTTCAAGTCGAAGATAGTCACGTCGATGTAAACGCTACTCAACAGCTTCAACCCCAAGACAACGCTGCTGCAAAGGTTACCACCTCGACAAAGCATAGGTCCAAAGAAGACTTAGCACTCTTGAAGCAAACTGATCCCATTGGCTATCTGAATGCCATTATCGAGAGCAAGGGAAGTTCATCTGATATTAGTCAGGAGGCTTCTACTCAATCGGAGAAGTCCACTGAGACTTCTCCTCTCGATGAGGCTTTGACGAAGGTCAAGGCTCAGTTCTTCAAGAAAGATTTGATGAAGGCTTTGGAGGGGGATCCCACTGCTCCGTCGTGTTTGGGAGCTGTTTTGAATGCAGTAGACTTGCTAGCTGTGACTCCAGAGGTTTCGAGCTTTATCATGGAGTTATACTCCATTGTTGATCAAGTCTCAGCAGACTATCGACGATAGAGGGGCTTCAACAGCCAGTTCGAAGCGGTATATGGCAAAAGTTCTTCTGCCTGGACTGCTGTAGCAGAGACGACTTCTCGAATTGCAGAGTTGTCGAAGCAAAAGGCGTCTAAGCAAGAAGAAATTGATGCCATAGATCGAGACAATGCCTCCATAAAGGCGCAAATCGAAGAGCTGGAAGCCAAGATGAACACTAATACTAAGCGCAAGGAGGAGCTTCTCTCGACGGTTTCAGACACAGAAAGCCAAGCTGAAATCACACAAGGCCTAGAGTTTGCTGAGAAAGCCCAAGCCTTCGATGACCAAATTGCCAAGCTTGCCCAGGCGAATGCCTTGTGAAACAAAAGACTGGAGTTGCAGCAGGCGAAGTACCTTCGACTCAAAGATTCTATCCCCTTCTGATTGACTCAACCCTTTAACCATGTATTGTAATATGTATTTGACAATATCGCCATTTTGGCTAATTTATAAAATTTTCCATTTTGGCTTATTTATGGTTAATTTAGTCATTACTTGCTATTTATTTTGATCTCTTGGAGCATAGGTTTATACTTTTTCAAATATTTTCCATTTACTCTCAAGAGTCTTTTATCTTCACCCAACTCTTCGACTTCATAAGCTCCACCAGAAAAAGTTTGGATAATTCTGAATGGTCCTTCCCATTTGGGTGACCATTTTCCCATGCTTCGATCCCTTCGATCCATGGGAAGAATCACCTTCCAAACTAATTCTCCAGGCGAGAATGCCTTAGGTTTCACTTTTTTATTGTAAGAGTCTTCCACTCTTTTCTTCTGAAGCCTTAGTAAGTCGAGAGCGCGCAGTCTTTCTTCGTCTAAATCTACTAGTTCGTCTAACATCATATCCCAATAAACTTCAGAGGGGATATCATGGTGTCTCTGAACCCTTGCAGATTGAAGACAAATTTCTGCTGGCAACACTGCGTCATGACCAAAAGTTAGCCTATATGGTGTTGTACCTATGGCTTCTTTTGGGGACGTTCGACAGGCCCACAAGATCTGGTCTAACGTCTTATGCCAATTTTTTGGCTTCTTCCCAACATGCTTTTTTATCAAGCCAATCACTATTTTGTTCGCTGCTTCGACTTGACCGTTTTCCTATGCATAATAAGGCATTGATGTTAGGAGTTTAAAGCCTATTTCCTGAGCGAATTCTTGCATCTTTCGACCGGTGAAAACTGATCCTTGATCAGTAGTTATAGTTTCTGGGATTCCAAATCTAAAGATAATGTTCTTTTGAATAAATTCAATGACATTTTCTTGGTCTACATTGACTAAAGGAATAACTTCGATCCACTTAGTAAAATAATCAATGCCTACCAATATATACTTCTAGCTCTTTGATGATGCTGGTCGAATCTCTCCAATAAGGTCCAACGCCCATCCTCTAAAGGGCCAAGGTTTCACTATCGAGTGAAGTTCGCTTGCTGGTACATGCTGGATGCCTGTATGGACTTGACATTCTTGGCAACCCTTGGCGAACTCGACACAATCTTTCAACATGGTGGGCCAGTATAGTCCTTGTCGAAACAACAACCATTTCATCTTATGGCCTACTTGGTGAGCCCCACATGCTCCAGTGTGCGTAGTCGAAAGGGCTATGTATGCTTCAGTTTCACTTAAGCACTTTAGTAATACCCCTTCAGGCGTCTTTTTAAATAACTCATTACCCATGAGTACGTAACTCAACGCCCTATATTTTGTTTTTCGTTCTGTCGAAGCTGCTGGATTTTGTAGATAATCCACAATGGGTTTCCTCCAATCTTGCTCTGACAAATTGTCTATGAACGAAATTTTGAAGTTCCTTTGATCAGCATACCCTAGTCTTGTCGATTCCAAGTCTGTTGGTGACAGACAAGTTGCTTTTATCTTTTCTTGAACCTCGATTGCTCTTTATAATCTCGTTTTTGAAATTTTGTACCCAGATGCAATTTGTGCCAAATCGTTGGCTATTTGATTTTCCAATCTGGGTATGTGTCGAATGTTGACCATTTCGAATTTTTTCAATAAACAATTTGCTATCACAAAATACATAATGAGATTTTCTCTTATGCATTTATATTCTTTTGTGACTTGCTTAATGACTAACTCTGAGTCTCCCATTATTTCGACTCGAGTTGCCCCCAATTCCAACAATATCTCAAGGCCAGTAATTAGAGCTTTATACTCAGCCTCATTGTTCGAACAAGAACCTGATATCTTGTACTTGAATGTTGTTGGAATTTTTTCTGGAGAAATAATCAAGACTCCTACTCCTGTTCCATCTTTATGGCTGGAACCATCGAAGTAGAATTTCCAAGGCTCTATCTCCACATAATTAATACTCTCAACTTGAATTGAGTGGTCGACTATAAAGTTTGCCACCACTTGTCCTTTCACTGCCTTAAGAGGCATAAAGGTCAAGGAGTATTCAGTTAATGCTAGTGCCCACTTGCCAATTCGACTGTGCAAGATGGGTTTCGACAACATGTACTTGAAAACATCAAAATGAGACGAAACATACACATCAACTGGTTTTATATATTGTTTGAGCTTTGTACAAGAGAAATACAAACATAGACACAATTTTTCAACTTCGCTATATCTAGTTTCTGCATCGTTCAAAACTCTACTAATATAGTAAATGGGTCTTTCGACTCCATTTTCATCTTCCTGGGCTAACATGCTTCCCAAAGTTTTGTCGGATGCAGCTATGTACAATCTCATACTCCTGTTGCTACAAGGAGGCACCAAAATAGGTGGCTTTGTGAGGTACCCTTTGATTTTGTCGAAGGCTTCTTGTTGCTCTTGCCCCCATTCGAATCCCTCTTTGTTCAATCGAAGTAAGGGTGAAAAGGCTTGAGCTTTCCCACTTAGGTTAGATATGAATCTCCTTAAGAAATTTATCTTGCCTAATAGAGATTGCAGTTCCTTTTTGTTCGCTGGCGCTTTCGCTTCCAGAATTGCCTTCGTCTTGTTCTGATTGATTTCGATTCCTTTCTTGTGGACGACGAAGCCCAAGAAATCTCCAGCTTTTACACAGAATGCACACTTCAAAGGGTTCATCTTCAGACCATGTTCTCTCATTCTTTCGAATGATTATCGAAGGTGGTCTATATGGTTCTTCCTGGAAACAGATTTTATAACAATGTCATCAATATATACTTGCATAAAGGTATTAATAAAATCATGGAAGATGGAATTCATCGCTCGCTGATATGTTGCCCCAGCGTTCTTTAGGCCAAAAGGCATCACTACCCATTCGTAAGTGCCTAAAGCCCCGGGGCATCGAGAAGCTGTTTTCGACACATCCTCTTCAGCAATGAATATTTGATTATATCCTAAATAACCATCGAGCATACTCAGGTACTCGTAGCCAGCGGCAGAATCGACTAGCATTTCCGCAACAGGCATAGGGTATTCATCTTTGGGTGTAGCAGCATTCAAATCTCTGAAATCTATGCACACCCTCAATGTACCATTTTTCTTAATCACTGGCACAATGTTTGCAATCCATTCGACATACCTCGTAACGCGTATGAATTTGCACTTTAGCAGTCTTTCGACTTCCGTTTTGATCTTCGACAGTATCTCTGGAGCGAAGCGTCTTGGACTTTGCTTGATTGGCTTCTTCCCAGGTTTGATTGGCAACTGAAGTTCCACCAATCCTCTGTCGAGACCAGGCATCTCGTCGTAATCCCAAGCAAAACAGTCCTTGAACTTTTTTAACAAATGGATTACTTCCAACCTGAGTTCTGGGTCAATTTTTGCGCTAATGTAAGTTGGCTTTTCCTCTAACCCTTCGCCCAAGTTGATTTCTTCTAAAGGATCCTGCGCTAGCATCTTGATGTTATTCGCTAAGGGGTCCTTTTCGAATCCCAAAGGCTCATCGTCGTAGATGGCGTCAAGCCTTTGTTCCTGCATCCCTTCTGGCATGATATCAGGAGGTTCTGGATCGAAGTCCTTTCCAGGACCTGCAGAAGATAACTGTTGATCATTGGCCTGTGTGGCCATGTATTTTACTTCGGCTTCGAGAGCCGTTATCATCTTTGTTTCGGCTACGTAAGCCGAAATTCGCTGCAATGATTGTGACTCAGTCATTGTCACTGAATTCACTTCCCCAACCAGTTGGTTGGATATCAGTTAACCCACTAAAGTCAATGTGGGACAAGTCTTCTCTGTCCCATTGGAAACCATGCTCAGGGTGCAGGTATAGGGAACAAAAAGTATTTGGCGCTGGCGCCAAGTCGAAGTCAGGTGTTGGGCATGGCCCAATGTGAGCCAGATTCTTGTCGAAGTCTGCCAGCCCTAGGTGATTTACTTCGCCCAGGTAATAGCTTTGGTCCGCTTCTATGTTTTCGACCATTCCATAAGGCCGCCATAGTAGTAACCTCTGGTGCATTGATGATGGTACAACTCCAACACCATGAATCCATTCACGGCCCAACAAAAGATTATAGTTAGGTTTGGCCGATATGACCATAAACATAGTTGGTCGAAGGATAGATCCCACCTTGATGTCCAGTTGGATCACACCCATAGTGGTCCCTATGCCTCCTTCATAATTCGACAGGACCATGTTGTGAGGCTTGATGTTCTCATCACTTTTGCCTATTTTTTTTAGCATAAAGTGAGGGATGATATTGATGGTTGCCCCACAATCTACCAAGATCTTATTTACTGTGGTTTCTTCGAGTTTAGCCCTTATAAATAAAGGCTTAAGGTGATTTTTCATCGCCTCTGTAGGAGGTTCAAAGAACCCATTCTGCTCTTCAGTAGCGCCATTATCCATGACGAAATAGCACACAGGCCCATGCTTGGCCATTTCTTGCTCCACTTCCCAATCACTTGTTTCGACCTCCACCTGGCGGTTGAACTCTCTTGGCAAAACTGAGACTATGTTCACCATGATATCTAAAGTGTCATCAGACTCAGAGCCATCTTCGTTGTCAACTTCACCCTGATTAGGCCATACTAGCCTATTGGTTACTGGTTGTCTTTCCAGGGGCTTCCTCTGCTTTCTCTGAGGAACATTTGAACTGGATTCTGCCTTTGGTTCATTAGCAGCTTCCCTCTCAGCTTTTCGTCGCCTCTGGTATCTCCTCCATTGAGATCGAGAAATGGGATTTTTCCCTTTGTAGTTGCTTGACACCTGGGTCACTTTAGGGGTAGCAACCTGAGGTTATTTCTTATGTGTTAAAGATGAACCTCTTGGCACTTCGAAGGAGTGCCATCTTTCCTCGCTTGTTCTCTTTCGACCAGATGTTTTGTACCATGTATCTACTAGCACATTAGTCGGAGGCCTGAAAGTCAGTGGCCTCTTTTCTTGATTTGAACCCCTTTGGGAGGCTCTTCTGGGGTCATGTCGAGTATCAACACTCTCCCTTTTTCTATTTGCTGCTCTTACACCTTGAATATGTTCAGCAGCTTTTTTGTCGAAGATCGAACTGCATCTAGGACACAACATCACTTCTGACTTCTTTTTCTGGCATCTTTGCAGGAAATCTGCCAAATTTTCATTTTCCTGAGGGAAAGCAGTTTTGTTGGCTTGTTCTTGCCTCATGGCCTCCTCTGATGCTTTTGGTTCAGAGACTTCGACCATGTTGACATTCATGGTGTCTTTGTTGGCAAGAGTCAACTGCTTCATCTGAATCTCCAAGTCCTCTGTCTGGCCCTGAATTGCAGCCAAGTGAGAACTGGGTTTTATTCCAGGTTTTTGGGCTCCAACTGTCTCCAGCTTTGGGCTTTCGACCGCCTTTTGGACCGCTTCAATTGTCTTTCTGGATAGATTCCCAGAAAAACTGCCAAAGATTGGCATGTTGACATGGTCCTTTGAGACTTCGACTATTGTGATTCCTGGCCTCTACGACTGGCTTCTGGATGCCTCGATCACGTTCACCTCTGAAGGTTCAGCATAATGGGCTTCATCCTGCAACGGGTTAGAGTCCACAGTCATGGGGGTCTTGTCAGCAAACTTCAACCTCCCTTCTTCGATAGCATCTTGCACAAGATTTCTGAAAAGAAAACATTGAGACGTTTTATGGCCCAGAAAATTATGATATTTACAAAAGCCTCTCTTCTTTCTTTGATCAAGAGGAGGCACTTTTACCCCTGGGGGTACTATCATTTGGCCATCTTTTACAAGCAAGTCAAATATTACATCACATTTTGTAATATCAAAACTATAAGTCTTTTTGGGGAACCTATCGTTGGTCCTTTCTGGACCAGTGGGATTTTTTCCACTTGAGGGGACTAACAGTTTGCAAGAGTATGGTGGCCCTTGTTTTAGTTCCGCTAAATCGACCTCGCCTTCTTCGACGGTTATAGTTTCGTTGAAGGTTTCTGGATCTTCGTCATCCATCTCGACATACGCTATCCTCTCTCTTTTATGAGTTTTCGTTGCCTTGGCTTTTTCAGCTTTAAGGCGTTCTACCTGTCGAACTCTGTCAGCCAATTGGGCCATGTCTCTCAGGTATTGAGTGTCTAACTTCTTCCTAATGGAATAATCTAAACCGCCTGCGGCTATTTCGACTAACTCATGTTCTGGCACTTGTGTAAAGCATCTTGCTTTGAGCAACCTAAACCTATTTAGATATTCGTCTATAGGTTCAGTGAAACGTCTCTTTACACTGGCCAATTCTTTCAGGCTTATCTTGGTTTGTCCCATGTAGAATTGCTCATGGAACAATCTCTCCAACTGGGTCCAATGATGGATCGAATTGGGGGGGAGAGTTGTAAACCAAGTAAATGCGTTCTTTGTTAAAGAACTTGGGAAGTACTTAATCCTCAGGTTTTCGTTGTTTGAAATATCTCCTGCTTCAATCAAGTATCTCGCCACATGTTCGACAGTAGACTCTGTCGTGTCCCCAGAGAACTTAGTGAACTTAGGGACTTTACATCTAGGAGGTAAGTCTGTTTGTAACACGTATTCTGACAGTGGGGATGTGAAGTTGGGCCTACGAAAGCCCATGTTCATCCCATTCTGCGTCATGATTCTTTCGATCATGGCTGCCAGATTATTTTCCAAACCCATATTCTGGTATTGGATATGCTGAACTACTTCGTCAGCATTTTGGTTTCTGTTAACTAACCTTACCTCTGGGGCTATAACCCTAGGTTCTTCGACAGGCTGTTCCAATCGTGCCCTAAGGTTTTCTTCGACAGGCTGTTGGACTTGGTTGATAGTGGTTTCTTCCTCTAAGAGTATACCTTGGTTTCCCCTTATTTGCGCCCTTTGGGGATGTCGAATAGGTTGGGGTACTCCAAAGAAATCAGCCAAACGCGTCATTTGTGCTGTCATCTGCTGATTCGACTGGGTGGTGTTTTGTATCAGAGGATTCAGCACTGTACTTAAAGTTTGTGCCAACATTTGAACCATATCATGGTTGCTTTCGTCCATTTGTTGCCTCAAGACTGTTGTCGAGGCATTTGTAAGGCCATGTGCTACTTGGGACGTTCCTCCTAAGAGTTGGGTCCTATTTATGTTCGCCATACCTACTCCAGAACCTTGGAGTGGCGAAGAGGCACTCACTAAAGGGTCTGAAAAAGTGGACGCAGCGTTCGTCAGGCTAGCCAATTCAGAAGTTGGCATGCCATAGAGTGGTTCTCGATTTTGACCGCCTGTCATAAATCCTGGGGGAACATAAGGCCTTGTGCCTGGATTTCCCCTTGGTGGGGGAGTTCCTAAAGGCACTCTGGGGCCAGTGAACGGAGGTAATGGCCCCGTCGTTGTGACCGTTACTGCAGGTGTTGAACCAGCAGTTATCGCTTCACTTACGGTTGGGATAACCGTTGTTCCCACATTCGTTTGTGGGATTTCGTTATTGTTTGGCGGATTCGCCATCGCTTCTCTTCTTCTGACAATATTGGTATTGTTATTGTATATTCTACCACTTCTCAATAACATGCAATACTTCTCGAAAAAGATGATATTCTGTGTAAAAAGGTTAAACTTCAAAATCAACACAAGGTCCCACTAGGCGTGCCAATTTGTTTACCGTGGGAATTGGTAAACAACCGCTGATCTTCCAAAAGGTTACTTATTTGGTGACTCGCAGGATCGATCAAATTGATCCTAAGACATGGTTGATTTTGGGGTTTTGACTAAGTTTGATAATAGTTAAATGACAAGAAAATAAAGAAGTTTTGTGTAAATTGCTTGATAGAATAAAAGGAAGGCTTAAAATGAAGGCTTCGACTGGAAAAGTAAATGAAAAAGCAAGTAAAGTTTCTGGAAAATAAATGACTTTGATTAATAAAGTGGTGTTTCACACATACATTCTCAACAATTCTTTCTCTCACGCTGGGTACTCGAATCTATATGAGTAACTTGTATATAATTGTGAACACACGCGAAAAACTGTGTGAACTACTAATATTTATACTAAACACATCCCAAGTAACCGTCGGGCAGTTACACTGCTTCAAGATGACTCCACTTGGCACGTTCACAGCGTTCGACGCTCCAGATCTTGGCACGTTGCACTTGGTAACCGCTGGGAACCGTTTTCCCTCCAAACGTTTGAATCTCAAACCGTTCCACTCTGAACAATCGAACAACTTCGTCGAGAAGCACCTTCGACGTCGAAGGCAACAAGATTCCTACTTAGAAGAAATTCTCTAAGTATATTGCCATCTTCTAACGAGCATTTCGACATACCCAGCTGGTCGAAACCATCCTTCAGCTTTAATGACTTATATTAATAAAACAAGGGTGTCGAATTTAGGAGCCAACAATATGTAACATTTTTTACATTCCACGAATGTCTATGTCACCTTCTGATTCACCTTGGCCATTCAAGTTGATTAGGAGACAATTTCCGATTATTGTCTCCTATGCAATGACAATTAATAAGTCACAAGGTCAATCTCTTGATAGTGTTGGATTGTATTTGCCTACTCCTGTGTTTAGTCATGGTCAATTATATGTTGCAATTTCAAGAGTTAAGAGCAAAAGTGGGCTAAAAATCCTAATTCATGACAAGGAGAATGTACCGTGTTCTACTACTACTAATGTTGTGTACAAGGAAGTCTTTCAAGCACTTTGATAGTTGGTAAACTTTATATCTTATACTTTACGATTCAAATTAAAAATCTATTTTGAATTAAAATATATAGTATGTACATTTTCCATGTATTTCAAGAAGTATATAATTTTTCCTATTTGTTCATGCAGACGTGATTTGTTGATAGGACCGACGCTTGCTACAAATATGGAGTTAAATGCCAACATGGTTTACATGAGACATATACTCAACTGAAAATATGGTAACATACTTAATAATTTAATAATCTATAAATGTAATGTGAATCCAGACGAGACCCGTGCGATAGCACGGGTTTGTTACTAGTATCTCAGAATGATTTGAGGCTTAGAGTCAATTTTTGAGAACATAGGGAAGTCGCCCAGAGGGACTCTTCTGCTGGAGATTTCAGCAAAATGAGTGACGCTGGGCTCCTTCTTAATGTTCTCTATCAGCTTCATTTTCTTCAGATTTTTGGCATTCAGTTGCTTGCCAACAGAAGGTTCCAAAGTGCTGATTTCTTGTGCCTCTGTCAAATGTTCAATCAGCCTATTCTCTGTAAGAATATCTGATATCAATCTTCCCAAGGGTATCCAATCCCTTTTTATACGTTCCTCTTCCCTTGTTTCCTTGACACTTGTTCTGAGATGGTTGAACAGAAGATGAGCTAGATTTATCTTGACCTTCTGAGAGATGAAATAGAGCAGAAACTGCTGATCAATGTTAATGTAATCAGGAGAGCTGGTAGGCTTCCTGTGGTTGAAACAGCCCAGAATGATCTTGGCCCAAATTCTGTGCTTGTCCTTCAAATCCCTTATCTTGCTGGAGGGAAGCCCCAACGTGAAAATTTCCCTTGTAATTACAGCAACATCTGCACATCTTTTTGCCATATCAATACAGTGAATACCACCACCATTGTACCCTATGAGTCTTGCAATCAGGTCTTCAGTAATCACAATCTTCTTCCCCATGATGTAGGATGTGACTTGATGATTTGAAGAAGAAGCGTGAATCCAAAATTCCTTTACCAAAATAGGAAATGTTGGACCCACCAGCCTGTCAAAGTACTTTTCCCAACCTTGAGCTTTAACCTCTTTAGATAAATCAAAACCATTCTCCTTGAGACTGTTGAAATCCACTATTATTTCTGACAGAACCTCTAGGTTTTTGACCGGTGTTAGAAGCATTCTCAATGGTACTTCATATTGTTCAGATGAAGCATCTTTCTGGGAACCTGAAGTTGGAATGCTGGAAGAAGCCATGTTCACACGAGGTTTTTGAAAAAGATTGAAAGGGTTTCTTGAGAAAGAAGAACACAGAAATCAGAAATATTAAGAGAAAACGAAAGTGACGGTAAAGAGTGTGTGAATGGTGTGAAGTGTTTAAATAGATTTCTAAAAAGTTTTTGAAAACATAAACGTTTAAGAGAGAGAAATAAATAATTATTATTAGCATTTAATGATAGCTGATTTTAGGGGATTCAGAAAGATACTTGAACGGTTACCCATGACATGTGTCTCAATGCATCCAATCAGCGCTTTGCCTTTTCAGAAACGTGAACGCGTGTTCAGCCTCAGAAAACAGCTGATGACTGGATGACACTTGTTTGCTTGAGTGAACAACACTTCTATCCTTGAACTGAAGCGCTCAGATCTTCATGGATAGATTCTGATACAATCTGCACTTCTAAGATTCTGAAAGAAGATTGATCAGAAGTTCACAGAGAAATAAACATAATTCTGAGGGTTAATATATAAAATTAAAACAATTTTATTTTGGACAGAGCTTCATGCTGAGATGTTTCAGAATGAAGTTAAACCTATCTCAAGAAAGTGGTTTTGTGAAAATATCAGCCCATTGATGGTCTGTGTTAATAAATTTTAAATCCCTTTCTGAATATAGTCCCTAATAAAATGATGTTTTATTTCTATATGCTTAGCCCTAGAATGTAAAATTGGATTTTTACTAAAGCGAATAGCAGAAGTGTTGTCACAGAGGATAGGAATGTTACTCTCAAATATCTGGAAGTCCTCAAGTTGACTTTTCATCCAGAGCATTTGTGTGTTGCATCCAGCTGCTGCTATGTATTCAGCTTCTGTTGTCGATAGAGCAATTGGGGATTGTCTTTTGCTGGACCATGAGATCATATTTTCTCCCAGAAACTGGCAGCTTCCAGAAGTGCTTTTACGTTCAACTCTGTCTCCAACAAAGTCAGCATCACAGTATCCCACTAAGCTGTAATCACTTGATTTTCTATAAAACAAACCCAGATTAGTAGTACCTTTCAGATACTTGAAGATTCGCTTAACAACTGTTAAGTGAGATTCTCTAGGATCTGATTGGAATCTTGCACAAATGTATACACTGAATAAAATATCAGGCCTTGAAGCTGTCAGATAAAGAAGAGAACTAATCATACCTCTGTAGACCTTCTGTTCTACCTTTTTGCTTACCTCTTCTTTTTCCAGAATGCACGTGGGATGCATTGGAATCTTTGATGGCTTACATTCTGAGAGATCAAATTTCTTCAGAAGTTCTCTGACATATTTGCTCTGATGAATGTAAGTTCCTTCTGGGGTTTGATTGATCTGAATTCCCAGAAAGAATTTCAGTTCCCCCATTAGGCTCATCTCAAATTCTGCCTGCATACACTTAGCAAATTTTCTTCCCAGAGAAGGTTTAGTAGATCCAAAAATGATATCATCAACATAAATATGACATACTAAAATGTTATTCTTAATTGTCTTACAGAATAAGGTTGTGTCCACTTTCCCTCTGGTGAATTCCTTTTCTAACAGGAAGTTTCTTAGTCTTTCATACCAAGCTCTGGGAGCTTGTTTCAGACCATATAGTGACTTCTTTAGTTTGAAAACATATTCTGGATTTTTTGAACTTTCAAAAACAGGGGGTTGGTGCACATATACCTCTTCTTTTATATAGCCATTTAAGAATGCACTCTTAACATCCATCTGATACAGAGTGATGCCTTTATTAACAGCAAATGAAATTAAAAGTCTGATAGATTCTAACCTGGCGACTGGAGCAAAGGTTTCTGTATAGTCTATCCCCTCTTGCTGACTATAACCTTGTGCTACCAATCGTGCCTTGTTTCTGATGACTTCACCTTGTTCATTCAGTTTGTTTCTGAACACCCATTTTGTTCCAATGACGTTGAATCATTTTGGTTTAGGAACTAGATCCCATACGTCATTTCTTGTGAATTGATTCAGCTCCTCTTGCATTGCTAGAATCCAGTCATTGTCCAGAAGTGCTTCATCAAATGTTGATGGTTCAATTAGAGAAACAAGTCCCATGAGGGATTCTTCAGAGTTTCTAAAGCTGGCTCTTGTTCTGATTGGATCTTCCTTTCTTCCTAAGATTGTTTCTTCTGGGTGATCCATGCTGCTTCTGGATGGTCTTTTCTGAAGTTGATCAACAGAAGGTGCTGGATTGCTTGCAGTGCCTCTTTTTGATGTTGAGGGAGTGTCTTTGTTAAGAGCTTCTGATGACTTGTCTTCAATACCTGTGAATTCAACTTCCATACCTGCAAATAATTCATTCTGCTTTGACTTTTGAGAGTCAAGCTTATCATCAAAATGAACACTGATTGATTCTTCAACAATCTGTGTTTCTGTATTGTATACTCTGTACCCTCTTGAGCGTTCAGAGTATCCTAACATAATACACTTTTGTGCTTTAGAGTCAAACTTGTTCAAATAATTTTTTGTATTTAAAATAAAACAAGTACATCCAAATGGATGAAAATATGAAATGTTGGGCTTTCTGTTCTTCCACAATTCATATGGAGTCTTTTCCAGAATAGGTCTTATGGAGATTCTATTCTGAATGTAGCACGCTGTGTTTATTTCCTCTTCCTAGAAGATCTTAGCAACGTTTGTCTCGTTGATCATGGTTCTGGCCATTTCTTGCAATGTTCTGTTCTTTCGTTCTACAACTCCATTTTGCTGGGGAGTTCTAGGACAAGAGAAATCATGCAGAATGCCTTTGTTATTAAAAAATGATTCAAAATCTTTGTTTTCAAACTCTCCACCATGATCACTTCTGACTTTGACGATTCTAAGATCCTTTTCATTCTGAACATAGTTGCAGAAGGTGACAAACACAGTGTGACTCGTCCTTGTGTCTTAAGAACTTTACCCATGTCCATCTGCTATAGTCATCTACGATTACTAACCCATACTTCTTGCCACTGACTGAAGCAGTTTTGACTGGTCTAAATAAGTCAATGTGCAGAAGTTCTAATGGCTTAGAGGTGGAAACAACGTTTTTAGATTTGAAAGATGGTTTTGCAAACTTGCCTTTCTGACATGCTTCACACAGAGCATCTGAATTGAACTTCAGGTTAGGAAGTCCTCTGACCAGATTGAGTTTGTTAATCTGAGATATTCTTCTCATACTAACATGTACCAATCTTCTGTGCCAGATCCATTGCTCGTTGTTAACAGACAGAAGACACTTTACATTCTGACTTTTCAGTTCAGAAAGTTTGATTTTATAAATGTTATTTCTCCTCTTTCCATTAAATAGGATAGTCCCATCTTTCTGACTAACAACTTTGCATGAATTTTGATTAAAGATTATATCATAACCGTTATCACTTAATTGACTTATGGATAACATGTTATGCATTAATCCATCTACTAATAAAACATTACTTATAGAGGGAATATTTCCATTACCTACTGTTCCAGAGCCAATGATCTTTCCCCTCTGATTGCCTCCAAAGCCTACGTGGCCTCCAAGCTTAAGTTCCAGGCTTTGGAACATATGATTTCTTCCTGTCATGTGTCGTGAGCAGCCAGAGTCCAGGTACCATGATTGGTGTTTCTGCTTTGCTGCTAAAGATATTTGCAACATGTATTATTTTATCCTTAGGTACCCATATTTTCTTGGGTCCTGATTTGTTAGTTTTACCAAAACTCTGGTTGAATTTTGGTTTGACAGAATAATTACTACTAGTATATTTGATGTTATGTGTGTGCCCATATACAAAGTGAGAATCAAGTGAAGTGTGTTTTATAACTAAATCCATGGCATTCTTTTGTGTAGGTACCTTACCTTGGTATCCTATTCCTTTTCTTCCATTTCTGCTAACTCCATAGATCATTGAAGCCATTTTGCTTCTATCTATGTTTTTAGCTAGAAACTTCTGAAAGCTGTGATCATACTCCTTGATGATCTCATCAGCACTGCTGGGAGTTTCAGGGATTATTTCCTTCTGAGAGTTTTGCAATAGATTTTCTAATTTTGAAACTTTAACTTTCAACTCAAAATTCTCCAATTTGAGACTCTCAGTTTTATCAGAGTCAGAAGCAAGATTCCTTTTCAGGTTTCTGAATTTGACTCTGATCTGCTGATATCTTTCGAGAACTTCACTAAGGCTTTTAGCTAGTTCAGCCTTAGTAAAGTTAATAGCAAAGTCAGGGAATACCTCTTCTGTGTCTGATTCAGAGTCTGATTCAGAAGCTTCACTGTCTTTTGTTATGTTTGCCATGAGAGCTATGTTTGCTATCTCATCATCTGATTCTGAGTCAGCTTCATATGTGTCAGAGTCATCCCATGTAGCCATGAGACTTTTCTTCTTTTCCTTTCCTAACTTCTTTTTGGGCTTTTCCCTCTGAAGCTTTGAGCAATCACTCTTGTAGTGTCCTTGCTCGTTACATTCATAGCAGATGATGTCTTTGTTGTTTGGCTTTCTGCTTCCTGAAGAGCCTTCAGATCTTCTGTGTCCAGAGGAGGATTCTGACCTTCTGTATCTGGAGGAAGATTCATTCTGATTCTCTGATCTTCTGGGATTCCTTAACTTCCTTTGCCTCTGCTTCCATAATTGATTCACCCTTCTGGAGAGGAGAGACATTTCATCTTCTTCTGATGAGGACCCATCAGAGGTTTCTTCAACAGCCTGCAAAACTTTGGAGTCAGGTTTTCTGTTAGATTTTAAAGCTAATGGCTTACCTTGCTTTTGAGGTTCATCTGCTTCTAGCTCTATCTCGTGACTTCTGAGGGAGCTGACAAGTTCCTCCAGAGAGATTTTGTTGAGATCCTTAGCTAGCTTCAGCGCTGTGACCATTGGCCTCCACTGTTTTGGCAAGCTTCTGATGATCTTCTTAACATGATCAGCAGTAGAATACCCTTTGTCAAGAACTTTTAGACCAACAACCAGAATTTGAAATCTTGAGAACATCGTTTCAATTGATTCACTTTCTTCCATCTTGAATGCCTCATACTTCTGAATGAGCGCAAGAGCTTTAGTTTCTTTGACTTGAATGTTGCCTTCATGCGTCATTCTCAGAGAGTCAAACATATTCTTTGCAGTGTCTCTGTTTGATATCTTTTCATATTCAGAGTAAGAGATGGCGCTGAGAAGAATTGTTTTGGCTTTGTGATGATTTCTGAAATCACGCTTTTGTTGATCAGACATTGCTTTCCTGTCAATCTTCTGACCACTTCCATTCACTGGGTGCGTGTATCCATAAGTTACCATATCCCACAGATCAGCATCATGGGCCAGAAAGAAGCTTTCAATTCTGTCTTTCCAGTAATCAAAGTTCTCTCCATCAAAGACTGAAGGTTTGCCACTGAATCTGTCTCTTTCTTCATTGTTGTCATTGCTGATGTTTTGATGTGGTCCTGCCATTGTGTTTTTCTAACGCTGGATATTGTACTGACACAGTTAAGTGTTATAAGCTCAGAACCAGGCGCTCTGATGCCAATTGAAGATGTGAAAAACACAAGAAGGGGGGTTGAATTGTAAAACTTAAAATCAAATGCAGACAACACGTTATTTTTATCCTGGTTCGTTTGATCTCAAACTACTCCAATCCACCCGTCAAGGTGATTTCTCCTCTCTCCAACGAGGTCTTAATCCACTATATTCAACTGAATACAACAACTACTTTAACAACTGTTAAAGCCTTCTTGAGTCTAACCACAAACCGGTTTATCTCAAGGAATTTCTCTTACAGATAATTGAACAAAAGTGTGTTTGATGTTTTCTAATAAAACTATATATCACAACTGTGATAATACCCAATATGAAGCTTATAATAAAAACTGGATTGCTAGAGCTATAGAGTAAGCATGGTTGAAAGCTTAGCAAATGTGAGAGTGTGCGTGAAGATGATTAGCTTAGGCGTGTATATGCGTGTAGAGTATTAGCCATTTCTTTTCTCACTGACTTGTTTAAATAGCCTAAGAATAGATACGTTGCTGTCCATAAATCCATTTCAATGCTCATAACGTTCTTTCCTTTTTGAGAAGATCTTTATCTTGGAATAAAGCCGTTGGTAATTAATCTGTCTTGAATGCATAGTAACGTTGACACTTCAGAGTGTTATGCTAATGATAATCAGAGTGTTCTTGGCTTTAGCTTATTCTGACGCTTCTGAGTGCTGATGACATGGTTAGGATCTTGATCAGAGTCAGAGTATGTTATGTTCATATTATGTTCATCAGGCTTCAGCGTAGCATATGTTATTTGATCTTTTGATGCTGACATATCTTCTGATGCTGATGTTGATACTGATATTCTGATGTTGATTCTATCAGAGTTTCTGTAAATACACAACATAATTTTAAGTAGCATATATGTCTTATATAAATCTCATAATTCATTTAATCTTGTATTTTGTTATCATCAAAACTCTAACTGAGGGTTGTAGACTCAAACTATGTTCTAACATTATGCCTTTATTTTACGTCTTTACTTTTATGCACCATTTACTTTAGCATTTACGTTACACGCAATTTTTATCTTTGCTCACCTGATCATTTATCTTTATATCATTTTAATTTTGCTCACTTGAGTTTTCTTTTTCTTTTTGAAGACACTTAATAACCAACTTTAACACTAAAAGGCTTTAAGGTTACTTGGACTATTTGGTTACTATCCTTAGCATTATGGAGTTGTGAACCTCTTGGACTTAGGATTAGAAGCCTTGATACTCTTTGGGACCTTGTGACTCTGTTGTTATTTTGTCTGGAGTTCTTGGTGTTTATCCCAATACATTGGGTTATTTGTTTTCTTTGTGTGCAGGTTATTCTTATTATATGTTTTGTCTATGATTGGGAATTAATCTGTATACAACCGTTACTCTGCCTAATTTTTGTGAAAACTTAATGGATTTAAAGCTTGGTTCTCTTAAGAGGTTTATTATCTTTGCTTGTTTGGTTTCAATCCAAAGGATGGGAATTCTATATTGACTCATTATGTCAAGTGTTGGCTTCTTGTTCGTTAGACGGTTGTTTTCTCTAGCTTTTACCTTATGCTTTAGGATAGTCCCTTCATCTTCTCCCATATTCTTAAATTTAAAAAATCTTCTCCAACCTTTTCAAAACTCTTCTTGTTTTTTTAACTTGAACCTCTTTCATAATAAACTTGGACTTAGGTCGATGCATTTTCAAAAACATTTTCTTGATCAAACTTTAACTAACTTAATCATAATTTGACATTTTTTGTGAGAAAATTAAAAGTCAATCAATATCATCCAAACCATTTTTCCACTTTGGCTTTTTACTAAAATTTTCTCAAAATATTAGACTCTTGTCAATCCTTGCAATGATGCGAGCTACTATACTTCTAGGATATGTAGTAAAGTGAGATATTTTCCACTTGGGTGTGAGTGACGCTTTTTTGATTTTAAAATCCAAGCTATATCATCCACTTTGATATGATGCCAATTCTCATTTCTCATAATCGTGGGTAGTAATTATGTCTTCCACTCGGATATGAAGATGATGTCTCATCTCTTAAAATTAACCAACACAAGTTTTTTAAATTTTTTTAAAGGTGAACTACGAGTACCCTGATCCCTTATTGCATAGAAGGTGGTACATAGGCACTAAAGGTTCGCAACTATGGCGGGTTCAAAGAAGTTCCTGCGGAGTATCGTAGATGTTTAGGGTGCTAATACCTTCCCTTTGCATAACCGACCCCTATACCTAGATTCTCTACCCCTATTTTTTGGGTTATTTGTTATTTTCCCATTCCTCTGGAAATAATAAAGCGCTGTGGCGATTTTTATTTGATCTGTACCAGTCAAGTCAATTCAATGGCTTAGTCTCAAAATTTCTACCTCTACAAAAAATGGCGATTTCACTGGGGAAGGATCGACCAAATGTTGGTCTATCTCTAAGTGGCTTAAGTCTATCTTTGTTTATATTTGTGTATGTGCTATTATTTGTTGTATATTATATGTTGTATATATGTTTGTTTGGATTTTCCTTGTTTTCTCGATGCTTGGTGATTTCTCATAAGTCCTCTACTCGGACTTGGGAAAACTTAAAATAGGACAGTAGGTATAGTCACGTTAACTTTCAGGGAGGAATCCCAAAAAAGGAGACATGAGATCCCCCACTCAGTGGAGGCCCCTTTGACTATTGTATTTTTTTTTACCGAGCAATCGAGAAGAAGTGTTGCTTTAAACCTAGGAGCCTGCTGAAGCTGATGACCGTAGAACCCTTAACACATCTTGGCCTTTTAGGTATAGTGCGGAAATTATGACGGAGCAATCCGAAGTGGTTATCACGCAATACTATACTCAAACGAGTTTTTCTTGAGAATATTACTAATTACCTAGTTAAACGGGACTTTGGTAATATCCGAAGGAAGGATGTCGACTCTGGGAACCTTTTAGAACCTTGCTCGGCAGGGTATAAACCATTAGTCCTTACGTTGTGGGTAATACCTTGGACTTCATACTCGTGACGTCGAACCTATGAATCCCCCATGTTTATGATCTTGTGTGTGATTGTTGCATCATGCATTCATGCATCCATAAGCATTATTTAAAACAGTTGTTTCAAGGAACTTAAAGTTGATATTTTGCAAATAACTCAGGTAATTTTTATCCATAGATTTCGGAAAAATAAAGACTCAGAAGTACACTTTCAAGGATCCTAAGATATAGGAACTGGTGAGTTTGATCCCTGAGATTGGGAGCTCTATAGATTTCTGAAAGAAGTGTGGATCTATCACGTCTCTTATGAAGCTCAAGATGAACGAGGGTATTCTTTCTATATTGGTCCAATTCTATGATCCGTTGTGCTAGTGTTTTAATTTCTTGGATTATCAGCTGATGTCTACATTGGAAGAGTATTCTTACTTACTTTGTTTACCTATTTTTGATTGTGTTTCTTTCACCGGCTTAGAGAGAGAGAGCCTAAGTCTCATGAGATTACAGTCATGAATCATTTGAAGAAGTCAGAGATTGAGGCTAACATGACTACTAAAGGAGGAATCATAGGTTTACCTGCTCAGTTTTTATTGGAGAAATCTTGTTACTTTGCTAAGATGAATAATACAATTGCTTTTGAAGCTATCTTTGCTTTGCTTGCCTATGGGTTATTCTTGTTTCCTAATATTGACAAATTTGTGGATGTATAAGCCATTAGGATCTTTTTTATTGGAAATCCAGCCCCTACCTTGCTAGGAGACACTTATTATTCCATTCACCATCAGAATCATTATCAAGGAGGAATGATAATATGTTGCACGATGTTGTTGTATCAGTGGTTTATTTATCACTTACCTCAAGCTAATGCTTTTTGGGATCCTAAGAAGGAACCTTGTCGGGCCCCAAAGATTATGGCTCTCACTCATTCTGACATTGATTGGTATCATCAAGCTTATTATGATGTGGAGATAATTGATATCTGTGGCAGTTTCCCCAATGTGCCTCTTCTTGGTACAAAGGGATGAATTAACTATAATCATGTTCTTGTGCATCGGCAACTTGGATATCCAATGAGAGATAAGCTAAATAGAATTTATCTGAGTGTTTTCTTTCTCAAATAATGAGAGGATCATAAGGAAGCTAAGGAAGAGATTACAAAGGCTTGGCGTCATATTCACAGGAAGAGTAGAAAAGATTTGGGACCAAGAGGATCTGTTTCTTTAGAGCCCCATCTCCGTTTGATACAAGCAAGGGAAACTCAGTTGAAGATGCCATATTCTCGTGAAGAACCTATACTTGATATGTTTTTAAGGACTACTTCTCCCCTTTTAGATGATTTGGAAGAACTTCAACTTGCCCTAGTTAGGATGCAGCAAGAGAAGGAAGCATGGAAGAACAAGTATCAGACTTTGGAGGTGTCCTACCAAACAAAATTGAAAGAGAAGGATGACTTGATCGAGATTTTTTAGAGTCATGTTGTGGAGATGATGGAGAAGAAAGAGGATTTATTTTCCTCTAGAGCTCAATCAGGACCTAGTTGCCCACTTTCTGACTCTGGTAGTTGGAAAGAAGTCGCCGACAAGAATGTATAAGAGAACAAGCAGTTAAATGCTCAGATTGTAAGACTCGTGGGAAAAGCGTCAGTGTGTAGAGATCTTCATCAGCTTTGGCTCCTTAGGAGTTTAGATTCCATATTTATTCTCTTGTACCTAGGATCATTGAAACTTGTACTAAAACTTGTAATCCATTCCGAAGTTATTATAACAAAATTTTCAGTATTTCAAAATGTGTTAGTACTTTAATATTTGCAATTTCCTATGATTCTTTGAGTTCCTTGAAATAAAAATAATAATAAATAAGTCATATGAATTGCATATCATGCATCACTTTGCACATATTCTTGCATTTATATTCATACCCAGGTGTCTTATTGTGTTTCTCTACTTTGTTCAGTCAACAAGTTGTTTCATCGATACAATACTCTGACTAGTTCTAGAAAGAAAATGGAGAATCTTGAACAAGAGAATCACGAGTTGTGCAAAGAAGTTACTAATTTAAGGGCCGATATGGTCAATCTAAATGCTTTAGTGGAATCTTTGGTGGCTACTCAGAATCAGCCACCACACGCTCCTCTGTCTCCTCGTACTACTCAGCCACAACAGACAAATGTTGCTTTCGAGGTTCCGTTGGTTCCCATTTCTGTTACTCATGTTTCTGCTTCTCAATATCATATGCCTCAAGGTTACCCGTAGGGAATTCCTGAGAATATCATGCCAGAAAGTTACAACCATGATTCTCAAGTTGCTCAATTTTCTCAAATTGGTGCTATTTTTGCGCCTCCTGTGGTGCATGCTACTCCTGTTGCTAATAATGAGATTCATCATGTTGTGCCTTCTACAATGAATGTTATGCCTATTATCAATGATGGAATTCGCCATCCTGCTCCTCCACCAAGCGAAATTTTGGGCTTCTATGACCGATTGGATGATTTTCAGGATCAGTTCAATGAAATGTAGAAAGAAATGAAGGCTATTCGAGGAAAAGAAGTATTCGGACAGAATGTCAGTGAACTCTACTTAGTTCCTAACATAAAAGTGCCAGCGAAGTTTAAGGTTCTAGAATTTGAGAGGTACAAGGAAAACTCTTGTCCCCGTGACCATCTAGTGATGTATATCAGAAAGATGTCAACCCATACTGATGACCAACACTTGCTTATTCATTTCTTCTAGGATATTTTAACCGGTGCCACTTTGAAATGGTATATAGGTTTGGACAGTAGCAATATATGCACCTTCAATGATTTAGGTGAAGCTTTTATCAAGTAGTATAAGTACAATATATTTATGGCACCTGACTGTGAACAATTGAGAGCGATGGTTCAAAAAGATAAAGAGTCATTCAAAGAATATCTGCAGCGTTGGTGTGAAGTTGCTGCCAAAGTGGTACCCCCGATGGGAGAGCAAGAAATGGCCAAGGTCTTCTTGAAAACCCTTGGATCATTTTATTATGAAAGGATGGTTGCTAGTGTGCAAAGTGATTTCTCTGAGATGGTAAGTATGGGTGTTCGTCTATAAGAAGCTGTCAGAGAAGGACATTTGACAAAAGACGAAGGAACACAAAAATCCTCATATGGGTTTTCTAGAAAGAAAGAGAAACAAATGCTGCCGTTAAGGAAAGAAAGTTTAGGCCACCAAGAAGACATCATCGGTACCAATAACAAGTTGCTATTGTGACCCTTGTCGTCAATGTATCTCTAACTACTATTGGCTATCAGAGACCACCTCCTCAAGGAAATCAAGGTCAAAGTCAGAGGAAAGAAGCTTTTGAGCCTATTCCAATGAGTTATACAAAATTGTTTAGGCTTTAATTTAAAAGAAATTGGTGCAGGCTAGGCCTCTCCCTACTATACCTTCACATTTACCATGGTATTATAAGGCGAACAAGACTTGTGCTTTTCATCAAGGAGCCCTAGGGCACAACATCGAAAACTGTTACCCCTTGAAGTCCGAAGTGCAGAAGATGGTGAGATCTGGCCTCCTATCCTTTAAAGACGTTGGTCCTAATGTGGAAGATAATACACTACCAAAACATGGAGGTACAAATGTTGTAAATATGGTTGCTGGATGTCCTGGAGACTTCCGGATTTTTGATATCAACCTGGTTAGAAGTGATTTAGTGAAGATGCATGTTGATCTATGTGAATTCAGTTATTATACACATGACCATGTGGTTGTAGTATTTGCAGTACATATATCCATGGATGTGATAAAGTGAGAGATGATCTTTAAGAAATGATGAATGAAAGTCTTATCCACATGATCAGACCAAGGGCTGAATATGAAGAAGACGTAAATATGGTTTACGGATGTCCCGGTGTATTTTGGATTTTTGGTGTGAATTATATTAATGGTGATCTGGTACAACTGCATGCTACATTTTGTCACATGGATGACCAAGAAGAACATCATTATAGGTCCTGTCAGATATGCCGTAATGATTCTCGTGGTTGTTCTATCGTAAGAAGAGGTGTTCAGTTATTGCTAGATAATGGTACAATCAAAGTGACATGCAATAGATATGATTACAATGAAGTTAATGTGATAGAAGATTACTCAGTTGAGGTCATGTATGATGATGAATATGTTTCTATTGATGAGTTCTTTTCTTCTGATGAAAGTATGTTCTCCGATAATGATTCTGCAATACCTAAATATTCCGAGGTGGGAGTGAATGTCATTCTGCCATGTTATGGAGTTCCCACTCCAATATAGATTGAGTACCATAGTAAGCTTGTTGTTACTCCCATGGCTATTTGTCTATCTGGTCCTATTCCATATGAATCAGACAAAGTTGTGCCTTATAAGTACAATGCAACTAGCTTTGAAGATGGTGTGGAAATTCCTATCTAACCTTTGTCCCATGTCGAGAATATTGTTGAAGCTACTCAGGTACCCCACAGTGGTCGTGTCTTCGCCCCTACCTTTTGAGGGGATGTTAATTCTGATAAAAAGTTTGTTGATAATATTGAACCTAAGAAAATGATAGGAGGATCTAGTGGCGATGCCTTGGAAAAGGATGTGGATGACTTGTTGAAAATCATCAAGATGAGTGATTACAAGATTGTGGATATGTTGTTGCAAACTCCATCTAAAAATTCCATTCTAGCCTTGCTAATGAACTCTTCTGCTTATCGAGAATCTCTGATGAGAGTTCTGGATCATGCTTTTGTTGAAAGTAATATGTCTATGGATCAGTTCATCAGTGTTTTGGGGAATATTACGTCTTGTAATAATATGAGCTTTTGTGATGACGAGTTTCCTGGTGAAGGAAGAAACCATCACCTGGCTCTCTATATTTCCATGAATTGTAAGAATGACTCTTTGTCCAATGTGCTTATTGACAATGGGTCTGATTTGAATGTCATACCAATAAGTACTCTCTTGAAGCATAAGTACCAGGGAGCTCCATGCACCCAAGTGGCATTATAGTGAAAGCATTTGATGGTTCGAGGAAGTCTGTCATCGGAGAAGTAGATTTTCCTATTCACAAAGGTCCGCACTTATTCCAGATTACCTTTCAGGTTATGGATATTGTTCCTACCTATAAATTTTATTGGGACGACCATGGATCCATGAAGCATGAGTTGTTACTTCAACCTTGCACCAGAAGCTGAAATTTTGTCGTGAAGGGAAGATAATTATTGTGAACAGTGAGCAAGCTCTGTTGATATCTCATTTGTCTTCCTTTAGCATTGTAGAAGCTGAAGAAGCCACTGTTGGAAATCAGTTCCAAGCTTTGTTAATTGATAATATATGGAAGAATGAGGATTTTATCGCCTTGTTTAAGGATGCACACGAGGTAGTACAAAAAGGCCCTATCAAGGTGTGGCGGAGGGTCATTAATCCTCCTGTGAACATGAATGGTACTAGTTTGGGTTTCTCCATAAAGAAGAAGGCCGTGAAGCCGAAGTCCGCTTTGAGTAAATATCAATACATCTTTTACAGTGCAGGCTATCTTCATCCAACTACTCTAGGGATTAACGTTATTCTCAAAGATGAATCAAAGCAAGAGATGCTGAACTTCGTGATGCATGGAGTCAGAGTCCAGAGTTGGATCACTGTTGATGTTCCTTCTTACATTCATATTTCAAAGTATTTTTTTTTTTTTAGTCTTTTCAAAAATTTTTCACTCTGCCCAAGGTAAAAGTAATGATGTTGTATGGGCATATCTGTTGTTTTGATTTTTAAAATCATTAATATAAGTTACTTTTTATTCCCAAATTACGTCTTTATTTTCTAGTTTTTCTTAGAAAATGGTAATAAAAAAAACCTACCTAAATAAATAATAACTATAAATAAATATGCATAATCACTTGTTACATGTTTCAGTTTCTAAAATCAATCATAAATCATATGTGCAGATTAATTAAAAAACCCGTTGAGTACAAGGACCCTGCCCCCTCTCCCAACTTGTTACATGTTTCAGTTTCTAAAATCAATCATAAATCATATGTGCATATTAATTAAAAAACCCGTTGAGTACAAGGACCCTGCCCCCTCTCCCAGCTTGAACATTAATTAAAGTCTTAATGTGCGTTGATTATAGAGATTTAAACAAAGGAAGTCGAAAAGATGACTTTTTATTACCACATATTGCTACGTTGGTTGACAATACAACAAAATTCCAAGTGTTTTCGTTCATGGACAAATTTTCTGGATACAATAAAATCATAAAGGCTCTTATGGACAAGGAAAAAACCACGTTTATCACACCCTAGGCAATATTCTGTTATAGAGTGATGTCCTTCGAGTTGAAGAACGCTGGTGCGACATACTAGAGGGCTATAAAAACCCTATTCCATGATTTGATGCATAAGAAAATTGAGGTATATGTTGCTGATATGATTGCCAAATCTTAGACTGAGCAAGGGCATATAGAAGATTCGTTGAAATTATTTTAGCGTTTGAGGAAGTATCGTCTCCGCTTGAATCCAAATAACTGCACTTTTGTTGTTCGTTCAGGAAAATTGCTAGGTTTCATTGTCAGCCAAAAAGGAATTAAATTCAACCCTGATAAAGTTAAGGCAATTCAAGAAATGCATGCACCAAGAACTGAAAATCAAGTTATAAGCTTTATTGGACGTTTGAATTACATTTCCAGATTTATTTCCCATATGACTGCAACATGTGAACTGATCTTCAAGCTGTTAAATAAAGATCAAGGTTGTGTATGGACAAGCGATTTCCAAAGGGAATTTAAAAGCATTAAAGAATATCTGCTTGAACCTCCTATCTTGCTCCCTCCTGTTGAAGGAAGACCACTGATGATGTATCTGATTGTGTTAGATAATTCTATGGGCTGTATTTTGAGACAACAAGATGAAACGAGAAGAAAAGAATATGTCATTTTTAAATCTCAGCAATAAGTTTAATGACTGTGAGTCACATTATTCTATGATTGAAAACCATGTTGTGCTTTGGTCTAAGCGACAAAGCAATTGCGACAATATATGTTGAATCATACCACTTGGTTGATTTATAAAATGGATCTAATTAAATATATTTTTGAAAATCCTGCTCTTACTAGAAGAATTTCCCATTGGCAGATGCTGTTGATTGAATATGGTATTAAATCTCATACTCAGAAGGATATAAAAAGCAGTGTGTTGGCAGATTATCTTGCTCACCATCCAGTTGATAATTATCAGTCTGTTAAATATGATTTTCTGGATGAGGATATGATGTATTTAAAAGTAAAAGATTGTGATGAAACTTTTCCTGAGGAAGGTCCTGATCCTGAATTCGGGTGGGGTGTGGTGTTTGATGGAGTTGTAAATGCTTATGGGAAAGGAATTGGTGTTGTGATTATCACTCCCAATGGGTCACATATCCCTTTTAGTGCAAGGTTGGCATTTGATTGTTCCAATAATATGGCAGAGTATGAAGCTTGTATCACGGGTCTTGAAGAGGCTATAGATCTCAAAATTAAAATTCTAGATGTATATGGCGATCCATCTTTGGTAATAAATTAGATTAAAGGAGAATGGGATACTCATCACGTTGGCTTAATTCTCTACAAAGATTATGCTAGAATATTATTACCTTTCTTTAATAAAGTTAAATTCCATCATATTTCGAGAGATGAGAATCAGATGGCAGATGCTTTAGCCACTCTGGCTTCTATTTATCAAGTAAATGCTGTGAATAATGTACCTCAGATCACAATTCGACATCTGGATAGGCCAACTCATGTATTTGCGACAGAGGAAACATCAGACGAAAAAACCTTGGTATTATGATATCAAGCATTTTCTCCAAACTCGGGAATACCCGATTGGTGCGTCCAATAAAGATAGAAAGACATTGAGAAGGTTGGAAAGTAGCTTTTTCCTCAATGAAGATCTGCTATACCATAGAAATTATGACATGGTCTTGCTCAGATGCGTGGATAGACATGAAGCAGACATATTGATGCATGAGATCAATGAAGGTTCCTTTGGTACCCGTGCCAATGGACATTCAATGGAAAAGTTACTATTGGCTGAAAATGGAATCTGGTTGCTACAAATTTGCAAATAAATGTCATAAGTGTCAGATTTATGCCGATAATATTCATGTTCCTTCGATGCTTCTCAATGTTATTTCTTCCCCGTGGCCTTTTTCTATGTGGGGTATTGATATGATTGGAATTATTGAGCCCAAGGTGTCGAATGGACATTGTTTCATCTTAGTGGCAATTGACTACTTCACCAAGTGGGTGGAAGCAACTTCCTATGCTAATGTCCCCAAGCAGGTGGTAGTACGCTTTATCAAGAATAATCTTATATGTCAATATGGTGTGCCAAACAGGATTATCACTGAAAACATATCAAATTTGAAAAATAAGGTGATGACAAAACTTTGTGAAGAATTCAAGATTGTCCATCACAAGTCGTCTCCTTACATGACTAATTTGAATGGGGTTGTTGAAGCTGCTAACAAAAACATCAAGAAGACCATCTAGAAATGGTTGTTACCTATAAGGATTGGCATGAGATGCTCTCTTTTGCTTTGCATGCGTATCGTACATCCGTCCGTACTTCAACAGAGGCAACCCCATTCTCTCTTGTGTATAGTATGGAAGCAGTGCTCCCCATCGAGGTTGAGATTCCCTCTTTGTGTGTGATAATGGAAAATAAGTTGTCAGAGGCTAAATGGGTCCAGAACCGGTTTGACCATTTGAATTTGATCGAAGAAAGAGAATGAAAACTTTGTGTCATGGTCAATTATATCAGAAAAGAATGAAGAAAGCTTTTGATAAGAAGGTCAAGCCTCATGAATTCAAAGAAGACGACCTCATGCTCTGAAATATCATGTCTTTTAAAACTAATTCTAAGGGCAAGTGGACTCCCAATTATGAAGGCCTAAAACTTAGGCAAAAGTTAGGGATTTCTTGGCAATTAACTCTATCCAACAAGACTTGATCATTGAAGCAACAATCTTCTCAGATCCTCATCACACTTCAACTGAAGTCTCTGCTCAGGAATTCAAAGTTGTTAGGGGGAATAGTGGTCATTGTATTTTAATGTACCTTTTCCATATATTTACCATTTTCAAAACTTTGTAATCATCCTTGGAGTCTCCCCATTCGTAGACTATCATTCTATTAATAAAGTTTGAGCCTTTATCCAATTCTTTGTAGTTATTATTATATTTTGTTTGCAAAAATTTCATTTATTATTGATAGTAATTTTCAAAACAAAAAGATTTAATAATAAAAATGTTTTGAAAAGAATTTACAAATTACTTTTTACTTCATATTTTGTGATTCAAGTAGAACAAAAGTAGTGACTCCAAGTATGGGCGAACCCCGAAGTTTTAAAAAAGATTCCCCAAGAAAGATATCCCAGGTTATTCTTGCTGGTATACGAATGACCCTATTGTGTTTCATTCCTCATATAATTTAAGATCATACCAATTGATATATGGTGCAATATCGGGTCTGTAATCCCATCTTCCCCAATTAAGTTTTGGTTGTTTATTAGATTTTGGGTTAGCACGAATTGATGCCTCTATCCCAAATTCTCCAGTCAGGACATGACATAGATTTTTTTCCAGTTGAGCAGCTAGACAAGGGCAATATCTTTTCAAAGAAGCGTTGAAACAGGTGTCAAATATTTGGTTTTTCTCTCGCCAAGTGTTGAGTTTGATTTAAAATCCCCATAATTTTGACTTCTTGTTGTATTGTTAAACTTCTTAGATCCCCAAATGAAACTGAGATTATGCTTCTCGCTGAAAGTTGTTATACCCATGAAGCTTCATAATTTCTCCCATATAAGTTTTCACAACCATTACTCTTGATATTGAAGAATGTATTTTGGCCCCCCTCGATGATGTGGTGTTATACTCCCCAATGAAGTCAGCTTGAGATCCCTAGTTGAAGTCTCGACGATATGGTTTTTAGCTTCCCTAGTGAAGTCAATATTATAATCTCTAGTGAAAGTCTAGATGATGAGGCATTGTCTTCCCTAAAGAAGTTTGTATGATATTCCCCGATGAAGCCTGGGAAGGGTGATATATCCTTGCATCTTGTATTGGTTTATTGCTATCACATTGTGCTTCGATTTTGTTTAAAACCATATTTCTTCCTAGTGGAGTTAAGCCATAAAGTAGGAATTTGTTTCTTCAGTTGGTTCCTACTGTCTTATGGAATCTTCATCCTGGATGTTATTTAGCCGAGTGTTGACTTTACCCAACTTGGTTTTGTCTGGTTATTTCCCAATGTTGTATGTCTATTTTGTCAGCACATGCATGATAACATTCATACGTTCTTACATACATCATGCATATATGAATTTAAAATTCATTACTCATTTGCATTCATTAATACTTTTGTTGACATTTTACCCTCTTTACAGAGTTATGTTACCCTCTCTCCATTAGAATTGTCAACCTTAAGCAGAAAATGTATATCCTTTCAAATTCTCCACTAAGTTATCTCTCGTGTATGAATTTTGATTTATCCATCCTTTTCAGCTCATTATCTAGATGGAACATGATTCCCATTTGAGCTTATTCTTCATTGGATGCTATCATGGTTGACTATTTCACTCCGGTTTATTTCTGTTTTGAATCTGTTGTTCCCGGCAACATTATTATTCTGATTTCTGCAGGTTTTGAGCCCTGGATTTAGAATGTCAATTTATTTTGCACGAGAATACTTTACCTCCTCAGTAGGAATGTATTGGAATTTCCCCAGAGAAGTCATATTTCTTTTCCCAATAGGCTTCTTATATCATCAAATGGCATGTCTCTTTATTTGAGAAACATGTACTTCCCCAGTAAGTCTGTTAGTTCGCAGAGAAGATAAAGTTTTGTTACTCCGATGAATGGTAGTCTTGCCATTATGGGAGATAGTTCGTTGTTGAGATGTTTACTCCTATGAATGGTAGTCTAATCATTATGTGAGATATTTCTTTGTTGAGATGTTTACTCAGATGAATGGTAGTCTCGTCATTATGGGAGATAGTTTGTTACTGAGATGTTTACTCTGATGAATGGTAGTCTCGTCATTATGGGTGATAGTTTGTTGTTGAGATTTGTTGACTCCGATGGATGTTAGTCTCGTCATTATGGGAGATAGTTCATTGTTGAGATGTTTTACTTCGATGAATGGTAGTCTCGTCATTATGGGAGATATTTTTTTATTGAGATGTTTACTCCGATGAATGGTAGTCTCTTTATTAAGGGATATATTTCGTTGTTGAGATGTTTAATTCGATGAATAGTAGTCTCTTCATTAAGGGAGATAGTTCATTGTTGAGATTTGTTCACTCCGATGAATGGTAGTCTCGTCATTATGGAAGATAGTTTGTTGTTGAGATTTGTTTACTCCAATGGATGGTAGTCTCGTCATTATCGGAGATAGTTCGTTGTTGAGATTTGTTTACTCCAATGGATGGTTGTCTCATCATTATGAGAGATAGTTCGTCATTGAGATTCACTTTGCTCTAGAAGAAGTTTATATGTTTCCAGTCATAAGTGCTGATGTCAGTCATTTGTTACCTACCCTAATATTGGTATTTATCGATATTATCTTACCATTTCTGTGCCTTATGAGTCAATGTTACTTTTTTGCTATCTTCTCTGTGAGTTGATACTTCGCAGTTATCAATTGATCATTGTCATCCATTACTTTCTCCTCATTATTTGAGTTGATGATGCCTTATCTCCTCCTTGGGCTTTACCCCACTAGAGTTGAGTCTTCTATTCCCCAATGATTTACTTTCCTAGTCAGACTTTCTTTTGATCCTTTATTTTATTTCCAGAATTCCCATTGGTGTCCTGTGTCGCCTTTGGAGTGTATTGGTTTGCATGCATAATCGTAAGCATGGCATGGAATCTTAAGGCCAAAAATAGAGATTATTTTATATTTAAGTATCTTCAATTGCGTCGAGACAAAGAGTTTAACCTTCACATCTCTGGATAGAAGACACTTAAACAATGGCAGCTGTTATACCCCAATTTTTGCCCCTAAGATTTCTCATCATCTCACTTTTATCAATACAACAAGATTACATATTAGGGTTTGTTCTCCATATCTTAATAATATTATTAAATATTCTCTTAAGAAATTACCAAGCACCTTGAAGTGTTTATCTTATACATGTTTTCTTTAAACTAACATCATATTATGTATATATGTTTCGTTAAGTGTTCATATTAAAGGGGGTGATAAAATTGCATTCATCTCACCATTTAACCTAGGGTTGAGGGTTGGTTCTCAATCAAATGACTCTTCAATGGATTTCAAGAGATCAAGTTTCAAGGATATATCCATGATGTCAAATATTTGTGGCTCAAAGAATTCCCTCACCTTATTTAGGTTAAACTTTCCTAAAGGTTGGAGTTGACATTCACAAAAGAGATAGGTTCATGTGTTTATTTCCAACCCTTCTTCAAAAAGCTTCATTGAGACTTAAGCTCCATTTTTTTAGTGTTCTTCAAGAAAATATCATTTAAAACCTATTATGGTTCTTAATTCTTTGTTTTGTTAAGAAAGATTAAAATATTCAAAGTTTGGTTCAACAAGTTTGACCTAATTGAGCAAATGCTTGATTTAGTGATCACAAGTGCATAACTATCTCAATTTTCAACATTTTGAGTTCATTCTTTATGCTATGGATTCTTATCATCATCAACAACAACCTCTATTCATAAGACAAGATCCAATTATACAATAATATTATCAAAAGTTAAAAGGGGTTTCAAGTTATTTTTGGCACTCTCTGAGCTAGGGTTTGTTGACTTCCAAGGACCATATCTTACTAACTTTTTTATATTTTTGAGTGACTCAAAATCCATGATCTCTTTAAAGGTTCCTTAATAAGCTCTATTAGGAATTATTAGGCTAATTTTAAATGTAAGATCATTAATGATTGAGAAAGATTACAAGTCTCCTTGAAAGGTCTTTGAATTTTAGGGTTTAACTTCAAATGATCATAACTTGGTCATTTTTTATCTCCTTTAGCCCATTATTTTGCCATAATGATCTTAAGGGTGTGAGATTTAGCTCTTATGTTATTTAAAAGCTTAAAAATGATTAGAAGATGCCTTAAGAGTTCAAAATATTATAGGTCACTTCATGGATTTCCATCAACTTCACAAGGTTATAACTCTACCAATATTTGGAGTTTTTGAATCCTAAATCGGCAATAAGAATCATGCCTTGAGGAATCCTAAATCGTGTTGCAGAAGTCCTATTTCAAAGAGTTTTTCTCATACTTCTTTCAGGTAGATTACTCATTCATTTTGCCTCAAATAAGTTCCTAATATATTCTCCTCATCTCTTTGAATCTCACATTTTTTATAGTTTTCGTTTTCGTTGAGAATTGACCATGTAATCTTGAAACTTAAGTGCTTACTATTTTATGTGTTTTTTTTCAAATTAAACATTGTACAATTTATATAAATTTTTCGTGAGACCATGGTTGAGTTCGTCTCAATGAGACGCTTCGAATGGTACTAGTTTGGCTTGCTAATTTTACAGTTTTGAAGATCACGATTTGAGGTTGGCTGGAGGTTGAAGATGATGACATGTCCGTCTTCAACCAATGACATTTAGCCACATTATTTTTTTGAAATAGATTTGGTGTTTCACTTTACCATGCGCGCTTTTCATTAGCCCTTGGATCTGACTACTTAAGTGAGTCAGACTCCATCTAACGCGCCACATTTAAAGTTTCTTTTTATTTTAATTTAATTAATAAAAATATATCCCGTGTAATTTTCAAAAGGGTCAATATCAAGCACAGTGCGCTAGGTCCTTTGGATCTGTTCATTAACGCGTTTTGACTATGATCAGATGGTTCACATTATTTTGACATTTTTTTTATTTTTTTATTTTTTGATTTAATT
The DNA here is from genome assembly GCA_948472305.1 of Vicia faba. NCBI lineage: Eukaryota > Viridiplantae > Streptophyta > Magnoliopsida > Fabales > Fabaceae > Vicia > Vicia faba. The sequence goes on along the minus strand of OX451740.1, from coordinate 80,624,666 downwards.
ATTTTTAACTGCAAAAATTCATTTCAACTTCTAAAATTCTGAAAAAATTCTCAAAAATATTTTTGATTTTTCCCTTTCTGAAATATACTTATTCGAAAATTTATTTTATGATTTGATATTTTTTATGATTTTTTCACTTTATTTAACTTCTTTAAATTGATTAAAAATATTTTTTTTGATCTTAAAATTCTGGAAAAATTATGGAAGGATCCAATGACCTCTTGACAAATATTGGTAACCTCATTTTATATTTATTTTTAATTTAATATTTTTTTTTATAATTTGTTGCTTATTTTGCATATTTCTTTAAATTTTAAAAAATAATTTCTGTTTTTAAAAATTTTCCAAAATTTTTTTTCAACATTTATTAACTCATGTTTGACTCCTGACTATTTTTTGGGATTTTTATTTCGTGTTTTAATATACTTTGTGTATTTTACCAATTATTTCCCTTTTGTTAACAATTTAAATATTGTCTTATTAAATATTATTTTATTATTTGTTTGGTCCTGACTTGGGTGTTATTTTGGGACAAATTTATCAATCTCATTGGATCTTGGTTGTTGATAGGTTGAAAAACCAAATCCACCAAAATAGATGAATGGTGCTGATGATATTTGAAACCATAATTTCATCTAATAAATCCCTCCCTCTTCATCTTATCCATTTCTTACTTGTGCTACATGTTGCTGGATAATGATCTACATATCATTTCTCTGAACATATGGTACATAGATTTCTATTGAACGGCCTCAAAATAGGTGTGACTTCTACATAAATCCACTTACGATTGCTTAACATAGCGCTAAATTTGCCCTGATTCGAGAAATGATCATTTGTGGCCCAAACCTATGTTTGCAAGCCCAAGTATGTTTAATTTGAAACCTTTGACCCAATAACCTTGAGGTCCATTGTTAGGAAGCTTTGATCTTATCAATCTTCTAATGAACCTTCATAAACTTTGGTCTAAGTGAATCATTTAAACATCGTTGATCATATGTTGTTGCTTCGAGAACTTGAAATGAATTATATACTTGACAAAAAGCAAATGAGACTTGTTGTTGAGAAGCTTTGATCTTATCAATCTTCTAATGAGTTTTCTAATACAAGTTTTAAGATGGTCATTCAACTAACCTCTAACTTCTAATTCACTAATAATTGACTTTTACTTTGTACTTTTACTTTATACCTTTATTTTAAGCCTTTACTTTTATGTACCATTTACTTTAACATTTACATTTTATTCTATTTTTATATTTGCTCACTTGAGAATTTATCTTTATGTAATTTTTATTTTGCTCACTTGAGTTTTCATTATCTTTTTGAAGACACTTAATAACCAACTTGAACACTAAAATACTTTAAGGTTACTTGGACTATTTGGTTACTATCCATAGCATTATGGAGTTGTGAACCTCTTGGACTTAGGATTAGAAGTCGTGATACTCTTTGGGACCTTGTGACTCTGTTGTTATTTTGTATGGAGTTCTTAGGGTTTACCCCGAGACACTAGGTTGGTTTTCTTTATGTGCAGGTTATTTTGATTATACGCTTTGTCTGTGATTGTGAATTCCTTTGTATACAACTGTTACTCTGCCCAATTTTTTAGAAGACTTAATGCATATGAAGATTGGTATTCTTAAGAGGTTTAATATATTTGCTTTCATGGTTTCAATCCAAAGGATGAGAATTATACATTGACTCTTTATGTCAAGTGTTAGCTTCTTGTTGGTTGGACGGTTCTTTTCCCTAGATTTTATCTTATGCTTTAGGATAACCCCTTCATCTCCACCCATCTTTTTCAATTTCAAAAATATTCTCCCTCCTTTTTAAAACTCTTCTTATTTTCTAACTTGAACCACTTTCATAATAAACTTAGACTTAGGTCCATGCATTTTCCATATTATTTTCTTGATCAACTTTAACCAACTTATTCGTACTTTAACATTTTTTGTGAGAAAATTAAAAGTTAATCAATCTCATTCAAACCATTTTTCCACTTTGGCTTTTTACTTTAAAATTTTCTCAAAAGATTATACTCTTGTCAATCCTTGTAGTGATGCGAGCTACTATACTTCTACGATATGTAGAGAAGTGAGAAATTTTCCACTTGGGTGTTGAGTGAGGCTTTGTTAATTTTAAAATCTAAGTTATATCATCAACTTTGATATGATGCAAATTCTCCTTTTTCATAATCGTGGGTAGTAAGTGTGTCTTCTACTCGGATATGACGATGATTTCTCGTCTCTTAAAATTAACCAACACACTTGTTTTAAACATTTTTAAAGGTGAACTACGAGTACCCTGATCCCCTGGTGCACGAAAGGTGGTACGTAGGCACTAAAGGTTCACAACCGCGATGGGTGCAAAAATTATAAAAAAAAATACTTCTTTTCTCACCTTCACCATCTATTTTTGTATACAGCATTTATAGCCAAAATATACAAATTTTCAAAGAGGTTATTGCGGAGTACCGTAGATGTTTAAGGTGCTAATACCTTCCCTTTGCATAACCAACCCCCGTACATAGATTTTCTCCCCTACTTTTTTGGGTTATTCTTTCTTTTTCCATTCCTCAAGAAACAATAAAGCGCGATGGAGAATTTTATTTGATATGTGTGAGTTAAGTCAATCCAATGTCTTAGTCTTAACATTTCTACCGCTACAAATGATAACTCAGAATCTCGGGTCCGCCCGAATAAATTTGATGCTAATACTAAACTGATATCTAATTAAACTCATCTATGCAATGTTCAAGAATTGAAACCATAATATGCTTTCGTTTACAAATCCCAGACAACAACATATTAATACCGTAAACCTCCCAAAATGTTGATTCAAAACCAACAAAACTCAAAACAAATGTCATCCAATCATCAAAATAACTTCACTTGTGCATTAAACCATAATTAAATCACATTCCATGTGTGTTTTCAAAATCCGAACAACACTACACCGTATCAGAACATTTCTCGGAAAACCATATCAGAATTGACTAAATTCAACATTAACCATCCATAATTGCGTAAACATGCTAAAAGAAACATCAAACAATTTTTGCAAAGTATTTTGCAACATATTTACATTTTCCGGACAACAATACATACTTGAATGAATACTGATTAAAATCGATTTCAACAATTGCAAACAGACGCAAAAACACACTTATCGGTTCAAGTACTATCGCTAAGAAATTGTAAACAAGTTGCAAATGATTAATTCACATGAAAAAAATATCCCAAGTTTCCCACAAAAATATCTCAAGTGTTAATGCTATTTACCAGATTTGAAGTTTTTTAACGTCGAAAAAATGAATTCATCAACAAATTGTTTCGAAATCACATTAACACCTGAAATAAAATATAAACCTCAACACAATTCCATAATTCAACATAATTTAACATAGTTCGACACCGAAAATCACAATAAAAAATCAACATCAATTTACTGGTTGAAATTTAAGATCTATACCCAATTAGTTCATCAATCAACCGATTTCGCGCAATTCAACATTACCACCTCAATTAATCCATTAATCAACAACACCAATTATTAAACTCATGTTATAATCAATTAAATTCAAATCAACACAATTCACATAATCAATTATGTAATAAGAATTTAAATCAACAAGATTCAAGAACTATTACCGGAAAATAGATCGGAGAAGATTATGAGGCTGCTTGACCGGAAACACGATTGGAGAAGGTGATAGTTTCCACCAGAATCTCTTGCGATAGAGAGAGGAAGACCGTGAACATCGTGCAGTTTTGAAGGCGGAGAGATCGCTAGAATCGTGTGATCTGAGTGTGGGCTAGTGTTGGAGGTACCGCGACGGAGAAGGGACAGCTGACCAGAGTAGCGGTAACACGCGGTTTCTTGCAGATGAGAAGGAAGCTCATAAAGATGAGAGTGAGAGAGATGCAGATTCATGATTTTTGTTGAGTTGTTGAATGTGTTCTTGAGAGAGTTGGAGAAATTTGAGAGAAAACTGAGATTTTTTTTGTTTTGATTTTGTGAAATATGAAAATATGAGAGTGGTTATGTTGGAAATTTGAAATTTAAAATATATAGTTTTGGCTCCAAACTTAAATTTTTAACTCATTTTATGCACAGTGCAAGATCGAACCACAAGCTCATCACAATCAGTACAAAATCCTGACGCACGACTTGAAACAAAGAAGTTGATGATGAAATTTGTGACACGGCACCCAAAGAACTGTCTCGGTATGATAAAAATTTAGCAAGTTACGTTTCCCTGAACAAAGAGAAATGCAGTGTAAGAATTCTCAGTGCATATTTTTCAGCTTATTTTGGGTACGGTGCGCGAACAAACCACAAGCTCGTGATGTTCGGTGCAAAATCACACAACCTGAATCAACATCGTAGATGACAAAATTTCGGTCGCTCTGAAAGAATCACATTGATACGATAAAAATTGAACATGTTATGATTTTTCGAATGTTGAGAAACAATAGACTTATTTCACCATATTGAAAATTCCAGCTTATTTCCTTGCACACTTTTGGATGCGATCCATAAACCGAAACCTTCGGAGCATAATATGAACTCGTGACCTGAAGCAGAGTTGTTTCTTAAAAAATCTGTAATCTCAATCTTTAAGAATCATCCCGATACTATAAAAATCGAAAGAGTTACGATTTTTACAATATCGAGAAACAGTCCGGTAGAAAACCATTTAGGGGTGCAATTTCCTCTGGTAATTCACACTTTCAAAAGTCTTCTGCAAAGAATTAGCTTTTGATCCAAACATACAAATTGAAGATAAAATCAAGATGGATTTTTTCCCAAAGAGCTAGAGACGTGGAATCGGGCGAAATTTATGAATGTTTAAACATCTGAAAAACAACGATTCAACACACTATTTTCACTATTTTTCCACCATATCTCTTCAAAGTACTTGTGTATTCAAAGATTTTCCTCAATGAATTAGCTTCTGAGCCGAACACGTAGATTGAAGGAAATAACAAGAAGGTTCAAATGCTTCAAGATGCATTCAAATATTATTTTCCAGTTAGAAGTTATGATTTTTTAAGCATCCAAAAACAAGTGAAATGGTAAATCCTCTATATAACGCATTTTCAGTATTTTGCACTTTTTAAAAATCTTTCTCACAAAATTAACCTTCGATATGAACAGATGAACTGGAGAATATATCAAGATGGTCCCAAATACTTAAGAACCATTTACAAATCATTTTTTGATCTTAAGTTATGAATTTCTAAGCTTGAAACATAAAATCCTGAATTTATGTCTGCACTGTCTCAAATTAATGAAAACGCTTAATTTTTTGCACGATTAAGAGTGTGTTGGAACACATAAGAGCTTGAAATGATGATGACTTTCTTATTTGTTGATTTAATAGCTTAGAACACGTGCAGAGTGCATTTAAATGCGGAAAACCATGAGTTTTAAGGGATTAAAGGTCACACTTTTCTCACTTTTCAGCATCACACGAATTCGATAATTCAGGATCATTCTCACACGTTTGAGCCTTGCATCACCCTCAACTATAAATAAAGACACTCTCCCACTCATTTACACAAGCTTTGAAAGCCAAAGCCTCTCTGCCAAGATCCCATATGAACTCTTGAGCTTGAATTTTATTTTTTAATTTCCACGACCTCATCACTCAAAAGCTCCACTCAGTTAGCTTCACCAACCTTCAGTGAAGCTAACCAACTCAATAATAAGAAAAATCGTGCCCTGAATCAAGCTCACTAACTCCATTTTTAGAGCTTCAGAACTGAACTTCAACAGGTAGATTTCTTCACCAAATCAACTCATATTTATGACTATTATGATGCTCTTGACTCACTGACTCTTGTGGTATCATTAGCTTTCATTAATTGATGTGTTTACTATGTCTCCTTTTGAAATTCAGTTTTAAAATCCTTATGCTTTTTCTCAAATCGACTGAGCTATTATTAATATAAATTTTTCACGAGGATATGGCTGAAATCGTCTCGAAGAGACACATCTAATGATACCACCATGAGTGTCTACTTTTACAGATTTATGGATCATTGTTTTGGCCCTAATTGCTGGTTGGCTAGAGGTTGAAGATGACCTACGTGTCGTCCCCAACCAATGAAACAACACAACTTGAAATGTTTTTTCTTGGTTGACTTTTGTGGTTCACATGCGTGCATTTTGACTCTGGTCTACCGTGATCCCTCACCATGTTTTTCTGATTTAATTTCTTTTTCTATTTATGTTTTTAAATTCATTTAACTTCAAAACTTAATATCTCTTTCATATTAATTCCAAAAAATAACATAATTTTTCCTAAAATCTTCTTTTAATTTTCTCTTCCCGATCCGTATTTTTCCTTATTTTTATTTTTGATTTGACTAGTTTTAATAATTTTTGACTTTGTAACTTGTTTTTTATTGGTTAAAATGCTTTTCTGACTTTAAAAATTCTGAAAAAATTATGGAATAATCCAATGATAGTTTGACAACTTATGGTAACCTTGTTTGATATTTATTTCCAACTTTGCTATTTTTTATTATTTTTGGTCTAGTCTACTTTATTTTATTTTTTTTTTTAAACTACTTTCGGTCTTTAAAAAGTTATGAATTTTTTTTGAATATATGTTAAAGTATTTCTGATTTTTCCATGACCTTAATTTCAACTAAAAGTTTTGAATGTAGTTTCATATTTTTTCTTTTATTTCCATTTAATCTCATTTTTAAATATTTTTTCTTCCCCTTTTTATTTTTGCATATATTTTGGCTCATCTTAGATCATATGTTCTTTCATCATAAGTTTCATTAAACTCATTAGATCTTGGTTGTTGAAAGATTGAAAGACGAAATCCACCAAAATTGATGAATGATTTTAATTATAACTTGATTAATCATTTGATTCAAATGTGGGATTTATTTTCTTGTTCATCTCTACTTCATCCCCTTCTTTTTCTTTCTTCATTTTTCGATCAATTTGAATAAGGAATTTGAACTTTATGTTCATCTATGCTTATGGATATTTAATGAACTATTCTCCATGTCTTAGGTCTTGATCACCTTTTGTTTTTACTTGCACTACATGTTTTAGGAGTATGGTTTCTACCGTATCTCTAACATGTATGATACATACATTGTTATTGACCGACCTCGTATATTATTGAGCTCTACATAAATCTGTCTGCGATTGCTTAACATAGCGCTAAGTTTGTCCTGAATTGAAAAATGAGCATTCGTGGCTCAAACTTCATGTTTGAATGTCCAAGTATTTTTCATTTATTATCTTTGGGTCCAATACCTATGCGACTTATTGTTAGGAGGCTTTGGTTTTATCAATCCTCTAATAAGTTTTCATTATTTTGGTCCAAGATTATCATTCAATCATCGTTGAGCATACCTTTGACAATTAAATTCTAACTTACTAACAATTAACTTTACTTTATGTCTTTACTTTATTCCTTTTGAAATTCTGGTACAGCAGACTCAGATGTCATACAAGGATGTCAAGACATCTGATCTGACATAAACACACAGGCAAAACAGTACTGAAAAGATAAAGAACACACCAAAATTGTTTACCCAGTTAAGTGTACAACAACACCTACTCTGGGGGCTACCAAGCCAAGAATGAAGTCCACTATCAGTAGTATCAATTTGCAAACCCTACAGCCAACACACCCGTTGACGATCTACACACTTAATCACTATGCAATGGCCCTTCTACCTAGGTCCTCCCTAGATATGGAATATCCCCATCCCACTTCAAATCATCTCAATGATGTCTAGCAGTCAACACCTCAGTCACTGCATCAACGACCCTTCACCAAAGTTCTGATCACACAGATAGAAGTTTGAAAGATACACTTCAATAACAACCTAGATAAGTCTCCAAGCCACACTCCACTATTTTTTAGCTTTGCTCCTAACTAAGAACACATACTGGAGTTGCTTCAAAGCTTCCTCCAAGAACAATACACCTCTTACCTACAGGCTTCGAGATGAACATGGTAAACTTCCCACAACCCGGGAGGTTTACCTTGACAAAACCCTAGACTTCTACATCTTGACCCGTGTCTCTTCTTAGTTACAAAGCCTTCTATTTATAACTTTTTACCCAATTGGTTTTGGGCCTTCAATCATAATAAATCAGCTGTAACAAACTGCAGAAACTTCTGCCCCAAGAAAGGTCTTCAATCTTTACTTTCCTAAATAATCTCCTTATTTAGAAAGTACTCATTCTCCTTGATTTCTGATTGAATTTTCTAGACCTTTAAATATGCACCACATAGTATGCATAGTATTCTCTTTAACATTCTGCTTATGTTAAGAACAAACTGAATCTCATTAATACAGCTCAGCAGGCGCGATGTCAAGAAATCTCCTTTGACATGTTTTTCCAGTTGTTGAAAAAGTTCAACACAACATGTTCTGACATTATAATAGGACTTCTTGTTGTACCTGTTCTTCTTAGAAAGTTTACACATCCTATTCTACATTACACTATTGCTGTTATTATTTGTTTTACAAAAATTAAACCAATCATAAAACAAGAGAACTAACAATCTCCCCCTTTGGCAAATTTTGGCTAAAACAAATAATCTAAAAACAATTGCAATCTAGGAGATTACATCAATTCAGAATCTACTGCACACAATACTAGATCTTCAGTTGAAAATGATGTCTCAACATCTTGTTAGACATCTTCTTTGTAGCACTCTGAAGAACTCAATTGCATCAGTACCAACTGTGATCGGTGGATCTGGAACTGACTGTTTAACGCTGGTTCACGAAATGTCGCGGAAGCAAGAGTCGCCACCGTCTTTTATTTTCTCCAAATGGAAAGGACAAAAGCACAGAAAAATTCCTTAAAGAGATTGCTCTCGGTTCGGGAGGTAGATTATAGAAAGGGAAGGTGTTAGCACCCTTTCTATCCATGGTTATCCATGGGCTCTTAGATACTTGCTCACTTGTGTTTTCAAAAATGGTTTGTTTGCTTTTCAATTGTGGGTTTTAAAAAGTTTCTTTGAAAATTCCAGTTTGACTCTTGTATCAGTCCTCAAGAGTGTTTGAAAAATTGCTTTCGAAAGCTTTTTTGAAAAGGTGTCGGTGTGAAAAGAATTTTTGATTTGTTTTGAAATTTAGAGCAAGTATCTAGAGTCGTCTACCTACCCTAAGGAATTCGTCTGTGTAAATGTCCTTTAAAGTAGTGCCATCCCACCATTGAGAGGTAGGTAGCACCACCGTTGGAGGTGTTCGGGTCAATTCGAGGTTCGGGACATGGTGATCACCGGAGCAATAGGAAGTCACCTTAGAAGCTACCCTCATGCCAGGTTCCCGGATCATGAGGACTTACTAAGACATCCTCTACTCGACGATCACCTTTCGAGGCAAGGCAACAGTGAGGCGTACCCTAGGGGTGGTGTGTGATTTGTGTGTCATGTTCATTTATTTTTGTCTTGTCATGGTATAGGTGATCTACGCGTTTGTTTTTATTTATTGTCATTCATTCTTGCATGAATTTATTTAATAGTTAAAAAGTGCGAAAAGGTAAAGTTCTAAACTATTACAAAAGGCGCGGGTCCACATCGCCAAAATTTCCAGGACCCGATTTGACAGAAAAAATAAAGAACGTAATAAAGTAAAGTGCGAAAGATTAAATTTACACGGCTTTGGGAGAGGTACATGAATAATTAAAAGAAAAAGAAATAAATACGCGAATTGAATTAAAATTAGAAACGAGGGCGTTGGACCCTTTTTAATGAAATTAAATTATTAGCAAATTAATTAAATTAAAGAAAAAGAAATTATTTTTTTGGTTTTTTGTATTTATAAGAATTTAATGAAATTAAAAACCTAATTCTACAATTTTTTTATTTATTAAGAAAATATGACAATTATCTAAAATTAAGCCTAATTAATTAATTGCAACTTGATTTATAAAAATAACTAATTAAGAATTAATAATTAATATAGTAAAATAAAAAAAAAGGATGAAAAATGCTTGAAACCCTAATTCTACCAATTTTAGATTTTATTAAAAAAACATTAAGATTTAAACCTAAATTAACACTAAAATCAATTAATGATGTTTATTTACAAAATATTAAAATATTAAATAAAAAATACTTATTTTTGTCTTTTTTGATTTTATATTGTTTTTATGTTTTTTTGTGAAAATATTTAAATTAAAGAATTAAAAGAAATTAATTAAAATAAAGAAAAGAAAAAAATATAAAAAGAATAAAAGAAACAAACTCTAGGGGGTTCTGTCCCCAAGTGGAGGGTTCATTGTAGCAATTCTGGCCCACACACATCAAGCCCTTTTGACCTTTTCAGGACGTGTGTAGGGGCGTTGACTGAGGTCTACCATGTTCTTCAGATCATGGCCTTCTGATCGTTTCCATTGGCCAAGTGGCAAACTAGATTTGAGAGATGCATGGTGGTCTACAATACTGAAACTGCACAGAAGTATTAGTGGAAAAATAATATGGAAAGGGTGAGGGACCTGGGGCTCGAACCCAGGTCCTAGAGATTACCAGTCTTACGCCTTACCAACTGCTCCAAACGCGCATCTTGTATATGTCATAGTAAACAAATATTATAAGAGAAAATAATGGTTAGTGGAAAATTAGCGCGTAAAATTTGAATACTCCAATCAGCAGCCTACACATCATCGTCTTCCTCGCTTTTGTTTTTTTTCCTGAAACACAAAAGAATCAGCAACGGTTTTTGAACCGTTCCAAAATATGCCTTTCCAAAAAATAGCGATTAGCTTGTGGTAGCTCATAAATTGAGCGCGAGGGTGGATTTAGCATCGTCCAAGCATGCTGAGTTGAATGGCCTAGGTTTCATGTTCCAATTTTTCCTTAACTAGGAAACCCCAATTCAAGGTTCTGAAAAACCTAGATGTCGTCCATGGTAGTTTCTTCAATGGTGAGTAAAAATTCAATTCAGCTACATGGTTAGCTTCAGGAAGGTCCCATTAGTATAAATCAATCATAAAAATGCAATGATATGGCCTAAATAACAAAGCACGATTATGCAAAAAGAATGATGCAGTTTGCCTTTGAATTACCAATTCTTGATGCCAGGGATATGGAAAACTATTCAGTTAGCTTCAGTGAGACACGAGGAAGCTTTTGCAATTAGTCTCTTGCTCTGAATCGTGCTAGAACCTTGTTTTCAGTTTTCACTTTTTTGGCAAAAAGTTCAAGTTTGGTTGTTGGTCCATGGCGCAGCTGGGAGGTTCCTTTTTAATAGGGTTTGCATTGGTATGTATATGTGAACGATTAGGTCAAAGAATTTGATCAGAAAATCCATGAATTGATGAAAAGGATATTTGATTTTCAAGCCATAATTTTTCCAATCTTTTTCAAGCATATTTGGTCTCAATCATATCCAATCACCATAATTCCTTCCATATTTGATTGTACACGAAATCTTAAGCCTATTCTATGCACACAAAGATTTAGAAAATTAGGTTTAGTATTTTTCACCTATTTATTTTAATTAAATGAATTATTGATAATTAAAAATCCAAATAAATAAAATAAAAATGATAAAAACTTCCCTTTGGGCCAAATGGTCGTGCACATGCCTTGGATGATGAATTATGGAAGAAAAAGAGGCCCATTAGCATTTTTAGGTCATTTGAAGCAATGTTGACTTTTCAAAATATCCAAACAATTCCCAACTTCCACAAGGCATAACTTGCTCAATTTTTAAGCTTTGCTCATGTTCTTGAACATTTTGGAAAGGTCTTTGAGTCCTCTAACCAATGTCTTTGGTCCCATGTCATTTTGATTTAACAATCTCAAGTTATGGCCTTTGACTTAAAGTCCCTTTTTGTTGACTTTTGAAAATGACCTATAATGTTGAAATTGATAACTTTTTGTGAGAGCATTTATTGGACTTTAAGTGTGAAGAGGAGTTGTAGGAAATGTCTTTATCTTCAAAATGGGCTTTGGATGGAATTTTTCTGATAATCCATGTGGAAGTTATGCCCTGGTCAATTTACAGTTGACTTTTTCAACTGTCCAAATATGGAAACTTTTGCATCTTCATGATTTTTTAGCCAAGCTTTGAGAATCATGATCAAGCATTGATCAAATTATGTTTGTGGCTTCAAAATGAGATGTTGACCAAAAATTTGGACTTTTGACTGTCAAATGACCATTTTGCCCCTACAGTTGACTGTAGTGCAATTAGGGTTTTTGACTGTGCAATTTTGTGCTGTAAGTCTTGAAACATGGTAGGAGGATGCTTGATCATGTTTATAGGCATGTGGGACTTGATTGGACCCTTGGAAACTTCATTTTCTTTGTCTGAACCAAAACCCTAATTTTGACTGCTTAGGAGGCCCTTGCACTGTGCAACCCTTGGGGAGATTTTGAAGCTTTGACTTGGCAAATTTTGAAGAATATGGGAGGGCAAATTTTGGGGTACAACAGTTGCCCCTGTTCAATCTTCTTAGACTTGAGGATGCAGATTGGCTGTCGTGCCTTTCGTAATCCGGAGGTGGAAGATGATTCAACACTAGAGTGCCCAGAAATTTGCGCTCACATAGTAGCAGTGTGATGATGGGAATGGGCTTATAGATGCCATTTGGAGATTGATGGATGGGACGATGGGCTTATAGATGCCATGCTAAGAGATGATGGATGGTGGATGGGCTTATAGATGCCATCTGGATGTCAATCGCGTAAGAGATTCCTTAGCGAGAACCTGCGTACCTGCAAAAGAAAAATGAGTACCTGACATGTTGCAGGAACTGGTCTTCAGATTCTTTGTATAGATGTGTCCTGACTGGTTACAGGAGATGGATCTGGAGCTTCAAATGGTGATGAATGAACCAGGGATGGTTACTATCTCAACAGGAACGGTGAGAGAACCTTGGATGACTTCAACTTCAACAGCAATCGTTGAGAAAATCCTGGGATGATTACTACCTCCGCAGGATCGGGGAGAGAACCATAGGCGACTACAACCTCAATAGCAATCATTGAGAAAATCTTGGATAACTTCAACTTCAACAGCAATCGTTGAGCGAATCTTGGGATTACCACCTCCGCAGTATCGGGGAGAGAACCATAGGCGACTACAACCTCAATAGCAATCATTGAGAGAATCTTGGATAACTTCAACTTCAACAGCAATCGTTGAGCGAATCTTGGGATTACCACCTCCGTAGTATCGGGGAGAGAACCATAGGCGACTACAACCTCAATAGCAATCATTGAGAGAATCTTGGATAACTTCAACTTCAACAGCAATCGTTGAGCGAATCTTGGGATTACCACCTCCGCAGTATCGGGGAGAGAACCATAGGCGACTACAACCTCAACAGCAATCATTGAGAGAATCTTGGATAACTTCAACTTCAACAGCAATCGTTGAGCGAATCTTGGGATTACCACCTCCGCAGTATCGGGGAGAGAACCATAGGCGACTACAACCTCAACAGCAATCATTGAGAGAATCTTGGATAACTTCAACTGAGTCTTTATCAAAAAAATCGGTCAGGGGTCGATTTAACTGGACTAGAGAAGGCCTTGGACTGGATAAGAAACATAAAATCTTAGGGTCGATTAACTGAACCGGTCTAGGTCTTGAAATGTCTTCAACTGGATAAGAAACAGGGAGATCTTGGGGTCGATCTGACTGAACCAGAGAAGGCCTTTGACTGGATAAGAAATCTTTGGAGTCGATTTAACTGAACCGGTCTAGGTCTTGAAATATGGCTGAGAACTTAACTGAATCTTTTCCTGAAAGGTAAAGGTCAGTCATATGCAATGCATGATATGGGTCAAGCAATGATTTTCTCAACATAAATGAGATTTGTAAGATATGATGCATATATGCATGCTATGATGTATGAGGATGTTTATGAATATTATGTTTTCGTCTTAGGAAAATAAATCCTTGACGGGTGCCGGGAAATCGCTCCTGGGCTAATGTTGGAGAATAGATTTTGCTTCTGTTGGGGATGATAGTTGCAAGAATACCGGCAGGAGAAGATAACTCCGTTGGGGAATAAACTTGGCGAATGGATAACTCTGCGGGGAGAAAAGTACTCTAGTGATCTTGCTGGGGAGCAATACTCTGTGGGGAGCGAGGTACTTTGTTGAATTGTTGATAATAACTTGCTGGGGATACCCTTGTTGTATTGGAAGTGTTACTAGACTTCGCCGGGGATAAGAAGACTTTGTCGACGACGATCTTTCCATGGCTTTTGGCTGAGGATAACCCAGTTATATCCTGGTAAGGAAATAACTCTTTGAATAAAGCTGGGAGACGCGTTCGTGCTCTGCGAGAATAAGCTTCCAGAATCTACTGGGGATAAGCTTACTACTTGGGGAGATGGATTCCAACTTTCCTGGGGAAACTGGGCTGGACTCTCCTGGGGAAGTTTTGAACTGTGTCGGGAAGATGACTCCACTGAATGCTGGTATACCTCCAGGGAGCAATCTTTTAGACCAAGACTGCCGGGTATGCTTGTTAAGAATATATGTATATATGCTGCTGGGGAAGGTTGAGATCTGCGGGAGGATACCCAACTTCCTTAAGGTTGATAACTGCTTTGCTTGGGGAGCGTATACTGCTTGCTGGCTTACTCTCTGGGGAATTAAAATATCTGGTTATGTTTTTCAGCTGAACCTACCTTGGTACCTGGGAGGACCGAACAATTAGATTGATTAGACAACTCTTTATTGCCCCTGTTTCTAATGTTACCTGTAATTAATCCTTTGTTTCGTACGCAAATATTCATGAGTTAGCAAATTATTGTCAATGCATATATCACAAATTGAACCTTGGACGTTCTTCGCAAAACAAAACAGGAAAAGGAAAAACAATTGGCAATTTTAACTGAAAAGTGTATTTGTATTGATTTTGAGTTGCCTGTGAATAGGCGTTTTATGTACAAGAGGCTGACGTCCTAGTAAGAGAACGCCGCCAAACAAAAGAGTTTATACAAATTTTGTACAAGAAAATAAAACAGATGTGTGAAATGAATGACCCACTGGGTTTCAACTCTGCTATTGCCTTTATAACTCCGAGAGTCTCATCACTTGATGACCTTGGTTGAAGATGAAGCTGACTGATAGATGCCGTCTGAACTTGATGTAGATACCGGATTCTGGATGCAAAGTGATCCAATGAGACATAGTATTACGCTTTTATCCCTAACTTTTGCCTGGACCGCCCTTTCGGGTTTTCAGTCCACCGGGATACCCATTTTTGCCCAAGCCGCCTTTTCAGGTTTTCGACTTGTCGGGTGTACATATTTTTTTTCATTTCATCCCTTCATTTTGCCCGAACCCTTTTGGTTCGCCGGGAAGCCCTAATTTTTGCCTAGGCATGTCAGCCTAGCGGGTCTTTATTATGCGTAGTATCTTTTTACTATGTCTGCATTGGCGGGGTGAGGAAGGTCGTCACCATCCATGTTGGTTAGAATCATGGCTCCTCCTGAGAACACATGTTTAACCACAAATGGCCCTTCGTACGTAGGGGTCCATTTGCCCCTTGGATCACTTTGAGGAAGGATGATTCGTTTGATTACCAGATCCCCAACTTGATATTCCTGTGGTCTGACCTTTTTGTTAAATGCCCTGATCATCCGTTTTTGGTACGTCTGACCATGACAGATAGCAGCAAGTCTCTTTTCATCAATGAGGTTTAGCTGATCAAGTCGTGTCTGGATCCAATCATCTTCGTTCAGATTTGCATCCTTCATTATCCGGAGAGAAGGTATTTGTACTTTGATCGGTAAGACTGCCTCCATACCGTAGACCAAGGAGAAAGGAGTTGCCCCGGTTGACGTCCTAGCTGAGGTACGGTACCCATGTAGAGCGAACGGTAACATCTCGTGCCAATCTTTATAAGTTACTGTCATCTTCTGCACGATTTTCTTGATATTTTTATTTGCTGCTTCTACAGCCCCATTCATCTTCGGTCTGTAAGGAGAAGAATTATGGTGCTGTATTTTGAACTGCTCGCAGAGCTCAGTGATCATCTTATTATTCAGATTGGTACCGTTGTCTGTAATGATCCTCTCTGGGATGCCGTACCGACAGATCAGATTGTGCCGAATGAACCGTGCCACAACAGTCTTGGCTATCGTAGCGTAGGAAGCTGCTTCGACCCACTTCGTGAAGTAATCAATCGCTACTAGGATGAAGCGATGCCCATTAGATGTCGTAGGTTTAATCTCACCGATCATGTCTATGCCCCACATTGCAAACGGCCAAGGCGCAGTCAGAACATTCAGAGGAACTGGAGGAACATGCACCTTGTTTGCATAAATCTGGCATTTATGGCATGTCCGGGAATGTTGGTAGCAGTCAGCTTCCATTGTGGACCAGAAATACCCTGCCCGTAGGATTTTCTTTGCCATAGTGTGCCCACTGGAATGTGTACCAAAGGTTTCTTCATGTAGCTCTTCCATGATCCTTTCCGCTTCAGTCTTATCCACACAACGCAGTAAGGTTGAATCATGGTTTCGCTTGTACAAGATGCCGTTGCTAAGGAAGAAATTTGCCGCGAACCTTCTCAGGAACTTCTTATCATTGACAGAGGCACCCTCAGGGTATTCCTGAGCTTCCAGATATCTCTTCACCTCATGGTACCAAGGCTTCTCGGTCACCAATTCAGTCTCGAGATCGCAACAGTATGCCGGTTCGTCCAGTTTCCAGATGATGATTCGGGGAGCCTCATTGTCCCATTTGACCTTGAACATAGAAGACATTGTAGCTAACGCGTCCGCCAACTGATTCTCTTCTCTCGGAAAGTGTTCAAAGGTTATCTCCGTGAAGTGGGGGATCAAGGTCAACACACATTCTTTGTAAGGAATAAGGTTCGGATGTTTCGTATCCCACTCTCCTTTGATCTAATTGATCACGATAGCGGAATCTCCGAAGACACTCAGAAACTTGATCCTTACGTCGATCGTAGCTTGAAGACCCATGATGCACGCCTCATACTCCGCCATGTTGTTGGTACAGTTGAAACATAACCGGGCAGTGAGTGGAGTATGAGTGCCTTGAGGAGATATGATTATGGCGTCGATACCGTTACCCAAAGCATTGGAGGCTCCGTCAAAGTGCACAGACCATCGGGATCCTTCCTCAGGTCCTTCATCCGGTCCAGGTACTTCACAATCAGTCACAATCATGATGCTTTCATCCGGAAACTCGAAATTCATTGACTGATAATCGTCGACTGCCTGATGTGCCAAGGAGTCTGCCAATACACTTCCCTTGATGGCTTTCTGGGTTGTGTACTGAATGTCGTATTCCATCAAGATCATTTGCCATCTTGCAATTCTCCCAGACAGAGCAGGCTTTTCGAATATGTACTTTATAGGATCCATCTTTGAGATCAACAAGGTAGTGTGAGTCAGCATATACTGTCTCAGCCGGCGAGCAGCCCATACCAAAGCGCAGCAAGTTTTCTCGAGCAGTGAGTATCGGGTCTCACAGTCGGTAAACTTTTTGCTAAGGTAATAAATGGCATGTTCTTTTCGGCCAGACTCGTCATGCTGCCCCAGCACACACCCCATTAAGTTGTCGAGCACTGTCAGGTATAATATCAGAGGTCTCCCTTCAACCGGTGGCATAAGGATGGGTGGTTCTTGGAGATACTCTTTGATTCTGTCAAAAGCAGCCTGACATTAATCATTCCACCGTACTACCTGATCTTTCTTCAGCAGCTTGAAGATTGGCTCACAGGTAGCAGTCAGGTTTGAGATGAAGCGAGCAATGTAATTCAGGCGTCCTAAAAAGCCTCTGACTTCCTTCTCTGTCTTAGGAACTGGCATCTCTTGAATAGCCTTGACTTTGGCAGGGTCCACTTGAATACCCTTATCACTTACAACGAAGCCTAGCAACTTTCCAGATCTTACCCCGAAGGTGCACTTGTTCGGGTTCAACCTCAGCTTGTACAGTTTCAGCCGATCAAACAACTTATGCAGATGATCTAGGTGCTCTTCTTCAGTCTGGGATCTCGCGATCATGTCGTCAACATACACCTCTATCTCATGATGGATCATGTCATGAAATAAAGCAACCATGGCACATTGGTAGGTTGCCCCAACGTTTTTTAGTCCAAAAGGCATGACCTTGTAGCAGAAGGTGCCCCACTGAGTGACAAAGGTAGTCTTTTCCATGTCTTCAGGTGCCATCTTGATTTGATTGTAACCTGAAAAGCCATCCATGAAAGAGAACACCTTATGCTGAGCTGTATTTTCAACAAGGACATCAATGTGAGGTAGGGGGAAGTCATCCTTGGGGCTGGCCCTGTTCAGATCCCTGTAGTCAACACACATTCTGACCTTTCCATCTTTCTTTGGTACCGACACCACATTAGCAACCCACTGAGGGTAAGAAGTCACTGCAAGGAACCCAGCATCAAATTGTTTCATAACCTCGGCTTTGATCTTCTCAGACATCTCTGGACGCATACGGCGGACCTTTTGCTTAACTGGAGGGCAGTCTTCCTTAGTAGGCAAGTGATGGACCACAATATCAGTGTCCAACCCGGGCATGTCTTCGTAGGACCAGGCGAATATCTCCATATAATCATGTAGCATCTTAGTCAACTGTTGCTTCACGCTGAGCTCTAGGTTGGCACCAATCTTTACCTCTTTCCTGTCTGCCTCAGTACCCAAGTTTATTATTTCCACTGGCTCTTCATGTGGTTGAATTGCCCTTGCTTCCTGAAGTAACAGTCTTGCAAGCTCGCCAGGCACTTCGCAATCATCTTCACCTTCGTCTTCGACTAAGTTGATCGGATTTTCGAAGTCATAATTGGCAGTAGCAGAGTCGTTACCAGTGAGATCCAGAGTGGATTGAAACCTGTATGAGTGAGTGTGTGTGTAAATACAGCTGTTTTGAAATATGTATAAAGGAAGAAAAGACAGAAAAGGAGCATAAGATTTGAAATGCGAGAAAACGTCCAAGATTTTCATTTATGATATATGAAATGACAATTTATATGCCCTCACAAATGAAGCCAACGGTGCCCCGGGTAAGACACCGGGCCATAAAGTTCAATTTATTGTTTATTACAAATAACAAAACAAAGAAGTTTATTACTGCGTAACAAAAGTAACAGGAGTATGGTCTTTGACAATCCAATTGGTCAATCCGCCTTCAGTCGTCGGATAGATCCAGCTATTGAACTCAGCTTCATCCACTTCATTATCCTCCCCCACAGCATTCACTCCTGGATTAGTAATGAGCACAGGAGGTCTTCTGGTCTTTGCCTTCCGCATAGCTTTCTGACCCTCTGCAGTAAAACCCGGTCCAAATTTGTCAGTTTTCTGTGTGAAGTCGGGAAGCCTGCCCCAATTAGCACATTCACCTTTCTGAACCACAGCCCGGGCATCCTTCAAGGAAGCCATCTTCAAAGGAACATCCTCCTCGACCGCTGTTTCTGCTGCTGCTGAAATTGGAAGTACCTCTTCGAAATGCTGAAAGGGGGTTTCAATAAACTCCCCGTCCATCTCAATATATCTGAAGGAATTCAAGTGGCTCACCATATACTCCTCCTCTCCTTGCACAGTGACGATCTTCCCTCTGACGGGGTACTTCAGCTTCTGGTGCAAGGTAGAGGTCACTGCCCCAGCTTTATGGATCCAAGGTCGACCCAGTAGACAAGAGTAAGATGGACGGATATCCATCACATAAAAAGTAGAGTCAAACACCTGAGAGCCCACACGAATAGGAATGTCTACCTCTCCATGAACCATCCTCTTGGAACCGTCAAAGGCTCTGACGATGATATTGCTAGGTTTCAGTTCCAGGCCTTCACGGTCCAAACGGTCTAAAGCTTTCTTGGGTAGCACATTCAAGGAAGAACTAGTGTCCACCAACACATGCGCCAGAGTAGTGCCCCTGCATTCAATAGAGACATGCAGAGCATCATTGTGGTCTCTTCCTTTTGCAGTCAGGTCAGCATCTGAGAAACCCAAGCCATTGTCTGCCGTCAGATTTGCTACGCAATCAGTGAACTGGACTGCAGATGTCTCCTGTGGCACATGGGCCGTTTTGAGAAATGAGATCAAGGCCTTAGCATGGGCCTCTGAGCACAGTAATAAGGAAAGCATGGAGATCTTGGAGGGTGTATGCCCCAGCTGCTCGACAACATTGAAATCACTCTTCTTTATTATTTTCAGGATTTCCTCCATTTCTTGTTGGGAGGCTTCAGCAGTTATAGGTATTGGTGCCTCCATCCGGGCAGGCTCAACTTCAATCCCTTTGCCCCGAGCATTAGACGACTCGGCGGCAGGGGAAACGACTTGATCAGCAACAGGAACAGGTACACTTGTAGGTGTTATAAGGAGGGGTCTTCGAGTAGCGGGCGGTGCAATGTCAGGCGAGAAGAGCCTGCCACTGCGGGTAACCTTGGCTGGACCAGTGATATCGCAGATACTGGCGCCAGTGTTGAACTCTTATTTGATTCCATTCACATATACGTCTGCCCCATAATGCCAGGGGATAGCTTTATCAGATACGTAGGGAAGAGGCCCCGGAACAGTGATAACAACAGGTGCGACAATCATGATTTGGACAAGCTTCTTCGGGAGAGCCTTGATTGGATTATTGAAGATGGTAACCACAGAAACTTCTTCTACCGGAACCAACTGAACAACAGACTTCTTGAACAGAATCTCCTTACTGTCCATCAGGCTTTGGATGCCTAACTTCAGCAAGGGACAACCAGATAGGGAAACAGCACAGAACAGGCAACCCTCACTGCAACCCAGAAATAAACCGGCCAGCAGTAGGATCTTCTTGACAGTTATTAAGGGAGTGGCTAGATCATCCACAGAAACAGCGTACACCTCTTCATCAACATCATTTACCCCATGCTGAGGCATAGGAGCAGTAACCACATTCGGCCTCTCAGGCGCTTCAAACTGTATCTCCTTTGCGTCAATAAGGTCTTGCACCTTATTCCTTAATGCCCAACAGCCATCAGTGGAATGCCCCGGGCTATCAGAATGATAAGCACAGCGAGCATTTGGGTTGTATTTGGGGGAGGCAGTGTTCACAGCCTTTGGCGCCTCTCTGGTAGTCACTAGATTGGTGGATAGTAACTGCGGCAAGATTTGGGATAGGGTCATGCTCAAACGGGTGAACTCTCTCCGGGGTCTTTCAGTCCTTTGAGGATTGGTTTGCCGAGGAGCGGCAGCAGGCTTAGCAATCATTACCGCACTGACAGATTGGCGGCGCTCAAATTTCTCTTGTCTTCGGGAGCCATATACAGCACTAGCCTCCTTCTTGAAGGGTTTCTTCTCAGAACTAGACGATGCACCCTTCGAAATCTTACCAGACTTCAACCCAGCCTCAATTCTCTCTCCAGTCAGAATAAGATCGGTGAATCCAGCAGAAGAATTACCGATAAGATGGTTGAAAAATGGCCCAGATAGGGTCCCCAAGAACATGTCTACCAACTCCCGATCAGTCAACGGAGGCTGCACCCTGCCAGCCAGATCCCTCCACTTCTGAGCGTACTCCTTAAAACCTTCACTTGAACCTAACGACATACCCTGGAGTTGGGTACGTGTAGGGGCAAGGTCGGCATTATATTGATACTGCTTATAGAAAGCAGTAGCCAACTCCTCCCAGTTACGAACCTTGGTCCCATCCAGCTGATAGAACCATTCGAGATGAGTCCCTGAAACACTCTCCTGGAAGAAGTGGATCCACAAATTCTTATCCACTGAGTACGGTTGAATCTTCCGCTCGTAGGATCTGAGATGTAGCTTGGGACAAGACGCCCCGTCGTACTTAGTGAAAGATGGTGCTTTGAACTTACGAGGAATAATCACACCAGTAGACAAACCCAAATCTCTGAAATCCAGCCCAGGCACTTGTTGTATCTCCATAGCATTCAGCCTGTCCTCCAACTGTTTGTATCTGTCTTCTGCCGGAGGATATTGCTCTTCATCAAAATCAGTCTCGTTGTCGGAGACTACCGGACTAGGACCTTTTTCCGCTTGAGGAGTACCCTTGCCAATAGAAGAACCAGCCTCTTCATTCTGCAGGGTGTTGCCAAACCTTCGGCCCGAGCTGAACAGAATAGTTCTTCTCTTCTTCTTCTTCTCCTTCTTCAGGAGCAGAGCCTTCAGCTCTTCTTGGCCCTGAGCCAAACCCATGATTAATTCCTGAAATTGCGCATTCTGCGCCTGAAGAGCCTTGATAGACATCTCAGTTGATGATGAGTCAGGATTCATGATGCTGAAATAAACAGCGAAGAACGGTAAGCAACCTGAAAAGAGGAAAACCTTCTATGCACATGATGAATGGAATGCGTATGATTTATGTTTTCAAAGACAATCGGGAATCAACTTTGTAAACAAAAAAGGAACACACTTCATTAGATTCAACTTTGAAACTTAAATTGTTCAACAGATTGCCCTTAGGCGTTACATGAAAGGAAATACTGAAAAGGGAAGTAAAACTGTAAAAGAACACCCAGAGCTCCTTATTGATCCCATGGTCTCCTCTTCTCAGTACGGATGTAGTCATTCAGAGCTCGCTCATTCTCCAACTGCTTCATCAGCTTCTGGATCTTTAATTCCTGCTCGTTGAACTTTTCCCGATAAGAATCCCGTTCTTCTCGCAGTTGCGACCAAGACCTCTTTAATGTCTCATAATCAGTAGGTATCTGAGGAGGAAGGACAGTTGGAGGAACACTATCTTTGTCAGGACACTCAAGAATGACGGCTCTGACAGCTTCATACGGCATACCTAACTTCTGAGCACGGATGCGAACCCATTTGTAGTAGACTTCCATAGGTAAAGAAGTCTTTGGCCCTAACTCCTGTGGGTCAGCTTTATGAACTTTGTCCCAAGCCTTGATGAACCTACGACGCAGCTCGTCACTATCCACCTGAAACTCAAAACCGATGTGAGGCACCAACATCTCATGGGGGTGCCTCACATCAGTTTTGAGTTTCAGGTGGATAGTGACGAGCTGCGTCGTAGGTTCATCAAGGCTTGGGACAAAGTTCATAAAGCTGACCCACAAGAGTTGGGGCCAAAGACTTCTTTACCTATGGAAGCCTACTACAAATGGGTTCGCATCCGTGCTCAGAAGTTAGGTATGCCATACGAAGCCGTCAGACCTATCATTCTTGAGTATCCTGACAAAGATGGTGTTCCTCCAACTGTCCTTCCTCCTCAGATACTTACTGATTATGAGACATTAAAGAGATCTTGGTCGCAACTGCGAGAAGAGCGGGATTCTTACCGGGAAAAGTTCAATGAGCAGGAGTTGAAGATCCAGAAGCTGACAAAGCAGTTGGAGAACGAGCGAGCTCTGAATGCTTACATCCGTACTGAGAAGAGGAGACCATGGGATCAATAAGGAGCTCTGGATGTTCTTTTACAGTTTTATTTCTCTTTTCAGTATTTCCTTTCATGTAACGCCTAAGGGCAACCTGTTGAACAATTTAAGTTTCAAAGTTGAATCTAATGAAGTGTGTTCCTTTTTGTTTACAAAGTTGATTCCCGATTGTCTTTGAAAACATAAATCATACGCATTCCATTCATCATGTGCATAGCAGGTTTTCTTCTTTTCAGGTTGCTTACTGTTCTTCGCTGTTTATTTCAGCATCATGAATCCTGACTCATCATCAACCGAGATGTCCATCAAGGCTCTTCAGGCGCAGAATGCGCAATTTCAGGAACTAATCATGGGTTTGGCTCAGGGCCAAGAAGAGCTGAAGGCTCTGCTCCTGAAGAAGGAGAAGAAGAAGAAGAGGAGAACTGTTCTTTTTAACTCGGGCCGAAGGTTTGGCAACACTCTGCAGAATGAAGAGGCTGGTTCTTCTATAGGCAAGGGTAGTCCTCAAGAGGGAAAAGGTCCTAGTCCGGTAGTCTCCGACAACGAGACTGATTTTGATGAGGAACAGTATCCTCCGGCTGAAGACTGGTATAAGCAGTTGGAGGACAGGCTGAATGCTGTGGAGATCCAACAAGTGCCTGGGCTGGATTTCGGAGACTTGGGCTTATCTACTGGTGTGATTATTCCTCACAAGTTTAAAGCACCATCCTTTATCAAGTATGACGGGGCGTCTTGTCCCAAGCTACACCTCAGGTCTTATGTGCGGAAGATTCAACCGTACTCAGTGGACAAGAACTTGTGGATCCACTTCTTCCAGGAGAGTCTTTCAGGGACTCATCTCGAATGGTTCTATCAGCTGGATGGGACCAAGGTTCGTAACTGGGAGGAGTTGGCTACTGCTTTTTACAAGCAGTATCTATATAATGCCGACCTTGTCCCTACACGTACCCAACTCCAGGGTATGTCGCTAGGGTCAAGCGGAGGTTTTAAAGAGTATGCGCAGAAGTGGAGGGATCTGGCTGGCAGGGTGCAGCCTCCGTTGACTGACCGGGAGTTGGTAGACATGTTCTTGGGGACCCTATCTGGGCCATTTTTCAACCATCTCATTGGTAACTCATCTGCAGGGTTTACTGATCTTATTATGACTGGAGAGAGAATAGAGGCTGGAATGAAGTCTGGCAAAATTCAGAAGGGTGCATCGTCAAGTTCTGAGAAGAAGCCCTTCAAGAAGGAGGCTAGTGCGGTATATGGGTCCAGAAGACAAGAGAAACCTGAGTGCCGCCAATCTGTCAACGCGGTGATGATTGCTAAGCCTGCTGCCGCTCCTCGGCAAACCAATCCTCAAAGGGCTGAAAGACCCCAGAGAGAGTTTACCCGTTTGAGTATGACCCTATCGCAGATCTTGCCACAGTTGCTGTCCACCAACCTAGTGACTGTCAGAGAGGCCCCAAAAGTTGTGAACACTACCTCCCCCGAATACAATCTGAATGCACGTTGTGTTTATCACTCCGATAGCCCGGGGCATTCCACTGATGACTGTTGGGCCTTAAGGAACAAGCTGCAGGACCTTATTGATGCTAAAGAGGTACAGTTTGAGGCATCTGAGAAGCCTAATGTGGTGACAGCTCCCCTGCCTGCTCATGGAGTGAATGCTATTGGGGATGAAGATGAGGTGGATGAAGCTGAGTTTGATAGCTGGATTTACCCGGCAACCGACAGTGGACCTAGCAATTGGAGTGCAAAGGACAATCTACCTGTTTCTCTTATTACTAAGTAATGAATTCCTATGTTTTTGGCATTTGAAATAAACAATAAATTGAACTCTATGGCCCGGTGTCTTACCCGGGGCACCGTGGCTTCATTTGTGAGGGCATATAAATTGTCATTTCATATATCATGAATAAAAATCTTGGACATTTTCTCGCATTTCAAATTTTATGCTCCCTTTCTTTCTTTCCTTTCATTATATCGCAAAACAGCTGTATTTACACACACTCACTCATACAGGTTTCAATCCACTCTGGATCTCACTGGTAACGACTCTGCTACTGCCAGTTATGACTTCAAAAATCCGATCAACTTAGCCGAAGACGAAGGTGAAGATGATTGCGAAGTGCCTGGCGAGCTTGCAAGACTGTTACTCCAGGAAGAGAGGGCAATTCAACCACATGAGGAGCCAGTGGAAACAATAAATCTGGGTACTGAAGCAGACAGGAAGGAGGTAAAGATTGGTGCCAACCTAGAGCTCAGCGTGAAGCAACGGTTGACTCAGATGCTACATGATTATATGGAGATCTTTGCCTGGTCCTACGAAGACATGCCCGAGTTGGATACCGATATCGTGGTCCATCACTTGCCTACTAAGGAAGACTGCCCTCCGGTTAAGCAAAAGGTCCGCCGTATGCGTCCAGAGATGTCTGAGAAGATCAAAGCCGAGGTTATGAAAAAGTTTGATTTCGGGTTCCTTGCAGTGACTTCTTACCCTCAGTGGGTTGCTAATGTGGTACCGGTACCAAAGAAGGACGGTAAGGTCAAAATGTGTGTCGACTACAGGGATCTGAACAGGGCCAGCCCCAAGGATGACTTCCCTCTACCTCACATCGATGTCCTTGTTGATAATACAGCTCAGCATAAGGTGTTCTCTTTCATGGATGGTTTTTCAGGCTATAATCAGATCAAGATGGCGCCTGAAGACATGGAGAAGACTACCTTTGTTACTCAGTGGGGCACCTTCTGCTACAAGGTCATGCCTTTTGGACTGAAAAATGCTGGGGCAACCTACCAACGTGCCATGGTTGCTTTATTTCATGACATGATCCATCATGAGATAGAAGTGTATGTTGACGACATGATCGCAAGGTCCCAAACTGAGGAAGAGCACCTAGATCATCTGCAGAAGTTATTTGACCGTCTGAAGTTGTACAAGCTGAGGTTGAACCCGAACAAGTGCACCTTCGGGGTAAGATCTGGAAAGTTGCTAGGCTTCGTTGTAAGTGATAAGGGTATTCAGGTGGACCCTGCCAAGGTTAAAGCTATTCAAGAGATGCCAGTTCCTAAGACAGAGAAGGAGGTCAGAGGCTTTTTAGGACGCCTGAATTACATTGCTCGATTCATCTCGCACCTAACTGCTACCTGTGAGCCAATCTTCAAGCTGCCGAAGAAAGATCAGGTAGTACGTTGGAATGATGAATGTCAGGCTGCTTTTGACAGAATCAAGGAGTATCTCCAAGAACCACCCATCCTGATGCCACCGGTTGAAGGGAGACCTCTGATACTATACCTAACAGTGCTTGACAATTCAATGGGGTGTGTGCTGGGGCAGCATGACGAGTCTGGCCGAAAAGAGCATGCCATTTTTTACCTTAGCAAAAAGTTTACCGACTGTGAGACCCGATACTCACTGCTTGAGAAAACTTGTTGCGCTTTGGTATGGGCTGCTCGCCGGCTGAGACAGTATATGCTGACTCACACTACCTTGTTGATCTCAAAAATGGATCCGATAAAGTATATATTTGAAAAGCCTGCTATGTCTGGGAGAATAGAAAGATGGCAAATGATCTTGACGGAATACGACATTCAGTACACAACTCAGAAAGCCATCAAGGGAAGTGTATTGGCAGACCACTTGGCACATCAGGCTGTAGACGACTATCAGTCAATGAACTTTGAGTTTCCAGACGAGAGCATCATGATAGTGACTGATTGTGAGGTACCTGGACCGGATGAAGGACCTGAGGAAGGATCCCGATGGTCTATGCACTTTGACGGAGCCTCCAACGCTTTGGGTAACGGTATCGGCGATGTGATAATATCCCCTCAAGGCACTCATACTCCACTCACTGCCCGGCTATGTTTCAACTGTACCAACAACATGGCGGAGTATGAGGCATGCATCATGGGTCTTCAAGCTGCGATCGACTTAAGGATCAAGTTTCTGAGTGTCTTCAGAGATTCCGCTCTCGTGATCAATCAGATCAAAGGAGAGTGGGATACGAAACATCCGAATCTTATTCCTTACAGAGAATGTGTGTTGACCTTGATCCCCCACTTCACAGAGATAACCTTTGAACACTTCCCGAGAGAGGAGAATCAGCTGGCGGACGCGTTAGCTACAATGTCTTCTATGTTCAAAGTCAAATGGGATAATGAGGCTCCCCGGATCATCATTTGGAAACTGGACGAACCGGCATACTGTTGTGATCTCGAGACTGAATTGGTGACTGAGAAGCCTTGGTACCATGAGGTGAAGAGATACTTGGAAGCCCAGGAGTATCCTGAAGGTGCCTCTGTCAATGATAAGAAGTTTCTGAGAAGATTCGCAGCGAAGTTCTTCCTTAGCAACGGCATCTTGTACAAGCGAAACCATGATTCGACCTTACTGCGTTGTGTGGACAAGACTGAAGCAGAAAGGATCATGGAAGAGTTACATGAAGGGACCTTTGGTACACATTCCAGTGGACACACTATGGCAAAGAAAATCCTTCGGGCAGGGTATTTCTGGTCCACAATGGAAGCCGACTGTTACCAACACTCTCGGACATGCCATAAATGCCAGATATATGCAGACAAAGTGCACGTTCCTCCAGTTCCTCTAAATGTTCTGACTGCGCCTTGGCCGTTTGCAATGTGGGGCATAGACATGATCGGTGAGATTAAACCTATGGCATCTAATGGGCACCGCTTCATCCTGGTAGTGATTGACTATTTCACGAAATGGGTTGAAGCAGCTTCCTACGCTACGGTAACCAAGACTGTTGTGGCACGGTTCATTCGGCATAACCTGATCTGTCGATACGGCGTCCCAGAAAGAATTATTACAGACAACGGTACCAATCTGAATAACAGGATGATCACTGGGCTCTGCGAGCAGTTTAAGATACAGCACCACAACTCTTCTCCTTACAGACTGAAGATGAATGGGGCTGTAGAAGCAGCAAATAAAAATATCAAGAAAATCGTGCAGAAGATGACAGTGACTTATAAAGATTGGCACGAGATGTTACCGTTCGCTCTACATGGGTACCGTACCTCAGCCAGGACGTCAACCGGGGCAACTCCTTTCTCCTTGGTCTACGGCATGGAGGCAGTCTTACCGATCGAAGTGCAAATACCTTCTCTCCGGATAATGAAGGATGCAGATCTGAATGAAGATGATTGGATCCAGACACGACTTGATCAGTTAAACCTTATTGATGAAAAGAGGCTTGCTGCTATCTGTCATGGTCAGACGTATCAGAAACGAATGATCAGGGCATTTAACAAAAAGGTCAGACCACAAGAATATCAAGTCGGGGATCTGGTAATCAAGCGAATCATCCTTCCTCAGAGTGATCCAAGGGGCAAATGGACCCCTACATACGAAGGGCCATTTGTGGTTAAACATGTGTTCTCAGGAGGAGCCATGATTCTAACCAACATGGATGGTGACGACCTTCCTCACCCCGCCAATGCAGACATAGTAAAAAGATACTACGCATGACAAAGACCCGCTAGGCTAACATGGCTATGCAAAAATTAGGGCTTCTCGGCGAACCAAAAGGGTTCGGGCAAAATGAAGGGATGAAATGAAAAATCTGTACACCCGACAAGTCGAAAACCTGAAAAGGCGGCTTGGGCAAAAATGGGTATCCCGGTGGACTGAAAACCCGAAAGGGCGGTCCAGGAAAAAGTTAGGGATAAAGCGTAATACTATGTCTCATTGGATCACTTTGCATCCGGAATCTGGTATCTACATCAAGTTCAGACGGCATCGATCAGTCAGCTTCATCTTCAACTAAGGTCATCAAGTGATGAGACGCTCGGAGATATAAAGGCAATAGCAGAGTTGAAACCCAGTGGGATCATTCATTTCACACAGCTGTTTTATTTTCTCTTGTAAAAAATTGTATAAACTCTTTTGTTCGGCGGCGTTCTCTTACTAGGACGTCAGCCTCTTGTACATAAACGCCTATTTACGGGCAAATTCAAAATCAATACAAATATACTTTTCAGTTAAAAGTGCCAATTGTTTTTCCTTTTTCTGTTTTGTTTTGCGAAGAACGTCCAAGGTTCAATTTGTGATATATGCATTGAAGATAATTTGCTAACTCATAAATATTTGCATACGAAATAAAGGATTAATTACAGGTAACATTAGAAACAGGGGCAATAAAGAGTTGTCTAAGCAATCTAATTGTTCTGTCCTCCGAGGTACCAAGGCAGGTTCAGCTAAAGAACATAACCAGTACATCTTAATTCCCCAGAGAGTGAGTCAGCAAGTCAGTATACTCTCCTCAAGCAAAACTATACTATCAGACTTAAGGAAGTTGGGTATCCTCCAGCAGATCTCAACATTCCCTAGTAGCATATATACATATATATTCTTAACAAGCATCCCCGACAGTCTTGGTCTAAAGATTGTTCCCCGGCGGTATATCAAATATTCAATGGAGTCACTCCCCCAATACAACTCAAAACTTCCCCAAGAGAGTCCAATCCAGTTTCCCCAGAAAAGTTGGAATCCATCTCCCCAAGTAATAAGCTTATCCCCAGTAGATTCTGGAAGCTTATCCTCGCAAAACACGAACGCGTCTCCCGGCTTTATTCAAGAGTTATTTCCTTACCAGGATATAACTGGGTTATCCTCAGCCAAAAGCCACGGAAAGAGCGTCCTCGACGAAGTCTTCTTATCCCCAGCGAAGTCTATTAACACTTCCAACATAACAAGGGTATCCCCAGCAAGTTATTATCAACAACTCAATAAAGTACCTCTCTCCCCACAGAGTATTGCTTCCCAGCAAGATCGTTAGATTACTTTTCTCCCTGCAGAGTAATCCATTCGCCGAGTCTATTCCCCAACGGAGTTATCTTCTCCTACCGGTATTCTTGCAACTATCATCCCCAGCGGAAGCAAAACATCTATTCTTCAACATCAGCCCAGGATATGACTTCCCGGCACCCGTCAAGGATTTACTTTCCTAGACGAAAAAGATACATTCATAAACATCGCACTTCCATACATTATAGCATGCATATACGCATCATATCTTACAAATCCCATTTATGTTGAGAACATCATTTGCTTGATCCATATCATGCATTGCATATGACTGACCTTTACCTTGACCGTTTCAGTTAAATCGACCCTAAGATTTTTCTGTTTCTTATCCAGTCAAAGGCCTTCTCTGGTTCAGTCAGATCGACCCTAAGATCTCCCTGTTTCTTATCCAGTTGAAGATTTCAAGACCTAGACCAGTTCAGTTAAATAGACCCTAAGATTTTTCTGTTTCTTATCCAGTCAAAGGCCTTCTCTGGTTCAGTCAGATCGACCCTAAGATCTCCCTGTTTCTTATCCAGTTGAAGATTTCAAGACCTAGACCGGTTCAGTTAAATCGACCCTAAGATTTTTCTGTTTTCTTATCCAGTCCAAGGCCTTCTCTAGTCCAGCTAAATTGACCCCTAACAGATTTTCCTGATAAAGACTCAGTAGAAGATATCCAAGATTCTCTCAATGATTACTGTTGAGGTTGAAGTCGCCCAAGATTTTCTCAATGATTACTGTTAAGGTTGAAGTCGCCCAAGATTCTCTCAATGATTACTGTTGAGGTTGAAGTCGCCCAAGATTCTCTCAATGATTACTGTTGAGGTTGAAGTCGCCCAAGATTCTCTCAATGATTACTGTTGAGGTTGAAGTCGCCCAAGATTCTCTCAATGATTACTGTTGAGGTTGAAGTCGCCCAAGATTCTCTCAATGATTACTGTTGAGGTTGAAGTCGCCCAAGATTCTCTCAATGATTACTGTTGAGGTAGAAGTCGCCCAAGATTCTCTCAGCGTTACTGTTGAGGTTGAAGTCGCCCAAGATTCTCTCAGCGTTCCTGTTGAGGTAGTAATCGTCCAAGGTTCTCTCACCGTTCCTGTTGAGGTAGTAACCATCCCTGGATCATTCATCACCTTTTTGAAGCTCCAGACCCAGCTCATGTAACCAGTCAGGACATATCTACACAAAGACTTTGAAGACCAGCTCCTGTAACAGGCCAGGTAATCATTTTCTTTTGCAGGTACGCAAGTTCTCGCTAAGGAATCTCTTACGCGATCGACATCCAGATGGAATCTATAAGCCCATCCACCTACCCATCACCTCTTAGCATGGCATCTATAAGCCCATCATCCTATCCATCAATCTCCAAATGGCATCTATAAGCCCATTCCGCCATCACACTACTATGTAAGAGCAAATTTCTGGGCACTCTAGTGTTCAATCATCTTCAACCTTCGGATTACGAAAGGCACGTCGGCCAATCTGCATCCTCAGGTCTAAGAAGATTGAACAGGGGAAACTGTTGTACCCCAAAATTTGCCCTCCCATATTCTTCAAGATTTGCCAAGTCAAAGCTTCAAAATTCCCCAAGGGTTGCACAGTTCAAGGGCCTCCTAACAGTCAAAAACTAGGATGAAGTTTCCAAGGGTCCAATCAAGTCCCACATGCCTACAAACATGGTCAAGCATCCTCATACCAAGTTTCAAGACTTACAACACAAAATTGCACAGTCAAAAACCCTAATTGCACTACAGTCAACTGCAGGGGCAAAATGGTCATTTGACAGTCAAAAGTTCAAATTTTTGGTCAACATCTCATTTTGAAGCCACAAACATCATTTGATCAATGCTTGATCATGATTCTCAAAGCTTGGCTCAAAAAATCTCAAGATGCAAAAGTTTCCATATTTGGACAGTTGAAAAAGTCAACTGTAACTTGACCAAGGCATAACTTCCACATGGATTATCAGAAAAATTCCATCCAAAGCTCATTTTGAAGAGAAAGACATTTCCTACAACTCCTCTTCACACTTCAAGTCCAAGAAATGCTCTCACAAAAAGTTATCAATTTTAACATTATAGGTCATTTTCAAAAGTCAACAAAAAGGGACTTTAAGTCAAAGGCCATAACTTGAGATTGGTAAATCAAAATGACGTGGGACCAAAGGAATTAGTTAGAGGACTTCAAGACCTTTCCAAAATGTCCAAGAACATGAGCAAAGCTTAAAAATTGAGCAAGATATGCCTTGTGGAAGTTGGGAAATTTTTGGATATTTTGAAAAGTCAACTTTGCTTCAAATGTCTTAAAAATGCTAATGGGCCTCTTTTTCTTCCAAGATTCATCATCCAAAGCATGTGCACGACCATTTGGCCCAAAGGGAAGTTATTCATCATTTTTATTTTATTTATTTGAATTTTTAATTGCTAATAATTCATTTAATTAATTAAAATATGTGGAAAATGCTAAACCTAAGTTTTCAAATCTTTTTATGCATGAAACACACTCAAGATTTCGTGTATGATCAGATATAGAAAGAATCATGGTAATTGGATATGATTGGCATCAAAAACATGTGAAAAAGATTGAAAAATTATGGCATGAAAATCAAATATCCTCTCCATCAATTCATTGATTCTTTGGACCAAAAACCTTACCCTAATCGTTCACACATATATATACATGATAACCCTAATGCCAAGAACATGAATGCTGCGCCCCATCTCAAGAATCAAACTTGCAATTTTATCAAAAAAGTCCAAAACTGAAAGTGGCCTTAGAGGATGATTCAGAGGCAAAGAACAATCCCAATAGCTTGTAAAAGTGTCAAGGAAACTTCCTGAATAGTTTTCCACATCCCTAACGCCCAGAATTGGTATATGGAATTCAAGATTTCTCACATTTTAGCCATATTCGTATTTCAATTTTCAAGCATTTCCATTGTATTTTTTGTGTGGATTCATACTAATTGATTGATTCTGAAACTAACCATATGATTTAATTGAGTTTTCATGCATTTTGTGAAGAATTACCATTGAAGCACCTTAGGGTTTCAGACCTGAAAAATTGGGGGTTTACTCCTATGGAAAAATTGGAACACGAGACTCAGACTATTAGAATCTGGACCTTCAGACAAATTCAATGATGGGGTCGCGCCCAATTTCTGATTACAGACGAGCTAATCGCTATTTTTTCACACTGCATATAGTGGGGGTTTAAAACCCCCTCAATCTTGTTTGTTTTGTTTCAGGAAAAACATAAGCAACGAAGAAGAAGATCAGGTGTCAAGGCGTGATTGGTTTATTTGAATTTCGCGCTAAATCTATCCACTAACTCACGTTTTGATTGATATTGTTTATTAGTTATATAATAATCAAAACGCGTTTACAGCTCCATTGGCAAGGCATTTGGTTGGTAATCTCTGGGACCTGGGTTCGAACCCCAGGTCCCCCTCCCTTTCCATAATATTTTTTCTAACGTCATCCTGTGCAGCTTACCTCCTAAGGTTCATCCTACGCCCAATGATCCAAACGTGCCACGCGCTTATCAAGATCAATCAAAGGGGTACGCTTTGGAGATCATCATGGGCATGAGTCAACGAAGCCACACGCGAGCCTAAGATTCAACGAGGCCAGGAGCTTAATGGGCCTGAATTGCTGGAACAAAACCTCCACTTGGGGTCAACACCCCCTAGGGTTTGCATTTATTTTCTTTTGTTATCTTTTATTATTATTTGTTTAATTTAGTTATTTCCCCTTAATTCTTTAAATTAATCTATTTCATAAAATATAAAAATAATACAAAAATCAGAAAAAGGCAAAAATTAAAATATGTTTTATTTAAATATTATCTTTTTGTAAATAAATAATATCATTTAATTTAGTTTTCAATTCTAGGGTTAATTGTAATATCTTTTCTTAATAAATTAAAAAACTTGTAGAATTAGGTTTTAATTATTTTAATTACTTTTTTTCTTTTATTTTCTCATTACTAATAATTAATTATTTATTTTTATAAATCAAATTGCATTAATTAATTAGGTTTAATTTTAGGTTTAATTTTCATATTTTCTTAATAAATTAAAAAATAGCTAGAATTAGGTTTTAATTTCATTTAATTCTCTTATTAAAAATTCATAAATACAAAAACCTCAAAAAAAACAATTTCTTTCTTTTATTTAATTTAATCAATTTCATAATTCTAATTTAATTTCATTAAAAAAGGGTCCAACGCCTTCGCTTTCAATTTTAATTTAATTCGCGCATTTTATTTTATTTCTTATAATATTTATGTAACTCTCCCAAAGCCGTGTAAATACTTATCTTTCGCACTTTACTTTATTTCTTTATTTTATGTCAAATCGGGTCCTGGATTTTAATTTGGCGATGTGGACCCGCGCCTTTGTAATAGTTTAGGAACTTTATATTTCTCGCAACTTTTTAACTGTTAATAATGGCATGCAAGAATGAATGACTAAAATAAAACAAAAGCGTAGATCACCCATGACATTAACAAGATAAATGTAAATGAACATGACACACAAAATCACACACCACCCCTAGGGTACGCCTCACTGTTGCCTTGCCTCGAAATGTGATCGTCGAGTAGAGGATGTCTTAGTAAGTCCTCATGATCCAGGAACCTGGCATGAGGGTAGCTTCTAAGGTGTCTTCCCATTGCTCCGGTGATCACCATGTCCCGAACCTTCGAATTGACCCGAACACCTCCAATGGTGGTGCTACCTACCTCTCAATGGTGGGATGGCACTACTTTAAAGGACATCTACACAGACGAATTCCTTAGGGTAGGTAGACGACTCTAGGTACTTGCTCTAATTTCAAAACAAATCAAAAATACTTTTCACACCGACACCTTTTCAAAAAGCTTTCGAAAGCAATTTTTCAAACACTCTTGAGGACCGATACAAGAGTCGAACTGGAATTTTCAAAGAAACTTTTTAAAACCCACAGTTGAAAAGCAAACAAATAATTTTGAAAACACAAATGAGCAAGTATCTAAGAGCCCATGGATAACCATGGATAGAAAGGGTGCTAACACCTTGCCTTTCTATAACCTACCTCCCGAACCGAGAGCAATCTCTTTAAGGAATTTTTCTGTGCTTTTGTCCTTTCCATTTGGAGAAAATAAAAGACGGTGGCGACTCTTGCTTCCGCGACATTTCGCGAACCAGCGTTAAACAGTCAGTTCTAGATCCACCGATCACAGCTTGTAATAGTAATTAGGTCTTTTTACTTTCCGCATCTTTTATCAAACGGGTCTTTGTATTTTGGCGATGTATAGACCCGCGCCTTGTAATAGCGTAGGATTTATCTTTCTGCATTAAAATTTCCGCACTCTTAAATTCTAAGTTGCATGAAAGAATGTATGGCTAATTAAAAACAAGCGTAGCTCACAATGCTCTGATCAAAGATAAATTTAATATGAAAACAACACACAAATACATACACCACTCTTAGGGTACGCCTCACCTGTTGCCTTCGAAACGTGGTCGTCAAGTATAGGACATTTTAGTAAGTCCTTATGTCCATGATCCAGTTGCCTCGAAACAAGTTGCCTTGAAACGGTTGCCTCGGAATAGTTGCCTCGAAATGGTTGCCTCGGATTAAAAAAGGATCAAGGGCATAAGGGTAGCTTCTAAGGTGTCCTAACTGTTGCTTCGGTGACCACACTGTCCCTAAACTCGAATTGACCCGAACACCTCCAACGGTGGTGCTACCTACCTCTCAATGGTGGGATGGCACTACCTAAAGGACTTCTACACAGCTTAGTTCCTTAGGGTAGGTAGATGACTCATGGATACTTGCTCTCTAAAAAAACAAAACAAAAACATTTTCACACTGACACTTTCAAAAAGCTTTCAAAACAATTTTTCAAACACTCTTGAGGACTGATACAAGAGTTATTCAGAAATCTTTAAAAGAAACTTTTTCAAACCCACTCACATCTTGAAAAGCAAACACTTTGAAAACACAATGAGCAAGTACCTAAGATCCCATGGATAACCATGGATAGAAAGGGTGCTAACACCTTCCCTTTCTATAAATCTACCTCCCGAACCGAGAAACTATCTCATAAGGAATTTTGTTGTGCTTTTCTCCTGTCCATGTTGGAGAAAATAAAAGACGGTGGCGACTCTTGCTTCCGCGACATTTCGCGAAACCAACGTTAAACAGTCAGTTCTAAATCCACCGATCACAGAACTGGCGACTCTGCTGGGGATACTTTAAAGTGAGGTGTACCTTAGGACTAAGATCACTTGTGTTTTCAATTGTCTGAATTGTTTGCTTTATTATTGTGGGTACTGTCTTAGGAGTTCTATAGATCCTAACCCGGATCTGGGGGATACCTTCTTAGAAAGTAGCAACAAGGTGGTGAGGGAACTGTGCGGGGTATACCGACATGGTTGAAGCAGTCTGCTACGTTGATGTGGCACTTTGGTGAGTACCGGTAACCCTTGAGTCCTGTCAATGAGAGTACGGGGCCGCCGCGTGGTGTCGTGAAGCACCAACTGACCTTAGGAACCTTAATTGAACCATTTTGGCCTCTTTAGGGTAGTGAGATAACTGACTTTGGTGCAGTCCGAGGTTGGTTGATACTCGATACTACACTCAATTGAGGGTTGTTTTCTTGGAATATTTCGGTCGCCAGTTCAGTGGCTAAATCGAAACGATGAACAATGAAAGCAATCCAATGATATTGGTACCCTTAGAACCTGGTTACTTCTGATAGGACAGGTTTTGAGCCCACCAACTTCAAGAGGGTAGTACCCCAAACTTCATGCTGGCCTAAACTCTAAGGGCTCTCTTGTGTGACTTGTGTGCCTTCCAACTTGACTATTTGCATGCTTGTTATCTGACACTTGAGTTTCTTGCAGGTTTTGTTTACAGTCCTTAATTGGGACTCATAACAGGGTTTACCTACATTACCCTATGCATAGCATAACATCATACCATTGCATGCATCCTGCATAAAGACTAACCCGTTTCAAGGATCTCAAGGGCTTGTGATGCAAGTCATGACGAACAAAATGTCTAGCAAGGGGCAAAGGGGATTTATTTTCCTCTAGTCAGGTTGGTGACCCGAGTCAGGGGCTATGACCCACTCGATATGGTGAGCCTTGACCCTTGAAGAAGGACTCTCAGCAACATGAAGTTCCTTCAATCAAGCTACAAAATTCTAACCAATTTCTCTGTTTACCCCGCGAGATCCTTGGAAACATTGCATGCATATCATACACATCAATGCAGGTACCGCTGTTTATAGGTCACTTACCTTCTTTGCTGTTTATTTCAGCAATCTCATTATGAATCCTGAATCATCTACTGAGCAATCCATCAAGGCCCTCCAGGTTCAGAACGCCCAGTTCCAGGAGTTGATTAAGAGTCTAGCCCAAGGTCAACAGGATTTGAAGACTATGCTCTCGAAGAAGAAGAAGAAGAAGAGAACGATGTTGTTCAACCCGAGACGCAAATTTGGGAATGGGTCACTAAATGAAGTTGAGCAGACTACCCCATCTGTTGGAAAGGACAGCCCCCATGAGAGAGAGGTTCCTAGTCCAGTGGTCTCCGACAACGAGACAGAGTTCAATGATGAACAGTACCCTCCAGCTGAGGACAGGTATAAACAGTTGGAAGACCGACTAAGTGCGATGGAGATACAGAAAGTGCCCGGCCTGGACTTCGAAGATCTAGGTCTGTCTTCTGGGGTAGTGATCCCACACAAATTCAAGGCACCTGCCTTTGCAAAGTACGACGGGGCATCCTGTCCTAAGCTGCATCTCAGGTCTTACATAAGGAGGATCCAGCCCTACACGGCTGACAAGAATTTGTGGATTCACTTCTTTCAGGACAGTCTGTCAGGAACCCAACTCGACTGGTTCTATCAACTGAATGGAGCTAACATCCGCGGCTGGGAGGACTTGGCCACTGCATTCTACAAGCAGTACCAGTACAATGCCGACCTTGCTCCCACGCGCACTCAGCTTCAGGGAATGTCTATGGGTGCAGGCGAAGGCTTTAAAAAATATGCGCAAAAGTGGAGATACCTTGCTGGAAGGGTGCAGCCACCGCTAACTGACCGTGAGCTGGTGGATATGTTCTTAGGGACCTTGTCCGGACCTTTCTTCAACCACCTGATTGGGAATTCTTCTGCTGGGTTTACAGATTTGATCTTGACTGGGGAGAGAATTGAAGCTGGCATTAAAAGCGGGAAGATTCAGGAGGCCACACCTTATGATACTCACAAAAAGCCTTACATGGGGAAGAAAGAGTCTAATGCTGCATACAGTCAAAAGAGTCGTCGTGACCAACATGCAGGGGCAGTCATGATCTCTGGTTCTGCGTCACGCTGCCAATCACAAAAGAGAAATTAGCGAAGACCGGACGAGCCTAAAAGACAATTCACTAACATCAACATGCCACTGTCACAAGCATTGCAGCACATGTTGAAAATGAATCTGATTGCGGTGATCAACCCTCCTGCAAATCCCAAGACCTCCTCTCCAAACTACAACCCAGAAGCGAGGTGTGCTTATCATTCTGATAGCCCGGGGCACGATACTGAGGATTGTTGGGCGCTAAAATACAAGATCCAAAATATGATCGACGCTAAGGAGATCGAATTCGAGCCTACTGAGACTCCCAATGTGATCACTGCTCCCTTGCCAAAGCATGGCTAAGATTGAAAAAAAATTTGTTCATTCGAATGTTCAAGTTTTAATTTTCTTTTGATTGTTCAAACATTTTATTTCATGTCAAACTTGGTTATTTCATTAATGCATTCTACATGTCTGTTTTGAAGTAATTGTGTTCACTATATTCAAAATTGCTTTTATTTTTGATGTTCAACTCTCGATTTTAAAATTCTAAGCCTCTTGAGGGAGGATGACGAAAATGATACCACGATCTATACAGTATGCTTTTGAACAGACCCCGCTGATGAAGTACATGCATTGTTTCAAATCCTAAACAGTGGAGTTATAAGGAAGATAATCCCTCGTCAACCCCTTTGAGCCAAAGAAGTTGGAGTTTTTCTTTTCACGCAAAAATTAAAACCCTTAATTACAACCTGGGGCAGGGTAGTTCTCTCAGTTGATCCAAATGCACAATGAACAGCATCAAAGAAGTCCTTCCGAGATGAAAAGACAGTGATGGTTCTGAATAATCATAAAGACAGGCAGTCATTACCAAAAAAAAAAAACTAAAGCCCAATAAGTCAAAACCTATGAAGGAGACTTACAAAACTGGGGCATCCCGCTGACTGTAATCACAAAAAGGAACAGTTCAGGCAAAAAACAGGGATAACGAAATCAAAAAAGAAAGAGGTACTACAAACTCTCAACAAAAAAGGGAAATGACTGCCTATTCTAAACTGTCAAAATCCGAACCATCACCGGAATATCAGGACAAAGACTCAAACAAGGTCTAACGCACGATCAAGTAAGTTTAGGTTTGAAGAACATCACGAAGAACGGGTGGGTACAAATAAAATTTGAGCCTTTATCCTTTATTTCTTAAACCGTGAACCAGGCCACGTTACAACCCTAAGAAGTCCTAGTTGAAGCATGGGTTAGTTCGAAAGCATACTGTTACGAAAGGTATCCTGACTCCTTAAGGCTTGCGGTAAAATAACGGGTTGACATCACATTTTACAAAATTCACTGGTTTTACTGAAAAAATGCATTTCCAAAAACTTCAAGACAGACATAAGCTTTGCATTTTTAATATAACATTGTTTGCATGATTATTTGTTCGAACAACAGAGAAATTCGCACGAAGAATATCTAGTGGACAAAAGCACTTCCAAACAAGGGGCATGGCATGATCATGGTCTATCATCTGGGGCAGTTAAGTCAAGATTCAGAGAATCTCTCAAAAGGCCAACCAACTTGGGGCAAATCTCCATCTGGATCACTTGGGGCATTGGACGATCAAACGGAGATCTTCTGGCAGTAGGGCAACACAACACTACTGACAGGGGCACCTCCCTACATCCTGAGAGCATGGACATAGTCGAAAAAAATACTACGCATAATCAAAGACCCGCTAGGTTGACACACCTAAGCAAAAATAAGGGCTTCCCGGCGAACCAAAAGGGTTCGGGCAAAATAAGGGATGAAAATGAAAAAAATTTGTACACTCGGCAAGTCGAAAACCTGAAAAGGCGGCTTGGGCAAAAATGGGAATCCCGGTGGACTGAAAACCCGAAAGGGCGGTCCAGGCAAAAATTAGGGATCAAAGCGTACGACTATGTCCTGTCATCTTACCAGAAGGAAGATTTGCCAATCAGCAGTTATCAACCTCAACAGGTACCTTTTCTCCAGCAGAAACTGGGGCAATACGAGTTGTCTAAGCAATCTAATTGCTCTGTCCACCAAGGTACCAAGGTAAGTTCGGCTGAAGAATGCAACCAAGATATCTTAATTCCCCAGAGAGTGAGCCAAGATTCAACAATTCTCTCCCAAGCAGTTGATCTCCAATCAGCCCTACAAGGCACCATATCCCCTAGCAAGTCAGCAGTACTCTCCCCGAGCAGAGTTATACTCAGTCAGCCTTAAGGAAGTTGGATTACCCCCCAGAAGATCTCAATATTCCCCAGCGGAGTATGCAAACATTCCTAACAAGCATCCCCGGCAATCTCGATCTAAGATTATTCCCCGGCGGAATACCGGACATCCAGTGGAGCCACTCCCCCAGTCCAATCTGAAAAGTTTCCCCAGGAAAGTGGAATCAATCTCCCCAGCAGGTCTTGAAGCTTATCCCCAGTAAATTCCAGAAGCTTGTCACCTGCAGAGTACGAACGCTCCCCCGAATTTATTCAAAGGTTATTTCCCCACCAGGATATAACTAGGTTATCCTCAGCCAATTGCCATGGAAAGATCGTCCCCGGCGAAATCTTCCTATCCCCAGCGGAGTTCATCAAAACTTCCAACAGAGCTCAACAATGGTATCCCCAGCGGAGTTATCATCAACCTCAAAAAAGTACCTCTCTTTCTTCACAGAATTCACTCCCCGCAGAGTAATCTATTCGCCAAGTTTATTCCCCAACGGAACCATCTTCTCCTACCGGTATTCTTGCAACCATCATCCCCAGTGGAAATGAAGAACTCTACTCTTCAAACATCAGCCCAGGATTCAACAAGTTCCCGGCATTCGTCAAGGATTTATTTTCCTAGACGAGAATACATTCATAAACCTCACATATTCATACATTATAGCATGCATACGCATCATACGACACAAACCTCATTTATTTTTGAGAACATCTTAAAATCATGCAGTTCATGCATCATGAAATTTCATACAACTAATACTTTGCCCTTTTCAGGAAAAAGTCAATCAAAAGATGATTACCATCTACCTTTACAGTTCCAGATCAACACCGGTAACAAGCCAGGAAAATTCTGTAGACGACTGATCGTGGGTTAATATCCTAAACCAAACAGGACAATTATCTACTTGATCATCCTCGGGCAACCCTACAC
The DNA here is from genome assembly GCA_948472305.1 of Vicia faba. Classification (NCBI taxonomy): domain Eukaryota; kingdom Viridiplantae; phylum Streptophyta; class Magnoliopsida; order Fabales; family Fabaceae; genus Vicia; species Vicia faba. The sequence continues at coordinate 80,583,027 of OX451740.1, read as the reverse complement.
CGGTTTATTTTCTTTCAAAGAAGTCTTACACGGGCTCATCAACAGGCAACCCTACACCGGTTCCTCCTCAACCTCAGATGTAGTTTTACACGAACTCATCATCAGGCAACCCTACACCGGTTCCTTCCTTTTCTTTCAGACGAAGTCTTACACGGACTTATCTCAAGATAACCCTACACCGGTTCCTTTTCTTTCAGAAGAAGTCTTACACGGACTTATCTCAAGATAACCTTACCTCGGTTCATCAAGAAGTCTTACACGGACTTATCTCAAGATAACCTTACCCCGGTTCATCAAGAAGTTTTACACGAACTTATCCTGCAGTAACCTTACCCCGGTTCCTCCATAAGTCTTACACGGACTTATCTCAAGATAACCTTACCCTGGTTCATCAAGAAGTTTTACACGAACTTATTCTGTAGTAACCTTACCCTGGTTCCTCCAGAAGTCTTACACGGACTTATCCCGAAGTAACCTTACCCCGGTTCCTCCAGAAGTTTTACACGAACTTATCCCGAAGAAACCCTACACAGGCTCTCTCTCTCCAGACGTAGTTTTACACGGACTCGTCGTCAAAGAAACCCTACACAGGTTCTCTCTTTTCAAAGATGCAGTTTTACACGGACTCGTCATCAGAAACCCTACACAGGTTTTATTTCTTCCAGGATGCAGTTTTACACGGACTCATCATGAGGTGACCCTACACCGGTTCCCTTTCTCTTTTCAGATGCAGTTTTACACGGGCTCATCATCAAAGTAACCCTACACAGGTTCCTTCCCCATTTCGAATGCAGTTTTACACGGACTCGTCGTCAAGAAACCCTACACAGGTTTCCCTCCTCCAAAGATGCGGTTTTACACGAGCTCATCATCAGGAAACCCTACACAGGTTCCCTCTTCCAACTCACAAAAATTACAATTCAACAGACAACCTCCAGATGGCATCTATAAGCCCATCCACATACCAACAGTCTCCAAATGGCGTCTATAAGCCCATTCCCGATAAGGTTCTGTCACATTTCCAGATGGCATCTATAAGCCCATCCTCCTATCTACTACACTTCCAAATGGCATCTGTAAGCCCATTCCCACCATCACACTGCTAATATTCTACTATGTGAGTGCAAATTTCTGGGCACTCTAGTGTTCAATCATCTTCCACCTTCGGATTACGAAAGGCACGCCAGCCAATCTACATCCTCAGGTCTAAGAAGATTGAACAGGGGCAACTGTCGTACCCCAAAATTTGCCCTCCCATATTCTTCAAGATTTGGCAAGATCAAGCTCCAAAATCCCTCAAGGGTTGCACAGTCCAATTGCCTCCTAGCACAGTCAAAATTAGGGTTTTGTTTCTGGCAAAGAAATTGAAGTTTTCAAAGGTCCAATCAAGTCCCATATGCCCATATACATTGTCAAGCATCCATATGTCAAGTTTCAAGACTCACAGCGTCAAGTTGCACAGTCAAAAACCCTAATTGCTCCACAGTCAACTGCAGGGGCAAAATGGTCATTTGACAGTCAAAAGTCAAAATTTTTGGTCAACATCTTATTTTGAAGCCACAATCATCATTTGATCAATTCTTGATCATGATTCTCAAAGCATGGCTCAAAAAGTCTCAAGATGCAAAAGTTTCTATTTTTGGACAGTTGAAAAGTCAACTGCAAATTGACCAAGGCATAACTTCCTCATGGTTTATCAGAAAAATCCCATCCAATGCTCATTTTGAAGGGGATGACATTTCCTATAACTCATCTTCACACTCCAAGTCCAAGAAATGCTCTCACAAAAAGTTATCAATTTCAACATTATAGATCATTTTCAAAAATCAACAAAAAGGCACTTTAAGTCAAAGACCATAACTTGAGATTGGTAAATCAAAATGACGTGGGACCAAAGGCGTTGGTTAGAGGACTTCAAGACCTTTCCAAAATGTCCAAGAACATGATCATAGCTTCAAAATTGAGCAAGATATGCCTTGGAGAAGTTGGGAAAGTTTTGGGAACTTTGAAAAGTCAATTTTGCTTCAAAAGCTTCAAAAATGCTAATGGGCCTCAAATTCTTCCTTGAATCATTACCCAAAGCCTATGCACGACCCATTGAGCTAAAGATGATTTATTTTCTTATTTTTAATTAATTAATTGAATTTTTATTCTTATTAATTCATTTAATTAGATTTAATTATGAGAAAAATATCAAATAATGCCTTTCAAATCTTTTTATGCAGCAAATATTCTCATTATAGGCTAAAGATTTCGTGCACCAATCAACAAGACAAGATCATACATATTTGGCAAGAGTTTCAATGGAAAAAGATTGAAATTGATATGTTGAAAATCAAATCTTCAAATCATCAATTCATGGACCTTTGGGCTTGTTTTTGACCTAATCTCGTTCAGATACAAAGGCATAGTGAAACCTAATACAGAGACACGAAAAAAAACTGCTGGGAAGAGAGAAAAAAATTGCAAAATTTTCATAAAAACTTGGAAACTGAAATCACATTTGCAGGGCGATTCAAGGCTTGAAACCTTTTCCATTACGTTGCTGGACCTTCCAGGAAACTATTGGCATCAAGAACAAGTCCCCATACTCCAAGAATCGGTAGAACAAAATCACCCTTTTCATAAATATGTCCATAATCGAATTCTGCATTCTATGCATCATTGTTATATTTTGATTGTTGATTTACACTAATAATGATCTTCTGAAGCGATTGGTACCATTTAATTGGACTAACACTGCTTGTATCAAAATCCACCATTGATGAAACCTAGGGTTTCAGAACTTCAAAATTGGGGCTTTCCTCATACGGTAAAATTGGACCTTTAAACCGGTATAGACCAAATCGTGGCAACAAGATGAATTGATTGAACTACTTGCGCTCAATTTATCGTGTCTGTAGACGTAATCGCTATTTTCATTATTTCACTTAGTGGGGGTTTAAAACCCCCGCTATCTTGTTCATGTTGCAGGAAACAAATGGAGAAGAAGCATGCGTGGCAATACATGGTTGGGACATTCAAATCCAGCGCGCCTATTTTTTGTTTGCACCATTACGCTTGTTTTGTTTTATATAATATTTGTTGTGTATATGTTTGACAAACGCGCGCAATAGCTCAGATGGTGGGAACGTGACTTGGTAAACGCTGGGACCTGGGTTCGATTCCCAGGTCCCCCATACAATTGCTATTATTTTTTCTAACTCAATTCAATGCAGCGCTTCATCCAGAACTCCACCATGAGCCTCACGTCCAAGATTGCCACATGGCCATGAGCTTCCATCCAAGAGTCAGAAGGTGAATCCCATGGTGTACCTCAGTCAACCAAGGCACACACAAGCGTGGAAAGTCAAACAAGGCTCTATGCTAATGGGCCAGATTGCTTCAATTTACCTCCATTTGGGTCTGCAACCCCCCTTGGTTTTCTACTTTTAATTTTACTTTCTTTTCAATTCTAATCCTTTTTTAAATTGTTTTAATTGTATTGTTTTTCACCATAAAATGGTTTTTCATAATAAAAAATCAGAAACTAAAAAAATGTTTTTTTAATTAATTATTAATTCACCATTAAAATATTTTTTTGTAAATAAAGGTTAAGTAATTAATTTAGTTAAATTAGGTTTCAATTTTAACACTTTTTCTTAATAAATAAAATCATGTAGAAATTAGGTTTTTGACATTTTCATCTTTTTCTTAATTAAATCATTTTTCTCATTATTTATTATTATTGTTAATTGTTATTTATTTTTATAAACATGTACATTAATTAACTAGTAAATTAGGTTAAACCTTAATCTTTTTTTTTAATAATTAAAATAAACTTAGAATTAGGGTTTCCTTTTAATTTTAATTTTCTTTATTTTCATAAATACCAAAAACATAAAAAACACTTTATTTTATTTAATCAAATAATTAATTAGTCTTTTAATTCAATTTAATTTCAAAAGGGTCAAAACCCTCGGACGTCCTAACTTTTATCCTTTCGCACGTTATTCTTTTTTTTTTCTTCTCGAATATTATGTAATTGCTCAAGGCTTGTAATAGTAATTAGGTCTTTTTATTTTCCGCATCTTTTATCAAACGGGTCTTTGTATTTTGGCGATGTATAGACCCGCGCCTTGTAATAGCGTAGGATTTATCTTTCCGCATTTAAATTTCCGCACTCTTAAATTCTAAGTTGCATGAAAGAATGTATGGCTAATTAAAAACAAGCGTAGCTCACAATGCTCTGATCAAAGATAAATTTAATATGAAAACAACACACAAATACATACACCACTCTTAGGGTACGCCTCACCTGTTGCCTTCGAAACGTGGTCGTCAAGTATAGGACGTTTTAGTAAGTCCTTATGTCCATGATCCAGTTGCCTCGAAACAAGTTGCCTTGAAACGGTTGCCTCGGAATAGTTTCCTCGAAATGGTTGCCTCGGATTTAAAAAGGATCAAGGGCATAAGGGTAGCTTCTAAGGTGTCCTAATTGTTGCTTCGGTGATCACACTGTCCCTAAACTCGAATTGACCCGAACACCTCCAACGGTGGTGCTACCTACCTCTCAATGGTGGGATGGCACTACCTAAAGGACTTCTACACACTTAGTTCCTTAGGGTAGGTAGATGACTCATGGATACTTGCTCTCTAAAAAAACAAAACAAAAACCTTTTCACACTGACACTTTCAAAAAGCTTTCAAAACAATTTTTCAAACACTCTTGAGGACTGATATAAGAGTTATTCAGAAATATTTAAAAGAAACTTTTTCAAACCCACTCACATCTTGAAAAGCAAACACTTTGAAAACACAATGAGCAAGTACCTAAGAGCCCATGGATAACCATGGATAGAAAGGGTGCTAACACCTTCCCTTTCTATAAATCTACCTCCCGAACCGAGAAACTATCTCATAAGGAATTTTGCTGTGCTTTTGTCCTGTCCATGTTGGAGAAAATAAAAGACGGTGGCGACTCTTGCTTCCGCGACATTTCGCGAAACCAGCGTTAAACAGTCAGTTCTAAATCCACCGATCACAAACCTTTACAAAAGTGAACAGTATTCTGGCTTGATAATACATGTATCATTGCAGCAACAATTTACAGATATCCACATGACTCCATTTGTCATGAGTAACTAATGCTCCAGCTGAAGATGAAGACTAGATGAGAAACTTCAGCACTTCCTACATATGTTGAACCTTGACTCCCTCAGTAGAGTCAAACCAGAGTCAGATATTCTCACTCCTTGAGAGTACTTCCAGGAAACCTGACTTCTTCACAACACAAGGATACATTTGATCATTGTCTTATCATAACCACACTTTGTATCATTACCTTTTGAATAGGCAAGATGTTATGCATACTAGGTTTGAAGTCACTCATAAGCTCCAAAAACTCTTAGTTTCTCCAAATCAACAAACCTTTTTTGGAGTGTCTTACAGCAAAAAACTACCCCTTAAGTATCTGTTAGCAGCCTTCTGCCTTTATATCCACTAGTAGTTGCTGATACTAGTGGAGTCTTCAACAAAATAGTCATGCATTAATCAAGCATGCTACTGTAGACAATATTATACTCTCCATATTCTAATCACCATAGTCAGAAATTCCACTTCTCACAATAATGCTTAATCATCCAACTTCACATGAACAATCTCAAGCATTAAACAAAATAGCCATCAACAATCATGATGTTAAGACATCATGTGGAACATTAAGTCCATAATATAGAACCTAATCAAATTGGTTTTCAATCATTTAAAGGACTCATTTTCATAGAAATCCTTTAGGAAGCTCCCATTAGAAAACACAGTCGGTGCACAGGTTCCTTCATGTTTTACAGTCTGGTTTACAGTAATGGTTTGCACACCTGATTATCAGTCACTTTCAACTCACAATAATCATCTTTAGACATGCCCAAATAAGTATTGATGACAACAAGGGAAAAATCAACACAAACACCTTCCTATATTCCAAGCCAGCAAAAGAAATCAGATCCATAATCTCTTTGCACTTCAGTGCACCTGCTCCCAATTCTCTTTCAAGGGCAATTCTTCTTTGAGACACATATTTCCAATTTTCAGCATTGCCAATAGAATGGAAGGAAATGTTGTCAAGAGGAGCATCAGGAACCCAGACAGAAAGCTTCTTGCTTGCTAACTTCTTCAAAGGAGAGATGACCTGGATATCATCCTCATCATTATTTGAGGAGCTATCAAGTCTAACTTTTCTTTTGTTGGAGGGAGGAACTGCTTTACTCCAGGGCTTTGGGGGGCTATACATAGTCTTCTTCTTGATACTCTTGGAAGATGATATGATATCTCCTAACAATCAATAGGATAGTCTTATTTGTCTCATCCACTACTGCTGAGAAACATAAATTTTCGCAGAACCAACACATCCTCTTGGAGAAGGATGGTATACTCTAGCAGCATTTGGCTGGAGTCTTCAGAGACTAATAAGGACATAAGCATCTACATATTGTAGCAACATGTCTCAGTATGTTATCCAACATCATCTTTATTGTAGAGCAATAACTCTATATGCTTTAACATCACAAGCTCTAAACAAACCAATTAGTCCACTGACTCCTCCTGTCATGGACAATCAAAACTTCATTATGGAGAAAACACAACACTAAATAGCCACTAGTTCACTGGGAATAACTCCAATTACCCTGAACTAGTCACATAACCAGCACACCTCTAATTTATGCCCTTGCACCTTCATAGATATTATCATGACTCTTTGGATGGCTCAAATGTCATGGAACCATATTCTGAAACCAACTTCCAACCATTTATTAGTGTGCTTAAATTTTTTACTAAGATTCAGACTCTCTGACAGAAGGAGTACCCCTTAACCAATGTGCTGATTAAATCCTCTTTCAGCACATTACTAGTTTTCGCTGACACTAGTAAAGTCTTCAAACCAAGATATTAGTTATACATTACTTGAGCATACTTCTCAAAACAAACTCAGAATCTTCTTATTCTAAGCCAAAGATAGAACTTCCACTTCTGAATGAGGTAGTAGAATATTTAAGATTCACAATCCCAAGTCTCTCCCACAGACTATCATCAACAATGATGTTACAACATCATTTGGGACATTAACAACTTTACTACAGAACCTATCACCATCCAAGGGACTTATTTCCGTACATTCCCTCTACAAACCTCCCAATCTACACAATAGGATCCCAGTAGATCTCATCTTCAGTATCTACCATAATCAGAGCATAATTTAAGAGGCATAAGCTCTCAAATATTTTCTGAAAAACATGATCAGGAATTAGATTTGCACTCAATCATCAGACGAACACTCGACTCCCGTTAAGGTATTTGTAGTCAACTTTCATACATAATCCTAATAAATACTCAGTCTCCCGTCAAAGTACTTATCAATTAGTCAAATAGGATTACCTTCTCACACTAGGTAGAACTTTAATCGAACATCCTTTCTCTTCACACCTGTGATACTTTCTGAATCTTCGACATGACATCCAATCATGCCAGCCAAAATATTCCAGGTTAGGTCAATGACTTGACCTTAAGCTCAACCCTTGTAGAAAACATAATATACTAGAGCCACATAGACCCAGCAGGGGCATAGAAAACTACACCTAGTAGCCACAAGTCACAACATGTTTCCTGTAATCTTCACAAGCTTGAATTACACGCAAGCTCCATAACTACTACAACAATAACCATAGATAAGCTGTAAGCTCCCCTTATCATGGACACACAAGGCTTCTGCTCAGGATGAACACTTGGACACCAAAAGAAAAACAAGAAACTTCATGCACTCACTGAAACATATCAACACTCTTGTGAAAATAACTTATCTTGAATCTGATATACCAACTCCAAGTCTTTAGACTTTTACAAGGTCATGTCTGATACATGGCCACACAAATATCCATAACTCTTTGGATAGCCAAGATATCGTGAACACATAATTGGACATCATACAAACACAAACCCTCAAATAGCTTGTTTTAACCATACTTGCAATAGAGGAAAACCACCTTCTTCACATTCCTTTGTTCTAACAATCACTAGCAATTGCTAGTACTAGTGAAGTCTTCAACATAGTAGTTATGTAGTCACTAAGCATACTACTAAGGACAAGATTAGGATCTGCATCTTCTAATCCACAAAGTCAAAACTCCTTCATTTGACAACCATATTGATCCTTAATCTTCCATAATCATAATCCCAAACCTTCCTTTACAAAATGATGTGATAACATCATTTAGGACATCAACTTTTATTCATAGATCCCAATAATTCAGATCTTGATTTATCAACTAAAGAGATTATTAATCTTGATTGTATTTTAGAAGAAGAACACAAAAGATTACATCTATAGTCACCTGAACACTATAGAGATAAATAAACTCTCAACAATATCTGAATCATCAGTTCAGATAGTATATTTGCATCCATACCTCAGATAAGTACTCAGCTCCCCACAATCTATTTGTCATCAGAGGAAAAACTTCCTCACACAACTGCAGATGATACTCCTTTTAAACAGATGATAGAGCACTTGAACTGATATCCTTCTTCTTCATCGTTCAACATAGGAGGATCCTTTCAACATTCCAGACTTTGTCAGAGAATGGTCTTCAACTCCATCATGATCAAACATTCCAACTTTGAACTTCACTGGTGAACAACAATACTCACCTCATGATCTACACAAAAACTTCCTTTTTAGAGGAAGCACACACCTAGAAGTGATGTCCTGACATCAGATATGACATCATCCATTCTTACTATAGTTTTGGGGGTAACTTCCATAGTAACTTATAATCAACTCTTATGGGGCTTAACACAAGGAAACATACCAACAATAACTAATCAATCTTCAGGATCAGACTACCAACATATGCAGGGGATTGCACGAGCCACATCTCAATAAGCTTTTCTTTAGCCCTCATGTCTAACTTTGAGATGATTGATGCCATTGTTTTTCAAAAGCATTTGTTTCCATTGGTTCTTCAAAAACAACACCCTTCAGAATTTAACATCTTCAAAGATATCATTGTTATAACATAGTTTGATTCTACAACCCTTAATTAGAGTTTTGATGATAAAAAACACAAAGAACAAATATGAACTCTAAATTTGTGTTGTTTTTTATACAGAAGTTCTAACTGAAACAACATCAGAAGTTAAGCCACAAAAGCTTTCAAGCTGAGCTAATCAGAATGTTCTAAAGAATGATGATCAGAATCTGCGCTAAAGTAAAAGATACTCTGATTCTGAACAGAAGTATAATACACCAACATATCCTCATATCTTCGAGTCATCAATGTTCTGAAGTAAAAGCAGCATGCAAGATTCTGAAGTTCTGAAGCGTTACTTTTCAATTAAGACTGTATCATCTACAACGGCTTCATTCAAACAAGAATCTTGGAAAGTGCATTGAGTGTCCATTATCACGTTTTATTTTGGATAGGTTTCCACGCTTATATAAACAAGCTCAAAGGACAAATCGTTCACTATTTAACCAACAACTACATATACATCTCGAAAAGCTGCAAATATTCACATTCTTTCATATACTCAAATTGTGTAATACATCATAGTAGTGATACAGTTTTTGTAACGAAAAACATATAGTACACAGTTAAATTGTTCTTTGATTAAGATATTGTTCCTTGAGATAAAACGGGTTGTGTTCTTACTCAATAAGACTTTGGCCGTTGTCAAAGTAGTTGTGTAATCTGTTTGATTAGTGGATTAAGTCCTCGTTGGAGAGAGGCGAAATCACCTTGGCGGATGGACTAGAGTAGTTTGAGATCAAGCGAACCAGGATAAAAATCTTGAGTCTTCTGCATTTGTTTTTTAAGTTTCAATTCAACCCCCCCCCCCCCCCCCTTCTTGTGTTTTTCACTTCTTCAATTGGCATCAGAGAACCTGGTTCTGAGTTCATACACTTAACCGTGTCAGTACAAGATCCAAGATTCAGAAAAACACTATGGTGGGACCAAGGCAAAACATCAGCAATGACTATCATGATGACAAGGATAGAATCAGCGGCAAACCTCCAGTCTTTGATGGAGAAAATTTTGATTACTGGAAAGACAGAATTGAGAGCTTCTTTCTGGATCGTGATGCTGATCTATGGGACATGGTAATTGATGGATACACACATCCAGTGGTTGAAAGTGGTCAGAAGATAGATAGAAAAATAATGTTTGACCAACAAAAGCGTGATTTCAGAAACCATCATAAAGCCAGAATAATACTTCTCAGTGCCATCTCATACTCAGAATATGAGAAGATCTCAAACAGAGAGACAACCAAAAACATGTTTTACTTTCTGAGAATGACGCATGAAGGCAACATACAAGTTAAAGAAACCAAGGTCCTTGCGCTCATTAAGAAATATGAAGCATTCAATATGGAAGATAGTGAATCCATAGAATCAATGTTCTCAAGATTCCTGATTCTTGTTGCTGGGCTGAGAGTTCTTGACAAAGAGTATTCTACTGCTGATCACGTAAAGAAGATCATCAAAAGTATACCAAATAAATGGAGGCCAATGGTCACTGCGCTTAAGCAGGCTAAATATCCCAACAAGATATCTCTGGAGGAACTTGTTAGCTCCCTCAGAAGCTATGAGATAGAGCTAGAAGATGACGAGGCTCAGAAGCAAGGTAAGCCTTTAGAATTAAAATCTAACAAAAAACTTGATTCTAAGGTTTTGCAGGCTATGGAAGAAATCTCTGATGGATCCTCATCAGAAGAAGACGAATTGTATCTTCTCTCCAGAAGAGTAAATCAGGTGTTGGAGCAGAGGCAAAGAAAATTCAAGAATTCCAGAAGGTTAGGGAATCAAAATGAATCTTCCTCCGGATACAGAAAGTCTGAGTCCTTCTCTGGACACAGAAGATCTGAAGCTTCATCTGGTCACAGAAAGTCAAACAACAGAGACATCATCTGCTATGAGTGCAACCGTGATTTTCCAAGGCTTTAGAAGGAGAAGCACAAAAAGAAGTTCTTTAAGGAGAAGAAGAAAAGTCTCATGGCTACATGGGATGATTCATACACTTCTAACACAGACTCAGAATCAGATGATGAAAGAGCCAACATTGCTCTTATGGCTAATGTGACAGAAGACGGTGAAGCATCTCAGTCAGACTCAGAATCAGACACAGAAGAGGTATTTCCTGATTTTACTGTTAATTTTACCAAAGCTGAACTAGCAGAAAGCCTAAATGAGATTCTAGAAAGATATCAGCACATCAGAGTCAAATTCAAGAACCTAAAAAGGGATCTTGTCTCTGACTCTGAAGAAACTGTGAGTCTGAGATTAGAAAATTCTGAGCTAAAAGAAAAGATTTCAAAACTAAAAACTGATTTACAAAACTCTCAGAAAGAAATAATCTCATAAACTCCCAGTAGCGCTGATAAAATCATAAAAGAATATAATCACAGCTTTCAGAAATTTCTGGCTAAAAACATAGATAGAAGCAAAATGGCTTCAATGATCTATGGAGTCAGCAGGAATGGCAGGAAAGGAATAGGATACCAAGGTAAGGTATTTCCACCTAAGAAAGTCATGGACCTAGTTATAAAACACACACCACTAAAATCACACTTCACATACGGGCACACACATGACCTGAAATACACTAGCAATGATTATTCTGCCAAACCAAAACTCAAACAGAATTTTGGTAAAACTAACAAACCAGGACCCAAAAAGATATGGGTACCTAGGGATAAATTTATACATGTAGCAGATATCTTTAGCAGCAAGGCTAAAACACCAGTCATGGTACCTGGACCGTGGATGCTCTCGACACATGACGGGAAGAAAGCATATGTTCCAAAGCCTGGAACTTAAACCTGGAGGCTACGTGGGCTTTGAGGGAAATCAAAGAGGGAGGATCATTGGCTCTGGAACAGTAGGTAATGGTAATCTTCCTTCTATTAATAACGTGCTTTTAGTTGATGGTTTGATGCATAACCTATTATCCATAAGTCAATTAAGTGATAACGGTTATGATATAATCTTTAATAAAAATTCATGCAAAGCTGTTAGTCAGAAAGATGGAACTATCCTGTTTAATGGAAAGAGGAAAAACAACATTTATAAGATAATACTTTCTGAACTAAAAAGTCAGAATGTAAAATGCCTTCTTTCTGTTAACAACGAGCAATGGGCCTGGCACAGAAGATTGGGGCATGTTAGTATGAGAAGAATATCTCAGATTAACACACTCAATCTGGTCAGAGGACTTCCTAATCTGAAGTTCAATTCAGATGCTCTGTGTGAAGCATGTCAGAAAGGAAAATTTGCAAAACCTTCTTTTAAAGCTAAAAATGTTGTTTCCACCTCTAGGCCATTAGAACTTCTGCACATAGACTTATTTGGACTAGTGAAAACCGCGTCTGTTAGTGGCAAGAAGTATGGGTTAGTGATCATAGATGACTATAGTCAAATTTCCCAACAGAGATGCTCCAAGAAGTTCAGAAGGAAATGTCACAAGTGTTCCAGTACCTTTTGTTGATCAAATCCAGAAAAGATTATCCAGAAGCAGCATAGCTCACCCAGAAGATAAGATTCTGGGAAAGAAGGATGATCCAATCAGAACAATATCAAAATTCAGAAACTCTAAAGAATCCCTCATGGGATTGGTATCTCTGATTGAACCAATAACAATTGATGAAGCTCTTTTGGACAATGACTAGATTCTGGCAATGCAGGAGGAGTTAAACCAGTTCACCAGAAATGACGTATGGGATCTGGTTCCCAAACCAAAAGGATTCAACGTCATTGGAACAAAGTGGGTGTTCAGAAACAAACTGAATGAACAAGGAGAAGTCATCAGAAATAAGGCACGACTGGTGGCACAAGGTTATAATCAGCAAGAGGGGATAGAATATACAGAAATCTTTGCTCCAGTCACCAGGTTAGAATCTATCAGACTCTTAATCTCTTCTTCTTTAAATAATTGCATCACTCTGTATCAGATGGATGTCAAAAATGAATTCTTAAATGGTTACATTGATGAAGAGGTATATGTGCACCAACCCCCTGGGTTTGAAAATTCCAAACACCCAGAATATGTTTTCAAACTAAAGAAGTCACTCTATGGTCTGAAACAAGCTCCCAGAGCTTGGTATGAAAGGGTAAGTAACTTCCTGTTAGGAAAGGAATTCACCAGAGGGAAAGTGGACACAACCTTGTTCTGTAAGAAATTAAGAATTATATTTTAGTTTGTCAAATTTATGTAGAAGATATTATTTTTGGATCCACTAAACCTTCTCCGGGAAGAGAATTTTCTAAGTGCATGCAGGAAGAATTTGAGATGAGCTTAATGGGGGAACTTAAATTATTTTTGGGCATTCAGATAAACTAGACTCCAGAAGGAACTTACATTCACCAGAGCAAATATGTCAGAGAACTTATGAAGAAATATGACCTCTCAGAATGTAGGCCCTCAAAGAATCCAATGCATCCCACGTGCATTCTGGAAAAGGAAGAGGTAAGTAAAAAGGTAGAACAAAAGATCTATAGAGGTATGATTGGATCTCTCCTTTATCTGACGGCTTCAAGGCCTGATATTTTATTCAGTATTTTCTTATGTGCTAGATTCCAATCAGATCCTAGAGAATCTCACTTAACAGCAGTTAAGCGAATTTTCAAGTATCTAAAAGGTACTACTAACCTGGGTTTGTTTTATACAAAATCCAATGAATACAACTTAGTAGGATACTGTGATGCTAACTTTCCTGGAGACAGAGTAGAGCGTAAAAGCACTTATGGAAGCTGCCAGTTTCTGGGAGACAACCTGATCTCATGGACCAGCAAGAGATAGTCCACAATAGTGTTATCAACGGCAGAAGCTGAATACATAGCAGCTGCTGGATGTAGCATACAAATGCTCTAAATGAAAAGTCAGCTTGAAGAATTCAACATATTTAAGAGTAACATCCCTATCTTCTGTGATAACACTTCTGCCGCCTGTCTATCCAGAAATCCAATTTTGCATTCTAGGGCTAAGCATATAGAAATAAAACATCATTTTATTAGGGATTATATACAGAAAGGAATTCTCACTTTAAAATTTATTGACACAGACCATCAATGGGCTGATGTGTTTACAAAACCCCATTTTTGAAGATAGATTCAATTTCATTCTGAAACATCTCAGCATGAAATTGTGTCCAAAATAAAATGTTTTATTTGCATATTCTTACCCTCAGAACATTATTGTTTTCTGTGAACATCTGATCAACTTGTCTTCGGAAGTTAGGAGTACCATTGCCTCAGAATCTATTTATGAAGATCTGAACTTTTCATTTCAAGGATAGAGGCGTACAGTTCACACCATCAAACATCTGCCATCCTCTCACAAGCTACCTTCTGAGGCTGAACACGCATTCAAATTTTGAAGGGTCCAAGGCTCTGATTGGATGCATTGAGACACTTGTCATTGGTAACTATTCAATATCTCACTAAATCCCCTAACTTCAGGTTTCATTAATTCAGTATAATCATTACTAATTTTCTCTTTCTTACTGATTACTTTTTCAAAAGTGTTTATAAAACTCAATTTACTATTTCATTCATTCACGTTTTACCACCTTCAATATTCTCTCTTGCTCTAGTTCTTCAAAAACCCTTTCTATCAGTTTTCTTCAAAGAATCCGTATGAATAATGGCATCCTCATCAAGCCTCAAGAATCTCAACAGTGCTCCTGGTTCTTCGTCAACAGAACAATATGAGGAGCCCATTAGAACACTGCTCACTCCGGTCAAAAACCTTGAAGTTCTATGTGAATTGATCATCGACTTTAAGAGCTTACAGGAAAATGGGTTTGATCTGTATGAAGATGTAACTGCACAGGGATGGAACAGATACTTTGATCATCTGTTGGGTCCAACTTTTCCCATTCTTATTAAAGAGTTTTGGATTCATGCTACTTCATCCAACCACCAGGTCACGTCATATGTTATGGGGAAGAAGATAGTGATTAAAGAAGATTTGATTGGGAAACTCATTGGATACAATGGCGGCGGAGTCAGATGCATTGATATGGCTGATAAGTGTTCTGACCTAAAATCCATTGCTAGAGTCATTTTCACTTCTGGACAGTCATCCAGCAAGATCAGAGACTTGAAAGATCATTATAGAATATGGGCTAGAATCATTATGGGATGTATCAATCACAGGAAGCCTACAAGTTGTCCTGATTACATCAACATTAATCATCAGTTTCTATTATACTTCATTGCAAAGAAGACCAAAATAAATCTTCCACATTTCCTCTTCAACCATCTGAGAACAAGTGTGAAAGAGACAAGAGAAGAAGAAAGAACTAAGAGGGATTGGATTCCTCTGGGAAGATTGATTTCAGATATTCTGACGGAAAATAGGTTGATAGAACATCTGACAGAGTCTCAAGAGATCAGCACTCTAGAAGCAACTGTTGGGAAACCACTGAATGCCAAGAATCTGAAGAGAATGAAGATTATTGTAAGCATTAATGAGGAACCAACAATTGCTTCTCATGAGGTCATCACTTCTCAGAGAATCCCTCTAAAGGATTTTACACTATTCTTTGAGATAGATGCTTCTCCAGAGATTGTAGTCAGATACCTTAAAGCTTGCAAGGATGATGGGACTATTCCAGAAATCAACATCCGTGACCTGCACAAGCCAGCTCCAGAGGTTGTACTAAATAAATCCAAAAAGAGGAAGGCAGCAGGAGAAGGATCCTCTCAGAGGATACCCAAAGCTGCAAAAAAGAAAGGTAACACATTTTTTGTTTCTGTTGTAGAATCAATAGTTGTTCCAACATCTGAAACCATTCCCCCTCAACCAGCAGAAAATCCTTCATCACAAACATTTAAGGATTTTGACAGAGTTTGACCCATCTGTAACTCTTGGCAATTTCTTAAATGAACCTCACTCCCCCAATTCAAATCCAGAACAAAATCATCCAGAACATGCAAGAGTTCCCTATGATATTGAACTGTTTGATCAAAACATTCACTCACCAATCTCAGAAAATCCAAATATTCAGTTTCAACAACCAGAAAATCCAAAACCACACTCTCCTCAACCAGAACACCAAAACCTCAACTCACCCCAACCAGAAAATGAAAACCCTCTCACTCCTCAATATGAAAATCCAACTTCTGAAACACCTGAACTAGAAATTCAACATGCTACCGCAAACCCATCAGAAGACTCCCTTTCGGACTCTGATACCACCACCCCAATTCCTGGGATAACAGAACCTCTTACGGTTCGTTTACCTCTCTCCATTCATGATATTCTAGAAATACCTTCACCATATGAATCCACACCACCAAACACTCCTCACTCACCAATCCTGATTTCTGATTCTTCTACTCCGTCACCAATCAACCGTCCAGCTGATCATCTCAGAACTGTCATTGATCTAGAAGCGCTGGACCATCTAGCTTCCACCTAAAATAAAATTGCCATTCCCAAACCTAAACCAACCTTAACCAAATCAGATGTTGGTAAGAACTTGTTGATTTTTGAAACAGAAATATAGGAATGGGTTACTTCTTTGAAGCAAGTAAGTCAAGAGAATTCTAATCCTACTGCTTCTGATTCTCTGTAGGATAGATTCAGAAAATGGTTCAACTCTGAATCCTAGAAGCTGAAAGAATTGAGCTATGAGATGGATCAGCAGAACATCAGTGATCAGCTGAAAGCCTTCAAAGATCAAGTTCTAAGTCACTCGGACAAGAAAGAAATTCTTCTGCTGGAAAATGCTCCCTGGAAAGAGAACCAACCTCAGAAGCCACTGAACCAGATTCTGATAGTCACCCTCTGACTACTGCTCCAGAAAAGGAAATTGCAACAAAAGAAGTTGTTCAATCAGAAGAGGCTGTAGAGTGCTCTGAATGACATGCAACCCCTGAAGATACACCAGCTTCGTCTCTAGTCATGCAAACTCTGGAAGAGTTGAAGAAGGAGAATGCTCTAATCCACGCCAGGATGGATAAGAAAGAAGACACAAACAAAGAGATCAGGGATATATTGGACAAACAAGAAGATACAACAAAAGAAATCAAAGAAATTCTGGGAAAGCAGGAAGAATCAAGCACTCAGATTAAGAGCTTGCTAGAAGCGTTCTTCACACAACTTCCCCCTCCTTCTTAGATTTTCTTTAACTTATTTTTTGTATTCTCCATCTTATCTTCTTTGTTTCTGAAAAATGTCATTGCATTCTGTTTTCAATACAAATCATCTGTTTGACTCTGATTATATTGCTTTTTGATACCTGACAAAAAGGGGGAGAACATAAGATATTTTCAATAACAGTATACCGGGACAAAGTCTCAAACATTCTAAATATCTTAAATTCTATCTTTTCTGAAAGCTTGAACAGGAACATATTCTGATAAGGACAGAAGGAGATGCATCAAAAGCTCTAAAGAGAAGGAACATCAGGGAAGTAAATCATCTATATCTGAGTAATCCACTCAGGGGGGAGACTCTCTTAAGTTTTTGTTCTATATTTTTATTGAAAATACTAGTTTTTGTCATCATAAAAAAGGGGGAGATTGTTAGAACATAGTTTTATTCTACAACCCTTAATTAGAGTTTTGATGATAACAAACACAAAGAACAAATATGCACTCTAAATTTGTGTTGTTTTTTATACGGAAGTTCTGACTGAAACAACATCAGAAGTTAAGCCATAGAAGCTTTCAAGATGAGCTAATCAGAATGTTTTGAAGAATGATGATCAGAATCTGCGCTAAAGTAAAAGATACTCTGATTCTGAATAGAAGTCTAATACAGAAACAAATCCTCATATCTCTGAGTCATCAATGTTTTGAAATAAAAGCAGCACGCAAGATTCTCAAGTTCTGAAGCGTTACTTTTCAATTAAGACAGTATCATCTGCAATAGTTTCATTCAAACAAGAATCTTCTCAGTATGGAAAGTGCATTGAGTGTTCATTATCACGTTTTATTTTGGACAGGTTTCCCCGCCTATATAAACAAGCTCAAAGGACAAATTTTTCATGATTTAACCAACGATTGCATATACATCTCAAAAAGATGCAAATATTCACATTCTTTCATATACTCAAATTGTGTAATATATCACAGTAGTGATACAGTTTTTGTAACCAAAAACATATAGTACACATTTAAATTTTTCTTTGATTAAGATATTGTTCCTTGAGATAAACCAGGTTGTGGTCTTACTCAAGAAGACTTTGGCAGTTGTCAAAGTAGTTGTGTAATCTCTTTGATTAGTGGATTAAGTCCTCGTTGGAGAGAGGCGAAATCACCTTGAAGGGTGGACTGGAGTAGTTTGAGATCAAGCGAACCAGGATAAAAATCTTGAGTCTTCTGCATTTGTTTTTTAAGTTTCAATTCAACCCCCCCCCCCCCCCCCCCTTCTTGTGTTTTTCACTTCTTCAATCATGACATTTTGTCTGATATTATATTAACCCTTGACAAGGGAATCTTTTTCAACAACTTCTGAGGGTACACAAAGAGAATCAACAATTCTCTTCCTTAAGAGAAATTAAAGCAATACTCAAGGGCATCAAATACCATGGTTGGATCACAAAACTCCCCTTCAAACATAATATATTCTATGGCCACATACAGGATTCCATGAATCTGGTTTCTTTAATCAGAAGGATCTTCCAGATACAAGCTCATATCATATACATAAAGGGTTTGGTGGAGATTCCTTTATGAGTTATTCTCAAGAGCATGAAGCTCAACCTCTATACTCTCATAATCCTTGGTCAGAAATAAACTGACACATGGAGTAGATAAACTGTTGATCGTGTCCTAATTAACCTGCACAAACCAGATGCCTCCTCTTCTAGATCAGGAGTAGGTTCCAAACAAAAAGTATTCAAAACATTTTTATCAGTACCCAAAGCATCTGTTGTTCAACTGGTTGTTGCATAATGTTCTAACATCCCATAGAACATCAGTTCCTTCTTCTTGGAACACACCATCCTTGACAGTCTTCAAGGTCAATATGTAGAAGCGTATGAGCATTATTGATAAATTGATTCTCATCAGCCTTATTGATAAATGTCTTTATGAGTGGACTTGAGGAAAATCTCAAGTAGCTTTGACACTTTTAATGCGGTTGAAAATTTCAGCATATATTCTGTTGAAGGTAACAACCTTAGTATTCTTCTCATACTTTCAGGGTTATATCAAAAACCATGCAGGGAATATAACGAACTCCTCAACAATATTCAGACATAATTCTTACACCACTATCCAAGTACAAGCATGGAAACCTAGGATTGAAAAATAAACCCTACATACAACAACTTCCTATTAAGTTGCAGGCCTGATGGTAACAACCAGGAACAATACCTGTCACATATAACCAATGATCCTTGCCAAGAGATCATACAAACAATATTATGAATTGTCCAAGTTTATACATCTTTTCAAAAAATACTTTCTTCCTTGCCCATGACCAGAAAGTACCTTCCCAAGATCTCACCCAGAGTAGAACAGGATGCCAGCTCTGATACCAATTGAAATTCTGGTACAGTAGACTCAAATGTCATACAAGGATGTCAAGACATTTGATTTAACATAAACACACAGGAAAAACAGTACTGAAAAGATAAATAACACACCAGAATTGTTTACCCAGTTCAGTGTACAACAACACTTACTCTGGGGGCTACCAAGCCAGGAATGAAGTCCACTATCAATAGTATCAATTTGTAGACCCTATAGCCAACACACCCGTTGACGATCTACGCACTTAATAATTACCCAATGACCCTTCTACCTAGGTCCTCAATAGATATGGAATATCCCTATCCCACTTCAATCATCTCAATGATGTCTAGCAGTCAACACCTCAGTCACTGCATCAACGACCCTTCACCAAAATTCTGATCATACAGATTGAAGTTTGGAAGACACACTTCCATGAAAACCTAGTTAAGTCTCCAAGACACACTCCATTGTTTGTTAGCTTTGCTCCTAACTAAGAACACATCCTGGAGTTGCTTCAAA
Source organism: Vicia faba (assembly GCA_948472305.1). NCBI lineage: Eukaryota > Viridiplantae > Streptophyta > Magnoliopsida > Fabales > Fabaceae > Vicia > Vicia faba. The sequence continues at coordinate 80,563,007 of OX451740.1, read as the reverse complement.
GCTTCCTCCAAGAACAATACACCTCTTACCTACAGGCTTTGAGATGAACATGGTAAACTTCCCACAACCTGGGAGGTTTACCTTGAGAAAACCCTAGACTTCTACATCTTGAGCCATGTCTCTTCTGGGTTACAAAGCCTTCTATTTATAACCTGTTACCCGACTGGTTTTGGACCTTCAATCACAGCAAATCAGCTGTAACAAACTGCAGAATCTTCTGGCCCAAGAAAGGTCTTCAATCTTTACTTTCCTAAATAATCTCCTTATTTAGAAAGTCTTCATTCTCCTTGATTTCTGATTGAATTTTCTGGACCTTTAAATATGCACCATATAGGATGCATAATATTCTCCTGAATATTCTGTTATGTTAAGAACAAACTGAATCTCATTAATCCAGCACAACAGGCGCGATGTCAAGACATCTTCTTTGACATGTTGTTCCAGTGGTTGAAAAAGTTCAACACAACATGTTCTGACATTTTAATAGGACTTCTTGTTGTACATGTTCTTCTTAGAAAGTTTATACATCCTATTCTACATTACACTATTGCTGCTATTATTTGTTTTACAAAAATTAAGCCAATCCTAAAATAAGATAATTAACACCTTTACTTAATGTCTTTACTTTATGCCTTCATTTTATGTCTTTAACGTATGCACTTTTTCCTTTAGCATTTACATCTAATTATATTAGCCTTTTCCTTACTTGAGCATTTATTTTTTATGTCATTTTACCTTTGCTCAATTGAGTTTTTTTTTCTTTTGAAAAAACTTAATTATCAACTTGAACAATTAAAATACTTAAGGCTTTTCTTGGATAATTAGTTACTATCCTTGGCATATTGGAATTTTAGACTTTGAACCTACGATCAGAAGCCTTGATGCTTAGAGACCATGAGAACTTTGGATCTAGTGTTGCCTTTTTATTATGTTGTTTGTATATTGGGAAATTTTATATGTGCAGGTGTTACTTTAATATTTCATCTAATGCAAGACTAATTCATCTGATACATATAATGTCTTTTGTGCTTTATGGAGTTCCTCTGACGCAAGCTTGCACCAAAGGAATTTATTATTCACCTGATGCTTATTACTTTATTATGTGTTGCTTTAATCCAAAGGATGAGATTGCAATATTGACTTCGTTATGTCAAGTGTTGGCTTCTTGTTTGGTTAGACCTTTCCTACCTTAGCTTTTACTTTGTGCTTTAGGATAGTCCCTTCATCTCTTGCCCATCTTCTTTGATTTATAAATCCTTTCCCTCCTTTTCAAAACGCTTCTTGTTTTAAAACTTGAACCGCTTTCATAATAAACTTGGATTTGGTCCATGCACTTTCAAAACTCTTTTCTTAATTAAACCTTAAATCAATCTTAACTAAGATATGACCTTTTTCTTTAATACTTAAAAAATGAAAAAAAATTCAAACCATTTTTCCACTTTGGCTTTTTTTCACTTTAAAACCTTTTATTAAAAAGAATAGACTCTTCTTGATTCATGTAGTGGTGCAAACTACTATACTTCTACAATATGTAGTGAAGCGATTGACATTTTCTGATTAGGTGTTGAGTCATGTCTTGTTGATTTTAATCCAAGTTATATCCTCCATCTTGTAAGTTAATAATGCTCCTAAGAGGGGGGAGGGTGAATTAGGTGATGGTCAATTGTTTCCTTCTCATTTAAAGTTCTTCTTTTTCTGATTATGGTGATGAAAGCAATAAAATGCGGAAAGTAAATGAACACCAAATATATATTGAATACCCTGACAGATTGAGAGTACTCTAGTCCTCTTGCCAACACATAAGAGATTTCACTATGGTTTAGAATGATTGTACAAGCTTAATTCGGTTTGATATGGCCTTGCTTTCCACATCCATAGCTTGTAACATTTGATGTGGAGGCTTCTTTATCCTTGCTCTTTGAGAATTTCTTCCTTTTGACGAAGTTAGAATTACCAAAATTATTTTTAGGACCAAAGAGTTTGCCTAACCTTTTTACAAGAAGCATGAAATTTTCATCTTCTTCCAGATTTTCTTCAATAGTGACTTCCTTGGATTCCACCTTTGAAGCAATGCATTTTGATTTATTTTCTTTATTTTCATGCTTAGCAAGTCTTCCAAGTTCAGTCACATACTCTTGAAGTTTAAAAAATAGAGTTGCGGATGACATATTGGATAAATTCATGTTTTATGAAATAGCCGTTACTTTCGGCTGTCATTCTCTAGTTAAAGATCGAAGCACCTTTAGGTTGAGTTCGTCATTCGTAAGAGTTTTACCAAGAGCTATTAAATGATTCGTCAAATGAACAAATATTTTCTGCATATTGAGAAAAGATTCTCCGGGTTTCTTTCTATACATATAGAACTCTTGACTCATGTTATTCAATCTTGATATTTTGACGTCAACTGTTCCTTCGTGTGTTTCAACCAAAGTATCCCAAATTTCCTTTATCGGTTTGCAGGCCGGAACACGAAAGACTTTATCCATGCAAAGTGAACCTTGAAGGAGATTGATTTCTTTCTTGTTATAATAGAATTTTTCTTATCATAGCCATCCCATGATGTTTTGGGCTTGGGTGTTCCAACACCATTGATAACAAATGTCAGAGTAAATGGACCATTTTGGACAATATCCCATATTTCTTCTCCTTGTGCTTCTAAGTGAGCCTTCATGCAAATTTTCCAAAAGTCAAAGTATTCACCACAAAACAATAGAGGCTTGTTGTTACTACCACCATCTTTTAAAGTTGGTTGTGTTGAAGTCAATCAGAATCGAATAGGAACAAGTTACCTTAACTTGCTCTGATGCCAAATGTAAGTTAGTAATGCACCTAAGAGGGGAAGGGTGAATTAGGTGATGGTCAATTTTTGCCTTTTTTTTTTAAGTTATTCTTTTTCTTATTATGGTGATGAAAGCAATAAAATTAGGAAAGTAAATGAACAACAAATATATACGAGTTCCCCTCACAGATTGAGAGTATTGTAGTCTTCTTGCCAACATAGAAGATATTTCACTATAATTTAGAATGATTGTACAAGCCTAATCACACCAAAGGTGATGTCTTACTATCTAATGTGTAGGGAGATCAAAAGCCCTTAAAACATTTAAGATCTGAACACTAAGTGCAAGAAGAACAATCATCTTCAATGCGCACACTTGCTCTAACAATCCTGGAATGCAAGGTTAATCTTATACAAAATCTGAGTTTTACAAAGTATGATCAATTCTTGAATAACACTATTATTATCAAGACACTAAGACATGATTCAATAAGAAGTTTATAGTCAAATCTAGTGCTCAATATATGTTGAAACAATGATGAGTATGAAATTTCTAAATAATGTTTCATTCAATATGTAAATTCTCAAAGTTTTACAACTCTTAAGAATTTTTATAGTTTGAATAATGTGTCATGTGTTATGATTAGAATGAAAATGAATTCTATATGTCAAATGCACCATTTTATTACACCCCAAATGAGTAAAAAGATATAATGGTTGGACCCATAGAGGTATCACCCAACAACCAAGTAAAATATAAAAGATTTGAAATTTTTCTTCAGTGGTAACTGGTTACTTTACGACTGTAACCGGTTAAACAGACACAATAGCATATATATTTTACAAATCTGCATGGTTGTAACTGGTTACCCAAAAGCTGTAACCGGTTACCACTGAATCAATAATTTATTTTTATTTTTACGAAGCCCTGTAACTGGTTACTGTAACCCAGTAACCAGTTACCACTGAGTGAAAGTGATAAAAACTTATTTTCTAAGTGATGGACATGCAATGTTTTACTCTTAAATGATCATGACACTTATGTAAAATGTTTAGAGTATATTTTGAGCACTATATCATCTTAAAAAACCTCAGTTTAAAACTATTACTTAACTTGTTGATGAATCTTCATAAATCTTCATATTGAAAGTTCCTCGTACACTTGTAGAAGACTTCATAGAATGATCTTAAAATATTATATGATATTGAACATCTTATTTTCCATAACCTTGATATTTCTTTGACTTTATGTATGGTGGTCTTCATCAAAACACTTTGATTGGAGTGCATGAAATCATATTCTCCCAATTTTTGATTTAGACAACCAATTTGACATTTGTAGATTGTGCATCAAGTTATTTGAGTGTTTCTTGTATGTGTACCATAGTGACGTGCATTCTTCCCGTAAGTTGGATATCTCCCCCTGAATTTATGTAGCCTTTGAAGACTTGTTTTTCAAAGAGGAAGCTTTAAAATCTTGAAAAAACTTCCGCATCACTAAACACAAGCACACAATGTCTTCTTCCCCTTTGTCAGTATCAAAAAGGATGTGGAAAAGACTATAATAAAACATAATATAAACCCCAAGTAAAATATAACACAATTTGTAACACAAACACAGATTTAACGCATACTTAAAAAACACACTAGACACTAGGTATTTGATTACATAAATGATACAAAAGGAAATACGACACAAAATGCAAAAGATAAAGACGTTACATAAGAAGAACATAAACAAAAAACAAATGTACTAAGGAATTTAGAGTTCTTCATCATCACTCTCAAACATTGAATCCTCTTGATCGGCTTGAAGGTTGGCCAAGTCTTGACGAATATCACGAAATTCTGATATCATGAAATTCTCCATAGAGCAAATTTTTTAATAAATCATCTCATTTGATATTTCAATGTCATATGCAGGTGGTGGAGGATGTGAATCTTAATTTGAGGAATTTCCTTTTTCTCTATGCTTAAATAATCCATCTTCATCTTTGAAAATGCCCATATTTTTGTTTTCCTCCGCAATTGAAATTTCCCAATCTCTTGAAGTCATTTTGGTTTCTGTTTCTCCTCGGAAGCTAAACTTTCAAAACTTGATAATCTTGGTTACCCAATGAGCATATGGAAGTCCACTAGACATATTTTTGAGATGCTCTATATAGTTCATTATTAAGTATGCCCAATTTAAGTGAGGTTGGAGGAATACAAAGTTAACCGATTTCTTGTAGAATCTGCTTTCTTCTTCTTGTCTAAGATTTCTTTTTCAAAGAGATGAGTGATGCTATAGTAGTAGCCATTACAATTGTAATCATCAACATCAATGGTATAACCTTACTTGATGAGTAAGCCTTCACTAGGAACGCCCAAACTTTTTCCCAAATTTAAGTAGTTGACATCAAGATGTGCTTCCATTTTACCCATGACGAAAGAAAACCGTCGGCACCAATTTGTATAATCACACTAAATTCACGAACCAAATATGGGTAGTAAAATTCACATTCGGTGATGAGTTCACCTACTCCTTTCCTAGCCAACATTGATGGAAAACTAAAACTTATTGAAGGAAAGGATAAGAGATTACCATACTTTGTCGGAGTGAGAATTCGAAATCAGAATGCCAAGATTGGATCATGTTTCTCTTGATTTTGAGATTTTCCTTCGATGGCATTTGCCTTGCCTTTCTCCTTTCTTGATGTCCCCATGACAAAGGTTGTAGTTTTTCTTGGAGAGAAAGGGTTTTGGATAGAGATTTATGTAAGAGAGAATATTTGTGTTGTGAGTTAAAAATGTAAGAATGAGCGAGTACTTATAGATAATTTTTGGAGGGAATTACTCTTTTGTTGAATTAAATATTAAAGGGATATTAGAGTTGGTAAGAGTAATTTGTGGTGGGAATTTTTTTAGGTGGGAAGTAATTTTGGTCAAAGAGACTTTTAAAAGGAAAAATAATTGGAGGTAAATGATTTTGGAAATCATAAATTCCTTGACCAAACCAAAATTTTGAAAAACCTCACGTGGTACCGGTTACAGGTTATGGGTAATGGATTACTGAAGGTGCCTAGAAAGTTAAAAAACCCTTATGTGTGTGTGGTAACCAGTTACTGACTTAGGGTAACCGGTTACTGATAGTGAAAAATGTGAAAATATTGCACATATCAGTCCAGAACCTATACCTATCTATTGTAACTTCAACCAAACATGTATAACAACATATTAACAAGTATATATGACATTAAAACATATAGATAAATATTATATAGAACCATTCAAAGTTAATGTAAGATGAAAAGAGATATACTTGGTAAGAATATTATAAAAGTTGATGAAAAGAATACATGCACCTTTTATGATCCATAGATATAAATCATATGCCATGTTCATCTAATATACCAAGTTCTCGTTGAATCTTGAAGAATGAATCTTTTGCTAGAGGCTTTGTAAATATGTCTGCTAGTTGGTTGTGTGTATCAACAAATGAGATTTGTACATCACCATTCTGCACATGATCCCATAGAAAATGATGTTGTATATCAATATGCTTTATTCGAAAGTGCATGACTGGATTCTTTGTGATGTTCATTGCACTTGTATTGTCAGATTTTAGTGGGATGCGTCCAAGATTAATTCCATAGTCACGTAGTTGTTGTTTTAGCCGTAGAATTTGAGCGCAACAACATCCAACCACAATGTATTCCTCTTCAACCGTGCTAAGAACCACACATGCTTACTTCTTGCATGACCATGATACTAGAGTGTTGCCAAGAATATGATACGTGCCACTAGTGCTTTTTCTAGTTGTTTTGTATCCTGCATAATCTGCGTCAGAATAACCAATTAAAGAACATATACTACCTTTAACATACCATAAGTCAACGTCCGTAGTTCCCTTAAGATATTTCATAATGCGTTTAACTGAAACAAGGTGAGACTTCTTTGGATTGGCTTGAAATCTAGCACAAAGACATACACTCAACATGATGTCAGGTCGACTTGACGTTAGGTATAATAAGGAGCCAATCATTCTTCGATATTTTGAAATGTCTACAGGCACACTGGCTTCATCAAGATCCACATAATTTCCCTAACCCATTGCAGTGGCAATAGGTTTACATGCATCCATGTCAAATTTCTTCAATAACTCCTTACAATATTTTGATTGATTAATAAAAGTCACCATTGCAGGTTGCTTGAATTGTAATCCAAGAAAGTAGTTCAATTATCCCATCATGGACATTTTGAATTCTCCTTGAATCATGGATGAAATTTTTTCACATAATTCTTTATTTGTTGATCCAAAGATGATATCATCGACGTACACTTGAACAAGTAGAGTATGATTCTTGATCTTCATGATAAAAAACGCATTGTCCACTTGTCCCTTTTCAAAGCTATTTTCACATAGAAAATTGTTAAGTCGATCATACCATGACCTTGTTTCCTTTTTTAATCCATAAAGTGCTTTCTTAAACTTTAAGACATGTGAAGGATTCTTGAAGTCTTCAAATCCCGGAGGTTGTTTGACATAGACTTCCTCGTTGATGTATCCATTCAAGAATGCACTCTTGACATCCATTTGGAAAATCTGAAAATTCATAGAACAAGATTAAGCCAATAATAACCTAATTTCTTCTAACCTTGTAATCGAAGCAGAGGTTTCTTTAAAATAAATCCCTTCTTCTTGATTGTATCCTTGAGCGACCAATCTAGCTTTGTTTTAGACAAATATTAAATTTTCGTCGAGTTTGTTCTTGAATACCCATCTAGTTCCAATGATATGCTTTCCATTTGGTTGTGATACTAGTTCTCAAACTTGAATTATTTCGAATTGGTTTAACTCTTCTTGCATAAAAATTATGAAAATATTGTTAGTTCTCTTACCTTTGAGTTTTATCTCATTGGTTGTTTCGTCCATGATCAAACATTCATCTTTATTGAATTTGATCTTGAACCCTTTGTCACAAAGTTTGCTAATACTTATAAGATTTTGCTTGATTCCTTCGACATATAGAACATCATCTATATATGTTAAAGGTGGTGCACCGACTTTTCCAATGCCAATAATTTTTCCTTTGGTATTATCTCCATAGGTGATAAACCCCTTGGCTTTTATTGTTCGATGTGAAAATTTGTTAACATCTCTTGTCATGTGCTTCGAACATCCACTATCGAGATACCATAGATTTTGAGTGGATTTCAAGAATACCTACAAAACAAAAGAAATTATTTATTGTTAGGTACCCAAGTTGCTTTGGATCCTTAAAATTTAGTTCCTTTCTTAACTCATACATAGTGTCCACTTGCCATACTAAAGTTTCTAACATAGCAAGCATTAGGTGTATGGAAAAGAATACCATAATAAAAACAATTTGGAATAAAGTTGCTCTTGTATCTTGGAACTTGCTTTTTCTTAACAACTCTTTTCTTTTTCTTTTGATTATCAACCTTTACAAAAACGATTTTGTTGGAACTTTGTTTATTTACTTTTGAATAACCAAATCCACTTTTGTCATTAGGATATCTTTGTTGGCTATGCAATCCTTCCAATCCAATTTGACCCTTTTCATATCGTTCAATAACTCTTTTTAGTTGAATAATTTGAAAAGTATATGACTCACTTTTTTTGCATAAAAATCTTGTTTTTCTTTAAGAAAAATTTGTTTTTGACATTCGAGATCATTGTTCATGGTATCAATCTTTTCTTGAAAATAAATAAGTTCCTTTTATTGTGTTGATACCTTTTTATAAAATACTTTTAATTCATTTAGAAGTTCATCAATTACAGCTTAAGCATTTGCATCATAAAATGTAAAATATGTATATTTTCATCATCATCAGATTCATGAGTAGCCATCAATGCTAAATTTGCATATTTGTCATTCTCCGATTCCAATGATGTACTAACTTCTTTGTCATCCCAAGAAATGTAGGCTTTCTTGTAATTGGAGTCTTTCTTTCCTTTGTTTCCATCATTCTTGGAGAGGTTTGGACAATCCGGTTTGATATGGCCTTGCTTTCCACATTGTGATCGGTGGATCTGGAACTGACTGTTTAACGCTGGTTCGCGAAATGTCGCGGAAGCAAGAGTTGCCACCGTCTTTTATTTTCTCCAAATGGAAAGGACAAAAGCACAGAAAAATTCCTTGTAGAGATTGCTCTCGGTTCGGGAGGTAGGTTATAGAAAGGGAAGGTGTTAGCACCCTTTCTATCCATGGTTATCCATGGGCTCTTAGATACTTGCTCATTTGTGTTTTCAAAATTATTTGTTTGCTTTTCAACTGTGGGTTTTAAAAAGTTTCTTTGAAAATTCCAGTTCGACTCTTGTATCGGTCCTCAAGAGTGTTTGAAAAATTGCTTTCGAAAGCTTTTTGAAAAGGTGTCGGTGTGAAAAGTATTTTTGATTTGTTTTTGAAATTAGAGCAAGTATCTAGAGTCGTCTACCTACCCTAAGGAATTCGTCTGTGTAAATGTCCTTTAAGATAGTGCCATCCCACCATTGAGAGGTAGGTAGCACCACCATTGGAGGTGTTCGGGTCAATTCGAAGGTTCGGGACATGGTGATCACCAGAGCAATGGGAAGACACCTTAGAAGCTACCCTCATGCCAGGTTCCCGGATCATGAGGACTTACTAAGACATCCTCTACTCGACGACCACCTTTCGAGGCAAGGCAACAGTGAGGCGTACCCTAGGGGTGGTGTGTGATTTGTGTGTCGTTTTCAGATATTTTTGTCTTTGGTCATGTCATGGGTGATCTAGCTTTTATTTTTTATTTTTGTCATTCATTCTTGCATGCCATTATTAGCAGTTAAAAAGATGCGGAAAATTAAAGGTTCCTAAACTATTACAAAGGCGCGGGTCCACATCGCCAAATTTAATCCAGGACCCGATTTGACAGAAAATAAAGAAGTAAAGCGCGAGAAATAAAACGTCCAATTTACATGGCTTTGGGAGAATTACATAAATATTTAAAAGAAAGGAAATAAAACGCGCGAATTGGAATTGAAAGCGAGGGCGTTGGACCCTTTTTAATTAAATTAAATTATATTAACAAATTAATTAAATTAAAAGGAAAAGAAATTATTTTTTGGAGGTTTTTTGTATTTATGGTTTTTTAATAAGAAGATTAGATGAAATTAAAATTAAATTAACCCTAATTCTACAACTTTTATTTATTAAGAAAGAATATTAAAATTGAACCTAAAATTAAACCTAATTAATTACATGGTAATTTATTTACAAAAATAATATTTAATAATTAATTATGGTGAAAGAAAAGAAAAAGAATAAAAAATACTTAAAACCCTAATTCTACACTTTTTTTAATTTATTAAGAAAAATATTTGAATTAAACCTAAATTTAAAAAAAGCTAAATTAAATTAATGAGATTTATTTAAAAATATTAGTTAAATAAAATATATTTTGAATTTTGTCTTTTCTGATTTTTTTGTTATTTTATATTTGATGAAAATAAATTAATTGAAAGAGTTATATTAAAAATAATTAAAATAAATAAAATAGAAAAAATATGAAAAAAAGAATGAAAGGCAAACCATGGGGGGTTCTGTCCCCAATTGGAGGTTTTTTTTTTGGCAATTCTGGCCCAATGTTTAAGGCCTCAATTGACCTTTCCTGGGAGCATGCATACGTGTTGACCTGTGCCTAGGATGCTCTTCAAATTATGGCCATGTGATTGATCTCAGTAAGCACGTGGTAAGCCTGGATGTGGAGAGTATGGTGAACCCTTATATTGAAACTGCACAGAAGCATTATTAGCAAAATAATATGGAATAGAAAGGTGGACCTGGGGTTCGAACCCAGGTCCCAGAGATTACCAACCCCACGCCTTGCCAACTGAACCACCTGAACGCTTTGTATGTAATATAACTAACAAATAATATCAATCAAAACGTGAGTTAGTGGACTTTTTTAGCGCGAAATTTAAATGAGCCACTTGCTGTCCTACACGTCATCGTCTTCTTCATTGTTTGCATTTTCCTGAAACATGAAAAAGAATTAGCGGGGGTTTTAAACCCCCCCAAAATACACCCTTTTCCAAAATAGCGATTAGGCCATGGTGCTATATAAATTAGGCGCGAGGGGTGTATTAGAATCGTCCAAGCTTCCTGATTTTGACCATGGCCCTGAGATGTCCTAGTTCTACCATATGCATAAACGCCCAATTTAAAACTTGAAGAACCCTAATAATCGTTCATGGTGAAATCGCGTATGGGCAATGATTCTTCAATTAAATCATACTGCTAGCTTCAGAATCAACTCATTAGTACAAATCAAGAATCAAAATGCATGGATATGGCCTGAATAATAAAACACGATTATGCAAAAAGAAGGACACAGTCTGACTTATAATTACCAATTCTTGATGTTAGGGATGATGATTTTTATTCAAACACGTTCCTTGAAGCCTCAGGAACACAATGGAATGATTGTTTGGCCTTTAATCGCACTGGAAGGTGGTTTTCAGTATTGGAATTTCTTGACAAAAACTCAAACTTGGTTCTTCTTTTCTGGCGCAGCTAGGAGGTTATCAGCACTAGGGTTTGCATGTATATATATGTATGAGTGTTTTAGGTCAACAAAATAAGCCAAATATCCATGGAATCAATGCTTTTGATTTTGTGATTTTGCATAATCTTTTCAAATCTTTTTTCATGCAAATTTGATACAAATCATGTTCAATTGTCTTGACTCTTTCCAAATCTGATCATGCACGAAATATTGAGTGTATTTCATGCATAAAAAGATTTAAAAACTTAGGTTTGGTATTTTTCATATATTTTAATTAATTAAATGAATTATTAGCAATTAAAAATTCAAATAAAAAAATAAAAATGATGAAAAACTTTCATTTGGGCCAAATGGTCGTGCACATGCTTTGGATGATGAATCTTGGAAGAAAAAGAGGCCCATTAGCATTTTTAAGACATTTGAAGCAAAGTTGACTTTTCAAAATATCCAAAAATTTCCCAAATTCCACAAGGCATATCTTGCTCAATTTTTAAGCTTTGATCATGTTCTTGGACATTTTGGAAAGGTCGTGAAGTCCTCTAACCAATTACTTTGGTCACATGTCATTTTGATTTACCAATCTCAAGTTATGGCCTTTGACTTAAAGTCCCTTTTTGTTGACTTTTGAAAATGACCTATAATGTTGAAATTGATAATTTTTTGTGAGAGCATTTCTTGGACTTGAAGTGTGAAGAGGAGTTGTAGGAAATGTCTTTCTCTTCAAAATGAGATTTGGATGGAATTTTTCTGATAATCCATGTGGGAGTTATGCCTTGGTCAAGTTACAGTTGACTTTTTCAACTGTCCAAATATGGAAACTTTTGCATCTTGAGATTTTTTGAGCCAAGCTTTGAGAATCATGACCAAGCATTGATCAAATGATGTTTATGGCTTCAAAATGAGATTTTGACCAAAAATTTGAACTTTTGACTGTCAAATGACCATTTTGCCCCTACAGTTGACTGTAGTGCAATTAGGGTTTTTGACTGTGCAATTTTGTGATGTAAGTCTTGAAACTTGGTGTGAGGATGCTTGACTATGTTTATAGGCATGTGGGACTTGATTGGACCCTTGGAGACTTCATTTTCTTTGCCAGAACCAAAACCCTAGTTTTTGACTGTTTAGGAGGCCTTTGAACTGTGCAACCCTTGGGGAATTTTGAAGCATGCTCTTGGCAATTCTTGAAGAATATGGGAGGGCAAATTTTGGGGTACAACAGTTTCCCCTGTTCAATCTTCTTAAACCTGAGGATGCAGATTGGCTGACGTGCCTTTCGTAATCCGAAGGTGGAAGATGATTGAACACTAGAGTGCCTAGAAATTTGCGCTCACATAGTAGTGTGATGTGGGGAATGGGATTATAGATGCCATTTGGAGATTGATGGATAGGATGATGGGCTTATAGATTCCATCTGGATGTTGATCACATAAGAGATTCCTTAGCGAGAACTTGCGTACCTGCAAAAGAAAGATATTACCTGACCCGTTACGGGAGCTGGTCTTCAGATTCTTTGCATAGATGTGTCCTGACTGGTTACAGGAGCTGGATCTGGATCTTCAAAAGGTGATGAATGAACCAGGGGTGGTTACTACCTCAACAGGAACGCTGAGAGAACCTTGGGCGATTACTACCTCAACAGGAACGCTGAGAGAATCTTGGGGCGATTACTACCTCCGCAGTAACGGGGAGAGAACCATAGGCGACTTCAACCTCAACAGTATCATTGAGAGAATCTTGGACGACTTCAACCTCAACAGTAACGCTGAGAGAATCTGGGGATGATTACTACCTCCGCAGTAACGGGGAGAGAACCACAGGCGACTTCAATCTCAACAGTAATCATTGAGAGAATCTTGGATATCTTCTACTGAGTCTTTATCAGGAAAATCTGTTAGGGGTCGATTTAGCTGGACTAGAGAAGGCCTTTGACTAGATAAGAAACAGAAAAATCTTAGGGTCGATTTAACTGAACCGGTCTAGGTCTTGAAATCTTCAATTGGATAAGAAACAGGGAGATCTTAGGGTCGATCTGACTGGACCAGAGAAGGCCTTGGACGGGATAAGAAACAGAAAAATCTTAGGGTCGATTTAACTGAACCGGTCTAGGTCTTGAAATGTCTTCAACTGGATAAGAAACAGGGAGATCTTAGGGTCGATCTGACTGAACCAAAGAAGGCCTTTGACTGGATAAGAAACACAAAAATCTTAGGGTCGATTTAACTGAACCGGTCAAGGTCTTGGAGTATAGCTGAGATCTTAACTGAATCTTTCCTGAAAGGTAAAGGTCAGTCATATGCAATGCATGATATGGATCAAGCATATGATGTTCTCAACATAAATGGGATTTGTAAGATATGATGCGTATATGCATGTTATAATGTATGGAAGTGCGATGTTTATGAATGTATCTTTTTCGTCTAGGAAAGTAAATCCTTGACGGGTGTCGGGAAGTCATATCCTGGGCTGATGTTGAAGAATAGATGTTTTGCTTCCGCTGGGGATGATAGTTGCAAGAATACCGGTAGGAGAAGATAACTCCGTTGGGGAATAGACTCGGCGAATGGATTACTCTGCGGGGAGAAAAGTAATCTAACGATCTTGCTGGGAAGCAATACTCTGTGGGGAGAGAGGTACTTTGTTGAGTTGTTGATAATAATTTGCTGGGGATACCCTTGTTATGTTGGAAGTGTTAATAGACTTTGCTGGGGATAAGAAGACTTCGTCGAGGACGCTCTTTCCGTGGCTTTTGGCTGAGGATAACCCAGTTATATCCTGGTAAGGAAATAACTCTTGAATAAAGCCGGGGGACGCGTTCGTGCTCTACGGGGGTGAGCTTCCAGAATCTACTGGGGATAAGCTTACTGCTTGGGGAGATGGATTCCAACTTTCTGGGGGAAACTGGATTGGACTCTCCTGGGGAAGTTTTGATATGCTGGGGAAGTAGCTCCATTGAATATTTGATATACCGCCGGGGAACAATCTTTAGGCCAAGACTGCCGGGGATGCTTGTTAAGAATGCATATATATTGTTGGGGAATGTTGAGATCTGCGGGGGATACCCAACTTCCTTAAGGTTTGATTGTAACTTTGCTTGAGGAGAGTGTACTGACTTGCTGACTCACTCTCTGGGGAATTATGATATACTGGTTATGTTCTTTAGCTGAACCTACCTTGGTACCTTGGAGGACAGAACAATTAGATTGCTTAGACAACCCTTTATTGCCCCTGTCTCTAATGTTACCTGTAATTAATCCTTTGTTTCGTATGCAAATATTCATGAGTTAGCAAATTATTGTCAATGCATATATCACAAATTGAACCTTGGATGTTCTTCGCAAAACAAAAACAGAAAAGGAAAAACAATTGGCACTTTTAACTGAAAAGTATATTTGTATTGATTTTGAATTTGCCCGTAAATAGGCGTTTATGTACAAGAGGCTGACGTCCTAGTAAGAGAACGCCGCCGAATAAAAGAGTTTATACAATTTTGTACAAGATAAAATAAAACAGCTGTGTGAAATGAATGATCCCACTGGGTTTCAACTCTGCTATTGCCTTTATATCTCCGAGCGTCTCATCACTTGATGACCTTAGTTGAAGATGAAGCTGACTGATCGATGCCGTCTGAACTTGATGTAGATACCGGATTCCGGATGCAAAGTGATCCAATGAGACATAGTATTACGCTTTATCCCTAACTTTTGCCTGGACCGCCCTTTCGGGTTTTCAGTCCACCGGGATACCCATTTTTGCCCAAGCCGCCTTTTTAGGTTTTCGACTTGTCGGGTGTACAGATTTTTCATTTCATCCCTTCATTTTGCCCGAACCCTTTTGGTTCGCCGGGAAGCCCTAATTTTTGCCTAGGCATGTCAGCCTAGCGGGTCTTTGTCATGCGTAGTATCTTTTTACTATGTCTACATTGGCGGGGTGAGGAAGGTCGTCACCATCCATGTTGGTTAGAATCATGGCTCCTCCTGAGAACACATGTTTAACCACAAATGGCCCTTCGTATGTAGGGGTCCATTTTCCCCTTGGATCACTCTGAGGAAGGATGATTCGCTTGATTACCAGATCCCCGACTTGATATTCTTGTGGTCTGACCTTTTTGTTAAATGCCCTGATCATTCGTTTCTGATACGTCTGACCATGACAGATAGCAGCAAACCTCTTTTCATTAATAAGGTTTAACTGATCAAGTCGTGTCTGGATCCAATCATCTTCATTCAGATCTGCATCCTTCATTATCCGGAGAGAAGGTATTTGCACTTCGATCGGTAAGACTGCCTCCATGCCGTAGACCAAGGAGAAAGGAGTTGCCCCGGTTGACGTCCTGGCTGAGGTACGGTACCCATGTAGAGCGAACAGTAACATCTCGTGCCAATCTTTATAAGTCACTGTCATCTTCTGCACGATTTTATTGATATTTTTATTTGCTGCTTCTACAGCCCCATTCATCTTCGTCTGTAAGGAGAAGAGTTGTGGTGCTGTATCTTAAACTGCTCGCAGAGCCCAATGATCATCCTGTTATTCAGATTGGTACCGTTGTCTGTAATAATTATTTCTGGGACGCCGTATCGACAGATCAGGTTATGCCGAATGAACCGTGCCACAACAGTCTTGGTTACCGTAGCGTAGGAAGCTGCTTCAACCCATTTCGTGAAATAGTCAATCGCTACCAGGATGAAGCAGTGCCCATTAGATGCCCTAGGTTTAATCTCACTGATCATGTCTATGCCCCACATTGCAAACGGCCAAGGCGCAGTCAGAACATTTAGAGGAACTGGAGGAACGTGCACTTTGTCTGCATATATCTGGCATTTATGGCATGTCCGAGAGTGTTGGTAACAGTCGGCTTCCATTGTGGACCAGAAATACCCTGCCCGAAGGATTTTCTTTGCCATAGTGTGTCCACTGGAATTTGTACCAAAGGTCCCTTCATGTAACTCTTCCATGATCCTTTCTGCTTCAGTCTTGTCCACACAACGCAGTAAGGTCGAATCATGGTTTCGCTTATACAAGATTTCGTTGCTAAGGAAGAACTTCGCAGCGAACCTTCTCAGAAACTTCTTATCGTTGACAGACGCCCCTTCAGGGTATTCCTGAGCTTCCAGATATCTCTTCACCTCATGGTACCAAGGCTTCTCAGTCACCAATTCAGTCTCGAGATCACAACAGTATGCCGGTTCTTCCAGTTTCCAGATGATGATCCGGGGAGCCTCATTATCCCATTTGACTTTGAACATAGAAGACATTGTAGCTAACGCGTCCGCCAGCTGATTCTCCTCTCTCGGGAAGTGTTCAAAGGTTATCTCTGTGAAGTGGGGGATCAAGGTCAACACACATTCTCTGTAAGGAATAAGATTCGGATGTTTCGTATCCCACTCTCCTTTGATCTAATTGATCACGAGAGCGGAATCTCCGAAGACACTCAGAAACTTGATCCTTAAGTCGATCGCAGCTTGAAGACCCATGATGCACGCCTCATACTCCGCCATGTTGTTGGTACAGTTGAAACATAGCCGGGCAGTGAGTGGAGTATGAGTGCCTTGAGGGGATATTATCACAGCGCCGATACCGTTACCCAAAGCGTTGGAGGCTCCGTCAAAGTGCATAGACCATCGAGATCCTTCCTCAGGTCCTTCATCCGGTCCAGGTACCTCACAATCAGTCACTATCATGATGCTCTCGTCTGGAAACTCAAAGTTCATTGACTGATAGTCGTCTATGGCCTGATGTGCCAAGTGGTCTGCCAATACACTTCCCTTGATGGCTTTCTGAGTTGTGTACTGAATGTCGTATTCCGTCAAGATCATTTGCCATCTTGCTATTCTCCCAGACAGAGCAGGCTTTTCAAATATATACTTTATCGGATCCATTTTTGAGATCAACAAGGTAGTGTGAGTCAGCATATACTGTCTCAGCCGGCGAGCAGCCCATACCAAAGCGCAGCAAGTTTTCTCAAGCAGTGAGTATCGGGTCTCACAGTCGGTAAACTTTTTGCTAAGGTAATAAATGGCATGCTCTTTTCGGCCAGACTCGTCATGCTGCCCCAGCACACACCCCATTGAATTGTCAAGCACTGTTAGGTATAGTATCAGAGGTCTCCCTTCAACCGGTGGCATCAGGATGGGTGGTTCTTGGAGATACTCCTTGATTCTGTCAAAAGCAGCCTGACATTCATCATTCCAACGTACTACCTAATCTTTCTTCAGCAGCTTGAAGATTGGCTCACAGGTAGCAGTTAGGTGCGAGATGAATCGAGCAATGTAATTCAGGCGTCCTAAAAAGCCTCTGACCTCCTTCTCTGTCTTAGGAACTGGCATCTCTTGAATAGCTTTAACCTTGGCAGGGTCCACCTGAATACCCTTATCACTTACAACGAAGCCTAGCAACTTTCCAGATCTTACCCCGAAGGTGCACTTGTTCGGGTTCAACCTCAGCTTGTACAACTTCAGACGGTCAAATAACTTCTGCAGATGATCTAGGTGCTCTTCCTCAGTCTGGGACCTTGCGATCATGTCGTCAACATACACTTCTATCTCATGATGGATCATGTCATGAAATAAAGCAACCATGGCACGTTGGTAGGTTGCCCCAGCATTTTTCAGTCCAAAAGGCATGACCTTGTAGCAGAAGGTGCCCCATTGAGTAACAAAGGTAGTCTTCTCCATGTCTTCAGGCGCCATCTTGATCTGATTATAGCCTGAAAAACCATCCATGAAAGAGAACACCTTATGTTGAGCTGTATTATCAACAAGGACATCAATGTGAGGTAAATGGAAGTCATCCTTGGGGCTGGCCCTGTTCAGATCCCTGTAGTCGACACACATTCTGACCTTACCGTCCTTCTTTGGTACCGGCACCACATTAGCAACCCACTGAGGGTAAGAAGTCACTGCAAGGAACCCGGCATCAAACTGTTTCATAACCTCGGCTTTGATCTTCTCAGACATCTCTGGACGCATACGGCGGACCTTTTGCTTAACTGGAGGGCAGTCTTCCTTAGTAGGCAAGTGATGGACCACGATATCGGTATCCAACCCAGGCATGTCTTCGTAGGACCAGGCAAAGATCTCCATATAATCATGTAGCATCTGAGTCAACCGTTGCTTCACGCTGAGCTCTAGGTTGGCACCAATCTTTACCTCCTTCCTGTCTGCCTCAGTACCCAGATTTATTGTTTCCACTGGCTCTTTGTGTGGTTGAATTGCCCTCTCTTCCTGGAGTAACAGTCTTGCAAGCTCGCCAGGCACTTCACAATCATCTTCACCTTCGTCTTCGGCTAAGTTGATCGGATTTTCGAAGTCATAACTGGCAGTAGCAGAGTCGTTACCAGTGAGATCCAGAGTGGATTGGAACCTGTATGAGTGAGTGTGTGTAAATACAGCTATTTTTGAAATATATAAAGGAAGGAAAGACAGAAAAGGAGCATAAGATTTGAAATGCGAGAAAACGTCCAAGATTTTTATTCATGATATATGAAATGACAATTTATATGCCCTCACAAATGAAGCCACGGTGCCCCGGGTAAGACACCGGGCCATAGAGTTTTAATTGTTTATTACAAATAACCAAAACATAGGAATTCATTACTCAGTAACAAGAGAAACAGGTAGATTGTCCTTTGCACTCCAATTGTTAGGTCCACTGTCGGTTGCCGGGTAGATCCAGCTATCAAACTCAGCTTCATCCACTTCGTCTTCGTACCCAACAGCATTCACTCCATGAGCAGGCAGGGGAGCTGTCACTACATTAGGCTTCTCAGATGCCTCAAATTGTACCTCCTTGGCGTCAATAAGATCCTGCAGCTTATTCCTTAAGGCCCAACAGTCATCAGTGGAATGCCCCGGGCTATCGGAGTGATAAGCACAGCGGGCGTTTGGATTGTATTTCGGAGAGGCAGTGTTCACAACCTTTGGGGCCTCTCTGACAGTCACTAGGTTGGTGGACAGCAACTGCGGCAAAATCTGCGATAGGGTCATGCTCAAACGGGTAAACTCTCTCCGGGGTCTTTCAGCCCTTTGAGGATTGGTTTGCCGAGGAGCGGCAGCAGGCTTAGCAATCATCACCGCGTTGACAGATTGGCGGCGCTCAGGTTTCTCTTGTCTTCTAGAGCCGTATACAGCACTAGCCTCCTTTTTGAAGGGTTTCTTCTCAGAACTTGACGATGCACCCTTCGGAATCTTACCAGACTTCAACCCAGCCTTAATTCTCTCTCTAGTCAGAATAAGATCAGTAAACCCTGCAGATGAGTTACCGATAAGATGGTTGAAAAATGGCCCAGATAGGGTCCCCAAGAACATGTCTACCAACTCCCGGTCAGTCAACGGAGGCTGCACCCTGCCAGCCAGATCCCTCCACTTCTGTGCGTACTCTTTAAAACCTTCGCTTGAACCTAACGACATACCCTGGAGTTGGGTACGTGTAGGGGCAAGGTCGGCATTATATTGATACTGCTTATAGAAAGCAGTAGCCAACTCCTCCCAGTTACGAACCTTGGTCCCATCCAGCTGATAGAACCATTCGATATGAGTCCCTGAAAGACTCTCCTGGAAGAAGTGGATCCACAAGTTCTTGTCCACTGAGTACGGCTGAATCTTCCGCACATAAGACCTGAGGTGTAGCTTGGGACAAGATGCCCCGTCATACTTGGTAAAGGATGGTGCTTTGAACTTATGGGGAATGATCACACCAGTAGACAAACCCAAGTCAACGAAATCCACCCTAGGCACTTGTTGGATCTCCATAGCATTCAGCCTGTCTTCCAACTGCTTGTATCTGTCTTCTGCAGGAGGATACTGTTCCTCATCAAAATCAGTCTCGTTGTCGGAGACTACCGGACTAGGACCTTTTTCCCCTTGAGGGGTACCCTTGCCTATAGAAGAACCAGCCTCTTCATTCTGCAGAGTATTGCCAAACCTTCGGCCCGAGTTGAAAAGAACAATTCTTCTCTTCTTCTTCTTTTCCTTCTTCAGGAGCTGAGCCTTCAGCTCCTCTTGGCCCTGAGCTAAACCCATGATTAGTTCCTGAAATTGCGCATTCTGCGCCTGAAGAGCCTTGATGGACATCTCAGTTGATGATGAGTCAGGATTCATGATGCTGAAATAAACAGCGAAGAACGGTAAGCAACCTGAAAAGAAGAAAACCTGCTATGCACATGATGAATGATATGTGTTTATGCAATGCATTCAAGGGTTCGAAAGTTCAAATTTGTTGTAGACAAAAAGAACACACGTTATCATTAAGGAAATAATTGTTCAGTACATCAAAGCCTCATGGGCAAAATAATACAAAAGCACATCAATCCCAGAAGACACTACGCATCCTCTTTGGAGCTATGTAGGTGTTGAGATTCCTCTCCTCATGCAATAGGCGGGTGAGCTCCAAGACCTTCTTTTCACTAGCATGTAGACTGGTCTCGAGAGAATTCCGTTCTTCCTTAAGCTGGATCCAGCTCTTCTGCATCTCTTCCCAGGATGTGGGCATATCAGGATGCTGAAGGGTGTAGGACACTTCTCCTTCCAAGACTGGCTCTTTGATTACTGGGAGCATATGAGGATAGGGCATTACTAACTTCTGGGAGCGGGCGCGTACCCACTTGAGATAAGGTTCCAACGGGATGGAGTTCTTGTGCCCCAGTGTCTTACTGTCTATCCTACTTGGCATCCTCCAAGCTCTGATAAATCTCTGGCGAAGTCCTTGTGCATCGTTGTCGAAGTCAAAAACTATGTCAGGAATTAACATGTCATGAGGGCCATCCCTCCGAGCATAACCAAACTGTCTCCAAGCCAGGCATGGACTGTAAGTAATACCTCCTCTGATTCCAAGTAAAGGAACATTAGGGTACTCCCCGCAACGATCAATGATAGTGACATCCTCTCTGGACCGAGGGCACCAATGTATATCTGCATGTGTAAGAGTCATCAACCGTTGTGACCATCTCAAACCCCGCTCATTCTTCAGAACTGATTGTGGAAGGTGCGAAATAAACCACCTTCCCAGGAGAGGAGTGCAACACATAAGGACACCTCTTTTTCTCATGGTTCGAGTGTAACATGAGTGAAGGATGTCCCCCAGCAACGTAGGTATAGGATTCCTGGACATGAAGATCTGGACAGCACTGATATCTATAAGCTGATCTGGGTTAGGGAACAACACCAAACCATAGACAAGGAGGGCCACAACTTCTTCAAAAGCTTGTAAGTCAAGGGAGTTCCAACATTCATGGGCCTTTTCAAACAGAAACCTGGCTAAGAACCCTTTGATACCACTTCTAACTTCCCAATGTCCCTTGAGGTCAGATGATTGTAGGTGCAAGGCTTTAGCAATCTCTTCAAGCTTGGGTTCCTTTTCTGTACCGTTGTAGGGTAGTTGATCAAGGATAGGGATCTTCAGGAGCCGGGAGAACTCCTCCAATGTAGGTACCAGCTGATAGTCCAAGAAGGTGAAACAGTGATGCAGAGGGTCAAAGAACTGGAATAGGACCTTTATCATATCTTCCTCAATGTTGGTGTTGACCAAGCTGATGAGTCTTCCATGTCTTTCACTGAATGAAGAGCTCTCGGGAATCCTGGATATAAGTTCCTTAAGCTGAGGAGGGATCCTTACAAGACTGATTTGAATTGTCTTTCTGCGAACAGTTTCCATATCCTACAAAACAAGAACAAAGATGAAGATTCGAACCCCTGAAATGGTTAGTCAATGCATATGATGCTGGATGATGTCATGATGCTATGATTAAACACACCACAGATATTTACAAAGACAAACATGTAAGGCACACAAGGCACAAAAGACAAGCCCTTAGGGTTTAAGGCCAGCATGGGGTCTGGGTAGTACCCTCTTGAAGTTGGTGGGTTCAACCTGTCCTATCAAAAGTAACCGGGTTCTTAGAGGATCCCAATATCATTGACTACCCTCAATCGGTCATAACTCCAGCATCGCAATCTTTTCTTGCAGCCAGAACCATCACGAGAGTTTAGCCTCAATGGGCGTAGCATACTGCTACTGTTCTAATGGCCAAGTTGTGTCATTTAAGGTTCTAAGGTTGTTGGTGCTTAATGACTCCTCAGAAGACCCATATTCTCCTCGTTGCAACACAAGGGATATCGGTACAGACCAAGGTGCCACACCAACGTAGCCACTGCTTCACCCGTGTCGGTCTACGCCGGACAGGTCCCTCACAGCTTATGCTACCTAAACAGGGTATCCCCAGATCCGGGTTAGGATCTATGTAACTCCCATGCAACCCACAAATTTAAAGCAGACAAGTCAATACAATTGAAAACACAGTTATGAACTAACCCTAAGGTACACCTCGCTTTAAGTTTAAGTCCCCAGCAGAGTCGCCAGTTCTGGTGATCGGTGGATCTGGAACTGACTGTTTAATGCTGGTTCGCGAAATGTCGCGGAAGCAAGAGTCGCCACCGTCTTTTATTTTCTCCAAATGGAAAGGACAAAAGCACAGAAAAATTCCTTGTAGAGATTGCTCTCGGTTCGGGAGGTAGGTTATAGAAAGGGAAGGTGTTAGCACCCTTTCTATCCATGGTTATCCATGGGCTCTTAGATACTTGCTCATTTGTGTTTTCAAAATTATTTGTTTG
The DNA here is from genome assembly GCA_948472305.1 of Vicia faba. Lineage (NCBI taxonomy): Eukaryota > Viridiplantae > Streptophyta > Magnoliopsida > Fabales > Fabaceae > Vicia > Vicia faba. The sequence goes on along the minus strand of OX451740.1, from coordinate 80,540,096 downwards.
CTTTTCAACTGTGGGTTTTAAAAAGTTTCTTTGAAAATTCCAGTTCGACTCTTGTATCGGTCCTCAAGAGTGTTTGAAAAATTGCTTTCGAAAGCTTTTTGAAAAGGTGTCGGTGTGAAAAGTATTTTTGATTTGTTTTTGAAATTAGAGCAAGTATCTAGAGTCGTCTACCTACCCTAAGGAATTCGTCTGTGTAAATGTCCTTTAAGATAGTGCCATCCCACCATTGAGAGGTAGGTAGCACCACCATTGGAGGTGTTCGGGTCAATTCGAAGGTTCGGGACATGGTGATCACCAGAGCAATGGGAAGACACCTTAGAAGCTACCCTCATGCCAGGTTCCCGGATCATGAGGACTTACTAAGACATCCTCTACTCGACGACCACCTTTCGAGGCAAGGCAACAGTGAGGCGTACCCTAGGGGTGGTGTGTGATTTGTGTGTCGTTTTCAGATATTTTTGTCTTTGGTCATGTCATGGGTGATCTAGCTTTTGTTTTTTATTTTTGTCATTCATTCTTGCATGCCATTATTAGCAGTTAAAAAGATGCGGAAAATTAAAGGTTCCTAAACTATTACAAAGGCGCGGGTCCACATCGCCAAATTTAATCCAGGACCCGATTTGACAGAAAATAAAGAAGTAAAGCGCGAGAAATAAAACGTCCAATTTACATGGCTTTGGGAGAATTACATAAATATTTAAAAGAAAGGAAATAAAACGCGCGAATTGGAATTGAAAGCGAGGGCATTGGACCCTTTTTAATTAAATTAAATTATATTAACAAATTAATTAAATTAAAAGGAAAAGAAATTATTTTTTGGAGGTTTTTTGTATTTATGGTTTTTTAATAAGAAGATTAGATGAAATTAAAATTAAATTAACCCTAATTCTACAACTTTTATTTATTAAGAAAGAATATTAAAATTGAACCTAAAATTAAACCTAATTAATTACATGGTAATTTATTTACAAAAATAATATTTAATAATTAATTATGGTGAAAGAAAAGAAAAAGAATAAAAAATACTTAAAACCCTAATTCTACACTTTTTTTAATTTATTAAGAAAAATATTTGAATTAAACCTAAATTTAAAAAAAGCCAAATTAAATTAATGAGATTTATTTAAAAATATTAGTTAAATAAAATATATTTTGAATTTTGTCTTTTCTGATTTTTTTGTTATTTTATATTTGATGAAAATAAATTAATTGAAAGAGTTATATTAAAACTAATTAAAATAAATAAAATAGAAAAAATATGAAAAAAAGAATGAAAGGCAAACCATGGGGGGTTCTGTCCCCAATTAGAGGTTTTTTTTTTGGCAATTCTGGCCCAATGTTTAAGGCCTCAGTTGACCTTTCCTGGGAGCATGCATACGTGTTGACCTGTGCCTAGGATGCTCTTCAAATTATGGCCCTGTGATTGATCTCAGTAAGCACGTGGTAAGCCTGGATGTGGAGAGTATGGTGAACCCTTGTATTGAAACTGCACAGAAGCATTATTAGCAAAATAATATGGAATAGAAAGGGGGACCTGGGGTTCGAACCCAGGTCCCAGAGATTACCAACCCCACGCCTTGCCAACTGAACCACCTGAACGCTTTGTATGTAATATAACTAACAAATAATATCAATCAAAACGTGAGTTAGTGGACTTTTTTAGCGCGAAATTTAAATGAGCCACTTGCTGTCCTACACGTCATCGTCTTCTTCATTGTTTGCATTTTCCTGAAACATGAAAAAGAATTAGCGGGGGTTTTAAACCCCCCCAAAATACACCCTTTTCCAAAATAGCGATTAGGCCATGGTGCTATATAAATTAGGCGCGAGGGGTATATTAGAATCGTCCAAGCTTCCTGATTTTGACCATGGCCCTGAGATGTCCTAATTCTACCATATGCATAAACGCCCAATTTAAAACTTGAAGAACCCTAATAATCGTTCATGGTGAAATCGCGTATGGGCAATGATTCTTCAATTAAATCATACTGCTAGCTTCAGAATCAACTCATTAGTACAAATCAAGAATCAAAATGCATGGATATGGCCTGAATAATAAAACACGATTATGCAAAAAGAAGGACACAGTCTGACTTATAATTACCAATTCTTGATGTTAGGGATGATGATTTTTATTCAAACACGTTCCTTGAAGCCTCAGGAACACAATGGAATGATTGTTTGGCCTTTAATCGCACTGGAAGGTGGTTTTCAGTATTGGAATTTCTTGACAAAAACTCAAACTTGGTTCTTCTTTTCTGGCGCAGCTAGGAGGTTATCAGCACTAGGGTTTGCATGTATATATATGTATGAGTGTTTTAGGTCAACAAAATAAGCCAAATATCCATGGAATCAATGCTTTTGATTTTGTGATGTTGCATAATCTTTTCAAATCTTTTTTCATGCAAATTTGATACAAATCATGTTCAATTGTCTTGACTCTTTCCAAATCTGATCATGCACGAAATATTGAGTGTATTTCATGCATAAAAAGATTTAAAAACTTAGGTTTGGTATTTTTCATATATTTTAATTAATTAAATGAATTATTAGCAATTAAAAATTCAAATAAATAAATAAAAATGATGAAAAACTTCCCTTTGGGCCAAATGGTCGTGCACATGCTTTGGATGATGAATCTTGGAAGAAAAAGAGGCCCATTAGCATTTTTAAGACATTTGAAGCAAAGTTGACTTTTCAAAATATCCAAAAATTTCCCAACTTCCACAAGGCATATCTTGCTCAATTTTTAAGCTTTGATCATGTTCTTGGACATTTTGGAAAGGTCGTGAAGTCCTCTAACCAATGCCTTTGGTCCCATGTCATTTTGATTTACCAATCTCAAGTTATGGCCTTTGCCTTAAAGTCCCTTTTTGTTGACTTTTGAAAATGACCTATAATGTTGAAATTGATAATTTTTTGTGAGAGCATTTCTTGGACTTAAAGTGTGAAGAGGAGTTGTAGTAAATGTCTTTCTATTCAAAATGAGCTTTGGATGGAATTTTTCTGATAATCCATGTGGGAGTTATGCCTTGGTCAAGTTACAGTTGACTTTTTCAACTGTCCAAATATGGAAACTTTTGCATCTTAAGATTTTTTGAGCCAAGCTTTGAGAATCATGATCAAGCATTGATCAAATGATGTTTGTGGCTTCAAAATGAGATGTTGACCAAAAATTTGAACTTTTGACTGTCAAATGACCATTTTGCCCCTACAGATGACTGTAGTGCAATTAGGGTTTTTAACTGTGCAATTTTTTGCTGTAAGTCTTGAAACTTGGTGTGAGGATGCTTGACCATGTTTATAGGCATGTGGGACTTGATTGGACCCTTGGAGACTTCATTTTCTTTGCCAGAACCAAAACCCTAGTTTTTGATTGTTTAGGAGGCCCTTGAACTGTGCAACCCTTGGGGAATTTTGAAGCATGCTCTTGGCAATTCTTGAAGAATATGGGAGGGCAAATTTTGGGGTACAACAAACATTCATAGCATGTAACATTTGATGCGGAGTCTTCGTTATCCTTGCTCTTTGAGAATTTCTTCCTTTTGACGAAGTTAGCATTACCAAAATCATTTTTAGGACCAAAGAGCTTTCCCAACCTTTTTACAAGAAGCATGAAATTTTCATATTCTTCCGGATTTTCTTCAATAGCAACTTCCTTGGATTCCACCTTCAAAGCAATGCATTTTGATTTCTTTTCTTGATTTTCATGCTTCGTAAGTCTTCCAAGTTCAGTCTCGTACTCTTGCAGTTTACAAAATAGAGTTATGGATGACATATTGGATAGATTCATCTTTTCTGAAATAGCTGTTACTTTAGGTTTCCATTCTATAGTTAAAGATTGAAGCACATTTAGATTGAGTTTGTCATTGGTGAGAGTTTTACCAAGAGCTTTTAAATGATTCGTCAAATGAAAAAATCTTTTATACATATTGAGAATAGATTCTCCGGGTTGCATTCTAAACATCTCGAACTCTTGACACAAGGTATTCAATCTTCATCTTTTGATTTCGACTGTTCCTTCGTGTGTTTCAACCAAAGTATCCAAAATTTCCTTTACAATTGTGCATGCCGGAACACGAAAGTATTTATCCATGCAAAGTGAACCTTGAAGAAGATTGATTGCTTTCTTGTCATAAAGGACTTTTTCTTCTCATCATCATCCCATGATGTTTTGGGCTTGGATGTTCCAACGCCATTGATAACACATGTCAGAGTAAACAGACCATTTTGGACAGCATCCCATATTTCTCCTCCTTGTGCTTCTAAATGAGCCTTCGTGCGAATTTTACAAAAGTCAAAGCATTAACCACAAAAAAATAGAGGCTTATTATTACTATCACCATCTTTGAAAGTTAGTTGTGTGGAAGCCACTCTAGATCTAATAGGAACAAGTTACCTTAACTTGCTCTGGTGCCAAATGTAAGTTAATAATGTGCCTAAAGGGAGGGGGGTTGAATTAGGTGATGGTGAATTTTTTCCTTCTCTTTTAAAGGTCTTATTTTTCTTTAATACTTAAAAAATGCAAAAACAAATTCAAACCATTTTGCCACTTTGGCTTTTTTTCACTTTAAAACCTTTTCTTAAAAAGAATAGACTCTTCTTGATTCATATAGTGGTAAAAACTACTATACTTCTACAATATGTAGTGAAGTGATTGACATTTTCCGATTAGGTGTTGAGTGATGTCTTGTTGATTTTAATCCAACCTATATCCTCCATCTTGTAAGTTAATAATGCGCCTAAGAGGGCGGGGGGGGGGGGTGTGAATTAGGTGATGGTTAATTTTTGCCTTCTCTTTTAAAGTTCTTATTTTTATGATTATGGTGATGAAAGAAACTAAATGCGGAAAGTAAATGAACACCAGATATATACTAGTTCCCCTCACAGATTCAGAGTACTCTAGTCCTCTTGCCAACACATAAGATATTCCACTATAGTTTAGAATGATTGTACAAGCCTAATCACACCAAAGGTGATACCTTACTATCTAATGTATAGGGAGATCAAAGGCCTTTAAAACCTTTAAGATATGAACACTAAGTGCAAGAAGAACAATCATCTTCAATGCACACACTTGCTCTAACAATCCTGGAATGCAAGGTTAATCTTATATAAAATCTGATTTTTACTAAATATGATCAATTCTTGAATAACACTATGGTTATCAAGACACTAAGACAATATTCAATAAGAAGTTTATAGTCATATCTAGTGCTCAATTTATGTTGAAACAATGATGAGTATGAAATTGATAAATTCATATAATATGTAAATTCTCAAATATTTACAACTCTTAAGAATTTTTAAAGTTTGAATAATGTGTCATGTGTTATGATCAGAATGCAAATGAATTTTATATGTCAAATGCACCCTTTCATTACACCCTAAATGAGTAAAACGATATAATGGTTGGACCCTAAGAGGTATCACCCAACAACCAAGTAAAACATATAATATTTGAAATTTTTCTTCAGTGGTAATTGGTTACTTTAGGACTGTAACTGGCTACACAGACGCGACAACGTATATATTTTTCAAATCTGCATGGCTATAACCGGTTACCCAAAAGCTATAACTGGTTACCACTGAATCAATAGTTTATTTTTATTTCTATGAAGCCTTGTAACTGGTTACTATAACCCAGTAACCGGTTACCACTGAGTGAAAGTGATAAAAACTTATTTTCTAAGTGATGGACATGCAATGTTTTACTCTTAAATGATCATGACACTTATGTAAAATGTTTATAGTATATTTTGAGCACTATATTATCTTAAAAAACCTCAATTTAAAACTTGTACCTAACTTGTTGATGAATCTTCATCTTTAAAGTTGGTTGTACACTTGTAGAAGACTTCATAGGATGATCTTGAAATATTATATGATCTTGAACATCTTCTTTTCCACATCCTTGATATTTCTTTGACTTTATGTATGGTGGTCTTCATCAAAACGGTTTGATTGGAGTGCATGAAATCACATTACCCCCTTGATGCAAATTCTCCTTTCTCATAATTGTGGGTAGTAAGTATGTTTTCCACTGGAGTATGACGAGATGTATATTATCTTAAAATTAACCAACACGCAAACTTTTAAATTTTTTTTACCTGAACTACATGGGTTTATTATTTAAATATTGCACATTATTAGTATGTAGGCCCATAGCTCATTGGAAGCTTTGTTAAATCTAAAATCATAAAAAATACTTTTTCTTTTCTTTTATCCTTTTCAGACCTTTTTAAAAAACAACTATTTTAGCCAAAATACACAGATTTTCAAAGAGGTTGCTGCGAAGCACCGCAGATGTTTAGGGTGCTAATACCTTCCCTTTGCATAACCAACCACCTTACCTTGATCTCTATTTCATTTTGGGTTTTATTCACTCTTTAACTTTGTGAGTTAAGTCAATCAGTGACTTAGTCTAAATGTTTTTACCGCTACACAAATATACCAAAAATGAACTGTCCAAGTTCACACATCAAAGGCACATGTAGCAGAATAAAAATAAGCCTCACAAATAGAAAACAAAGAGAACCAGATTTCTCCACAAGAATACTTCAGGAAAGATGTCAAGACATATGGGATGATGTCATGCATACACACATATCAACAATTGTAGCAATAGAAATTTCGCTAAGCACCAACAATAAGAATGACAAACACTCATGCTCCCCCTAAATAGTTGCATACATAGAACGAAACAATAAACACTATTATCCCTAAGCATTAGTGCAGTCCTATCACAATGTTAATAAATATATCAAGACATTTGATGTGACATCCACATCATAACAAACAAACTTCTAAAGAAATTCACTAACACTTTACTCCCCCTTTTAGCCAAAAATTGACAAAATTAGAGTAAATGTAAAATTGAATTAGAAGCACACATGAAAACAAGCATAATCAACAGGTGGAAGCACAAAATGTTGGAAACAAACAAATTTATGGAAACACAAATTTTAATGGAAAAAAATAAAGCACGTGGAACCACAGATTTATTGATCATCTTCAGATGGTCTTCCACCTTTTACCCCTGTAAAAAATCCTTCTTCCCTCCTTCCTATTATCACATGTCTTAGAAGTGTTGAAACTTAACTCCTTTTCCCCCACCTTAGAACATGTCTCTTTCAAACAAGCCTATTGACCTTTCAGAGATCTTAGGTTCCATCCTTAGATAGGTTTAACACTAGCAATTAACTTAGGCATATCATTCTTCGGAAAATAGAGGAAAGACAAAGTATAAGGCTTCCAAGTGGCGTCTGTAACCCCATTCCTAATATCATCAACCAACGGTGTTACTTCATGCGAGTGCAAATTTCTGGGCACTCTAGTGTTCAATCATCTTCCACCTTCAGATCACGAAAGGCAGACAAGCCAATCTAAATCTTCAGGTTGAAGAAGATTGAACAGGGGCAATTTTTGTACCCCAAAATTTTCCCTCCCATTCTATTCAAGGCATGCTCATTGAGGTCCCCAATTTCTCAAGGTTGACCAAGAATTGAACAGACAAATTCTCCTCCTAAGCAATGGATTTCCATTTGAGGTTTCACTTCTCATAAATAATTTTGGTTTGCAAAAGCTTCAAATGATTTCCAGGGCACCCTATACACCTCGGCATAATGGCATAGCTGAAAGAAATAAAAGAAGTGTACGGAACATGATGAGGTGTATGTCGAAAGCTAAGAATATGTCTATGAGATTCTGGGCTGAGGCAGCTTTGACAGTAGTATGCATTCTAATTAGATACCTAACGAAGCAGTGTTAGCTGGGAATTTCAACTACACAAGTCTTAACTAATTGACACTATGATCGAAGAAATAATAGTTCGATAGAAAGTATAAGGAGGATTTTATGAATTCTTCAATTGATGAAGAGCTAGTAAAGAGCTTCGAAGGGTTCGTTTTTGAATTATCAAAAAATAAGCTATTCGAAGCATTACAAGGAAAGACATTTCGACGGTCATGTTGATTGAATTGGCGCTTCGAAAAGAAGAATATTTTGAATTCAAAATCTTTGAAGAAACACATGGAAGTATGATGGTTTGAAGGACATGCAACTTTCGAACGTGGCGTGATTTCATAGAAGGATTTAGGGTCGAATCAGCCAAATATAAGTTATCTTAGAGTTTTTTGGATCAATGTGTTTCAGGAATGTGCCTGAACAGGCGAGGAAAGAGTTGGATGATTGAAGTGAAGTCTTGGTGATCATAAGTTATCCTTTGATTGATGCATACAAGTTGTATTCACTAATCGAAGATAAACTACTGATCAATAAAGATGGGCTTGAAGACGGAAGCAAGAGGTGGGATTGGAGTCGAGGGTCAACTCGACAAGAATCAGACACCTGCACAACTTTGTTTGAAGAAGATGAACAGGATGAAGCTTCGACAAGTCAATAGGAAGAGGTGATTCTTTGATTGGTAGAATTGAAGGAAAGGAGATAAAAAAGAACAAAACAAAGCTTCGACAAGTCCATATGAAGATGTGATACTTCGATTGGTCGAATTGAAGGAAAGGAGATCAAAAGGAACAAGAATTGTTCGATTAGACTGATGTTTCCAGATGAAGCAATCGATGTAGATGGTGACTTACTCGAAGAAGCCATGATGATGAAGCCTTGAAAAATTCAAATTGGAACTCAGAGCCATCAAAAAGAACAATTCTTAGGAGCTGGTCAAAAGAATCAATTGATGTGAAATAGAGATGTAAGTCGAAATGAACACCTAATGGGACGAAACCTGTCCAGGTTCACTCAAAGTTAAAAATGGAATGATGCATTCCTCCATACATGTAATTGATATATCTCCTTAATAGTGCAAGTTCCATCCCACTTCTTATATTCTCAACTTGGTTTGCATATAAGGCTTTAGTAAACCATACAACCAATTATTCCTTGGTGTCCACAAGCTCTAAAGTAACAACCTTGCCTTTAACAAGATTCCTGATGTGGTGATTATGACTTGTGAAATTTCTTGTTCTATCTATGTTGAATGAGATATTTGATAGAATTCACATCATCACAATGTAATGTCATGACATCCTGCTTGACACTTTATTCCTTCAACATTTGTTCGATCCATACTAGTTCAGAGTCGTTACTTCTTGTTTCACCATATTTAGCTCCATCCGCGCACCAAAAAGCATATATTTACTTCTTATTAAAACAAAAAATTAGACAATTTCTCAAGGTGAAACATCCATCAACACTACTATCCCACATTGCATTGCAAAATTCCTTCAGCATGAAATTTGTGCTGTGAGAACATAGCACACCATAAAAACCTGTACCAATGATACATTTTAGAATTTTATTTTCTTGAATAATGGGACTTATCTTAAGTTCAAGTTTATATAAAAGACATGAATTTGTTATTTCCTCATTGGATCTAGTGGTGTTCACTTCTTCAATGTGTCCTTTAATGAGTTCCTTGGAGTGTTCTATTTAAATTTTATCAAAGATAAATTTGTTGACTTGAGAACTACATAATTCAATGCTTGTAAACTCATAAATTACCTCTGCTCCCGACTCATCAATCTGCATAGAAGTTGTTCCGACATTGTCTTCGACATCCATCTTTTTTTTAGTTATTGAATCATCAATCACAATCCTTATGGTTTCCATTGTAACTCTAGTTCTGGAGTTAAAATCTCTATAAGCGATGGTGTTTGAAGAGTAACCCAGAAATATCCCTTCATCACTTATGGGATTCATATTATTCTTTTGATATTTGTTAGTAGGCTTCCTTCCTTTCCATAACTCATAGAGAGTGGTTGAAGTTCCTGCCCCCAAAGTGACCCTATTATGAATATATCATGTAATATTCATAACTTCAGCATAAAATTGCAATGGCAATTTATTAGCATGAAGCATGACTCTAGTTGATTCTTGTATAGCCCTAGTCTTTTGCTCAACAATTCTATCTAGCTTATAAGTGATGGAAAAATAAAATTCACGACTGATACAATTAAAATAAAAAAATTCAGAGAATTTAGCATTCTTAAACTCCTTTTCAGGATCACTTCTAATCTTGAAAATCACACTATTATGCTCGTTTTGAATTCTTTGGCATAGAACTTTAAATACTTCAAAAGTGTAATTTTTCTCTAAGAAAGTTCACCCAAGAAAACTTTGAAAAGTCATCTATAACCATATAGACATATCTCTTTCCACCCAAGCTTTCTATCTGCATTGGTCCCATTTAAGTCCATATGAAGAAGTTCTAGCACTTTGGAAGAAGTCTAATGTTTCAACACTAGGAGTGACATCTTGGTTTGCTTCCTAATCTCACACTCACCACTGACTTTCCTTTCCTCAAACTTGAGTTCTAGCATTCCTCGAACAACTCCTTCAGATATGATTTCCTTCATTATTTTGATATGAAGGTGTCCAAGCTTTTAGTGCCATAACTTCACTCTACCCTCCTTGAATATAAGACATGTGAATGATTAAGAAGTTATTTGAGGTTTCCCCAGATAACATTTGTATTTAGACCTTATACCCTTCATCAAAACAACATTTTTATCATCTTTGACTAAACATTATGACTTTGAGAAATTGACTAACAACCCTTGGTCAAACAACTGAATAATATTGATAATATTAGCAGTTAGTCCTTCCACCAGAAGAACATCTTCTAGACTAGGAGAGCCATCACACATCAATTTTCCAGTTCCCTTGATTTCACCTTTGAATCCATCACCAAATCTGACATAACCTATGGGCTGATACTTGATATTCACCAATAACTTTTTGACCACTGTCACATGTCTAGAGCAACCATTGTCAAAGTACTAGTCCTCCCTAGTTGAAGCTCTCAAAGAAGTATTAGCTATAAGATTAACATCCATATCTTTATAACTTCTCTTTTTAATTATTGTATTAGCCTTGGAATGAGATGAAGGTTTCTGAACTCCATACAATTCGTAACAAAAATGCTTTATATGACCATAATCTCCATAATAATGACATTTCCTAGTTGAGGATTGGAATTTAGATGAAGTTAAATCATATCTGCCAGGATGTTATAACATGTCGGTAGACATGGTGATCATTCTCTCTTTTTCATAGGGAGGGAACTTTTCTACAGATCTTTTCTTTTGTTGATCATCAGATGGATAATTAACTCATGTATATTCAACCTCTTTCATCATATCAGCTCCATTTTTCTTCCTTATCAAGGAATCTATCATGTTATCAAGTTTGGAATTTAAGAGGGTTACCTTATTTTGTATATGAGAAATAGTGCATAGAAGTTCCTTCTTCTCATTCTAAAATTTAGCTATGATCTTTCTATGATTCTCTTCTGTCTTAAGACTTTCTTCACACCTGTGACAAGTTTCCTTGTAGGAGACATCAAGATCTTAATATAGAAAGTTTCATCACAAGATTATACTTCATTTTCCCATCTTCCAGAGAGAGCAGTCACGAGTTTTACAGTCTCGGAGTTAGAATCATCTCCTAACTCATCATCATCAGACCAAGATGCAGAAAGTCAATTTTTCTGTTTCTTGAGACAGGTTGGACATTCTGGCCTAATTTGAGAAAATCCTTCACACTCAAAACATTGAAGCTGCAAGGCCGAAGTGTACTTTTCGTCCTTACCAAGATATGTTCCACAGTGGAGGCTTTATCAATTTAACTCCTCCAGAATTTGATGCTATTTTTAAAGATGAGATAGAGCCAAAATGGCCAGGCTATGTGACACATAGAAGAAGAGTTCAAAATTGGACATCTGTTGATATTCCTAGTTGTGTTCATATCTTGAAGTAATTTGTTTTTCTTTTTTAAAAAATAAATCCTTTTCACTCTTCCCAATGTGGAAGTGATGTTGTTCGGGCTTATATTCGTTTCAAATTTTAAAATCATTAACATAAGTTATTTTTGTTATCCAGTCGTTTTTTTATTTTCTGCTTTTTCTTGGAAAATGGTAATCTCAAAAAAACTTTAAAAAGTAAATGTCAATAAATCTTTATGATCACCTGTTACACTTATCTGTTTCTAAAATCAAGCATAATCATATATGCAGATTAATTAATAAAACCATTAAAAACAATGACCCTACGCCCTCTCCAAACTTTAAATATCCTGTGTATGAAACTAAAGAAGAGGAGTTGATTTAAATTTCAGAAGAGGTCTTTCAATTGCTTGAGCATGAAGAGAAGACCATTCGGCCATATAAAGAGCCGTTAGAGACGATTAACTTAGGTTCAGAATAAGATCAGAAGGAAGTCATGATTGGGGCACTGCTTCATTCAAATGTGAAGAGTAGGTTGACTAATTTGTTAAGAGAATATATTGATATATTCTCTTGGTCCTATCAAGACACGCCTGGTTTGGATACTGGTATTGTAGAACATCATTTGTTGTTAAAGCCAGAATACCCACCTATAAAAAAGAAGTTGAGAAGGACTCACCCTGATATGGCAGTTAAAATAAAAGAATAATTCTTAAAACATATTGATGCTGGTTTTCTTGTAACGTCAATTTATCCTCAATGGGTTTCCAATATTGTTCCCATTCCAAAGAAAGATTGAAATGTTTGCATCTGCGTTGATTACAGAAACCTCAATAAGGCTAATCCAAAATATGTTTTTCCTCTGCCACATATTGATATGTTGGTAGATAATACAGCAAATATTCAATGTTTTCTCCTTCATGGATGAATTTTCAACACATAACTAGATTAAGTTAGGCCGTGAGTGTTGTACCCTAATTTTCTCCCCTAAGATTCCTCTATCATCTCATATCAACTCAATCACAACAAGATCACACTAGGGTTTGGTTCTTTTCCCTATCTCTAGGTTTGCTTATGAGGAATCACCAAGAACCTTGATTTGTATATTGTTATCATCTATGTTTTATATTTATTAACTTTTAACTAACTAATACAATGAATGTTTTCTGTAATTGATGATATTATAGGTAAGGGCACAACACATTTTATCAGGTTGATTCATAGGTTCATAAGTTTATTTCCATGCCTTCTCCAACAAAATTTCTTTGAGATTCAAGTTTCATCATTAAATATACTTTGAAGTAATATCATGACAAGGTCTACTATGATTCATCATGCCTCAATTTGTCAAAGAAAGTCAAAAGATATAAGGATTGATTGAAGAAGTTTGACCTAATTGGACAAGTTCTTGATTCCTTGATCACAAGTGTATAACTCTTTCAATTCTTAATATTTAGAAGTGGTTTTTGTTTCTATTGGTTTTTATTATCATCTACAACAATTTCTATTCATATGGCAAGAGTAATTGTGCAAGAAAGTTTGTCAAAATTGAAAGGGGTTTCGAAGTCATTTTGGTGCTCTAGGAGAAAGGGTTTTGAACTTCTAAGGGCTATATCTTTCTCATCTTTTGATATTTTTGAGTGATTCCAATAACATTCTTCTTTTTAAAGGGTTATCAAATAATCATTTCAAGAGTTTTAAGAAACTTTGGTGTGAAAGATGCCTAATGATGAAAAAAGATTACAAGTCCTCTAGATAGGTCATCAAATTCCCTTATGTGACTTCAAAAGATCATAACTTGGTTAATTTTTATCTCCTTAAGCCTATTCTTTTTCCACAATGATCTTAAGGATGTGAACTTAAACTCTAATTTTATTTGAAAATCTTGAAAATGAGTGGAAGATTCCCTAAGAGTTCAAAAGGTTATAAGTCATTTCATGGATTTTCACCAACTTCACAAGGTCATAACTCTCTCAATTCTTGGAGTTCTTAAGTGGTACAAATCTCAAAATGTCATTTAAGAGTTCTACTGCATGCCATATTTTTTTGTCAAAAGAAAATTTTGAGTGAAAGGCCATGTTTATATGCAAAACATTACAAGTCACTTTTAATGCCAAACTTAGAAATATTTCTAAGTGTGGAAAATCCGCGTGTTTTTGTTGATTTCAAATATATACAACTTTTGACCCAAGATACCAAAAGCAACCATTCTTTTCACATTGTGAAGCTTTCCAAGATATCTATCCAATGCTTCAAAAATCACATCATATGGTGCCCTACATTATTTACACCGTGGCTATGAAGTTGGCATCTTGAAATTGAAGTTTCATGTTCAATCAAATATGAAAATTAGTTTAAATCCAATTACAAGCCTATTTAAGGATCAATTCAGCATCTAAACATGTTTAGGAAGTTCCCATAATAAGAAATGACCCTCGAACCATCCATTTTTCTATGTTTTGAGCCATGTGAAGTCACACTTTTCCCATTTAGTAGGTTCACACGATTTCATTAATTTTGCCTCCAATTCACACGCTTGAGCCTTACATCAAGATCAAATATAAATAAGGATCATCCCTCACTCATTTTCTCCAGCTTTTGATAGCCAATTGACCCCTACTCAGATCCCACACGAACTCTAAATTTGAATTTTTGATTTCTTGCATTCTCACTCCAAAACACCAAAAGCTCCATTCAGTTAGCTTCATTGGACTTGTCTGAAGCTAACCATACTCTTACCTTCAAGAATTGTGACCTATATTTATCTACATAAGTCCAATTTCAGAGCCATCTTTTGCTACTTCGTTAAGATAGATTTCTTGATTAAATCGATCTAAATAAAATACTAATCTACTCTCTCTTCATCCTTCTGATTCTCGTGCTTTTTATAATTGCAATTTCATTGAGATTTGAATGAGATATTCTAGAATTTCGTGCACGCTATTATTTCTGCATTTTTTAAATTTAAACCTTGCTCACATTATATAAATTTGGCGTGATGGTACCATTAGAATCGCCTTGAAGAGACGAATCTAATGGTACCAGTCTGGTTTGCTAATTTTAGAGTTTGTGGAATTCGATTTGAGGTTGGCTGGAGGTTGAAGATGATGACATGTCCGTCTTCAACCAATGACGTTTAGCCACATTATTTTTTTGAAACAGATTTCATGTTTCACTTTACCATGCGCGCGTGTTGTGAGCCCTTGGATCTAATTACTTTAGTGAGTCAGACTACATCCAACATACCATATTTTAAGTTACTTTTATTTTAATAAAAACGATTGGGTGTGATATTCAATAAAGTCCATGACATGCAAAGCACGCCAGATCCATTGGATCTGTTTACTACCATGTTTTGACAATGATCAGATGGCTCATATTTCTTTGGTTTGTTATTTTATTTTCTGATTTTTATTTTAATTGATTTAAACTTCAAAAAATCATAGAAAATTCATTATTGACTCAAAAATCATAGAAAATATTTTCAAATATTCTCTTTCTAATTTTTATTTTTTCATGATTTTATTTTTCAAATTTGATATTTTTTATAATTTCTCCTTTATTTCAACTTGTTTTTAATTATTTAAAATTACTCTTTGATACTTTTAAATTCTAAATTTTTTTATAAAAATCATTTTCCTTATTTCTGACTTTCTGAAATTTTTCTAGAATTTTATTTTGACTTCTACAATGTTTGATCTTTTTTTCACTTATTTGAGTGATTTTAAATAGCTTGAAAATACTTTTCTGTTTTAAAAAAATTATCAAAGAATTTATATAAATGATCATAAGTCCACTTACGATTGCTTAACATAGCATTAAATTTTGTCCTGATTCAAAAAATGATCATTCGTTGTCCAAACCTATGTTTGCAAGCCCGAGTATGTTTAACTTGAAGCCTTTGATCCAATAACTTTGAGTTTCATTGTTAGGAGGATTTGGTCTTATCAATCCTCTAATGGACTTTCATAAATTTTGAACTAAGTGAATCATTTAAACATCGTTGATCATTTGTTATTGCCTTGATTTTATCAATAATCTAATGAGTTTTCAAATGCAAAATTCAAGATGGTCATTCAACTAACCTCTAATTCCTAACTCATTAACAATTTACTTTTATTTCTATGCTTTTATTTTTATTTTATTTTTTTGCTTTTACTTTAAGCACCATTTATCTTAACATTTACATTTCATTCTATTTTCATCTTTTCTCACTTGAGCATTTATCTTTATGTCCTATTTATTTTGCTCACTTGAGCTTTTTATTTTCTTTTTGAAGATACATAATAACCAACTTGAACAATAAAAAACTTAAAGGTTACTTGGACTGTTTGATTACTATCCTTGGTATTTTGGAGTTATGGGCTTCTCGGACTTAGGATTAGAGACTTTGACCTACCTTGAGACATTGTGACTTCTACTGTTATTTTGTCTGGAGTTCTTGGGGTTTACCCCAAGACATTGGATTGTTTGTTTTCTTTGTGTGCATGTTATTCTTATTATATGCTTTGTTTGTGATTGGAAATTCATCTGTATACAGCCTTTTTTGTAAAGACTTAATGCATTTGAAGCTTAGTGTTCTTAAGAGATTTATTATTTTTTCTTGTTTGGTTTCAATCCAAAGGATGGGAATTCTAGATTTACTCATTATGTCAAGTGTTGGCTTCTTGTTGATTAGACGGTTCTTTTCCCTAGCTTTTACCTTATACTTTAGGATAGTCCCTTCATCTCCTCCCATCTTCTTTAATTTCAAAAGTCTTCTCCCTCCTTTTTAAAACTATTCTTGTTTTTTAAACTTGATCCGCTTTCACAATAAACTCGGACTTAGGTCCATGCATTTTCAAAAATATTTTCTTTAATCAAAATTTTAAACAACTTAACAATACTGTGACATTTTTTTGTAAGAAGACTAAAAGTCAATCAATCTCATTCAAACTATTTTGCCACTCCGGCTTTATACTTTAAAACTTTTCTCAAAAGATTAGACTCTTGTTAATCCTTGTAGTGGTGCGAGGTACTATACTTCTATATGTAGTGAAGTGAGATATTTTCCACTTGGGTGTTGAGTGAGGCTTTATTGATTTTAAAATCCAAGCAATATCCTCCACTTTGAGATGACGCAAACTCTCCTTTCTCATGATTGTGGGTAGTTAGTATGTTCTTCCACTCGGATACGACGATGTTGTCTTGTATTTTAAAATGAACCAACACACTTGTGTTTTAACATTTTTAAAGGTGAACTACGAGTACTCTAATCCCCTATTTCACGGAAAGGTACGTAGGCACTAAAGGTTTGCAACCGCGGTGAGTGCAAAGATTGTAAAAAAATACTTCATTCCTCATCTCCACCATCTATTTTTGTATACAAAATTTATAGCCAAAATACACAAATTTTCAAAGAGGTTCTTGTGCAGTACCATAGATGTTTAGGATGCTAATACCTTCCCTTTGCATAACCAACCCCCGAACTTAGATTATCTCCCCCTTATTTGGGTTATTCGCTCTTTTTCCATTTCTTTTGAAACAATAAAGTGCGGTTGCGATTTTTATTTGATCTGTGCGAGTTAAGTCAATCCAAGGGCTTAATCTAAACATTCCTACCGCTACACTGAGGACATGGAAAAAATAATGTTTATCATAACCTGGGGATCATTTTGTTACATAGTGATGCCCTTCGGATTGAAAATCGTTGGTGCAACCTTCGAGAGGGCTATGAAAACCAAATTCCATGATCTGATGCATAAGGAAATTGAGGTTTACGTTGATGATATGATTGCCAAATCTTAAACTGAACAGGGTCATAAAAATATTTTGTTGAAGTTAATTCAACATTTGAGGAAGTATCAACTACGTTTAAATCCAAACAAGTCCAAATTTGGTGTTCATTCTAGAAATGTGTTGGGATTTATTGTTATCCAGAAAGGGATTGAAGTTGATCCTGAAAAAGTTAAGGAAATTCATGAAATGCATGCACCGAGAACTGAAAAGAAAGTCAGGGGTTTCCTCGGACGATTGAATTACATTTCTAAATTTATCTCCCGTATGAATGCTACTTGTTGTTATACCCTAATTTTGGCCTAAGATCTCTCATCATCTCATATTATTAATACATCAAGATCATACATTTGGGTTGGTTCTCCATTCTACTTCATCCTATCTTTATGTTTGCTCTTGAGAGATTAGCAAGCACCTTGAATTGTGTATATAGTTGTGGTACAGTGGGAGAGAACTGACTGTTTTTTGGAATGCTGGTTCGCGTTTTGCGTTTGTTTTTGCAAAATTCCGCGGTAAGCAAGAGTCTCCATCGTCTTTTATTTTATCCAACAGGAAAGAAAAAAAGCACAGAAAAATTCCTTTTTCGAGATGTTTCTTGGGTCCGGGGGGTAGATTATAGAAAGGGAAGGTGTTAGCACCCCTTCTATCCATGGTTATCCACGGGCTCTTAGGTACTTGCTAAAAGTGTTTTCAAAATTTTGATTTTCTTTGTGTCTGTGGGTTTGAAAATAGTTTTTGTTTGAAAGAGTGTAAGTGCGAAAAGTTATATTTCGTTTTGAAAGGAGCAAGTACTTAAGAACAATCTACCTACTCGAAAAAGGAATTAATCTGTGCTAATGTCCTTTAGACAATGCTATCCCACCATTGATGAGTAGGTAGCATCGTCGTTGGAGTTTTAAGGGTCAATTCGATGAAGGGACGTGTGGTCACTAAAGCAATGTTAGGATGCCTTAGCGGTTACCCTAATGTCTTAGATCATTTTTCCGAGGCAACCATTTCGAGGCAACTATGATCTTTGGACAAGAGGGCGACCTCTAAAACTTCCTATACTCAATGACCACGTTCGAAGGCAACCAAGTGAGGTGTACCCTAAGAGTGCGCATGTGCGAGTGTGTTATTTCGGTTAATTTTATCTTTGTACATGTCATGGGTGAGCTATATTGATTTTAAGTTCATACGTTTGATCTTGTCATGCATTCCCTATTATCAAACATCTAACAGTGTATAGTTGCGGAATTTAAATTTGCGGAAATTAAATCTAAACTATTACAAGGCGTCGGGTATTTACATTGCTAAAAACAACCCTTGAAATTTAAATTGCGGAAAATAAATAATGCGATAAAATAAAGTCCTAATTCAAAAACTATTACATCCCAAGAAACAGATACATCAACATGGTGAAATAGGTCGCGTGCGAGAAATTAAATCGGATGCGCAATTTTTAGGGTTTTGACCTTTTTTTGAAAGAAAGCAACTTTTTGGTTATTTTTGAATTAAGAAGAATTTAAATTAGGTTAAACATTAAATTAAATGAGCTAATTAATTAATTAAGAAAAAGATATTTTTTGGATTTTTTTTTTGGATATTTAAAGAAAATAAATTAAATTTGATTAAAGTTAGTAAAACCTAATAATCTAAATTAGTTTTAATTATTTGCAAAAAGATATTAAAAATTATACCTAATTAAACTAAATTACTTGAATTAATTTATTTACAAAATAAAAGTGATGAATTTAATTTTAATAAATAAAATATATTTTTGTGTTTTTGATTTTATGAGGAAAATAATTAATTGGTTAGTAATAATAATAAAATAATAATATAAAAACATTTAAATAAAAGAAATATAAAAAAGAATAGAAATAACCCAAAAGGGGGTTTGGGCCCAGATCTGGATGTGAGATAGCAATTTTCCAGGCCCAATACAAGCCATCCTAGTTGACTTTTCTGCTTCTACACGCGTATGCTGACTTGGATGTATGGTGGACGTCACACTAGAGCCCTCAGATTTGGCCTGGAGGTCATCTGACGCTTCGGATCTGAAGGAGTATGGTGCATTGCAGGGCATGGGGGACACTGGAACGCCTGAAAGAAAATAACAAGAAATATGTTGGGGACATGGGATTCGAACCCAGGTCCCAATGAATTTTGTACTAGCGCCTGGCCACTGAGCCAATGTATTTTATTTGTTAATGGATTAGGTAAGAGTTAATATATTAGCAAACAAAACAAATGCCATAAATTATGAAAAATAAGCGCGAAATTATGAACGATCCAATGGGGAGGGGGCACGTAGTCGTCGTCTTCGTTACAACCTGGTTATTTACCTGCGAATTTTTATCCGCAGCTAAATCCCTAGGTTCGTCCAAAAACAAATTCCAGGCCATGGAAATTAATTCCAAGACCACAACCCTGTTCTTCTTCACCTCCTGAACCCGTCCATGTCCATTATTGGTCCTGATTTTTCCTGTAAAACAAACGCCCAAATACAAACCTCCAAAACCCTAGGTTCGAGTATGGCGCTACAGGCTACAAAAATACAATTGAATATTGCAGAAAGTTTGGAAATTGAATGATAAGCATGATTGTACCAAAAATTCGTTCAAAAAGTGCAGAAACATGGAGTCACAATTTCAAGTGCAGGGTCGTGTTTCAAGAGAATTACAGTGTGATTGGGGATGTTTCAGAGCTTGATTTTGATTGCTTTAGACTCAATGGATGTCCAGCAAGAGGTATACGTTGAGATTTGACCTTGAATCTGCCTCTAACCAAGATTTCAGTTCCACACTTTTTCAAGATTTTTTCAAGTTTTTGTCTTTGTGATTTTGTAGCCCCTTGGTCCTTAACTCGTATACTTTGTGTTGTATATGTAACATGGAGTGAATTAGGTTAGGTTTTGGGCTTTGAATCTTTGTATATTGATGATTTAAGATTTGATATGATCCTCCATTACAAAGCTTCCAAAAATGTCACAAATCTAATATTTTGTGCATAATATAGCTTGATACGAGTTTGATCCTGTCGATGATGATAATTGAAAACTGTATCAATCAAAAAGATCCTATTTCATCAATATTTGGATTTTATTTGGATTTAAATTGATTTAAAATGAATTAAATTAATAAAAATCAAATAAAATAAAATAAATCAATGAATGGACACAAGACTGAAGATAGGACACGTGTGTGGTGTGACAAGATCAAATCAAGTGGAAAAAAGTGGGCCCTTTTGACAAAATTTGATGTTTTGAGGATAGTTGACTTTTGGCAATTTTGGAAAAATGCCCAACTTCAACAATGCATAACTTCTTCAATTTTAAACTTTTAGAAGTGTTCTTTGACTTTTCAGAAACCTTGAGATGTCCTCTAACCAACCCTTTTGTCTCATCTAATTTTGATATTCCATGCTCAATTTATAAGCTTTGGAAAAAAAGGTGTTTTTGTTGACTTTCAAAAATTACCTATAATGTCCAAATTTGTAACTTCTTGTGAGTGCATTTCTTGATCTTGGGGTGTGAATATGGATTGTAGTAAATTGCATGATCTTGAATATGAGCTTTGGATGGGTCATTTCTCATAAAGTATGAGAAAGTTATGCTTGGTCAAAGTTTAGTTGACTTTTCCTACAAAACCCTAATTTAGCAACTTTTGAATCTTGATGAATTTTGAGAAATCCTTGATGAATCATGATCAACCCTTGATCAAATGATGAATTATACTTAAAAATGAGAATGTTGAAAAAAAATCTTGAGGTTTGACTATTTGTAGGTCACAATTGACTTTTGCCCTAGCACAATCGATTTTTGGGCCTCTTGAGCAATTGACTGACCAAACTTCCTCTGCAAGGCTTGAAATTTGACATAGATGAACTTGATAACATATTAAGACATTGGGGATCCCTTGAGGTCATTTTGATGCAAGGACCTTGATGTAACACAAAACCCTAATTTGAGGTTGACTGCCTTAGGAGATGATTTGACTGTCCAATTCTTGAGCAATCTTGAGCAACTTGGAGATTATTCTTGCAATGTCTTGAGAAATATGAGAAGGAAAATTTTGGGGTACAACAGTTGCCCCTGTTCAATTTTCTTAAACCTGAGGATGTAGATTGGCTTTCGGGCCTTTCGTGATCCGAAGGTGGAAGATGATTGAACACTAGAGTGCCCAGAAATTTGCACTCGCATGGTGTAGTATCAGCATTATGATGTCAGGAATGAGCTTACAGATGCCATTTGGAGATTGTTGATAGATGGTCTGAACTTCAACTGGAATATGAATCAGGGATATCTTATCGGCAATCTGACTAAACCAAAGGAGGTCTTGGATTAATTTTG
This sequence comes from Vicia faba, assembly GCA_948472305.1. Taxonomy (NCBI): domain Eukaryota; kingdom Viridiplantae; phylum Streptophyta; class Magnoliopsida; order Fabales; family Fabaceae; genus Vicia; species Vicia faba. The sequence goes on along the minus strand of OX451740.1, from coordinate 80,518,248 downwards.
ACTGGATCAGAAAAATCTTTAGGAATCAATTTAACTGGACCAGAGGGGGGTTTTGTCTCCTTCGACTGGATTGGTATCAGAAAAATCTTTAGGAATCGATTTAACTGGTTTTGTCTCCTTTGACTGGATTGGCCTCAAAAAAATCTTTAGGAATCGATCTAACTGGTTTTGTCTCCTTTGACTGGATTGGCCTTAGAAAAAACTTTAGGAATCGATTTAACTGGTCTTGTCTCCTTTGACTGGATTGGCCTCAGAAAAATCTTTAGGAATCGATTTAAATGGTTTTGTCTCCTTTGACTAGATTGGCCTCAGAAAAATCTTTAGGAATCGATTTAACTGGTTTTGTCTCCTTTGACTGGATTGGCCTCAGAAAAATCTTTAGGAATCGATTTAACTGGTCATGTCTCCTTTGACTGGGTTGGCCTCAGAAAAAATCTTTAGGAATTAATTTAACTGGTTTTGTATCTTTTGACTGGGTTGGCCTCAGAAAATCTTTAGGAATCGATTTAACTATTTTTGTCTCCTTTAACTGCGTTCGCATCAGAAAAATCTTTAGGAATCGGTTTAACTGGTTTTGTCTCCTTTGACTGCGTTCGCATCAGAAAAATCTTTAGGAATCGATTTAACTGGTTTTGTCTCCTTTGACTGCGTTTGCATAAGAAAAATCTTTAGGAATCGATTTAACTGGTTTTGTCTCCTTTGACATAGCTGAGAACTTTAACTACATCTTTCTTGAAAGGTAAAGGTCAGTCATATGCAATGCATGATATGGATCAAGCAATGATGTTCTCAACATAAATGAGATTGTATTGTATGATGCGTTTATGCATGTATCATGATGTATGGGAATGTAATGTTTTAGCTGTGGAAAATAAATCACGGAGCTGCTGGAGAATAGAGTTGGATTCTTCGTTTCCGCTGGGGATGATGAATGAAAATGATAAACTTGCAGGAGAGGATAACTCCATTGGGGAATAAACTGATGAGGATATTACTCCGAGGGGAATTACTATATGGGGATGAGATGTTCTGCTGGAGATTCTACTGATAAACTCCGTTGGGGATGGATTACCGTTGTTGGTGATACTGAATCTGTTAAGGATTGAATTCCTGCTTGTGAAAGGAAAGAACTTCGCTGGGTATGATCTTTCAGTTGTAACTTGCTGGGGATAAACCTGTTAGACTCTTGTGGGGATAATCCTCTGAATTTTGCTGGGGAGATTTATTTTATACTCCGCTGGGAGTAAACTTCCAGAGTCTACTGGGGATGATGATTCAACTCCGTTGGGGAAGCTTTTCAGACCATGCTGGGGAAATATTGACTCCACTGGGGTATCTTGTGTTCTACCGGGGAACACTCTTATACTCCGTTGAGGAATATTAAGACTGTCGGGGACACTCTTATACTTGCTGAGGAATATTCTTACACTCCGCTGGGGAATATTAAGACCCTTTTAGTGCTGATGGTAGACTAACTCTGCTTGGGGAGAGTTTTGCTGATTTGTTCGTAGTTGCAAGTATCAACTGGGAGAGCTACCATTACTCTCTTACTCTGCGGGGAGTAAAAGTATCTTAGCCATATTCTTCAGCCGAATATACCTTTGTACCTGGTGGGCAAAGCAATTATACAGCTTGGACGATTCTTATTACCCCTGTTTCTGATGTTACCCGTAATTCATCTTTTGTTTCGCATGTAAATATTTATGATCAGCAATTAATGTCAAATGCATATATCAAAGACAAACATTGGACGTTCTTTACAAAAAAACAGATAAAGGAAAAACAGTTTGAAATTTGTCTGAAAAATGAATCGTATTGATTTTGAAGTTTGGCCTGTAAATGGGCGTTTTTGTACAAGAGGCTGACGTCCTAGTAAGAGAACACCGCCGAATAATAGAATTTACACAATTTGTGAAAAACTAAATAAAACAGCTATGTGAATAATCCCATTAGGTTCCAACTCTGCTATTGCCTTTATGTCCTCGAGCATCTCATCACTTTGCTACTGGTTGAAGATGAATCAGATTGATTAGTGTCGTCCGAGCTTGATAGTCGATACCGAAATCTGGATGCAAGGTGATCCAATGAGACATAGTGTTACGCTTGTCCCTAATTTTTTCCTGGACCGCCTTCTCGGGTTTTCAGTCCACCGGGATACCCTTTTTGGCCCAAGCCGCCTTTTCAGGTTTTCGACTTGCTGGGTGTACAGATATTTCAATTTCATCCATTATTTTTGCCCGAACCCTTTTGGTTCGCCGGGAAGCCCTTATTTTTGCCTAGGCCAGTCAACCTAGCGGGTCTTTGATTATGCGTAGTATCTTTTTACTATGTCTGCATTGACGGGGTGAGGAAGGTCGTCACCATCCATGGTGGTTAGAATCATAGCTCCTTCTGAGAAAATGTTCTTAACCACAAATGGCCCTTCATAAGTAGGGGTCCATTTGTCCCTGGGATCACCTTGAGGTAAGATAATGCGCTTGATTACCAGATACCCAACTTGATACTCTTGTCGTCTGACTTTCTTGTTAAATGCCTTGATCATTCGTTTTTGGTACGTCTGACCATGACAAATAGTAGTAAGTCTCTTTTCGTCGATTAAGTTTAGCTGATCAAGCCGGGTCTGAATCCAGTCATCTTCGCTTAAACCTGCATCCTTCATGATTCGGAGAGAGGGTATCTGAACTTCAATGGGCAAGACTGCCTCTATGCCATATACCAAGGAATAAGGTGTTGCCCCTGTTGACGTCCGCGCTGAGGTACGATACCCGTGAAGAGCAAACGGTAACATCTCGTGCCAATCTTTGTATGCCACTGTCATCTTCTGCACAATCTTCTTAATATTCTTATTAGCCGCTTCGACAACCCCATTCATCTTCGTCCGGTAGGGAGAAGAGTTATGATGCTGTATCTTGAATTGCTCGCAGAGCTCAGTGATCATTTTGTTGTTGAGATTGGTACCATTGTCCGTAATGATCCTCTCTGGTACACCGTATCGATAGATCATATTGTGCCGAATGAACCGTTCCACGGCGTTCTTGGTTACGGTAGCAAAGGAAGCTGCTTCAACCCATTTTGTAAAGTAATCAATCGCTACCAGGATGAAACGATGCCCATTGGATATCGTGGGTATGATCTCGCTGATCATATCCATGCCCCACATTGCAAAAGGCCAAGGTGTTGTCAAGACGTTTAGAGGAACTGGAGGTATGTGCACCTTATCAGCATAGACCTGGCACTTGTGACATGTCCGAGAATTCTGATAACAGTCGGCTTCCATTGTGGACCAGTAATATCCTGCCCGAAGGATTTTCTTCGCCATGGTGTGTCCACTGGAATGAGTTCCGAAAGTACCTTCATGTAACTCCGCCATGATCCTTTCTGCTTCATTCTCATCCACACAATGCAGTAAGGTCGAATCATGGTTGCGCTTGTAAAGGATACCATTGTTGATGAAGAACTTTGCTGCGAACCTCCTCAGGAACTTCTTGTCATTAACAGATGAACCCTCGGGGTATTCCTGAGCTTCCAGATACCTTTTCACCTCATGATACCAGGGCTTTTCTGCTACCTCTTCGGTCTCGATATCACAATAATGTGCAGGTTCGTCCAGTCTTTCAATGATAATCTGGGGAGCTTCATTGTTCCAATTGACTTTGAACATAGAAGACATCGTAGCCAACGCGTCCGCCAACTGATTCTGCTCTCTAGGGAAGTGTTCAAAGGTTATTTCCTCGAAATGGGGAAGCAACGTCAATACATACTCCTTGTAAGGAATAAGATTTGGGTGTTTCGTATCCCACTCGCCTTTGATCTGACTGATCACGAGAGTGGAATCTCCGAAGACACTTAGAAACTTAATCCTTAGGTCAATTGCTGCTCGAAGACCCATGATGCATGCTTCATACTCCGCCATATTGTTGGTGCAGTTGAAACATAGTCGGGCGGTAAATGGAGTATGAGAGCCTTTAGGAGATATGATCACGGCGTCAATGCCATTACCCAAAGCATTTGAAGCTCCATCAAAGTACATAGACCATCGGGATCCTTCCTCAGGTCCTTCATCCGGTCCAGGTGTCTCACAATCGGTTACCAGCATGATATTCTCGTCCAGAAATTCAAAGTTCATAAACTGGTAATCATTCACTGCCTGATGTGCCAAATGGTCTGCCAATACACTTCCCTTGATTGCCTTTTGGGTCGTATACTGGATGTCATACTCAGTCAAGATCATCTGCCATCTTGCTATTCTTCCGGACAAGGCAGGCTTCTCGAAGATATACTTGATTGGATCCATCTTTAATATCAACAAAGTAGTGTGAGTCAACATATACTGTCTCAGCCGGCGAGTAGCCCATGCCAAAGCGCAGCAAGTTTTCTCAAGCAACGAGTATCGGGTCTTGCAGTCGGTAAACGTTTTGCTAAGGTAATAAATAGCATGCTCTTTTCGGCCAGACTCGTTATGCTGACCCAACACACACCCCATTGAGTTATCGAGTACTGTCAAGTATAAGATCAGAGGTCTCCCTTCAAATGGAGGCATTAGAATGGGTGGCTCTTAGAGATACTCTTTGATCATTTCGAAAGCGGCCTCGCATTCATCGTTCCAACGTACTACTTGATCTTTCTTCAGCAGCTTGAAGATTGGCTCACAAGTAGCAGTCAGGTGCGAGATGAATCGGGCAATGTAATTCAAACGTCCCAGAAAGCCTCTGACTTCTTTCTCTGTTTTTGGCGCTGGCATTTCCTGTATAGTCTTCACTTTTGCCGGATCCACTTGAATACCTTTGTCGCTCACGACGAAACCTAGTAGCTTACCAGATCTCACCCTGAAGGTGAACTTGTTCGGGTTTAACCTCAACTTGTACAACTTCAACCTGTCAAACAGCTTCTGAAGGTGGTCCAGATGTTCTTCCTCAGTTTGAGATCTTGCAATCATATCGTCGACGTATACTTCAATCTCATGATGGATCATGTCATGAAATAAAGCAACCATGGCACGCTGATACGTTGCCCCAGCATTCTTCATTCCAAAAGGCATGACCTTGTAGCAGAAGGTTCCCCACTGAGTAACAAAAGTTGTCTTCTCCATGTCTTCGGGAGCCATTTTAATCTGATTATAATCGGAGAAAACGTCCATTAAGGAGAAGACTTTATGCTGAGCAGTGTTATTAACCAGAACGTCGATATGAGGTAGAGGGAAATCATCCTTGGGGCTCGCCCTGTTCAAATCCCTATAGTCAACACACACTCTAACCTTACCATCCTTCTTCGGCACAAGAACCACATTGGCCACCCACTGAGGGTAAGAAGTAACTGCGAGAAAACCGGCGTCAAACTGTTTCATAACTTCAGCCTTGATTTTCTCAGACATCTCTGGGCGCATTCGGCGGACCTTCTGTTTTACTGGAGAACAATCTTCCTTGGTAGGCAGGCGATGAACCACAATATCAGTATCTAAACCGGGCATGTCTTTGTAAGACCAGGCAAAGATCTCAACATAGTCATGCAGCATCTAAATCAACCGTTGTTTCACACCAAGCTCTAGATTTGCACCAATCTTGACCTCTTTCTTATCTGTCTTGGTACCCAGATTCACCGTTTCCACCGGCTCTTCATGTGGCTGAATAGCCCTCTCTTCCTGAAGTAACAATCTTGCAAGTTCACCAGGCACTTCGCAATCATCTTCACCTTCATCTTCGGCTAAGTTGATCGGATTTTCGAAGTCATAACTGGCAGTAGCAGAGTCGTTACCAGTGAGATCCAGAGTGGATGTGGACCTGTATACGTGAGTGTGTGTAAAATAGATGTTTTGCAATATATAATAAAAGAAAAACAAGGAGCGCAAGATTTGAAATGCAATAACGTCCAATGCTTTTATTAATGATATATGAAAATGACACACATATAGCCCTCACAAATGAAGCCACGGTACCCCGGGTAAGACACCGGGCCACAAAGTTTAAAACATTATCTGTTACATATTCAAAACAAAAAGTTTCATTACTGGGTGATAACTGAAACGGGCATATAATCCTTCGCTGTCTAGTTGCTTAATCCACCATGGGCAGTCGGGTACATCCAATTGTGGATATCAAACTCTTCATCATCGTCATCCCTGATAGCATTCACCCCTGCATCTTGTTTCAGTTTCTCTGGTGCTCTGAACTCGATCTCTTTCGCATCAATCAAGTCTTGTACCTTGTTCTTCAAAACCCAACAGTCATCCGTATTATGCCCCGGGCTATCAGAATCAAAAGCACAGCGAGCATTAGGGTTGTACTTTGGTGATGTTATATTTGGATTCTTTGGGGCTTCCTTTAGAATCAACAGATTGGTCTTCAGCAACTGTGGCAGAATCTGAGATAAGGTCATGTTGAGACGGGTGAATTGCCTTCGAGGTCTCTCGTCCTTTTGTTGATTTTTGTACTAAGGAGCACTAGCAGGTTTTGAAATAACAACCGCATTAATAGCTTGGCGGTGTTCAGGTCTATTCTGGTTTCTTGAACTGTAGACAACACTAGATTCTTTCTTAAATGGCTTCTTCTCGGTGCATGATGAGGCACCCTTCTGTATCTTACCAGCCCTAATACCAGCCTCAATCCTCTCACCGGTCAAAATAAGCTCTGTAAACCCAGACGAAGAGCTCCCAATCAGGTGGTTGAAAAATGGACCAGACAAGGTCCCGAGAAACATATCCACAAGCTCCCAATTAGCCAATGGCGGTTGTACTCTTCCGGAGAGTTCCCTCCACTTCTGAGCATAATATTTGAATCCTTCACCCGTTCCCATTGACATACCCTGGAGTTGGGTACGCGTAGGAGCAAGGTCGGAGTTGTACTGGTACTGCCTGTAGAAAGCAGTAGCCAAATCTTCCCAACTGCGGATACTGGCTCTGTCCAACTGATAGAACCACTCAAGTTGAGTCCCTGAGAGACTGTCTTGAAAGAAATGGATCCATAGGTTTTTATCAGCGGTATACGGCTGAATCTTCCTCACATATGACCGGAGGTGCAGCTTCGGACAAGAAACTCTGTCATACTTAGCAAAGGCTGGTGCCTTGAATTTGTGGGGAATCACTACCCCAGGTTATAGCCCTAGATCACCAAAGTCCGGACCAGGCACTTTTTGAACTTCCATAGCACTCAACCGGTCTTCCAGTTGCTTGTATCTATCCTCAGCAGGAGGATACTTTTCTTCATCGTAGTCCGTCTTGTTGTTGGAGACCACATGGCTAGGAGCCCTCCTTTACTCTTGACTACCTTTCCCTCCAGATGAGGTGGTCAAATCAACTTCATTTTGTAGCCTGTTGCCAAACCTGTGCCCTGTGTTGAACAGGATTGTCCTCTTCTTCTTCTTCTTTTTCTTCTCTTTCAAAATCAAGGTCTTCAGGTCTTGCTGACCCTTAGCTAGATTCATGAACAGCTCTTGGAATTGGGCATTCTAGGCCTTGAGGGCCTTGATGGCTTGCTCAGTTGAAGGTTCAGCAGACATGATGAATGCTGAAATAAACAGCGAAGAAGATAAGAGACTTGTAATGAGTACCTGTTTATGAGGTGCATGAGATGAAATGCGTATGATTTATGATTTCAAAGACAATCGAGAGATTCAAATTTGTAAACAAGAAAGGAAACACACTTTATTAGATAAACTTCAAAATTCAAATTGTTCAACTGATGCCCTTAAGGCGTTACATGAAAGGAAATACTGAAAAGTAAATAAAAACTGGAAAGGAAATCATCAAAGGTCAATCAATGCTCCCATGGTCACTTCTTATAAGTGCAGACATTGTCATTGAGAATCTGCTCGTTCTCCAGCTGCCTAGTCAACCTCTGGATCTTCTGCTCTTGCTCGTTGAACTTCTCTCGGTAAGAATCCCGTTCTTCCCTTAGTTGCATCCAAGACCTTTTCAGTGCCTCAATGTCAGTGGGCATATGAGGATGGAGGATGGTTGGAAGAACCCCTTCTTCATTAGCAACTTCAACAATGATAGGCCGGACAGCTTCATATTGCATACCCAACTTTTGGGCACGGATACGGACCCATCTGAGATATGGCTCCATTGGCAAAGAAGTCTTTGGGCCCAGCTCAGATGGATCAGATCTATGAACTCTATCCCAGGCCTTTATGAATCTGCGACGTTGAACATCGTTATCTCTTTGAAAGTCAAAGATGATACTAGGCATTAGCATCTCATGAGGTCCTTCTCTTCTGGAACGCCCAAACTGACGTAAGGCTAAGCACGGATTGCAAGAAATTCCTCCATGGGTTCCTAACAGTGGAACATTGGGATACTCCCCACAGCGATCAATGATAGCCTCCTCATCCATACCTTTGAGAGTCCAGATAATGTCATTATGAGAAAGAGACATAACCCTATAAGCCCAACCCATGCCTTCTTTATTCTTCAGCACTGACTTGGGAAGGTGCGAAATAAACCACCTCGCCAATAAAGGAGCACAGCACATCAAGGTTCCCCGCTTTCGAGCAGTACGAGCATAAAGCTGATGAAGAATGTCACCCAAGAGAGTGGGTACAGGATTGCGAGAGATGAAGATTTTTACCGCATTAATATCAATAATGGAGTCAGAGTTCAGAAACAATACCAAGCCATATATCAAAAGAGCCAGAATATCCTCGAATGCCTTGAAGTCTAGACTGTCCCAGAAATAGTTAGCTTTATCAACCAAAAACTTAGTCAGAAAGCCCTTTTCTCCACTTATAGTCTCCCAATTAGTCATTACCTCTTCCTTGGTCAAATGAAGGGCTGCAGCAATCTCTTCGGGCCTAAGAACCATCTCTCAACCAGTAAACGGGGTCTGCTCTAGAATGGAGATACCGAGCAGATCAGATAATTCTTATAAGGTGGGAACCAGCTGGTAGTCCTGGAAAGTAAAACAATGGTACCATGGATCATAGAACTGGACCAAAACACTCATCATCTGCTTGTCCAATTTGGAGGTGACCAAACTGAGAAGATAACCATGTCTTCTAAGGAAGGAAGTAGTATCAGGCATCTTTGCAATCAAATCTTTAAGCAAGGTGGGAACCTGGACAAAGTTGATCCGGATGGTATTCCTACGCATGAGCATCATAATGACCTACAAAACAGAACAAAGATGAATCCCTCCTGTCTTTGAAATAGGTTAGTCTTATGCAAGATGTATGCAATGTTATGATGTCATGATGTCATGATAGTAAGCACACCACAAGTATCCACAAACAACAAACATGGTAAAGTCACACAAGTCACACTGAGAGCCCTTAGATTTCAGGCTGGCAAGGAGCTTAGGTACTACCCTCTTTCAGTTCAATTGGTTTAAACCTGTCCTAAAAATAGTAACTGGGTTCTAGAGGATCTCAATATCACTGACTACCCTCGATCGGTGATAATTCCAGTTTAGCAACCTTTTCTTGCGGCCGGAATCATCGCGAGAGTTTAGTCTCAATTAGTGTAGCATACTGCTACTGTTCTATCGCCATGTTGGTCAATTTAAAGGTTCTAAGGTCAGTTGGTGCTTAATGACCCCTTAGATGACCCATATTCTCCTTGTTCTAGCACAAGGGATATCGGTACAATCTAAATTGCCACACCAACGTAGCTACTGCTTCAACCGTATCGGTCTATGTCGTACAGTTCCCTCACAGTTTATTTCTACTTACCTAAAGGGTATCCCCCAGATTCGGGTTAGGATCTATAGAACTCCAATACAAGCCCACAAATATAAATCATACAAAGCAAACAATTGAAAACACAATGATCTAATCCTAAGGTACACCCCACTTTTTATTTATATCCCCAGCAGAGTCGCCAATTCTGTGGTACGGTGGGAGAGAACTGACTATTTTTTGGAATGCTGGTTCGCATTTTGCGTCTATTTTTGCAAAATGTCGCGGTAAGAAAGAGTCGCCACCGTCTTTTATTTTATCCAACAGGAAAGTAAAAAAGCACAGAAAAATTCCTTTTTCGAGATGTTTCTCGGGTCAGGGGGGTAGATTATAGAAAGGGAAGGTGTTAGCACCCCTTCTATCCGTGGTTATCCACAGGTTCTTAGGTACTTGCTCAAAGTGTTTTCAAAATTTTGCTTTTCTTTGTGTCTGTGGGTTTGAAAAGAGTTTTTGTTTGAAAGAGTGTAAGTGCGAAAAGTTTTATTTCGTTTTGAAAGGAACAAGTACTTAAGAACCATCTACCTACTCGAAAAAGGAATCAATTTGTACTAATGTCCTTTAGACAATGCTATCCCACTATTGATGAGTAGGTAGCATCGTCGTTGGAGTTTTAAGGGTCAATTCGATGAAGGGACGTGTGGTCACTAAAACAATCTTAGGATGCCTTAGCGGTAACCCTAATGTCTTAGATCATTTTTCAGAGGCAACCGTTTCGAGGTAACTATGATCTTTGGAAAAGAGGGAGACCTCTAAAACTTCCAATACTCAATGACCACGTTCGAAGGCAACCAAGTGAGGTGTGAAGTGGTGAAAAACACAAGAAGGGGGGGTTGAATTGTAAAAACTGAAATCTAAAGCAATTGACAAGATATTTTTATCCTGGTTCGTTTGATCTCAAACTACTCCAGTCCACCCGTCAAGGTGATTTCGCCTCTCTCCAACGAGGTCTTAATCCACTATATTCAACTGAATATTACAGACTGCTTTAACAACTGCTAAAGCCTTCTTGATTCAAACCACAACCCGGTTTGTCAAGGCAACACTTTCTTACAAAGAGATAAAACTATGTGTGTGGATGTTTTCTACAAAACTTTATCACAACTGTGATGTATACACAAATTGAAGCTTAGAAACTAGATTGCTAAACAGTAATGAAATATCAGAGTGTGTGGTTTAGCAAAACTTAGAGAACGAAGATTATGGTTCAGCTTTTGTGCGTGTAGAGATTTTGAGAGCATTAACCATTTCAATCTTCAAAGCCTTGTTTATATAGCACTTGAGATGATGAACGTTGGATGCAATATTCTTAATTCAATGCTAATAACAAGCTTTCCTTTTTGAGCAGATCTTGTCTGGAATGAGGCCGTTGGAATTAATTAGCTTTCAATGCACAGTACCGTTGCTTACTTAATGCAAGTTCTGGCTTGGCTCATTCTGATTCTGCTTCGCTGCTGATGAACTATTGTGTTTCTGTATCAGAGTGTTGAGCGCAGTCTTGTTCATCAGGCTTCAGCATGTACGTGAGTTGATCATCTGATTTTGACGTTCTGATGTAGCAACTTCTGATGCTGGTGTCTGAAATCAAGTTCTGATGTTGAATAGATGTGATCTTGCTTATTTCAATCAGCGTATCTGCAAGTCAGAACATAATAATTTTAGGCAGCAGATAGTTTATTCATGAAACTTATAAATACTATATCTTTTCACTTTGTTATCATCAAAACTCAAATATATGGTAGTAGATTCAAACATTGTTCTAACAATCTCCCCCTTTTTGATGATGACAAAAACTAGATATTTTAAATGAAAATAACGTGAAAAGGTATCTGGAAAATGTATCAGAGTAAGAAGTACGGAGAAGTCAGAGTTAAGAGATACTCCCCCTGAGTTGATTACTTCCCTTTGATTATACGTGTTCTTCAGGATCAGATCTTTTTCTTTCTTTGAACATCAGATTATCAGAGTCTTTGACTTATCAGAAGCTTTATGTCAGAGCAGAGCTTCAGAGCTTTTCTTGTCAGAGCTTTGCTTTGGATCAGAACTTCATATTGATCAGAGCAACTTCATATTGATCAGAGCTTCTAGTCTTCAGAGTGTCCAGGAGCTTCCTTGTGCCTGTAGACTTTAAGCAAAACAAAAAAAAATCTCAAGTAGTAGAGTTAGAATGTTTGAGAATTTCTGTCTAGTTAGCCGTTATTGATTTAAATATCATTCTTGTTCTCCCCCTTTTTGTCAGCAATCAAAAAGTGTTGGTGATGTGCTAAAACAATTAAGATCAGAAAAGCTAATCATATTAATATAGTTCAGAATCAGAGCAAGGAAATATTACAAAACATAATCAAAACAGTACATCAGAAAATCAGGAAAACATGAAAAAGGTCATGCATGAAAGAAAAGATTTAAGGTTGAGGAGGCAAGCGTGTGAACAGGTTCTCCAGCATCGCTTGAATCTTTTCAGAAGTCTCATTCTGTTTATGCACCATGCTGACAACAGTGTCAATCTTGCTGTCCTGCACATCCATTCTTGCTTTCATCTTCTGATCATTTTCATCCATCCGCTGCTGCAGACGTATGTCATTCAGCCTTAGTTCTTCCAGAGTCTGCCTGTCCAAGGCAGCTTGAGAAGCATCAGAAGCAGGAAGCTTCTGAGAACTTTCAGCGACATCCTCTGCTTGATTTTCTTCAGCCTGAATGGTCTTGTCTTCTTCTGATGGAATGGTCTTGTCCTGCACCTTTGCAGCTTGCTGTTTCTCAGACCAAGGTTCACTGTCCAGAGGGAGCACGTCCTCTTTCAGAAGCATACTTCCAACTTCATTCAGAAGCTTGCTGAAATTTTGTTGTGCCTGCTCATAGTTGATATCCTGCAACTTGAGGGCTTCAGCACGTACCCAAAATCTGAACTGTGACCAGAGCTGATCAGAAGCAGCTGGGTCAATCATCCCAGGACAGACTTGCTTCAAAGAAGCAATCCATTGCAGCACACCTGTTTCAAAATTCAAAATACCAGAGCCAACATCTGGTTGCTTTGGTTTTGGGATGGCAATTTTGTGTTTTAGATCAGCAAGACAGTCAAGACTGGTTAAGTCAATGAAAGTCCTGCTGGGGTTTTCAGAGGTTTTCTGAGCAGCTGTTTATTTTGGAGAAGGGGTATCAGAGTCAGATATTTCGATTGGAGTGGGTGGTGTTTTGGGAGTCTTTGGTGGTGTCGATTCTGATGAGGATGGTAACTGGGGCATGATAACAGTGGTTCCACATGGCAACTGAATTGCCAGCGGTGATGGTTGAGGTGAGTGAGGGTCAGATTGAAGTGGTGAAGGTGGATTAATTTCTGGTTGGGGAGAGGGAGGTGGAATCTCTGATTGCTCAGGGATCAGAGGTTCTTCTGAGAGTGGTTGTTGTTGTTGTTCTGGTTGTGGAGGTGGAACATTTTGTGGTTCAGAGTTTGGTTGAGCAGAGGCATGTTGACGCTCAATATCAGCCAGCACTTGGTCAAGTGCTGTTGTTGTTGAAATTGTTGGTTGTTTGGGTTGTTTGGTTCTAGGTCTTCTGAGTTTTAATGCCTCAGAAGGGTCTTCTTCTTGTATGGTTTCATCAATGGTAGGGATGGGAATTGATATTCTATGAGAGGTTTGAGGAGGGATAGATGCTGGAATAGTAAAAGAATTTGAAATAGGGGCAGCAGATGAAATACCTCTTTTCTTTGGAGTCTGCTGAGATGATCCTTCTGATGGCGCTTTCCTCTTCTTTGTCTTCTTCAAAGTCACTTCTGGTTGGGGTTGACGCAGATCTCTGATATTCAGCTTTGGATCTGTATCATCTGCCTTATACGCATCTGGGTACCTGAGAAACATCTCTGGTTTGGATTCCATTTCAGAAAATACCGGAAAATCACTCAGAGGCACTCTTCTGCTGGAGATATCAGCAGTGGAAGTAGCTCTGGGTTCCTTCTGAATATTCTCTATCAGCTTCATCTTTTTCAGATTCTTTGTGTTCAGAGGTTTCCCAATTGTTGGTTCAATAGTGCTCAGCTCCTGAGCTTCTATCAGATGTTCAATCAGCCTATTCTCTGTCAGAATATCTGATATTAGCCTTCCAAACGGTATCCAGTCCCTCTTGGTTCTTTCTTCTTCCCTTGTTTCTTTCACACTGGTTTTGAGATGGTTGAACAGGAAGTGAGCCAGATTGATCTTTATCTTCTGATCAATAAAGTAGATCAGAAACTGCTGATCCACATTTATATAATCAGGAGAACTTGTTGGTTTCCTGTGGTTGAAGCACCCCAGAATAATCTTAGCCCATACTCTGCAGTGATCCTTCAGATCTTTAATCTTGCTGCTGGGCATTCCAAGAGTGAAAATCCTGTTAGCTACCACACCTATATCAGCACATCTTTCAGCCATGTCCACACAACGGACGCCACCACCACTTTGACCGATTAGCCTTGCAATGAGATCTTCAGAAATCACAATCTTCTTCCCCATGACAGAGGAGATGACTAGGTGTTTTGAAACCTTGGCGTGAATCCAAAATTCCTTGACCAACGCTGGGAATGTTGGTCCAACCAACCTATCGAAATACCTTTCCCACTTTTGAGCCCTAATTTCTTCAGTTAGGTCAAAACCATTCTCCTTCAAGCTTTCAAAGTCAATGATTAACTCAGAGAGCACTTCAAGGTTCTTCACCGGAGTGAGGAGAGTTCTGAGTGGCACTTGATATTGCTCAGAAGTTGCTTTCTTCTGATTACCTGCAGAAACGCTGCTGGAGGATGCCATTGTTCACACTAAAAAGGGTTTTGAGAATGAATTGAAGAAAAAGGTTTGCGAGAGATGAACTCAGAAATATGCAGAAAATGCTTGAGTGTTAGTGAGAAAGCGTAAAGAATAATAATGAGAGATTAATGTGCTTAAATAGAGTTTTCAAAATTATTTTGAAAAGATAAACGTTTTTAAGAGAGAGAAAAATCATGATTGCCATTTAAAAGCATGATTACTTTTCATTAAATGCTTGCTGATTTTGGGGGATTTGAGAAAGATACTTAAAAACGGTTACCAGACATGTGTCTCAATGCACCCAATCAGCGTTTTGCCTTCTCAGAAGCGTGCACGCGTTCTGCTTCAGAGATATGCTGATGATTGGATGACACTTGTTTGATGTAGTGATCAGCACGTCTGTCTTTGAGATTAGACTCTCAGATCTTTAGACTTGCATCTGATACAATCTGCATGTTCTATCTTTCTGAAAGGAGATTGATCAGAAGTTCACAGTAAAATAATTACATTCTGAAGGTAAATATATGGAATTAAAACATTTTCACTCTAGGCACACTTTCATGCTGAGATGTTTCAGAATGAAATTAAACCTATCTTCTGAAAGGGGTTTAGTAAAGATATCAGCCCATTGATGGTCTGTATCTATAAATTTTAAGTTCAAAATACCTTTCTGAATATAGTCCCTAATGAAGTGATGTTTTATTTCTATATGCTTAGCTCTAGAATGTAAAATAGGATTCTTACTTAAGCAAATAGCAGAAGTATTATCACAAAGTATAGGAATGTTACTCTCAAAAATCTGGAAGTCTTCAAGCTGACTTTTCATCCAGAGCATTTGTGTGCTACATCCTGCTGCTGCTATGTACTCAGCTTCTGCTGTTGACAGAGCAATTGTTGATTGCCTTTTGCTGGACCAAGAGATCAGATTTTCTCCCAGAAACTGGCAGCTTCCAGAAGTACTTTTACGTTCCACTCTGTCTCCAGCAAAATCAGCATCACAGTAGCCTACTAAGCTGTAATCACTAGATTTTCTATAAAACAAACCCAGATTAGTAGTACCTTTCAGATACTTGAAAATTCGCTTAACAGCTGTTAAGTGAGATTCTCTAGGATCTGATTGGAATCTAGCACAGATACAAACACTGAATAATATGTCAGGTCTTGAAGCAGTCAGATAGAGGAGAGAACCAATCATACCTCTGTAGACTTTCTGTTCTACACTTTTGCTTACCTCTTCTCTTTCCAGAATGCACGTGGGATGCATTGGAATCTTTGATGGCTTACATTCTGAGAGGTCAAATTTCTTCATAAGATCTCTGATGTATTTGCTCTGATGAATGTAAGTTCCTTCTGGAGTTTGATTGATCTGAATTCCTAGAAAGAATTTCAGTTCTCCCATGAGGCTCATCTCAAATTCTGCCTGCATACACTTAGCAAATTTTCTTCCAAGAGAAGGATTAGTAGAACCAAAAATGATATCATCAACATAAATTTGACAGACTAAGATGTCACTCTTAACTGTTTTACAGAATAGAGTAGTGTCCACTTTCCCTCTGGTGAATTCATTTTCAAGCAGAAAGTTACTTAGCCTTTCATACCAAGCTCTGGGAGCTTGTTTCAGACCATACAGTGACTTCTTTAGTTTGAAAACATGTTCTGGATGTTTTGTATTTTCAAAACCTGGGGGTTGGTGAACATAAACTTCTTCTTCTATATAACCATTTAAGAATGCACTTTTGACATCCATCTGATACAGAGTGATGCCTCTATTAACAGCAAATGAAATTAAAAGTCTGATAGATTCTAACCTGGCGACTGGGGCAAAGGTTTCTGTATAGTCTATCCCCTCTTGCTGACTATAACCTTGTGCAACCAGTCGTGCCTTGTTTCTGATGACTTCACCTTGTTCATTTAGCTTGTTTCTGAACACCCATCTTGTTCCAATGACGTTGAATCCTTTTGGTCTGGGAACGAGATCCCATACGTCGTTTCTGGTGAATTGATTCAGCTCTTCTTGCATTGCCAGAATCCAGTCATTGTCCAGAAGTGCTTCATCAATTGAAGAAGGTTCAATCAGAGACACAAGTCCCATAAGAGTTTCTTCAGAGTTTCTGAAGCTTGCTCTTGTTCTGATTGGATCTTCCTTTCTTCCTAGGATAGTTTCTTCTGGGTGATCCAAGCTGCTTCTGGGTAATCTCTTCTGAGGTTGATCAGCAGCTGTTGTAGGATTTCTAGCAGTGCTCCTTTCAGACGTTGAAGGAATGTCTGTGTTGAGAGCTTCTGATGACTTGTCTTCAGAACCTGCAAATTCAATTTCTATACCTGCAAAAACTTCATTCTGCTTTGACTTTTCAGAGTCAAGCTTGTCATCAAAACGAACACTGATTGATTCTTCCACAATCTGTGTTTCTGTATTGTATACTCTGTACCCTCTTGAGCGTTCAGAGTATCCTAACATAATACACTTCTGTGCCTTAGAGTCAAACTTGTTCAAATAATTCTTTGTATTTAATATAAAGCAAGTACATCCAAATGGATGAAAATATGAAATGTTGGGCTTTCTGTTCTTCCACAATTCATATGGAGTCTTTTCCAGAATAGGTCTTATTGAGATTTTATTCTGAATGTAGCACGCTGTGTTTATTGCCTCTGCCCAGAAAGTCTTAGCAACGTTTGTCTCATTGATCATGGTTCTGGCCATTTCTTGCAATGTTCTGTTCTTTCGTTCTACAACTCCATTTTGTTGGGGAGTTCTAGGACAAGAGAAATCATGCAGAATGCCTCTGTCATTAAAGAATGACTCAAAATCTTTATTTTCAAATTCTCCACCATGATCACTTCTGACTTTAACGATTCTAAGATCTTTTTCATTCTGAACTTGGTTACAGAAGGTAACAAACACAGAGTGTGACTCGTCCTTGTGTCTTAAGAACTTTACCCATGTCCATCTGCTATAGTCATCTACGATTACTAACCCATACTTCTTACCACTGACTGAAGCAGTTTTAACTGGTCCAAATAAGTCAATGTGCATAAGTTCTAATGGCTTAGAGGTGGAAACAACATTTTTGGATTTAAAAGAAGGTTTTGCAAATTTGCCTTTCTGACATGCTTCACACAGAGCATCTGAATTGAACTTCAAATTAGGAAGTCCTCTGACCAGATTGAGTTTGTTAATCTGAGATATTCTTCTCATACTAACATGCCCCAATCTTCTGTGCCAGATCCACTGCTCGTTGTTAACAGACAGAAGACATTTTACATTCTGACTCTTTAGTTCAGAAAGTTTGATTTTGTAAATGTTGTTTTTCCTCTTACCATTAAACAGGATAGTCCCATCTTTCTGACTAACAGCTTTACATGATTTTTGATTAAAGATTATATCATAACCGTTATCACTTAATTGACTTATGGATAACAGATTATGCATCAATCCATCTACTAGCAGAACATTATTAATAGAGGGAAGATTTCCATTACCTACAGTTCCAGAGCCAATTATCTTTCCCCTCTGATTGCCTCCAAAGCCAACGTGGCCTCCAGGCTTAAGTTCCAGGCTTTGGAACATATGCCTTCTTCCCGTCATGTGTCGTGAGCAGCCAGAGTCCAGGTACCATGACTGGTGTTTCTGACTTGTTGCTAAAGATATCTGCAACATGTATTATTTTATCCTTAGGTACCCAGATTTTCTTGGGTCCTGATTTGTTAGTTTTACCAAAACTCTGGTTGAATTTTGGTTTCATAGAGTGCTTACTGCTAGTATATTTGATATCATGTGTGTGACCATACACAAAGTGTGAATTTAGAGGAGTGTGTTTAATGGTTAAGTCCATGACATTCTTTGGTGTAGGAACCTTACCTTGGTATCCTATTCCTTTCCTGCCATTTCTGCTAACTCCATAGATCATTGAAGCCATTCTGCTTCTATCTATGCTTTTAGCTAGGAACTTCTGGAAACTGTGATCATACTCCTTGATGATCTCATCAGCGTTGCTGGGAGTTTCAGAAATTGGTTCCTTCTGAGAGTTTTGTAAAGTGTTTTCTAATTTTGAAATCTTATTTCTCAGCTCAGAGTTTTCCAATTTGAGACTCTCAAACTTATTAGAGTCAGATTCAAGATTCCTTTTCAGGTCTCTGAATTTAGCTCTAATTTGCTGATAACGTTCCAGAATCTCATTGAGGCTTTCAGCAAGTTCAGCCTTTGTAAAGTTAACAGCGAAGTTAGGAAATACCTCTTCTGTGTCTAATTCTGAGTCTGATTCAGAAGCTTCACTATCTTCTGAAATGTTTGCCATGAGAGCTATGTTTGCCCTTTCATCATCTGATTCTGAGTCAGCTTCAGACGAGTCAGAGTCATCCCATGTAGCCATGAGACTTTTCTTCTTCTCTCTTCCAAATTTCTTTTTGGGCTTTTCCCTCTGAAGCTTTGGGCAGTCACTCTTGTAGTGTCCTTGCTCATTGCACTCATAGCAGATGATGTCTTTTGTGTTTGGCTTTTTGCTACTGGAGGAGCCTTCAGATCTTCTGTATCCAGAGGAAGAATCTGTCCTTCTGTATCTGGAAGAAGACTCGTTCTGATCAGATCTTCTGGGATTCCTGAACTTCCTTTGTCTTTGCTTCCATAGTTGATTTACTCTTCTGGAGAGAAGGGAAAGTTCGTCTTCTTCTGATGAGGATCCATCAGATGTTTCTTCAACTGCCTGCAAAACTTTAGACTCAAATTTTCTGTTAGATTTTAATGCTAAAGGCTTACCTTGCTTCTGAGGCTCATCAGCTTCTAGCTCTATCTCATGACTTCTGAGGGAGCTTATAAGTTCCTCCAGAGTGATTTTGTTGAGATCTTTAGCTAGCTTCAGAGCAGTAACCATAGGTCTCCACTGCTTGGGTAAACTTCTGATTATTTTCTTGACATGGTCAGCAGTAAAGTATCCTTTGTCCAGAACTTTGAGACCAGCTACCAGAATCTGGAATCTAGAGAACATAGTTTCAATGGATTCAGATTCTTCCATTTTGAACGCCTCATACTTCTGAATGAGCGCCAGAGCTTTTGTTTCTTTGACCTGAACGTTGCCCTCATGCGTCATTCTGAGAGAATCAAAGATATTCTTTGCTGTGTCTCTGTTGGAGATCTTTTCATACTCAGTATAGGAGATGGCACTGAGGAGGATGGTTCTGGCCTTATGGTGATTCTTGAAGTCACGCTTTTGTTGATCAGACATTGATTTTCTATCAATCTTCTGACCACTTGCATTCACAGGGTGCGTGTATCCATCTGTCACCATATCCCACAGATCAGCATCATGTGCTAGAAAGAAGCTTTCAATTCTGTCTTTCCAGTAATCAAAGTTTTCTCCATCAAAGACTGGGGGTTTGCCACTGAATTTGTCTCTGTCCTCGTTATTGTCATTGCTGATGTGAGAATTGTTTCCTGCCATTGTGTTTTTCTGACGCTGGATCTTGTACTGACACGGTTAAGTGTTTTAGCTCAGAACCAGGCGCTCTGATGCCAATTGAAGTGGTGAAAAACACAAGAAGGGGGGGTTGAATTGTAAAAACTGAAATCTAAAGCAATTGACAAGATATTTTTATCCTGGTTCGTTTGATCTCAAACTACTCCAGTCCACCCGTCAAGGTGATTTCGCCTCTCTCCAACGAGGTCTTAATCCACTATATTCAACTGAATATTACAGACTGCTTTAACAACTGCTAAAGCCTTCTTGATTCAAACCACAACCCGGTTTGTCAAGGCAACACTTTCTTACAAAGAGATAAAACTATGTGTGTGGATGTTTTCTACAAAACTTTATCACAACTGTGATGTATACACAAATTGAAGCTTAGAAACTAGATTGCTAAACAGTAATGAAATATCAGAGTGTGTGGTTTAGCAAAACTTAGAGAACGAAGATTATGGTTCAGCTTTTGTGCGTGTAGAGATTTTGAGAGCATTAACCATTTCAATCTTCAAAGCCTTGTTTATATAGCACTTGAGATGATGAACGTTGGATGCAATATTCTTGATTCAATGCTAATAACAAGCTTTCCTTTTTGAGCAGATCTTGTCTGGAATGAGGCCGTTGGAATTAATTAGCTTTCAATGCACAGTACCGTTGCTTACTTAATGCAAGTTCTGGCTTGGCTCATTCTGATTCTGCTTCGCTGCTGATGAACTATTGTGTTTCTGTATCAGAGTGTTGAGCGCAGTCTTGTTCATCAGGCTTCAGCATGTACGTGAGTTGATCATCTGATTTTGACGTTCTGATGTAGCAACTTCTGATGCTGGTGTCTGAAATCAAGTTCTGATGCTGAATAGATGTGATCTTGCTTATTTCAATCAGCGTATCTGCAAGTTAGAACATAATAATTTTAGGCAGCAGATAGTTCATTCATGAAACTTATAAATACTATATCTTTTCACTTTGTTATCATCAAAACTCAAATATAGGGTAGTAGATTCAAACATTGTTCTAACAAGGTGTACCCTAAGAGTGTGCATGTGCGAGTGTGTTGTTTCGGTTAATTTTATCTTTGTACATGTCATGGGTGAGCTATGTTGATTTTAAGTTCATACATTTGATCTTGTCATGCATTCCCTATTATTAAACATCTAGCAGTGTATAGTTACGGAATTTAATGTTGCGGAAATTAAATCTAAACTATTACAAGGCGTCGGGTATTTACATCACCAAAAACAACCCTTTAAATTTAAATTGCGGAAAATAAATAATGCGATAAAATAAAGTCCTAATTAAAAAACTATTACATCCCAGGAAACAGATACATCAACATGGTGAAATAGGTCGCATGCGAGAAATTAAATCGGATGCGCAATTTTTAGGGTTTTGACCCTTTTTTGAAAGAAGGCAATTTTTTGGTTATTTTTGAATTAAGAAGAATTTAAATTAGGTTAAACATTAAATTAAATGAGCTAATTAATTAATTAAGAAAAAGATATTTTTTGGATATTTAAAGAAAATAAATTAAATTTGATTAAAGTTAGTAAAACCTAATAATCTAAAATAGTTTTAATTATTTGCAAAAAGATATTAAAAATTATACCTAATTAAACTAAATTACTTGAATTAATTTATTTACAAAATAAAAGTGATGAATTTAATTTTAATAAATAAAATATATTTTTGTGTTTTTGATTTTATGAGGAAAATAATTAATTGGTTAGTAATAATAATAAAAATAATAATATAAAAACATTTCAATAAAAGAAATATAAAAAAGAATAGAAATAACCCAAAGGGGGGTTTGGGCCCAGATCTGGATGTGAGATAGCAATTTTCCAGGCCCAATACAAGCCAGCCTAGTTGACTTTTCTGCTTTTCCACGCGTATGCTGACTTGGATGTATGGTGGACGTCACCCTGGGGCCCTCAGATTTGGCCTGGAGGCCATCTGGCGCTTGGGATCTGAAGGAGTATGGTGGATTGCAGGGCATGGGGGACACTGGAACCCCTGAATGAAAATAACAAGAAATATGTTGGGGACCTGGGATTCGAACCCGGGTCCCAATGGATTTTGTACTAGCGCCTGGCCACTGAGCCAATGTATTTTATTTGTTAATGGATTAGGTAAGAATTAATATATTAGCAAACAAAACAAATGCCAGAAAATATGAAAAATAAGCGCAAAATTATGAACGATCCAATGGGGAGGGGGCACGTAGTCGTCTTCTTCGTTACAACCTGGTTATTTACCTGCGGATTTTTATCCGCGGCTAAATCCCTAGGTTCGTCCTAAAACAAATTCCAGGCCATGGAAATTAATTCCAAGACCACAGCCTTTTTCGTCTTCACCTCCTGAACCCGTCCATGTCCATTATTGGTCCTGATTTTTCCTGTAAAACAAACGCCCAAATACAAACCTCCAAAACCCTAGGTTCGGGTATGGCGCTACAGGCTACAAAAATACAATTCAATATTGCAGAAAGTTTGGAAATTGAATGATAAGCATGATTGTACCAAAAATTCGTTCAAAAAGTGCAGAAACATGGAGTCACAATTTCAAGTGCAGGGTCATGTTTCAAGAGACTTACAGCGCGATTGGGGATGTTTCAAAGCTTGATTTTGATTGCTTTAGACTCAATGGATGTCCAGCAAGAGGTCTACGTTGAGATTTGACCTTGAATCTACCTCTAACCAAGATTTCAGTTCCACACTTTTTCAAGTTTTTGTCTTTGTGATTTTGCAGCCCCTTGGTCCTTAACTCGTATGCTTTGTGTTGTATATGTAACATGGAGTGAATTAGGTTAGGTTTTGGGCTCTGAATCTTTGTGTATTGATTATTTAAGATTTGATATGATCCTCCATTACAAAGCTTCCAAAAATGTCCCAAATCCAATATTTTGTGCATGATATGGCTTGATACGAGTTTGATCCTATCCATGATGATAATTGAAAACTGTATCAATCAAAAAGATCCTATTTCACCAATATTTGGAATTTATTTGGATTTAAATTGATTTAAAATGAATTAAATTAATAAAATAAAATAAAATAAAAAAATCAATGAATGGACACAAGACTGAAGATAGGACACGTGTGTGGTGTGACAAGATCAAATCAAGTGGAAAAAAGTGGGCCCTTTTGACCAAATTGGAAGTTTTGAGGATAGTTAACTTTTGGCAATTTTGGAAAAATTCCCAACTTCAACAATGCATAACTTCTTCAATTTTGAACTTTTAGAAGTGTTCTTTGACTTTTCAGAAACCTTGAGATGTCCTCTAACCAACCCTTTTGGTATCATCTCATTTTGATATTCCATGCTCAAGTTATAAGCTTTGGAAAAAAAGGTGTTTTTGTTGACTTTCAAAAATGACCTATAATGTCCAAAATTGTAACTTCTTGTGAGTGCATTTCTTGATCTTGTGGTGTGAATATGGATTGTAGGAAATTGAATCCTCTTAAAAATGAGCTTTAGATGGGTCATTTCGCATAAAGTATGAGAAAGTTATGCTTGGTCAAATTTGAGTTGACTTTTCCTACAAAACCCTAATTTAGCAACTTTTGAATCTTGATGAATTTTCAGCAATCCTTGATGAATCATGATCAACCCTTGATCAAATGATGAATTATCCTTAAAAATGAGAATTTTGACAAAAAAATCTCGAGGTTTGACTATTTGTAGGTCACAGTTGACTTTTGCCCTAGCATAGTCGATTTTTGGGCCTCTTGAGCAATTGTTTGACCAAACTTCCTCTGCAAGGCTTGAAATTTGATATGGATGAACTTGAGAACATATTAAGACATTGGGGAGCCCTTGATGTCATTTGGATGAAAGGACCTTGATGTAACACAAAACCCTAATTTGAGGTTGACTGCCTTAGGAGATGATTTGACTGTCCAATTCTTGAGCAATCTTGAGCAACTTGGAGATTATTCTTGCAATGTCTTAAGAAATAAGAGAGGGAAAATTTTGGGGTACAACAATAGTACATGTGTTTTTTAGTTGGATTAACTTTTAACTAACATTAAAATATGTATATATTTTTCTTTGAAAATGATCATATTATATGTGATGGCACAACTGCATCCCTCTCAGAATCTAACCTACGGTTTTGAGGGATGGTCCTCTGTCAAATAGTTCTTCAATGGATTTCAAGAGCTTAAGCTGCAAGGATTTGTCTATGATATCAAAGTTTTTTAGTTCAAAGATCTCTCTCACTTTATTTAGGTCAAGATTTCCACAAGATTGGTGGTTGTATTCATCAAGAAGATTCATAGGTTCATGTGTTTATTTCCATGCCTTCTTCAACAAGTTTAATTGAGACTTAAGCTCCGCATTTGAGTGTGCTTCAATATAACATGCTTCTAAGGTCTAATGTTATTTATCTTGCTCTATTTTGCAAAGAAAGTTCAAAATATTCAAGGTTGACTCAACAAGTTGGACCTAATTGAGCAAGTGATTGATTCAGTGATCACAAGTGCATAAGTCTCTCAATTTTCAACATTTTGAGTTGAATATTTTTTCTATGGGTTCTTATAATCATCTACAAAAACTTCTCTTCACATGACAAGATCCAATTGTGAAAGGATAATCATCAAAAGTTGAAAGGGATTCCAAGTCATTTTGACACTCTCTAAGCTAGGGTATGCTGACTCCCAAGGACCAAATCTTGCTCATTTTTTGAGATTTTTTATTGATTACAAAGCCATGATTCTATGTAAAGGGTCCTTAACAAGTTCTATTCAAGGGTTTAAGGCTAATTTTGGGTGAAATATCACTAACGATTGAAGAAGATTACAAGTCCTTTGAAAAGGCTATCAAATTCTCTTGTGTGACTTCAACTGATCATTACTTGATCATATTTTTTCTCCATGAGCTCATTATTTTTCTATAATAATATTTTGGATGTATACTACAACTTTGGTTCAATATGCAAGACTTGAAAATGCTTGGAATGTTGTTTAAGAATTGAAATGGTTATGGGTCTTTTGTTAATTTTCCCAAATTTGTTCATCATCTTCCAAAGACTATAACTCTTTCAGTTTTTATGATTCTTAACTGATCTTAATTCCACAATTAAATTAAAGAGGTATACTTCATTTCCTCTTCAAGGATCAAGAACTAATTGTGAATGGAAGGATGTTGTACCCCAAAATTTGCCCTCATGTTTTCCCAATATTTTCCTCTTGCATAGGTGGTTATAAACCATTGCCTAAAGACAAGGAAATTTTTCAATTGATGGTTAAGTATCCTTTGATTGGCACCTACAGAATGCCCTTCGATTGGCATCTCCAAAGTGCCTTTCAATTTGCATCTCCAAAGTTCCTTTCGATTGGCATCTCCAAAATGCATTTCGATTGACATCTACATAGCATCCTTCGATTGACATCTGCAAAAAGCCTTTCGATTGGCCTCATGACAAGCCTTTAAATGGGCATTGTGTCCAAGCCTTTCGATTGGCATGGCAAGGGATCCTTCGATTTAGTATTGTGTCAAAGTCCTTCGATTGGTATTTGGACAAGGGCCCTTCGAAGAATTCCTTCCAGGACATTCGAAAAAGGCCATCAAGAGGGCACTCGAAAAATATGTCCAGGTCAGATTCTTGCCTTGTTTGTTCATAATTCCACAAAGAGATGATTCGACCTGGAAATTCTCTTTAAAAGGACAGGAAATAGAAGCAAAGGGTGGTCCAATCAAAGGAGCCCTAGTATTGAAGCTGACACAATTCGACTCAGAACCATTAAGGAGAACAAGGTTCTAATAAGGAGAGTCTTGATTGGCTCAAATTGGAGTTTAAGGCTGGCAAGGAAGTCAGATTCGAAGGAAGGATGGAAGGGTATTTGTTCCAAAATAAGCCAGAAATCTCACAATCGAAAGAATGTTCTCTCAATCAAATAAGGAATGAAATGGGCTGGCATGACTAATAAAAAACACATATCCTAACCTATCCAGGCCAGATTCTTGCCTTGTTTACTCCCAACCCCACAAAAAGTTGATTCGACATGGGTGATTCTTTTCGAATCAAGCAATCGAAGCAGAGGAAGGTTCAGTCAAAGGGGGCTATGAAATCGAAGCTGGAGTAACTCGAATTGGGACTTTAAGGCCACCGAAGAGAGAAAATTAGAAGGGAGTTGGATTTTCAGGGGCAGGTCAGCTTTAAATTCTCATCATGTTGGAGGCCCAAACAACTCAAAACAGGCTGGCAGTAACGTACGAAAACAGATTGGCACTTGATTGAATCAAATATAGGAAGTCTTTATGAAGAAATCAAATCAAATTCGTGTAAAGGCATGAGTTGCACAAAAAGATTGAATTAGGCCATTTTTGGAAAGATTTTAAGGTGAATCAAATCAAAATCAAGGACATTGATGGAGGAAGATTGAGGCCAGACTGACAACCCTAATTCATTCCACAATACATATAGAGTGCGTGCAGACTAAAAACTAGGTTAGAAAGAGGCATATGAACCAGAAGCAAAACTGAAGAAAAAAAACAAGGAAAAAATGGTGAATCGTATTCGTACTTATAGTCTAATTCAAGACTCTTGGACTATCCCAATCATTTCCTGAGGTTGTCAGCAAGTCAAAGCAATCTAAAGCAAGTGTTTCCAGGCATTATATTGCGCTGTAAGTCACCCACGGCATGGCTTCTTTTTTTTTTTTTTGAAATCGAATGGCATTATTCTTGTACTTATAGCATAAAATAATTGTATATTCTTGATCACCATCATGTTTGCAAGCTTCCTGAAACATTTGATTGCATTTTCATGGCTTGTATTGGATTTCACCATAGCTAGGGTTTTATGGTTCAATTTAGGAGTTTTGTTTACAGGCAAAATTGGGCCATGAAAGGGCTACCAATAAATTCAGCAGATCAAGACGAAGATGTCCATGGCCTTCGTTTTTATTTTTCACGCTTGTGTTGAGTTTTAAGATTTGCAGGACTTGTAGCTATGGATAAACGTCCGTAGGTAAAAGTTTGTAACTTTTACGAACAGATTCAAGGAGGAAGATGACCAGCTGGCAAATAACCATTGGCTTGTTCAAATTTCCGCGCGAGTTTTTCATATTATGCTTATTTATAATATAATAATTGTTTTGTATTATTTGACAACAAAAGAAAATAACACAGTTGGTTACAAGGCGAAGGCAAAACGCTTCAGGACCTGGGTTCGAATCCCAGGTCCCCCAATTTCTTCATATTTTTTCCTTTCAGGCAATCCAGTATGCACCAAGGACCAAGGACCATCATGCACTCTCACCATCCAATCTGCCAAGTGGCCAGATGGCCAAATCTGATGGCCATCATCTGGAGGAGCACCATAGGCCACAGTCAGCGTGCAACATTGGATCCAAAAAGTGAAACAGACCTCTATCTTTTAGGCCCAAGCTTGCCATTCACACCCCCTTCAGAATTTCTATTGCATGCCCAAAATTCATTTCTTTATTCTTTTATATTTTATTTCACTTAATTCATTTATTTTTATTTTACTAACCAATCAATTATTTTCTTTTATCAAAAAACCATAAAAATAATGCTTTTCACAAATTAGGTTTAGATTTTATTTTTTTAAATTAATTTATTTAATTAGGTTGTTACTTTTAGATAACTATGATCCTTTTTGTACATAATTAAAAATAATTAGAACAAATAGGTTTTATTACTAACTTAATTATATTTTATTTATATTAAAAACAACAAAAACATTTTCTCTTTTGATTAGGATAGAAGGTTCAAAACCCTAGTTCGCATTCGTTCTAATTTTCATCGTGCGCTTTATTTTATTATTTTTACCCTATTATTGTAACTGCTGACAAGGTTGTAATAGTTTAAATTAGGACTTTATTTTCATTTGCCGCTTTACTTTTCAAGGGTTTGTTTTTTGGCTATGTAAATACCCGAAGCCTTGTAATAGCGTAGTTTAATTTCCGCATTTTAAATTCCATAAATATTTAATTGTTAGATGTATGATATTAGGATGCATGATAAGAATGTATGTGAAAAACTTTAAAACAGTTAGATAACCCTAACATGTGCAAAGATAAATAATCTGAAATTGAATCACTCGCACATGCGCACTCCTAGGGTACACCCCCACTTGGTTGCCTTCGGTAAACGGTCATTGAGTATAGGATGCTTTAGTATACGTCCTTTTGTACAAAACCAAAGTTGCCTCAGAAAGGTTACCTCGTATATTGTTGCCTCGGAAAATTGATCTAAGACATTAGGTTTATTACTAAGACGTCCTAACATTGCTTTAGTGACCGTACGTCCCTTTCGAATTGACCCTCAAAACTCCAACGACTGTGCTACCTACTCACTAATAGTGGGATAGCACTGTCTAAAGGAAACGAATACAAAATGATTCTTTTTTCGAGTAGGTAGATTAGCTCTTAAGTACTTGCTCAAACAAAACAAAAATTTTCACACTTACACTCCTTTACAAACAAAGTTTTCAAAACACTTCATTACACTCTTGAAGACAGAAGCAAGAGTTAAATCGAAGTCAAAAAAAAAACTTTTCAAAGCACACAACCACAAAGAAAACAATTTTGAAAATGATGAGCAAGTACCTAAGAGCCCGAGATAACTACGGATAGAAAGGGTGCTAATACCTTCCCTTTCTATAATCTACCCCCCGTACTCAGAAATATCTCGAAAAAGGAATTTTTCTATGCTTTTTTCCTTTCCGGTTGGATAAAATAAAAGTCGGTGGCGACTCCTACTTACCGCGACATTTTGCAAACACAAACGCAAAATGCAAACCAGCATTGCTAAAAAACCGTCCCGGTTCTGGCCACCGTATCACAAAGGACATGTAGTTTTGATGAACATTATAGGTCATTCTGAAGCTCAACACTTAGAAATATTTCTAAGTACAAAAATTCGTGTGTTTTTTTATTTCAAATTTGAATAAATTTTTGCTCAAACATCCAATTGAAAATTTTCAAAGCATATTTTCAAGTTTGATCATTCAACTTTACAAATAATCCAAGATTTCACCATAAAGGTCCATGAGTTGCTTGCACCATGGCTGCAAAGTCAATACCTTGAAACTAAAGTTTTCTCTCAGAGTCAGAATTTGATTTCCATAATGTGACCAATTTTTTGCGTCTTTTCCACTTAAACATGTTTAACAAAGTTTCTAAGGTTGGATTAAGGGTTGAAACATAAGAATTATTTGATTTTTAATGAGTTAGAAGTCACACTTTTGCCATGCTCAGGGTGCATATAATTTCATCTAATTCCTTATCAGTCACCCTTCCTTAATATTTCATTATATTCTCCTATAAATAGAGACATCCTATACTCCATTTTACAAGCTTTAGAGAGTCGGAAAACCTCTTTCAAACTTCCTATACACCTCTCAATTCTGCAACTTCAAATTTAATTTTAGAGCACCTCCTGACCTAAATTCTTGAGCTCTTCACCTTAATTAAACTTCTATGAAGCTAATCACATTAAAAATAAACCAAATCATCCATTGAATCGAGTTATCCAAGTCCAGTTTCAGAGCAAAATTCTTAGACTTTGTTCAGGTAGTTTTAGGCACCAAATTTTCTAACTCAAATTACTGGAATAGTCTATGATGTTCATTGATGCCTACTGATGGTTTAATTTTGATTAATTGATGCATTTGATGCATCTGTTTTCGAATTCAAATTTCTCAAATTGCTCTGGTTTTTTCCAAATCGACTAAAATATGATTTAAATAAATATTTCGCGAGAATATTGTTTTGATCATCTTGAAAAGACGCATCTAATGGTACCACTAAGAACGTGTAAACTTTCCGTTTGAAGGATTCCATACTTGCCCTAGTTGTTGGTAGCTGGAGGCTGAAGACGACACACGTATCGTTGTTCAACCATGACACATAGCTAATTGTTTTAATTCTATTGGCCAGACTTTTATGGGGGACATGTGTGTGCATTAACTTGGATCCACCGTACTTTATCACCTGAGGGCCCTTGGATATGTCAGCGTGTATAAGTGAGTTTATATCCAAAGTGTCTCATTTTTGTTGTTTTATATTTTTTTCTTTTCTTAAAAAACACTAATCCATTGTGAAATTCAAAAAGGACCATATCATGCACAGGGCATCAGATCCATCATATCTGCTTACTAACGTGTTTTGAAATTGATCTAGCGGTCTACATTTTTTTAGCTTTATTTTTATTTTCTGATTTTTTTATTTAATTATTTTAAACTTCAAAAATTCATAAGAAAAATCATTTCTACCTTTAAAATTATGAAAAAAATCACAAAAATATTTTCAAATATTATCTTTTTTATTCTTATTTTTTCACATTTTTCTTTTGTGATTTGGTATTTTTTATGAATTTTCAATTTATTTGACTTGTTTTAATTATTTAAAAATACTTTTCTTGATTTTTAAAATTCTAAAAAAATTATGGAAGGATCCAATGACCTCTTGAAAATATTGGTGACTTCATTTTATTTTTATTTTTTATTTTACTATTTTTCAAAAAATTTTGCTTATTTTTCTTATTTATATATATTTTAAAAATAGCGTGTGACTTTAAAAAATTCTAAAAATTTTTGTCAACACTTGTAACTCGTGTTTGACCTCTAATATTTTTTTGGGATTTTTATTTTGTGCTTTAATAAATGTTGTGTAGTTTACCAACTATTTCCTTTTTAAATCATATAAATTTTGTTTTATATTAAATTTATTTTATTATTTTTTGATTGGTCCTGATTTGGAGACACATGAGTGTTATTTTAGGACATGTTTCTCAACCTCATTGGATCTTGGATGTTGAAAGGTTGAAAACCCAAATCCACCAAAATGGATGAATGATGTTGATGATATTTGAAACCCTAATTTCATCTGATACATTGGTTATACTATCATTTCCCTCCCTCTTCTTCTTATCTCTTTCTTGTTTTTACTTGTGCTATATGTTTTTGGATAATGATCTACATATCATTTATCTAACATGTTTGGTATATAGATTGCTATTGACCGACCTCAAAATAGGTGTGACTTCTACATAAGTCCACTTACGATTGCTTAATATGGCGCTAAATTGGTCCCGATTCGAAAAGTGATCATACGTAGCCCAAACCTATATTTGAAAGCTCAAGTATGTTTAATTTGAAACCTTGGATCCAATAACTTTGAAGTTCATTGTAAGGAGGCTTTGATTCTATCAATCCTCTAATGAACTTCATGAATTTTGGTCTAAGTGAATCATTTGAACATCGTTGATCATATGTGGTTGCTTTGAGCACTTGAAATGAATGATATACTTGACAAAAAGCAAATGAAACTTGTTGAGCGGCTTTGATTTTATCATTCTCCTAATGAGTTTTCAAAAGAAAGCTTCAAGATGGTCATTCAACTAACCTTTTGTTATACTTGACCTCTATCTTCCAATTCACTAAAAATTAACTTTACTTTATGTCTTTATTTTTTGCCTTTACTTTTATGTACCATTTATTTTTTATCATTTACATTTCATGCCATTTTTTCTTTTGCTCACTGAGCATTTATTTTCTATGTCATTTTTTTTCTTTTCTCACTTGAGCTTTCTTTCTTTTAAAGACACTTAATAATCAACTTGAACCTTAAAAGACTTATTTCTTTGTGGGCTACTTTGTTACTATCCTTGGAATTGTGAAGTTGTAGATCTCTCGGACTTAGAATTAGAAGCCTTGATACTTGAGACCTTATTTCTCTGTTTTTATTTCTCTGAAGTTCTTGGGGTTTACTCCAAGGCATTGGGTTGATTTTTTTCTATATGCAGGTTATTCTGATTTTATGTTTTGTTTGTGATTGAGAATTCCTCTGTATACAGCCGTTACTCTGCCCAATTTTTGTGAAGATTTAACTATTCTGAAGCTTGGTTTTCCTCAAAGGTTTAGTATTTTTGCTTGCTTGGTTTTAATCCAAAGTATTGGAATTCTATATCGATTTATTATGTCAAGTGTTGGCTTCTTATTGGTTAGACCGTTCTTTTACTTGGCTTTTACCTTATGCTTTAGGATAGTCCTTTCATCTCCTCATATCTTCTTTAATTTTAAAAATATTCTCCCTCTTTTTCAAAACTCTTCTTGTTTTCTAACTTGAACTGCTTTTATAATAAACGCATTTTCAAAAATATTTTCTCAATTAAACACTAATCAATTTAATCTTACTTTGCCATCGTTTTTTGAAAGACTAAATGTCATTAACCTCATTCAAACCATCTTGCCACTTTGGATTTTTTACTTTTAAACTTTTCTTAAAAGATTAGACTCTTGTTGATTCTTGTAGTGATGCGAGCTACTATACTTCTAAAATATATAGTGAAGTGAGACATTTTCCACTTGGGTGTTGAGTGATTCTTTGAGAATTTTAAATCCAAGTTATATCCTCCATTTTGAGATGATGCAAATGCTCCTTTCTCATAATTGTTGGTAGTAAGTATGTTTTCCACTCAGATATAATGATGATGTCTCTTCTCTTAAAATTAACCAACTGTAGTGGTAGAAATATTGAGACTAAGCCATTGGATTGACTTAACTCGCACAGATCAAATAAAAATTGTCACCGCGCTTTATTGTTTTCAAAGGAAATGGGAAAAGAGAGAATAAACCCAAAAAGAGAGAGGGGAGAATCTAGGTATAGGGGTTGGTTATACAAAGGTAATGTATTAGCACCCTAAACATCTATGGTACTCTGTAGAAACCTCTTTGAAAATCTGTGTATTTTGGCTATAAAAAGTGTATACACAAATAGATGCTGGAGATGAGAAAAGAAGTATTTTTTAGAATTTTGCACCCGCCCCAGTTGCGAACCTTTAATGCCTACGTACCACCTTTCGTGTAATAGGGGATCATGGTACTCGAGTTCACCTCAAAAAATTTAAAACACAAGTTGTTGGTTAATTTTAAGAGAAGAGACATCATCGTCATATCCAAGTGGAAAACATACTTACTATCCATAATTATGAGAAAGGAGAATTTGCATCATCTCAAAGTGGAGGATATAGCTTGGTTTTTAAAATCAACAAAGCCTCACTCAACACCCAAGTGGAAAATATCTCACTTCACTACATATTGTAGAAGTATAGTAGCTCGCCTTAATACAAGAATCAACAAGAGCCTAATCTTTTGAGAAAAGTTTAAAGTAAGAAGCCTTAAAGCCAAAATTGTTTGAATGATGTTAATTAACTTTTAGTCTTGAGAAATATATTAAAGTATGATAAGTTGATTAAAGTTTGATTAAGAAAAGATTTTTGAAAAAACATGGACATAATTCCAAGTTTATTATGAAAGTGGTTCAAGTTAGAAAACAAGAAGAGTTTTGAAAAGGAGTGATAAGATTTTTGAAATTAAAGAAGATATAAGGAGATGAAGGGACTATCCTAAAGCATAAGGTAAAAGTCAAGGAAAAGAACGATCTAACTAACAAGAAGCCAAAACTTGACATATGAAGTCAAAGTAGAACTCTCATCCTTTGGATTGAAAGCAAGCAAGAAAAAATACTAAACTTCTGAGAAATACCAAGCTTAAGATGAATTAAGTCTTCACAAAAATTGGGCAAAGTAACAGCTGTATACAGAGGAACTCTTAATCACAGACAAAGCATATAATCAGGATAACCTGCATACAAAGAAAATCAACCTAATAATGTCTTGGGGTAAACTCCAAGAACTTTAGAAAAAATAATAACAGAGCAACAAGGTCCCCAAGTATCAAGGCTTCTAATCCAAATTCCGAGAGATCCACAACTCCACAATGCCAAGGATAGTAACCAAGTAGTCCAAGTAACCTTAAAGTTTTTTATTGTTCAAGTTGATTATTAAGTGTCTTTAATAGAAAAGAAAATCTCAAATGAGCAAAGATAAAATGACATAAAGATAGTTGCTCAAGTGAGCAAAAGAAAAACAGTATGGAATGTAAATTTTAAAATAACTGTTGCATAAAATTAAAGGCACAAAAATAAAGGCATAAAGTAAAGGCATAAAGTAAATTTAATTGTTAGTGAATTAGAAGTTAGAAGTCAAGTACAAAAGGTTAGTTGAATGACCATCTTGAAGCTTGCTTTTGAAAACTCATTAGAAGATTGATAAAATCAAAACCTCTCAACAACAAGTTTCAATTGGTTTTTGTCAAGTATATCATTCATTTCAAGTGCTCAAAGTAACCACATATGATCAACGATGTTCAATTGATTTACTTAGACCAAAGTTCATGAAGTTCATTAGAGGATTGATAGAATCGAAGTTGTTGTACCCCGAAATTTGCCTTCTCATTTCTCAAAGGATCACCTTGGACCCTCAGGTTTGCTTCCATCCAATTCCAAGCCTTGAAGTACAAATTTTCCAAGAAAGTCATTCACAAGGGAAAAATGGTTATTTGCATACTGAAAAGTCAAACTTTGACTTCTGGATCAAAATCAAGTTTCAAGGATCATATTTCATCAAGACATGTTGAAATATGAAGTTTGTTTCATCAAGAAATTCAAAAGTCAAAATTACTTTGAAAAAGTCAAAATTCTAAAATACTTAGAATTTTTCTAAGTGTTTAAGAAATATGACAAGCTCAGAACTTCTGATCAGATTTTCACCATGATGGAAGTTAATTCTGGAAGAACTTCTAACACAAGAGTTGTAGATATCAATGATATATCAAACATTGCAGAACAAAACTTCTCCTAGAAATGCTGGGATTTCAAGCTACAAATCCTTGAAGACACGTCCCTAAAGCTGAATCTTTCAACAAATTCTGGACCTTTCCAAAATAGGACTTGGTTAGAACTTCTGGGCCAGTTTTCACGTAGGTTCAGTCAGAAGTTGCAAGAGCAATTCAAAGAGGACTTACAAAGCATGTCACAAGCTTTCTGGAAAGTCTGAGAACTCGCTCAGAACATGCTGGGGCAAAGGGATTCAGGGATCAGAAGTTGGATATTGGTTCTAAGTTGCGCTGATGCTGAACTTTTGACCTAGACATAGGCTATTATGCATAATCTCATAGCGTAGGATTTCTGGTTTGATAAATCTCATCATCATTTAATGCTCACAACCACTTTTGAGTTTTTATCCAAAGGATTTTCCCACGCGTGATATAGAAGTACCATTGATGTCCTTGAAAGACAAACTTTTATACAAGGTTATGTTAGGCCCATGCTTTGCTTTTTCCTTTGAGGTTACTTTTCCTTAATTCATGCTTACAAATCCAGCTTAGACACAGCTAAAAGCTGCTAACTACCATACTTGCTTTAAGAACAAGGCAACGCCCTAGCATATGAAGGCTATGTTCAACGCTTCAGTCAGAACATCACCAAATCCAAAAACCTCATTTATCCAACCTGTTGCACTGCTACAACACAGTCCTATAACCAACAGCTAATTCAATCCATGCATGTATCCCATAATTGCACCGAACTAGCATACAAAAACTGTGATAAAAAAGCAATGGAACAGGATGCCAAAAAGTGTTAAAATCCCATTTTTTTTCCCTCCAAAACCACAACAAATTCACCTATAAATAAGTTGCTCCATCACACTTTCAAGGGCTGGCTTTTGGAGAGAGAAAAAATTATCAAAGAGAGAAAAGGAAACAGCAAAAACCTTCACAAATCCTAAATTAAACCTTTGTTCTTCTCTTTGAATCAAAGAACATAACCACTGTTCCGTTGCTCTCACTGACTCCAGAACATCTGAAGGTAGCAACTCAAGTTCCAAGCACACGCTTCAGATTTAAGGTAAGTCTCTTTGACTTTGCATATTTTTAATTTATAGCATCCTTAAATATGTAAATATCATAGTATTGATGTTGGCCATATCATTGCATAAGTAGAAAAAACTATGGATCAGAACTTTTGAATAAAGCTAGGCTCAAAATTAGAATTAGAACTTCTATAAACTGTTGTGCTTTTATCCTCCTGATTTTCTGTTAAGGACTGAATAAATTGCTGATGTGATGATTAATATGAGGAAAGAGTTGAAATGTAACACAGAACTTCTGTTTTTCACTCACCATTTTAATACACAAAATTTCTAGGATTTTCTCACTGTTTAAGCATGCAGAACTTCTGAGTTCTCTTCACTGTTTTAACACACAGAACTTCTATGATTCACTCGCTGTTAACACACACTGAACTTGTGATGTCCACTCACTGTCTAAGCACGTATTATACTTCTGAGTTCTCTTCACTGTTTTAACACACATAACTTCTATGATTTTCTCACTGTTCTAACACTCATAAGTTCAACACATAGCAACCCAAAACTTCTGTATCTTCCCTCTAACGTTTCTTGCAGGACCTCGGAGTGTATCAATCCAGAACTTCTGATGCTTCTTTCTGGACCACAGCACACCCGGCCTCAGAGCTTCTGACCCCCTTTTTGTTGCTTTCAGCAGCATGTTAATTCTATCTCTCATTATTTTCCTTTTTTATCATTTTCAATATTAATACCCTTTTTATTAATATAAAAAAGACATAAAAATATTTTCTTTTATTAATTAATTTATTTCTTTTCCTTAATTCATTAAAACACCAAAAATATTTCATATTCACGTGTTTTATTTTATTTCTTTAAGAACAAAAAGATCAAAATATTTTCTTAAATTTATTTATTTTCTTAACAAAAATAAAACAAGTCCATTTTACATTTCTTGTATACTATTTCAATATGGTTGTAATAGATAATTAGGACTTTAATTTCTTGCAATCCCCATTTGTAAATTTATACACCCCATCCCCCTAATGATTGTAATAGCGTAGAATTTTTACTTTCCGCACTTTTATTGCTTTCATATATTGTTAGTAGTTAGGGTGTGTATGGCAAGACATGAAATCGACAAGTAGATAACCCTAATCAAAGACTAAATGTATGTAATCAAACACACTTTTCACACATGCACCCTTAGGGTAATCTCACTTGTTGCCTATCGGAAAAATAGTTATGTCCCTCGAGCATGGGCATTTTAGCAAAGACCCTCGACAAAAGATCGTAGTCCCTCGATGACCCTTAATGTTGCCTTCGGTAAACGATCTAGTCCCTAAATGATATTTATAAAACATCCCGTAAGTTTCCTTCTATGACTATACGATGACCCTTGCTCGTCCCTTCTACATCCAAAGATAGGGTTACTTACCAAAATCAATGGTAAGATAACAATGTCAAAGGAAAAAGGAAATAAACATGAAAGACTTTTGATTAAG
This sequence comes from Vicia faba, assembly GCA_948472305.1. NCBI lineage: Eukaryota > Viridiplantae > Streptophyta > Magnoliopsida > Fabales > Fabaceae > Vicia > Vicia faba. The sequence goes on along the minus strand of OX451740.1, from coordinate 80,481,177 downwards.
TAGATTGTTCCTAGTTGCTTGCTCAATTTAAAAACCAAAAACATCCTTGCTATTTTCAAAACAAACACTAACACTTTCAAAACACCTTTCAAACTTGAAAACATTTTCAAAAGATCAACACTTTTTATACATTCTTACGAACGAGAATCATCACAAAGTTTGCCTAAACGATGGCGCCTTTTTAAAATACTTTCAAAAACCACACAAAGCATATTTTCAAACAAAAGCAAGTGATCTAGCAAGTAACTAAGAGCCCATGGTAAACCATGGATGAAAAGGGTGCTAATACCTTCACTTTTCATAATCTACCCCCCAAACTCAAGAAACAATCTCAAAGGTCTTTCCTGTGCTTTTTCACCTTTCCTTTTGGATAAAAGAAAAGTCGATGGTGACTCTTGGTAACCGCAACATTTGCGATAAAATGCAAAACACCCAAGTCAGTTCTCCCACCGTATCACAGAAGCCTCCTAACAATGAAATTCAAAGTTATTGGATCAAAGGTTTCAAATTAAACAAACTTGGGCTTATAAACATAGGTTTGGGCCATGATGATCATTTTTCGAATCTGGACAAGTTTAGCGCTATGTTAAGCAATTTGTAAGTGGACTTATGTAGAAGTCACACATATTTTAAGGTCGGTCAATAGCAACCTATGTATCAACCTGTTAGAGAAATGATATGTAGATCATTCTCCAAAAAAATGTAGCACAAATAAAAACAAGAAAGGGATAAGATTAAGAGGGAGGAGGATGTATCAGATAAAACTAGGGTTTCAAATATCATCAACATCATATATCTATTTTGGTGGATTTAGTTTTTTTCAACCTATCAACACCAAGATCCAATGAGGTTGAGGAACTTGTCCTAAAATAACACCAAAGTATCTCCAAATTAGGATCAATCAAACAATTATAAAATATATTTAATATAAAACAAAATTTAAATGATTTGAAAAGGAAATAATTGGTAAAATACACAACATATATTAAAACACCAAATAAAAATCCTAAAAAATGTCAAAGGTCAAACATTAATCAACAAGTCTTGACAAATTTTTCATAATTTTTAAAAGTCAGAAACTATTTTTAAAATTTGAAGAAATAAGCAAAGTAAACCAAAATTTGTAAAATATAGTAAAATCAAAAATAAAAAGTAAGATGATGTCACCAATATTTGTCAAGAGATAATTGGATCCTTCTATAATTTTTTCAAAATTTTAAAATCAAGAAAAGTATTTTTAAACAATTAAAGCAAGTCGAATAAAGTGAAAAAATTATTAAAAATATCAAATCACAAAATAAATTTGTGAAAAAATATAAATCAAAAAGAGAAAAATCAAAAGTATTTTTGGGAAGTTTATCGGAATTTTAGAAGTTGAAATGAATTTTTTATGAATTTTTGAAGTTTCAAACAATTAAATAGAACAATCAAAAAATAAAAATAATATCAAAATAATGTGGACCATTGGATCAATTTCCAAACGTGTTATTAATCAAATCTAAGGGATCTAGCACGTTGTGCATATCATGGTCTCTCTTGAATAACACACTAGATCCATTATAAAATCAGAAAATAAACAAAAAATATAGACCATTAGATCATAGTCAAAACGCGTTAGTAAACAGATTCACATGATATGGCGCGTTGTGCTTGATCTGGACCTTAGCAAGAAAACACAAAATCATATAAATTCATGCCAATCAAAATAAAATAATAGGCACACTCTGATTGGTTGAGACAAAACATATAATCATCTTCAACCTCCAGCCTTATGAAAAACCAAAGAATTCGTGATTCTTCAAATGGAAAAGTTAGAAGCTCAGACCGGTGTCATTCGCTTCGTCTCTTCAAGATGATTCCAATGGTACCCTCATAAAAAAATATTTAAAGTGCAGCTTTGTCGATTTGAGAAAAACCAGAGAGTTTTGAAAAATTTTGAAATCGAAAATAGAGGCATCAAATGCATCGTTTGATCAAATTAAACCACCAGTATGCATCAATGAAATCATAGACCATTCCAGTAATTTAGGTTAGAAGAATTGATGCCTTAAACTACCCGAACATAGTATGAAGAAATTGCTCTGAAACTTGACTTGGCTAGCACGATTTAGAGCACTTCAAGACTTGGTTCTTCTTCTGTTAGCTTAAGTGAAGTTCAAGGGTGAAGAATGAACAAAGAAATTGGATTGAAAAGAGCTCCAAAACCAAATTTGAAGTTACATAATTGAGAGGTAAGAAGGAAGTTTAACACAGTTTTTCAAGCTCTCTAAAGCTTGGGAAATGAATGAAATTTCATCCTCTATTTATAGGGAAGTGAATGATGATGAGAAATGATAGGAATTGTGAGAAAATCGTAAAAACCTCCAGTTGTGATCATGCCAAATGTGTGACTTGAAATGCATCAAAATGACCTCATACCAAGTGAAATTCTTATCAAAACACATTTGGGTCATTAGTTAAACATGTTTAGAAACTAAACTTTGAGTAATTCGACCTGTAATCCAAGTTTAATCATGGTAAAAATTATGACTCGAGGCAAAAACAAATTCCATGGAGCCAACTTCAACAATGCATAGCTTACTACTCTGGGACCTTTATGGTATGATTCTTGAAGCATTTGAAAGACAAGGTCAAAAACTTTACAATGTGCCCAGAAAGATCCATTTGGATAATTGAGCTATAAGTTATGTCCTCTTGAAATCGTGAAAAACAAACTGATTTTTGTACTTAGAAATATTTCTAAGTATGGGATCTCAAAATGACCTATAATGTTCTTCAAAATTACAAGACCTTCCACTCAAAATTTTATCTTGATATCTGAAGATGACATGAAGTAGATCTCTTGAATTGAATTGTGGAATTAAGATAACTCAAAACTCATAAAAATCGAAAGAGTAATGGTCTTTGGAAGATGATGAAAAAATTTGGGAAAATTCACAAAAGACCTATAATCTTTTCAATTCTTAAACAACTTCCCAAGAATTTTCAAGTCTTGCACATTGAAACAAAGTTGTAGTAGACACCCCAAATATTGTTTTTGAAAAAGAATGGGCTTAAGGAGATAAAAATTGATCAAGTTATGATCATTTGAAGTCAAACTCTAATATTTAAAGGCTTTTTAAAGAGACTTGTAATCTTTCTCAACCATTAGTGATCTTCCATTAAAAATTTGTCTTAGATTACTTAAGAGACCTTGTTAAGGACTCTTTAAAGAGAATCATGGATTTGGAGTCAATCAAAAATATCAAAAAATTAACAAGATATGGTCCTTGGAAGTCAACAAACCCTAGCTCAGTGGGTGTCAAAATGACTTGAAATCCCTTTCAACTTTTGATGATTTTTCTTGCACAATTGGATCTTGTCATGTAAAGAGACGTTGTTGTAGATGATGATAAGAATCCGTATCAAAATGAACCAACTAAAAATGTTGAAACTTGAGAGGGTTATCCACATGTGATCACTGAATCAAGCATTTTCTCAATTAGGTCAAACTTGTTGAATCAACCTTAAATATTTTGACCTTTCTTGGCAAAAGAAAGCATGATGAATCACAATAGGCCTTGAGATAATGTTTTCTTGAAGCACACTCAAATATGGGGATGAAGTCTCAATAAAACTTGTTGAAGAAGGCATGGAAATAAACACATGAACCTATAAATATTCTTGATGAATTCCACCACCAACTTTGATGATAGTTTGACATAAATAAAGTGAGGGAGCTCTTTAAACCACAAATCATTGATATCATAGACATAGCCTTGAAGCTTGAACTCTTGCAATCCATTGAAGAACCATTTGAATGAGGACCACACTTTAAACCCTAGGTTAGATTGTGAGATGAATGCAGTTGTGTCATCACCTACAATATGAACATTCAAAGAGACATATATACATATTTTGATGTTAGTCTAAGAAAACATGTACAAGATACAAAATTCAAGGTGCTTGGTGATCCCTCAAGAACAAACTTAAAGATAAGATGAAATAGAAAGGGAGAACCAACCTTAATGTGTGACCTTTGATGTATTAATAATATGAGATGATGAGGGATCTTGGCGTGGGGGGGGGCAAAAATTAGTGTATAACAACTTCCCTTATTTAACTGTCTTCTATCTGGAGTTACGAAGGTTAAAATCTTCGTCTCAACACGATTGAAGATACTTAAATATAAGACAAGCCCTATTTTTTCCCTAAGATGCCATGCAATGCTTATGATATATATGCAAATGAACCACTCCAAAGGTGACATAGAACACCCCTTCAGAACCAGAAAATAAAAACAACAGACCAAAAAGATAGTTCGACCAGGGAAATAAATCATTGGGGATCAACAGGACTCTAGGGATGTCTATAAACAGGTAAATCCCAAACCACGATCATTGAATCCAAATGTATAGTAATATTTCAACAAATGAAGACTCTTAACAATGCAAGCAACAAACTATCAAGGAGGTAACCATTAATACAGGACTACTAGCTTGACTAGAGGAAAGAAAATCAAATCCGTTGGGGAAAATAAAACTTAACTCTATTGGGGTAAGGCCCAAAGAGGATACAAAGTATCATAAACTCAATAAATGAGGAAAATGCAATGGATAACAATGATCGACTGATAATTATGAACTATCAACTCAGAGAGGATATAACAAAAAGTGAGTAACATCAACTCGTAAAGGATCAGAAACTAACAAACAAAAGGATACAAATAGAAATGGTTAGATAATATCGGCTCAAAGATGTCGTTAAACATCAACATCAAGACTAGTAAACGAATGATTGACATCAAGACTTATGGCTGGGAACAAAGGATTGTCATCACCACTTATGGCTGGGAATAAAGGATTGACATCAACACTTTTGGTTGGGAACAAAGGATCAACATCAACACTTATGGATAGGAATAAATGTTTGACATTAGCATTTATGATTGAGAACAAATGATTGACATCAACACTTATGGCTTGGAACAAAGGGTTGACATCAACACTTATGGTTGGGAACAAAGATTGACATCATCAATTATGGTCGGGAACAAAGGATTGACATCAACACTTATGGTTGGGAATAACTCAACTCTATTGGAGTAAAGTCCAATGAGGAGAAAGAGATAAATGCGACTAAAGAATGACAGTACACTACCAACTCAGGGGTGAAGTTAGAAAAAACATAGGACAATACCAACTTTTATTGAAGGTAAAGAAACAAAAGATACACCAACATTTATGAAAGGTGAACTACCAACTTTTACTGAAGGTAAGATCTTTATTAACAATAACGATTTTTCTAAAATCCGGGCATTCCACCTAGAACAGGTCTTAACTCCTTCTTTTACCAAGGTGTTCTGCTTGGAAACGGTAAGAGTTTCTTCTTTTACCAAGATATCACTCAGAAAGTGTGATAACTGCTGTAAGAATCCTTCAACAATGTATTTTCATCATAGGAGTAAATCCAACCTCAACATTGAGCTATCTCCCATAATGAAGAGACTATCATCCATCGGAGTAAAATCTCAACAACAAACTATCTCCCATAATGTAGAGACTACCATACCTCGAAGTAAATCAAACCTCAACAACGAACTATCTTCCATAATGTAAAGACTAACAACCATCGGAGTAAAACCATCTTCTTTGGAATTAATAAATTTACTAAGGAAGTATAGGTTACTCAAATAAAGAGACCACCACTTGTTGTTGCAATAAAAGTATTGGGAATGAATTTCTCACTTCGTGAGGGAAATACCAACATATTCCTGTTGAGGTGGTAAAGTCTTCATGTGCAAAATAAATGCACAATCTCAATCCAGGGCTCACAGTCTATAGGGGTCAAAATAATATTGTTGTCAGGGACCACGAGTTCAAACCGGGAACAAACCAGAGTGAAACAGTCAACTAAGACACCACCCAATGAGGAGTAAACCCAAATGGGGATCAAATTCTATCAAGATAATGAGCTGGGTAGGAAGGCTAATGCAAAATTCTTCCATGAGGGATAACTCAATTGGGAAATTGAAAGGATATACACTTCGTGCTTAAGGTTGACACTCTATTGGAGAGAGGATAACATAGCTCTACAAAGAGGATAATATGCCAACAAAAAAAATCAATGAATGTGAATGAGAAATGAATTTTAATTCACCTATGCATGGATGTATGTATGAGTGTATGTATTATATCATTTATATGCTGAAAAAATAGACATGCTGCACTAGGAATAACCATACAAAACTAACTTGGGTAAGGACAACACTCGGATAAATCACATCCAGGATGAAAATTCCATAATAGAGTAAGCACCAATTGAGGAAACAATGTCCTTCTTCAATGCTTAACTTCACTATGAAGAAACATGGCTTGAAAAAAATAATCAAAGCAAAATCTCATAGCAATAAACCAATACATTTGTAGGGATATAACACCCTCCTCTAGGCTTCACCGGGGAATATCATATAGACTTCGCTAGGGAAGATAATGCCACATCGTCTAGTCTTCAACTGAGGATTCCGTACTGACTTCACTAGGGAAAATAAAACCACGCACACTGAGGGGAGCCTAAAAGAAATATTTAATATCAAGGGTAGTGGTTGCGCAAACTTCTCTGTGGAGAATTTACATAACTTCCCGGGGATAATAACTTTAGAGGGAAGCATCATCTTTTCTTCATCTGGGGAGTTAAGAAGTTAACATTACAACAAGAAGTCAAAATTATGGGGATTTTAAATCAAACTCAACACTTGGAGAGAGAAAACCCATAAAATTAATAGATGTTTCAATACTTCTTATAAAATGATATTGTTTTTGTCCGACTACTTGTGAAGCACATAAGAACAACAATGTCGCAATTGGAGGGAGCAATGATCTACAATATATTCCACATCAATTCTCAACACAAAGGAAGAAAGAATCCATTTAATTAAGAAAATACTACATAACTTTGCAATTTCTACCTGATCACCATCTGGCTGGGAAAGAATCACACTCAACTAGAGAAACCTAAAACAAGACTTAGCTGGGGAATATGGGAGATAGGTATCAAACCACACAATCCCAACACCATATAACAACTTGGAGAAAATTTGAACCGAGACTTAACTGGGGAAAATGGGATTATAAAACCAACACCACACCATATATCAATTGGTATGAAATCCATAAATCCAAGGAAAAAAACACAAGTGTGATACGCGCATATTAGAAAAACTAACCTGAGATATTTCTTAGGGAGAAATTATGAAACTTCAGAGTTCGTCCATCCTTGGAAACACTACTTTTGTCCCACTTGAATCACATAATTGAGGTAAAAAGTAATTTTCAAATTCTTTTCAAAAACATGTTTTTCTTATTAAACCTTTTTGTTTTGAAAATTATTATCAATAATAAATGAAAATTTTGTAAACAGAGTAAAATAAGAACTACAAAAAATTGGATAAAGGATCAAACTTTATTAATAGAATGGTAGTCAGTGAATGGAGAGACTCCATGGTTGATTACAAAGTTTTGGAAAATAGTAAATACATTTGTAATACCCCAAATTTATACTACCCTTTCACTTTATTTGGCTTATGCATCTCGCATTTTTCTCATGTATATAGCATTTATTAGGGCAGCTAACGCCTCATGCATCATTCATCAATAAATTTAGCATGGGATAAATGTTCATGAACATGGAGGGTTTTATCAACCGACTGAGGTCTATGTGTTCAATAAAGCTTGATTCTTCTGGTTATTTTTCAAGGCAGTGAAATTGTGGAATTAAGGTTTTGTGTTCATGGATGTTGTGGATCTTTTCTTCATCAAGATACAAGGTCATCCTCCATCAAGAATTCATCAAACACAAGTGGATTATGGTGTCACATCTTCTATGTGTGAATTTGTAATATCTATCGACTGAGGTTTATTGAGCTTCATATTACATTTCTTTCTATACTTCAAGGCGCCCTCAATGCATTGTTATTATCCATAAAGTCAAGATATAGTATGGATTGGATTGAAAAATCGAAGCCATGGTACATAAGATGAAGTTGTGAGTTCATTGAGTTTAAAACGTCATCATTCTTTCAAACACTTGTTGCTTCAATTACAAGTTAACAAGGATTTCAAGAGAAATGAGATGCCATTTTGGACTCATTGAAACTTCTTATTGTGCATAAGATTAATATTGGTTCAAGATCTCATTTTCATGATTTGTCAATGGTTGATTCAAAATAAGATTGGAAGATTCATGTAGTTCAAGTTTCCATCTTGAAGGTCACTTAACTCATCTCCCATTATTCAAATCTAAGCATGACATATAAATTGATTCAGATTCAATTATTCATGAGATATCAAATTGGATTCAAGTTAGAAGCAATGCGTCCCATGATAAAGTTCAACGTCAATTTGGGAAAGTTAACTTTTGGCCAAAGTTCCATTTAAATTTATGATTGTTTCATTCAAGTTACAAGCATAATGGAGGGAAAGTAATTCAAATTTGAAATCAAAGGCTCCATTATAAAAATAAAACATTTTAAAGCATGGTTGCTCATTCAAGTTCAGATCACAAAGCTAAATTTCAAATACATACAACATCTAAGTTCCATCCAATTACATTCACAATTACACAAATTTTTTGGTTCTAAGCCTTATCCTAAACCTATTCTTCAAGTCATCAAGTTGTTTCGTTTCAACTTCATGATTTAACCTTCTCTTGCTCCCTTCAAAAGTTCCCCCTAAGCTCCAAGAGCCAATTGAATCATGTCAAGACAACCCTGTACAAATTTGATCACCAAATTCCAATCAGTCACAAAACTTGTTGCACCAAATAAATAACCTGCATAAATAAACAGACGCATTGCCCTGGATTAATACGAAAGTGACGAGCAGTCCTGCACATTCATAAAACCTTTGCCAATTTTCATTTGAAACCTTCACATATTCCAATCCAAAACATTCAAGTCAACATAATGCATGACATGAGTACTCCACCCTATTCACTATTTAACACCTAATTGTATTCACCAACCTTTAGTACTAATTCATAAACATGCATAATATCCGATTGGAGCTAATACTAAACTTGTTAATTAAAATCCAGCACAACAAATGAAAACAGTAACCTAACTAATTTTCTAGCTATTTCTTAACAGAAATAACCAACCATGTAATAGAAAACCAACAAAATCCAAAACTAGTCCTCTAACCATATTCTAACCCCCTAACGTCCCCAGTGGTTTCAAAAACAGAAATAACCGTGACAGTTTACAAACTAACCCATAATTGTCGCACCATCTACTCCCTTTAACTTCCCAACTTTCTAACTGAATTAAACTAATAGCTCCAACTAACTCTTTTCCTAACATCTCCTAACAACCTCTAACTGGAACTAGCATAAAACTCTCAACAACAAAAAAAACAAAAACTCCTAACAGAATAGAATTCCCAACCAACTCCCTAATAACTTATAAACTCCTAACTATCATAACCATATAACAACCCTGCAAGCTGACAAAAAGAGAATATCCTCTAACAACTCTCGAACACTTCTAACTATCTCGCTAACAAACTTCAAAAAAGGAGCTAGCATAATTCATAAGAGAAGAAGGAGAAAAAATCAGTTACAGAATAATAGAAAGATTCACAAAGAAAACCAGAAAACTCACCTTTCAACCTCTCTCTCGGAACCTTATCAAGATTCCTGTAATGAAAAAAAATTCCTAGCTCTTCATACCTAAAACCTTTCTGGATCTTTCTTTAAGTCTCCATCATGATAACTGAGTTTAATTTTTGCAAACCCGTCATCAATTTTCTGCAACTTCATCACAATGGCACCTGCATACCATTATATGTACCTCTACGCAGTACTTCATCTCTGGTATATTTTTTATCACCTCGCATCAAGGTCATCTTCATTTATTCCTCACTACTCTGCGACGTCGAAAATAAACATGATCACATCCGATACGGAACAATCAAAATTAGAAAAAGTAGAGGAAGAAAGCGGGAGTGTGAAATCAAACGTACCTGGATTGATGCATCTGGATTTCGCAAATAAGAAGATCTTCTAATTTTTCTTACCATCTTCATCATTTCGAAGAACCACCAGTGGTACCCCAATTGGTACGTGTTTCATTTCATGTGAAATTTTGTTTTCTGCTGAGTTTGAGTCGAGGACAAGGGAGAATGGGATGGAGCTTCGAAGCGTGGAATGTTAGAGCCATGGTGTCGTCATTGTGATGAACGAATGAGAAAGAGAAGAATTCTAAGCAAACAGGGATGAAGGGGATTGAGGTGCGAGACGGAGGCGGTGGCCTTCATGTCGTCATGGCGGTGTTAAGGAAGAATAGGAAGCGCCGCTGTAAAGAGAAGGGGAAAGAAGGAGTTTTTGTTTCTCGAAGAAACTGAAGGGCCACAATCAATTTAACCATAGCTCTCCTCTGTAGTAATATTACCTTGGGCCCTCTTGAATTGCTGTAAGCCCATGTATCTTTTGGAATGCTTGAAATCTGACCAGTAAAAGAAATTCTTGGTGGATCTAGATTTTCTGAGCCTTAGAGCCTAGCTTTAGGCTTTTGCTGCAGCATACTTACTATATGTGGTTCGCACCCTCTGGCCCTCTTAATCTTCTCTTCATCACCTTTTAGTTTTTTTTACTTTCTTTTTCGTAATTTTGTAGTAGAAATACATGATAAAACAATAAAAAGATGTTCATATAACTCTTTAGAATTTTTTTTGAATTTTGATTAGAGTTTTAGTATATTTTTTATGTTTGCTAATCATTTGGTTGTCATTGTTGTTGAGAGTTTGTGACAATATTGAGGCAAATCTTCTGCAATATGGAATGCTTGGAGACTAATTCTTTGATCACTCATGCAAAGTAGCTTCTGTAGAGTTTTCTTATTACTTGTATGATTATGAAGAGGCAACAGACCTTCTCCATTCGGTATCATCACAATTTCATTTTATTCCTCACTTCCGCATTTTATTGCATTTCTTTACCGCTTTTCTAGATATCATGAGAAGTAGGACATTACTGCTTTATGATGCCATGAGAAGTTGGATAGAGATGTATGACGGGGGTCTCCATTGCTAATCATGTCAGGAACCCCTTTGGTTTATTTAAAGACCCATTTAGGGCAATTTCGCATTGTGTGCATTTTGTTTGCTACTTCTGTATGGTTTGTTTAAAACCCTTCCTTTGAGTAGGTATTCTGCTGGTGTGTTCATATTTGTGCCCACATTATTCTAACATCCCTTATTGAAGTCCTCAAAAGGAGGCGAGCGGGGATGGTGAGCAATTAATCCCCGCAATTTTGTTCGTGTCATCCTTAGCTCATGATGCACCATGATGCTTCGGAGTTGTGCCTGCTCTTGTGTATAGAGTCGTCAAGTGGGGAAGGGTTCCGCAATTGAACCCCCACACTTTATCAGGAGTTCACATTGACCGGTGTTGATACTCTATGATTGTCCATATTGTCTGTTGTCCCCAACTCGATCTTATATATCTTGGTTAGGTGTTCAGTCGCTTTGGACATCACATTTTGTTTTTTCATCTCACTCCCGCTTGTTTGTCTCTAGTGATACGCTCCCCTTGGCTGAAGCATTTCTCTTCTTTTCCTTACTCTTTTATGTGTGTTCTTATTCAAGCTTGCTTGATGTATCCTTGTACATACCATGGTCCCTTAGGACGTAATTGCTCCGTTCAGACGCAAGTTAGACCTTAGGTTGAAAACCATGCATGTTAACAGTAGGTAGATGTTTCCCTTTTGTTAATCCAAATCTTAGGACAACCATTGTATGATAACATTAGGTTAGAAATAGGCTAGTCCACCATAGACTCTTTTCTCTCCTTTTGGCATCTTTGCATCTAAAACTAAAAGTTTCTTTTTAGCAAATCACAAAACATGCTAATCATACCTAAACCCTTTTTCAAGGTAACAAAACACAAACAAATCAAATGTAGCATCTTGCCTCGAGGGCATAACTCGAAACCATTTTCAAGAAAGGACATGATTAATTTACTTCTGTGCTAACGCATAAGTCTCCAAAGGTCGAGCTGCGGAAGAAGGCGTAATTAACATTGTCTATAAAACACACAAAACAAAAAAAAAACATGTTAGCTGAACTACGGTAGCTCTGATTCCTCAAAAAGGATACGTAGGAATTGGGGTAGGGCCCAAGTGAGTACAACTTTATTTTTCGTACATTCTTTTCTCATTTCTTTTGCATGCATTCTTCCTTAGCAGTAAATAGTAAGCATAGTTTAAACACACCCATAAGATAGATAACAAGAGTGGATAACATAGAGTACTACGCGCCTGTGGGGTTCTAATACCTTCCCTTCACGTAATAGACTCCCTTACTCGATCTCATGGTCGCAAGAGTGTGACTTCTCTATTCTCAGGTTTTCTCGTTGTTTACCTTTCCTTTCATTGGGGATAAAAGATGTTTGATGGTGATTTCATTATTTGATGATTTTCAGCTTGTTGTTTCAGCTGGAGACATCACTAGGGACAGGTCGACCAAATACTGGTCCATCCCGGAGTCGCTCCTAGCTCTTGTTTTCCTTCTCTGGTAGTTTATTTTTATGCTTTCTGTTTATTCATCCATTCATGATTATTACCTGAGTATATGTATGCTACTATTGTACTGGATTTGCTTCTTATTGGGTGGGTGTTACTATGAGGTAAAAGGCCCAACACCCAGGCCAAGTGACAACCATAGGAACCCTAGGAATAGAGTGGAACATGAACGGCTAGTTGACGTAGGTTTTACTATTGCCGCCATGTCGTCCATTCTCAGATGAGGTACAAATGAGGGGCTATCATTTTCACGTAGGTGATACAACGATAGTTTTTTCAGGAGTACCCTTGATTCTGATTTACCTAACCTTACCGTGGCCTAGTTTTCACCCATGAGTGGGGAGGGGATTATTATCACAGGTATAATTGGTGACTATGTTCAGATGGTGACTATGCTTAGACGCTGACTATTGGTTCTAATGGTTATTTTTTGGATTTTTGTTGATGACTTATTCAGATGCTATATTCTGTTGGTGACCGTATGGTTCTCATATTTATTTTCTGAGTTCTTGACATGTTTATTTGGAGGTTCATTCGGGCCTTCGATCTTGGTATTCCCATCATATTCAGAAAAGGCTCAACAATATCTGGTGTTCTAGAAGCCTTGATCCCGTACAATGGAAGATCTACAGGGTACTTGGTTCTTGTATGTGTAAAAGTTGAGCCAGACCTTTGATCTGGTAATATTCATATGGTTCAGAAGCAGTGCAACAATCATGTTCAGAAATAATGGAACTTTGATCCAATGTCTTTGCATACATAACATGGTAACCCACATGCTTAACATACATGTTATGTTATTTCAATGGGGTCATATTTGTAAGTCTTGTGCTAAACATTTCCATCCCTTACTGGCGTAAAATAAAAAATCAAAGCATGTAAATTCCTTGGAAACGATGGAACATGACATGACATCCTTTCATGCACCCCATGCATATTCATGCATCCATAACAGGTACTCAAAGATTGGGGATTCTTATTAAGACCAGGTGTTCTCCTCAGAAGTGAAAACTTGATTTCTTACTGTCACATGCTCAGGGATCAGTTATGGAATAACTCTGTGTGGTATACATGCAAGCTTTGGCCCGTGGCCAGGAATTCTCCAAGAAGGAGTATAATAGATTGAAGACTCAGATAAGCCATATCATGGAAGCTCCGATGACGATATCAACGATCTGGCACCTACTGTCGCAATAGAAGTTTTCTCTTCTCCTCATCTTTTGGGGAACGCTTGCAACTAGGGAGTGCTACACAATCTTGAGTTCTTGGAACATCTTACCAGCATATGGTTCCCATTTACTATGGGATCTTATATCAGTTGTCGTTCATGATACCAACGTCAGATCTGGTTACCACTCAGTGGCATCCGACTATTCAATCAAGGGCACTCTCTACAGCTTTGTGTTCCCTGATTGATTCGACAACAACCAGTCTTTGTTCCCCTAGTGAATTAATGGGAAAAGGCTTTTAAGCAAAAATAGAAGAAGCCCTGTGAGAAATGTTGATGCATTCCCAACATATTACATCCATTTATTTCATCTCCTGGTGGAAGTTTAATTGGAAGCTCTGATATTTGGGTTCTTCCTACCACAAGCATCTCCTCTGATTATGATACATACGCTAGATGTATCCCCTATTCTGGGACACCCGGTTTTGATATTGAAAATTGTAAACGGGTTGAAGTATAAATCCAAGCACATGTCTGGCGTCTCTTCCAAAAGTCTAATTTCTATTTGCCCAACTGTTGGACTCTTTCTCACCAGGTGGATGTCTCTGTTGTTCTGATAGAAGACGAACTGTATTATTTCTTTGTGGCGTAATATGCTTGGTGATGCACTTTATATTGATTCACTTGGTAAAGTATTCATTCTCTCTCCTAAAAGAATCTTCTATACTGGGGAACCTGGAAATTCGATTGAAGATAATATGTCATCCAGAGGCAAGGTCCAAGACGGGATCAATCCAGAGACTATTATGTTCACATCAGATCAGAAGGAGGATTTTTCTCGCCTATTCAAGCATTAAGACTGCAGAAAGTTGTCATAATCAAGAAATCCATACGTATTCAAGTCTCCTCAACAATGGCAATCATTGGTTTCTTTATTGAATTTTCATTTGCATTCTTGCCTGTTTATTTAAACATTGCTTGCATGTAGAAACTTGTCTATTTTTGAATGAAAATCTTAATGCGACAGGTATGCTTGTCTTGAAGTGTTCTTTCCATTTTTATTCATCCATTTGTTAACACTCTTTAAATGTTTTACTTGCATATTGATGCCAAGTTTCCAATTCTTATGCTTAAGTAAAGATCGGAGATAATCTAAAAACACAAAAAATCTCTAGTTGGTATGCTTTTGAGTAAGACATTCTGACAATGTACATGCCTTGTTTCTATTCCTAAACACCGGAGATATAATGGAGATAAACCCTCGCTAACCCTTCTGAGCCGTTGAAGTAGGAGTTTCTTTTCTGTTCAGAAAAACCCTCATTTTAACCCGGGAGCGGGTAGTGTTCAGTTAATCTGATCAAGTGTTCAAAACACATCAAGAGTGTGCATATAAGGATACAACAATGGTTATCCATCAAAAGGTTGAGGAAAGTAAAAACCACAATGGTTAACCCTCATCTATCAGCAACGTGCATCAACTAACTATATCCCAATGGGTATCTCTCGCAAATTAAGAAGCCGAGACCAGATGACGATACAACAATGGCTATCCATCATCTACCAAAGACTCAGGAAGTCAGGATCACTCCCAACAAATCAGAGACGGCGTACTGATCAACGAATTGTTCAGAACAGAAAATATGAATAAGAAAGAAACAAAAAGCCCCACTAAGTTGAAACTTGAAAACAAGTCTCTTAGGCAAAAGTTAGGGCCTCCCGCTGGACTTTCAAATTGAAATTCAAAAGAATTTGTCTAGGAAAAAGTTAGGGACTGCAAGAAAGAAGATGAAAAGCCTTAAAGGTGATAAAAGGATTACCAATAAAAATCCTCACGAACGAACAAGATCGTGTGACCAGACACCAAAATTAGAAGTTTGTGACTGTCGTGTACAAGAAACTGTAGTGGTTCCTTAATCATCGCAAAATCTTCTCGAGAGATGAATGCTTGTACCGGGTCAACTGAATGTAGGAATGGAGAACATCATGGAGAATGGGTGGGCACCAAATAATTTTGAGCCTTAAATCCTTTTTTCTAAAACTGTGAACCAGGCTACGTTACAACCCTTTCAAAGTCCTAGCTGAAGTACGGGTCAATTCAAAAGCGTGATACAACGAGATAGCATTTAACTGACTCCTAAGAGGTATGCTTAAATATACGTGTTGGCATCATATGATTGCATTATTTTTCATAAAAAAAAGCATTTGCAAATGTTGCTCTATAGCTAGTGACTTGTTCACGACAAAGTTTTGACATCATTTCACTTAATGTTTTTCAAACTTCAAGACTTACATATGTGTTGCATTAGAATATTCATTCTCATAATAAAATAATCTTCTGCATACAAAACATCTGATTGACATCAAGTAAGTTTACATAATGAACAATCGGTAAAGAGCTCAATCTTGTTAGAGAAGAGAGGCTTGAATACCCTATTGAAGGAAGAGTAAGTTTCCACAAGAGAAATGACTTATCCAGAGGCATGTTAACTAGTGATTCCCCTTGGTGCCTCACAGTCTGAGTACCCTTTAGGGATGAAGTTAGCAGATTCCGACAATCTGGGGCATCAAGTCGAGATTTGATCTCTCCGAGGTCAGCCAAATCTTGGGCATTCCCTTAAACCTATCAATCAGATGCTATCACGTTGATAAATCTCTTCAAGCTAATAATAATCAGAGGCTATCATGACGATAAATCTCTAAAAATCTTTTGTCAATCATCTTGGGGAAATTACGTCGAGAAATCTAATCAGAATCCATTCAACCTGGGCAGTTACGTCGAGATTCGACAAATCTCTCCAAGAAAGCTATAATCAATAGCAGTTTATTTTGTGACTCAAAATATTGGGGCAGTCCACCTCATATCTTATTGCGGCACAAATATTCTGGTCTTCTATGCAACACAGATTCTTTCAGAAATCCCACAGATAGGGGCATTCCCTATCCGTACTCGCAAAGTTTTTCAAGCCAATTATGTTTTACAATATGACTATAAGTAAGCTAAAAGTTTCATAACTGTCACCTCGACCTATCCAACGCATGAAGCCTCCTTCATCTGCTATAGACAACTTCAAACGTGATCCCCCAAGTGAATTCATAAAATTCAAAGTCGTCGTTTGACTGGCATGTGCAAGTACACATTCCCCAAGAGCTAAACCGGGGCATTCGTGGAGTTAATCAAGTGCATCCCCAATGGAGCTAAATTGGGGAACTCACAGAGCTAAACCGAGGAATTCGCAGGTGTTCATGCTCATCTTTCATCCCAAGTGATAATTCCCCAATGTGGTGTAAACTCGGGGCATGTACTCGAAGTGATCCACATGGTGTTTAATACCCCTTCCTCGGCATATTCAGTTCTACCATCCTCTCAACGGTTCAGGGTGTAGGAAAGTCAGGCCAGATTATCTCTTCTCCAAAAACACAATTCAGAATTTAGTGGTGTACCTGAAAATTCACTTCGTCAGCAACCCAATCTCTAGTGGAGTCATCGATAATCTTCAGTATCACAAGCTTCCCTATGCAAATTTTTATCACTATCCTCATCAATTCTTGGTACTATAGGCTTCCAGAGGCGATATGTATTGACATCCCTAGTGATGAACAACACTTTCTAATGAGCCTTCGCTTATCCCCATGAAGTCTATTTCTTTTCATTTGCATATAATTATCAGTACATAACATTGCATCCTCAAAAGCGCGTAGCCGATCCATCAGAATGGATTTTTGCGGAAAAATAAATTTAAACATGCATACGAAGCATAAGCCACATTTGGTTCCTTACATGAAAGACCTGATCATTCAAGGACAACGGTACGTCCCCTCAAGAGGATATCGCTTCCAAAATCCCCTACTGGTGACTTGTACCTTGAATTCCCAGCAAAGTCAATATACCTTGTAATCCTAAACCCAATTCTCGTTTGGTAGCCAGTCCCCGTCTGACAAATAATCCAGTCTCCAAACACTCCTCTGTGTCAACTCATAAACATTCATCTGTGTCAGTTCCTCAAACACTTGTTCATGTTTAAACCTATCCTTGATACTCGCCCTTATCTTCTTTCGATACTCATCTGTATTGATGCGAACACTCGTATGTGTTTAACCTTTCTTGATACTCATCTGAATCTTCTTTTGATACTCATCCATATCGCTTCAAACACTCTTCTGTGTCATACTTTCCTTGTATTGGCTTCACGCTATGTTACAAGTCTGATCTCTTCCTTGTATTGGCATCACACTATGTTACAAGTCTGATCTCTTCCTTGTATTAGCATCACGCTACGTTACAAGTCCGATCTCTTCCTTGTATTGGCATCATGCTACGTTACAAGTATGATCTCTTCCTTGTATTAGCATCATGCTAGGTTACAAGTCTGATCTCTTCCTTGTATTGGCATCACGCTATGTTATAAGTTCGATACCTTCCTTGTATTTGTATCATGCTACATTACAAGTCAGATCCCTTCCTTGTATTGGCATTACGCTACGTTACAAGTTTTATCTCTTCCTTATATTGGCATCATGCTATGTTACAAGTATGATCTCTTCCTTGTATTGGCATCATGCTATGTTACAAGTCTGATCTCTTCCTTGTATTGGCATCACGCTATGTTATAAGTTTGATACCTTCCTTATATTTGCATCATGCTACGTTACAAGTCATATCCCTTCCTTGTATTGGCATCACGCTATGTTACAAGTCTTATCTCTTCCTTTTATTGGCATCATGTTATGTTACAAGTCCAATTTCTTCCTTGTATTGGCATTATACTACGTTACAAGTCTGATCTCTTCCTTGTATTGACATCATGCTACGTTACAAGTCCGATCTCTTCCATGTATTGGCATCATGTTATGTTACAAGTACGATCTCTTCCTTATATTAGCATCATGCTACGTTGCAAGCTCGATCTCTTCCTAGTATTGGCATCATGCTACATTACAATTCTAATGTCTTCCTTGTATTGGCATCATGCTACGTTACAAGCTCGATATCTTCCTTGTATTGGAATCACGCCATGTTACAAGTCTTCTATGTCCCTGTGTTTACATCATGCTACCTTCGAACACTCATCGTGCCAGCTTCTAAACACTCATCATGTCAGCTTCTAAACACTCGTCGTGTCAACTTCTAAACACTCGTTGTGTCAATTTCTAAACACTCGTCGTGTTCTGATCGATATCCTTTTTTGGTTATCGTGTCCTGGTCGATACCCCTCCTATAAATCATCGTGTCCTGATCAGTGTTTCCCTCTCAGACATCATGTCCTGATCAATGTATACCTTTCAATCATTGTGTCCTGATCGATACTCTCTTGCGAATCATCGTGTCATGATCGATGTTTCCCTCTCAATCATCGTGTCCTGATCGATGTACTCTGATGTTGTCGTATCCTGATCGACGTATACCTCTAGTTTAGTCCCACCTCTTTTAAATTCCCCAACGTATGTTGCAAAAATAATACTCATTACCACTATCTTTCAAAACAAATTTTTGACATTGGTATTTAATCATCTTCTACCTCGAACTTCCGAAAGGCACGCACCAATCATACTTTCAGGTTTAAGACGATTAAACAGGGGGAGCTGTAATACCCTAAATTTGTCCTACCCTTTCACTTTTATCTTCCTTATGCATCTCACATTTTTCTCATGTATATAACCTTCATTTGGGCAGCTAACGCCTCATGCATCATTCATCAATAAATTTAGCATGGCATAAATGTTCATGAACAGGGTTAGGGTTTTATCAACTAACTGAGGTGTATATGTTCAATAAAGCTTGATTCTTCTGGTTATTTTTCAAGACAGTGAAATTGTGGAATTAAGATTTTATGTTCATGGATGTTGCAAATCTTTTCTTCATCAAGCTACAACGTCATCCTCCATCAAGAATTCATAAAACACAAATGGATTAGGGTGCCACATCTTCTATGTGTGAATTTGTAATATCTATCGACTGAGGTTCATTGAGCTTCGTATTACATTTATTTCTATACTTCAAGGCGCCCTCAATGCATTGTTGTTATCCATAAAGTCAAGATATAGTATGGATTGGATTGAAAAATCAAAGCCATGGTACATAAGATGAAGTTGTGAGTTCATTGAGTTTAAAACGTCATCATTCTTTCAAACACTTGTTGCTTAAATTAAAAGTTAACTAGGATTTCAAGAGAAATGAGATGCCAATTTGGATGCATTGAAACTTCTAATTGTTCTCAAGATTAATATTGGTTCAAGATCTCAATTTCATGATTTATCAATGGTTGATTCAAGATAATATTGAAAGATTCACATATTTCAAGTTGCCATCTTCAAGGTCACTTAACTCATCTCCCATTATTCAAATCTAAGCATGACATATAAATGGATTCAGATTCAATTCTTTATGAGATATAAAATTGAATTCAAGTTTGAAGTGAGGCGCCCCATGATAAAGTTCAACGTAAATTTGGAAAAGTTAACTTTTGGCCGAAGTTCCATTTAAATTTATGATTGTTTCATTAAAGTTACAAGCATAATGGTGGGAAAGTAATTCAAATTTGAAATCAAAGGCTTCATTATAAAAAACAACATTTCAAAGAATGGTAGATCATTCAAGTTCAGATCACAAAGCTAAATTTCAAATACATACAACATCTAAGTTACATCCAATTACATTCACAATTACACAAAATATTTGGTTGTAAGCCTAATCATAAACCTATTCTTTAAGTATTCAAGTTGTTTCGTTCATCTTCATGATTTAACCTTCTCTTGCTCCCTTCAAAAGTTTTCCCGAAGCTCCAAGAGATAATTGAATCATGTTAAGACAGCCATGTACAAATTCGATCGCCAAATTCCAATCAGTCACAAAACTTGTTGCACCAAATAAACAACCTGCATAAATAAACAGATGCATTGCCCTGCATTAATACAAAAGTGGCGAGTAGTCCTGCACATTCATAAAACCTTTGCCAATTTTACTTTGAAACCTGCACATATTCCAATCCAAACCATTCAAGCCAGCATAATGCAATACATGAGTACTCCAACCTATTCACCACTTAACACCTAATTGTAATCACCAACCTTTAGTACTAATTCACAAACCTGCATAATATCTGATTGGAGCCAATACTAAACATGTTTAGTTAAAATCCAGCACACCAAATGAAAACAGTAACCTAACTAATTTTCCACCTATTTCTTAACAGAAATAACCAACCCCGTAACAGAAAACCAACAGAATCCAAAACTAATCCCCTAACCATATTATAACCACCTAACAGCCCCAGTGGTTTCAAAAACAGAAATAATTGTGATAGTTAACAAACTAACCCATAACCTTCGCACCAACTACTCCCTTTAACTTCCCAACTTTCCAACTGAATTAAACTAATAGCTCTAACTAAATATTTTCCTAACATCTCCTAATAACCTCTAATTGCATCTAACATAAAATTCTCAATAACAAAAAAAATAGAAACTCCTAACAGAATAGAATTCCCAACTAACTCCCTAATATCTTCTAAACTCCTAACTGTCATAACCACATAACAACAATGCAAACAGACAAAAAGAGAATATCTTCTAACAACTCTCTAACATTTCTAACTATCTTTCTAACAAACTTCAAAAAAGGAGCTAGCAGAATTCATAAGAGAAGAAGGAGAGAAATTCAGTTACAGAATAACCGAAAGATTCACAGTGAAAACCAGAAAACTCACCTTTCAACCTCTCTCTCAGAACCTCATCAAGATTCCTGCAACGCAAAAAAATTCCTAGCTCTTCATCCCTGCAACCTTTCTGGATCTTTCTTCATTTCTCCATCACGATAACTGAGTTAAATTTCTGCAAATCCGTCATCAATTTTCTACAACTTCATCACAGCGGCAGCTTAATACCTTTATCTGTACCTCTGTGCAGTACTTCATCTTCGGAAGGTTATTTATCACCTCACATCAAGGTCGTCTTCATCTATTCCTCACTACTCTGCAACGTCAAAAATAAACGTGATCCCATCCGATACGAAACAATCAGAATCAGAAAAAGTATAGGAAGAAAGCGGAAACGTGAAATCAAACGTACCTGGATTGATTCATCTGGATTTCCCAAAGAAGAAGGTCCTCTGATTTTCTTATCGTCTTTATCATTTCGAAGAACCATCGGTGGTACCCCGATCGGTACGTGTTTCATTTTGTATGCAATTTTGTTTTCTGCTGAGTTTGAGTCGAGGACAAGGGAGAATGGGATGGAGCTTCGAAGCATGGAACGGTAGTGCCATGGTGTCGTCATTGTGATGAATGACCGAGAAAAAGAAGAAGTTAAAGAAAATAGGGATGGAGGGGATTGAGGTGCGAGACGGAGGCGGTGTCCTTGATGTCGTCACGCTGGCGTTAAGGTTGAAGAGGAAGCGAAGGCGGTGAGGGTGAGCAGAGAGATAACGCCGCTGTAAAGAGAAGGGGAAAGAAAGAGTTTGTGCTTCACGAAGAAAATGAAGGGCCACAATAAATTTAACCCTAGCTCTTCTCTATGGTAATATTCCCCTAGGCCCTCTTGAATTGTTGTAATCCCATGTATTTTTTGGAATGCTTGAAATCTGACTAGCAAAAGAAATTCTTGGTGGATCTAGATTTGTTGGGTCTTAGAATCTAGCTTTAGGATTTTGCTGCAGCATACTTACTGTCTGTGGTTTGCACCCCCTGGCCCTCTTAATCTTCTCTTCATCACCTTTTAGTTTTTTTACTTTCTTTTTCATAATTTTGTAGTAGAAATACATGATAAAACAATAAAAAGATGTTAATATAACTCTTTGGAATTTTTTTTTGAATTTTGATTAGAGTTTTATTATCATTTTTATGTTTGGTAATCATTTGGTTGTCATTTTTGTTGAGAGTTTGTGACAATATTGAGGCAAATCTTCTACGATATGGAATGCTTGGAGACTAATTCTTTGATCACTCGTGTGAAGCAGCTTATGTATAATTTTATTATTGATTATGTGATTATGAAGAGGTAACGAACCTTCTCCATTCGGTATCATCACAATTTAATTTTATTCCTCACTTCCGCATTTTATCGCATTTCTTTACTGCTTTTCTAGATATCATGAGAAGTAGGACTTTACTGCTTTATGATGCCATGAGAATTATAATAGAGATGTATGATAGGGGTCTCTGTTGCTGATCATGTAAGGAACCCCTTTGGTTTATTTAAAGACCCGTTTAGGGCAATTACGCATTGTGTGCATTTTGTTTGCTACTTGTGTATGGTTTGTTTAAAACCTTGCCTTTGAGTAGTGTTGTACCCCAAAATTTGCCCTCCCATATTCTTCAAGATTTTTCAAGATCAATCTTCAAATGATTCAACATCCCTCAAGGGTTGCACAGTCCAATTGCCTCCTAAGCCAGTCAAAATTAGGGTTTTGGTTCTTGCAAAGAAGGTGAGGTTTTCAAGGGTCCAATCAAGTCCCATAGGCCCATATACATTGTCAAGCATCTACATGCCAAGTTGCAAGTCTCACAGCACCAAGTTGTACAGTCAAAAGCCCTATTTGGTTCACAATCAACTGTAGGGGTAAAATGGTCATTTGGAAGTCAAAAGTCAAAAATTTTGGTCAACATATTATTTTGAAGCCACAATCATCATTTGATCAAGTCTTGATCATGATTCCACAAGCATGGCTCAAAAATCATCAAGATGCCAAAAGTTTCTATTTTTGGACAGCTGAAAAGTCAACTGTAACTTGACCAGGGCATAACTTTTTCATGGTTCATTATAAAAATTCCATCCAATGCTCATTTTGAAGGGGATGACATTTCCTACAACTCATCTTCACACTCCAAGTCCAAGAAATGCTCTCACAAAAAGTTATCAATTTCTACATTATAGGTCAATTTCAAAAGTCAACAAAAAGGCACTTTAAGTCAAAGACCATAACTTGAGATTGGTAAATCAAAATGACATGGGACTAAAGGAATTGGTTAGAGGACTTCAAGATCTTTCCAAAATGTCCAAGAACATGTTCATATGATCAAAATTGAGCAAGATATGCATTTGAGAAGTTGGGAAATTTTTGGGAATTTGCAAAAGACAACTTTGCCCAAAACACTTCATTTTTGCTAATGGGCCCCAAATTCCTTCTTGAATCTTTACCCAAGGCTTATGCACGACCCATTGAGATTAATTTGAATTATTTTCTTATTTTTATTAATTATTTGGATTTTTAATTGATTAATAATTCATTTAATTAATTTAATTGTAGGAAAATGCCAAGATATGTTTTTCAAATCTTTTGTGAAGCAAATAAGATCAGGGCAAGCTGGAAATTTCGTGCATCCATCAAAGAGGAAAAAATATCCAATTTTGGCAAGGTTTTTCAATCAAAAAATATTGAAAAATATTTGATTGGAAATCAAAGATGCAAAACATTATTCCATGGATCTTTGACCTAGTTTGTACCCTAATTCCCTTCCACTATATGTACTGAAGCAAACCCTAAAGCCTTGGACGTGCAAGCTGCTGCAAAACACCATAACCAAATTCCAAAAAATCAAGAAAAAGTTGAAAACTGAAATCAGCCTTCCAGCACAATTCAAGGCCTTTTCTTGATTCAAACACGTTGCTAGCATACTCAGAAACAATTTGCAATCGAAACCAAGCCTTAACACTCAAAGAATCACTCGCTTCAGTCACACGGTTTGCTTAATTTTTCTAGAATCAAAACTCAAGTTTTATGCATCATTAACATGATATAATTGTTGCTTTGCATTGCTATGACCTTTCTGAAGCTGATGATATAGGTTAATTGTATTATGGTGCCCTAAAACGTGAACTACCATGGACGAATTCTAGGGTTTCAAAGCTTCCAATTGAGGGCTTTACAGCATAAGCAAAATTAGACCTCAAAACGCACATGGTTGAAACCGTCTGAATGAGACGAAGACATTGCAACCCTCGCGCCCTATTTATATAACGCGTACATCTAATCGTTATTTTTGCATTTTGCAGTTTGTGGGGGTTAAAAACCCCCGCTATTTGTTTGTTCTTTCTTACAGGCCAACGAAGAAGATGATGTGCTGGAAGCATATGGTTGGAGCATTCAAACAAATGCGCGCCTTTTTTAATTTCCAAGCATAATTGATGTTTTTTATATATTATTTTCACTATCCATCATATTAACAAATGCATGCGAGTGGAGTAATGGTTGGTGCGCTGGACGTTCATCATTGGGACCTGGGTTCGATTCCCAAGTCCCCCAAATTCCTTGTTCATATTTTTCCAATATAATCATATGCATGCATTCTCTAAATATCCCACCATGGACTCCAGCGCTCAGCTTGCCAAGTGTCTCAAAAGGCAGATCCAAAGGCTAAAGGGTGATCCACACCACGCTCCAAGTCAAAGCAAGCACAGGCAATTCCAGAAGTCAACAAGGCTTGTGCTATTGGGCCAGAATTTCTAAATCAAACCTCCACATTGGGCCATCAACCCCCCCCCCCCTGGTTTACTATCTTTTTTTATTTTCTTTTTGTTTCCTTTTATTTTCTTTAATAATAATTATTATTATTTAATTAACTAACAAATTAATATTTTTTAATAAATTCAGAGAATAAAAAATGTGAATATTTTTATTAATTATTACTATTTTTATTTATTAATTTATTTTGTAAATAAATTCTAATTAATCAACTTAGTTTAATTTAGGTTTAATTTTAACCTTTTTCACAATAAATAAAATTAGCTTAGAATTAGGGTTTTGTTTACTAACTTTTTA
The DNA here is from genome assembly GCA_948472305.1 of Vicia faba. Taxonomy (NCBI): domain Eukaryota; kingdom Viridiplantae; phylum Streptophyta; class Magnoliopsida; order Fabales; family Fabaceae; genus Vicia; species Vicia faba. Next base: position 80,455,701 of record OX451740.1, on the reverse strand, counting down.
ATTCCTTTAGTTTATTAAAACTTAAAAAAACACAAAAAACATTTTTTTCCTTTTAATTAAATAATTAATTAGTACTAGGTTTAATATTTCATTTAATTACAAAAAAGGACCAACTTCACTTTCTTTTCTAAAAAAGGGTCAAAACCCTAAGGACGTCCCGATTTAATTTTCTTTCGCATTTTAATTCTTATTTTTGATTATTATGTATCTGCTCAAAGCATGTAATAGTAATTAGGATTTACCGCTTTCTTTACTTTCTGCACTTTATTTCAAAACGGGTTTTTGTTTTTGGTGATGTATAGACCCGCGCCTTGTAATAGCGTAGATTCATATTTCCGCACTTTATTTTCCGCACTCTTAACTGTTAAAAATGCATGAAAGACTTGTATGAATAATAAAATCAACCCATAGCTCACAAATGCATGTTCAAAGACAATTAAACTGAAAAACAACACACATGCACATGCCACTCCTAGGGTACGCCTCACTCGTTTCCTCGAACGTGGTTGTCAAGTATAAGGTGTTTTAGAGGTCGCCCTCCTGTCTAAGATCCAGTTGCCTCGAAACGGTTGCCTCGGATAAAAAAGGATCTAGGACATTAGGGTTACTTCTAAGGTGTCCTACTATTGCTTTGGTGACCACATGTCCCTTTAATCGAATTGACCCGAATACCTCCAACGACGGTGCTACCTACTTCTCAATAGTGGGATAGCACTATCTAAAGGACTCTTACACAGCCTAATTCCTTAGAGTAGGTAGATTCTCATGGGTACTTGCTCTTTTCAAACAAACAAACATCTTTTCACACTTACACTTTCAAAAAGTTTTCAAACAAAACATTTCATACACTCTTGAGGACAGATACAAGAGTTACATAGAAATTTTTCAAACGAAACTTTTTTCAAAACCCACACACACACTTGAAAAGCAAACAATTTTTGAAAACATAAGAGCAAGTACCTAAGAGCCCATGGATAACCATGGATAGAAAGGGTGCTAACACCTTCCCTTTCTATAAATCTACCTCCCGAACCGAGAGACATCTCAAAGAAGGAATTTTGTTGTGCTTTTGTCCTTTCCATGTTGGAGAACATAAAAGACGGTGGCGACTCTTGCTTACCGCGACATTTTGCGAACCAGCTTTAAACAGTAAGTTCTATTTCCACCGATCACAAGTAGGTATACTGCAGGTGTGTTTATATTTGGGCCCACATTATTCCACCATCCCTTATTGAAGTCCTTAAAAGGAGGCGAGCGGGGAGGGTTTGCAATCAACCCCCACAATTTTGTATGTGTCATCCTTAGCTCGTGACGCACCATGATGCTTCAGAGTTGTGCCTACTCTTGTATATAGAGTCTTCAAGTGGGGAAGGGTTCTGCAATAGAACCCTCACGCTTTGTCAGGAGTTCGCATTGACCGATGTTGATACCCCGTGATTGTCCATATTGTCTTCTGTCGCCTACCTCGATCTTCTATATCTTGGTTAGGTGTTCAGTCGCTTTGGACATCACATTTTGTTTTTTCATCTCACTCCCGCTTGTTTGTCTCGGGTGATATGCTCCCCTTGGCTAAAGCATTTCTCTTATTTTCCTTACTCTTTTATGTGTGTGCTTCATCAAGCTTGATTGATGTATCCTTGTACATACCATGCTCCCTTAGGACGTGATTGCTCCGTTCGGACGTAAGTTAGATCTTAGGTTGCAAACCATGCATGTTAACATTAGGTAGATGTTTCCCATGTGTTAATCCAGATCTTAGGACAACCATTGTATGATAACATTAGGTTAGAAATAGGCTAGTCCCACGTAGACTCTTTTCTCCCCTTTTTCAAGGTAACATAACACAAACAAATCAAATGTGGCATCTTGCCTTGAGGACGTAACTCGAAACCATTTTCAAGCAAGGACATGATTAATTTACTTCTATGCCAACTCATAAGTCTCTAAAGGTCGAGCTACGGCAGAAGACGGAATTAACATTGTCTATAAAAAACACAAAATAAACAAAAACATGTTGGCCAAACTATGGTAGCTCCGATTCCTCAAAAAGGATACGTAGGCATTGGGGTAGGGCCCAAGCGAGTACAACTTTATTTTCCCTACATTCTTTTCTCATTTCTTTTGCATGCATTCTTCCTTAGCAGTAAACTGTAAGCATAGTTTAAAACACACCCATAAGATAGATAACAAGAGCGGATACCATAGAGTACTACGGGTGTGTAGGGTGTTAATACCTTCCCTTCGCGTAACAGACTCCCTTACCCGATGTCTCGGTCGCAAGATCATGACTTCTACATTCTCAGGTTTTCTCGATGTTTACCTTTCCCTTCTTGTGGGATAAAAGACGTTCGATTCGACTGCATTGTTTGATAATTTTCAACCGGTTGTTTCAACATGGAAAAGATACATTGAATTAAAATAACCACTATTCTCCCTAACAACTTTGAACTCCTGAGCATAGGCTTCAGTTGAAGTGTGATTAGAATCTGAGAAGATTGTTGCTTCAATGATCATGTCTTGTCTATTGCAGTTACTTACCAAGAAATCTCTACCTTTTTCCTAGGTTGCCCTTGCGGGTTTTCAACCTACTGGGAAAATTTATTTTGTTTGTGTCTCTAACTTTTTCTTAGACTGCCCTTTCGGGTTTTTAGCCTACCGACACACTCTTTTTTCCTAAGCCACCCTTTCACGTTTTCAACTTAGCGAGCTCTTCTTTTATTTATTTAGGCAAAGTATTTCTTGACTATGTCAACATTCATAGGACGTCAGAACTCTTCACGGTCCATAGTTTCAAGAATCAATGCACCACCAGAGAAAGGCTTTCTTGACAACATATGGGCCTTCATAATTGGTAGTCCACTTGCCCCTAGAATCAGCGTTAAAATATATGATCTTTCTGAGACTGAGGGTCTCCTTCTCTGAATTCACGAAGCTTGACCTTCTTATCAAAAGCTTTATTCATTATTTTCTGATATAACTAACCATGACACAAGGCCGTCATTCTCTTTTCCTAAATCAAATTCAACTGGTCAAACCTGTTCCGGACCCATTCAGCCTCTAACAACTTGGTTTCCATTATTACACGCAAAGAGGGAATCTCAACTTCAATTGGGAGAACTACTTCCATACCATACACAAGAGAGAACGGGGTTGGCCCTGTTGAATTATGGACGAATATACGATACCCATGCAAAGAAAAAGGGAGCATCTCATGCTAATCCTTATAGGTAACAACCATCTTCTGGATGATCTTATTAATGTTTTTCTTATCCGCTTCAACAACCCCATTCATATTAGGCCTGTAAGGAGAACATTTGTGATGAGCAATCTTGAATTCTTCACAAAGTTCTGTCATCATCTTATTATTCAAATTTGAGCTGTTATCAGTGAACATCCTACTTGGTACACCATACCAACATATACGATTGTTCTTGATAAGGCATACTACCACTTGCTTGGTGACATTAGCATAAGAAGCTACTTTCACCACATGGTGAAGTAGTCAATTGCCACTAAAATGAAACATTGTACATTCGACACCTTGGGTTCAATCATTCCAATCATATCAACACCCCACATAGAAAAAGGCCATGGGGAAGAAATAACATTGAGAAGCGTTTGAGGCACATGAATCTTGTTAGCATAAATCTGACACTTATGGAACTTCTTCATAAATTTGTAACAGTCAGATTTCATTGTCAGCCAATAGTAACCTGCCCTAAGCATCTTCTTTGTAATCGAATGTCCATTGGCATGGGTACCAAATGAACCTTCATAGATCTCATGCATCAACATGTCTGCTTTATGTCTATCCAAGCATCTGAGCAAGACCATGTCGTAATTTCTTTTGTATAACACATCTTCATTGAGGAAAAAGCCACCTGTCAACCTTCTTAATGTCTTTCTATCTTTGTTCGATGCACCAACCGAATATTCTTGATTCTGAAGGAAATGCTTGATATCATAATACCAAGGTTTTTCATCTAATATCCCCTCTATAGCAAACATATGAGCTGGTCTATTAAGACATCGACCTATAATCCGAGATGCATCATTCCAAGCATTCACTTGATACATGGAAGCCAAAGTGGCTAAAGCACTTGCCATCTAATTCTCATCTCTATTGAAGAAAGGTAATAATCTTCTTGCATAATATTTGTGGGGAATCAAGCCAATGTGACGAGTCTCCCATTCTCCTTTGATATGATTTATTATCAAAGCTAAATCATCATATACATCAAGAATTTTGATTATGAGATCTATAGCCTCTTGAAGACCCATAATACAAGCTTCATACTCCGCCATGATATTGGTACAATCAAATGTCATCCTTGCATTGAAAGGGATATGTGACCCATGGGGAGTCATAATCACGGAACCAATTCCTTTTCTATAAACTATTACAGCTCCATCAAACACCATACCCCAACAGGATTCAGGGTCAGGACCTTCCTCAGGCAAAGGTTCATCAAAATCTTTTAATTTCAAAAACATCACATCATCATTAGGTAAATCATACTTAATAGACTAATAATCGTTAACCAGTTGGTGAGAAAGGTACTCTTCCAACACACAGCCTTTAATAGCCTTCTGAGTACGTATTCAATATCATATTCAGACAACAACATCTACCAACGGGAAATTCTTCTAGTAAGAGCGGGCTTTTCAGAAATCAACTTAATTGGATCCATTTTGGAAATTAACCAAGTAGTGTGATTCAACATATATTGTCGTAATCGACTTGTCGTCCAGGACAAATCACAACATATTGTGACTCGCATTAAGTGAAATTCTTGCGCAAACAATAAATTGAATATTCCTTTCTTCATGTTTCATCTTGTTGTCCCAAAATACAGTCCATGGAATTATCTAACACAGTCAGATACATAATCAATGGCCTTCCTTCAACAGGAGGGAGCAAGATATGAGGCTTAAGCGAATACTCTTTAATGCTTTCAAATGCTCTTTGGCAATCATAGGTCCCCACACAACCTTGATCCTTCTTCAACAGCTTGAAGATTGGTTCACATGTTGCAGACATGTGGGAGATAAATCTGGAAATATAATTTAAACGTCCAAGAAAGCCTCTAACTTGCTTTTCAGTTCTTGGTGCGGGCATTTCCTGAATTACATTAACTTTATCAGGATCAACTTTAATTCCTTTTTGGATAACAATGAAACCTAACAACTTTCTTGAACGAACACCAAAAGTACACTTATTTGGATTCAAACAAAGACGATACTTCCTCAAACGCTGAAATAGTTACAATAAGTCTTCTATGTGCCCTTCCTCAGTATGAGATTTTGCAATCATATCATCCACATATACTTCAATTTCCTTATGCATCATATCACAAAATATGGTTGTCATATCCCTCTGGTACGTTGCACCAGCGTTCTTCAACCCGAGGGGCATCACTCTGTAACAGAATGTTCCCCATGGTGTGATAAACATTGTTTTTTCCATGTCCTCAGTAGCCATCCTAATTTGATTGTATCAGGAAAATCCGTCTGTGAATGAGAACACTTTGAATTTTGTTGTGCTATCAACCAACATATCAATAAATGGAATTGGGAAATCATCTTTTTGACTTGCTTTATTTAAATCTCTATAATCAACGCACGCACAGACTTTTCCGTCTTTCCTTGGTACTGGATACATATTGAAAACACACTGTAGATAAACGGATGTTACAAGAAAACTAGCATCAATATGCTTCAAAACCTCTTCTTTAATCTTCACTTCCATGTCGGGATGAGTTCTTCGCAGCTTCTACTTAATTGGTGAACCTTATGGCTTTAGCGGTAAATAATGGTCCATAATATTAGTGTCTGAACCAGGCATGTCTTGGTTAGACCAAGCAAAGATATCCATATACTCTTTCATTAACTCAATAAACCTGCTCTTCACATTGGGATGAAGCAGTGTCCCAATCTTGACTTCTTTCGAATCTTCTTTGAAACCCAAGTTAATCGTCTTCAACGGCTATTTTTACAGTTGAATGGTATTTTTCTTGCGCTCAAGCAACCGTGAAACCTCTTCTAGGATTACATCATATTCTTCTTCTTTATCCACATACACATGATATTCAAAGTTGGGAGAGGGTGCAGGGTCATTGCACTCAACAGGTTTTTCAATTAATCTGCACATATGATTTACGATTTATTTTAAAAACTGACACAAGTAACATGTGATTATGCAGATTTATTTACAATTATTATTTTATTTTGGAAGGTTTTTTTATTACCATTTTCCAAGAAAAAGAAGAAAATAAAGTCACAATTTTAGAAATCAAAAACAACTTTTATTAATGATTTTAAAATTCAAAACAACAGACACACCCACACAACATCATTACTTTCACCTTGGGTAGAGTGAAAGATTTTTGAAAAGACAGACAAAAAACAAATTACTTTGAAATATGAATGCAATAAGGAACATCAATAGTGATCTAATTATGGATTATGGCTCCATGTGTCACAAAGATCTGTATCTCTTGCTTTGACTCATCTTCGAGAATAGCATTGTTCCTTGGACTTGTCAGATGGAGATATCCTGCATTGTGAAAGATGTCTTGATATTTACTTAGAGCGGACTTCAGCTTTACAACATCCTTTTTCACGAAGAACCCCAAACCAGTCCCATTTCTTTTCACAGGTGGATTAATAACCTTCCCCCACACCTTGCTAGGGCCTTTCTGCACTACCTGTTGCGCATCCTTAAATGAGGTGATAATATCTGTATTCTTCATTATATTATCAATAGACAAAGCTTGGAACTGAGTTCTAACCACGGCTTCATCAGCTTATACAATGATAAAGGAAGACAAGTGAGATATTAACAGAGCTTGCTCACCATTCATAATGACTCATTTTCCTTAACGAACAAATTTCAGCTTCTTATGTAAAGTTAAAGTAATAGCTCACGCTTCATAGATCTGGGGTCGTCCCAATAAACAACCATATGATGGGACAATACCTATATCCTAGAAGGTGATTTGGAATAAGTGCAGACCTATGTGAATAGGTAAATCCACCTCTCCAATGACATATTTTCTCGAACCATCAAAAGCTTTCACTATAATTCCACTAGGGCGCATAAGAGTTCCCTGGTACTTAAGCTTCATGAGATTGCTTCTCGGTATGACATTCAAAGAAGATCCATTGTCTATCAGTACATTGGACAAAGATTCTTTCTTAAAATTCATAGATATATGCATAACAAGGTTATGGTTTCTCCCTTCATCAAGAAATTCCTCATCACAAAAGCTCAGATTATTACAAGTTGTAATATTCTCCACTACACTGTTGAACTGATTTAGAGACATATCACTTTCAACAAAAGCATGATCAACCACCGTCATTTGAGATTCCCGATGAGTAAAAGAGTTCATCAAGAAGTATAAAATGGAAATCTTAGATGGAGTCTGCAACAACTGATCTACAATCTTATAATCACTCATCTTGATGATTTTTAGCAGATCATCGACATCTATTTCCAAGGCAGCGCCACTAAATTCTCCTACCACTTTCTTAAGTCCAACATTCTCAACAACCTTTTTACCATAATTAACATCTCCTAGAAAGGTAGGGGCGAAGACACAACCACTGCAAGTTACCCGACTAGCTTCAGCAATATTCTCCACATGGGACAGGTTGGATAGTAATTTCCACACCATCTTTCAAGTAGTTGCATTGTACTTATAAGGCACAACTTTGTCTGATTCATATGAGATAGGACATGACAGACAAATAACCACGAGAACAACAGTAAGATTGTTGTGGTACGCAATCTCTATAGGAGAGGGAACACCAAAATATGCCACAAAAATATTCACCCTTGCTTCTTTGGCATACTCAGGAATCGCATAATCATTATCTGAAAATATACCCTTATCAGAAGAAAATACCTCATCAGTAAAACATACTCATCATCAGACATGGCCTTAACAGAGTAGTCTTCAATTATATTAACTCCATTATAATCATCTTTGTTACCTGTGACTCTGATAGTACCATTATCTAACGGAAATTGAACACCTCTTCTTACAACAGAACAACCATGGGAATCCCTACAGTAGATCTGACATGACCCATAATGATGTACCTCCTGGCCATCCATGTGACAAAATGTGGCATGCAACTGTACCAGATCATCATCCATATAGTTTACATCAAAAAACTAGAATTCGCTGGGACAACCATAAAACATATTCACCTTTTCCTCATATTCACCCCTTGGTCTAATTATGTGGATAAATCCTTCATCCATAACTTCTTGAAGATCAGCTCTCACTTTATCACATCCATGAACGTATGTACTGCAGATACTACAAGCGACATGGTCATGTGTATAATAGTTGAACTCACAAGGATCAACATGCATCTTCACTAAATCACCTCTGACCAGCTTAATATCAAAAATCCTGAAGTCCCCAGAACAACCAACAACCATATTTACAGCACTTCCACCTCCATGTTTGGGTAGTGGATTATCCTTCACATTGGGAGCAATGTCTTTAAAATACAGAAGACTAGATCTTACCATTTTCTGCACTTCAGACTTCAACGTGTAATAGTTTTGAATGTTATGACCGGGGCTCCTTGATGAAAAGCACAAGTCTTCTCAGCTTTATAGTACCATGGTAAAGTTGAGGGTATAACAGGGGAAGGCCTAGTTTGCATCGATTTATTTTAAATCAAAGCCGAAAGCAATTCTGCATAACTCATCGGAATAGGATCAAAAATCTATCTCTTCTGACCTTGCCCTTGATTACCTTGAGGAGGTGCTCTCTGATAGGCAAAAGAAGTCGGAGCTACATTGACAACCGGGGTTACTGAAGCAACTTGTTATTGATGATGGTGACGTCTTCTTGGAGGTCTAACCCTTCTTTCTTCAACAACAACATTTGTTTCACTTTCTTTATTTTTAGAATACCCATATGATGATTTTCTTGTTCCACTAGAACCTTCATCTTTTGTCATTTATTCTTCCCTGACGGCTTCCTCTAGACGGACACCCATACTTACCATCTTTGTGAAATCACTCGATGCACTCGCAACCATTCTTTCATAGTAAAATGAACCAAGGGTTTTTAGGAAGACCTTAGTCATTTCTTGCTCTCCCATTGGGGGTAACACTTGGGCAGCAACTTCGTGCTAACGTTGCGCATACTCTTTGAATGAGACCTTATCCTTCTAAGTCCTTGCTCTCAATTGGTCACATTTATGTGCCATAAACATATTGTACTTATAATTCTTCATGATAGGTTCTCCTAAGTCATTAAATGTGCGGGTGTTGCTACTGTCCAATCCCATATACCATTTTGAGGAAGCATCAGTTAAACTATCCTCGAAGAAATGAATGAGCAGGCGTTGGTCATCAGTATAAGCTGACATCCTTCTGATATACATCACCAGGTGGTCACGAAGACAAGAGTTTCCCTTGTATTTCTCAAACTTTGGAACCTTAAACTTTGCTGGTACTTTCACATTAGGAACTAAACAAGGATCACTAACATTTTTCCAGAATAACTCTTTCCCTCGGAGAGCCTTCAATTCTTTCTGCATTTCAATGATTTGATCCTGAAAGTCATCCATTCGGCCATAAAAGCCCAAACTTTAACTTGGTGGAGAAGCAGGATGATAAACTTCATCATTAATAACCGGTATAGCATTCATCGTAGGAGGTGTAACATGATGAATCTCATTATTAGCAATAGGAGTAATGTGCACCATAGGAGGTGCAGAAATAACAGCAGTTTGAACAAATGGAGTAACTTGAGCAGCAAGATTATAACCTTCTGGCATAAAAGTCTCAAGCATTCCCCATGGGTAACCGCGAGGTATACGGTATTGAGTAGCAGTAATTGGAGTAACAAAGACGGGAACTGAAATAACTATGAAATAACAGTTGTCTGTTGTGGTTGAGTAGCATGAGGAGATAGAGGAGGAGGAGGTGGTGGTTGATTCTGAGTAGCCACCAACGACTCCACCAAAGTATTCAGACTAGCCATACCGGCTCTCAAAGCAGTGACTTCTTCGCGCAACTCACGATTCTCTTGTTCAAGATTTCGCATCTTCTTTCTAGATTTAGCCTAAGTATTATAGCGATGATAGAGTTTGTTGACTGAATGAAGCATAGAAACAATTAAGACACCTGGGAATGAACAGGATTGCAAAAAATATGTGCAAAATGATGCATGATATGCAATGCATATGGTTTATTTTGTTTACTTAAGGAACTCAAAGAATCATAAACAAATGCAAATATTAAAGTACTAACGCATTTGGAAATACTGAAAACTCTCATTTTAATAATAATTTTGTAATGGATTACAACTTTTAGTACAAGTATCAATAATCCTAAGTACAAGAGAATAAAGATAGAATCTAAAAATCCTAAGGAGCCAAAGTTGATGAAGATCTCTCCACACGCTCACGCTTTCCCCCATGTCTTGTAATCTGAGCCTTCAACTGCTTGCTCTCTTCTGCATACTTGTCGGCGATTATGTTTCATCCACCAGAATTAGAAAATAGGTGACCAGGACCGGGATGAACTCTAGAAGAAAATAAATCCTCTTGCTTGTCCATCATCTCCATAACATGACTCTCAAGAATCTCAATCAAGTCATCATTCTCTTTCAATTTCATTGAGTAGGAAACCTCCAAAGTCTGGTACTTATTCTTCCATACTTCCTTCTCTTGATGCATCCTAACCAAGGCAAGTTTAAGTTCTTCCACATCATCTAAGAGAGGAGGAGTAGTCCTTATAAATATATTTGATAAAGGTTCTTCAAGAGAATAAGGCATCTTCAACTGAATTTCCCTTGCTTGTACCCAATAGAGATGAGGCTCTAAGGAAACAGCTCCTCTTGGTCCCAAGTATTTTCTACCCTTTCTATGAATATGGCGCCAAGCCTTTTCAATCGCTTCTTTAGCCACCATGTGATCTTCTCCTTCTTTTAGAAAGAAACCACCCATATTAATGATATTTGGCTTGTCTCTCATTGGATATTCATGTTGATAACGTGCAAGAACGGGCTTGTAGTTAATTCCTCCCTTTGTACCAAGAAGAGGCACATTGGGGAAACTACCACAACTATCAATAATCTTCACATCATAATAAAGCTTGATGATACCAATCAATGTCAAAATGAGTGAGAGCCATAATCTTTGGGGCCAAACGTGGTTCCTTTTTGATATCCCAAAAAGAAATAGTCTGAGGTAAGCAACAATTCGAAGATGGAATAATAAGTATCTTCTAGCAGCGTAGAGACTGGATTCCCAATCAGAAAGACGCTAATGGCATTAACATCCACAAATTTGTCAATGTTTGGAAACAAGAACAACCCATAAGAAAGAAAAGCAAAGATATCTACAAAGGCAATTGTACTCTTCATTTTGAAGAAGTAACGAGCTTTCTCCAATAGAAACTGAGCAGATAAACCTCCGATTCCCCATTTGGTAGTCATGTTAGCCTCAATCTCAGACTTCTTCAAGTGAGTCATGGTAGCAATATCATGAGACTTACGCTTTCCTTCTAAGCCGGTGAAAGGAACACAATCAGTAATAGGTAAACCTAGTAAGTAAGAATACTTCTCCAATATGGACATCGACTGATAATAAGGAAAATTAAAACAATGGTATAACTAGTCACAGAACTGGACCAATGTAGAAGGAATACCCTCCTTAATATTGAGCTTCATAAGAGGCACAATAGCTCCATACTTCCGAAAATCCGTTGAACTCTAAATCTCAGGAATCAAACTCATCAATGTTAGAACATAGTTTGATTCTACAACCCTTGGTTAGAGTTTTGATGATAACAAATACAAATAATAAATAAATACAAAGAACAAATATGCACCTTAAAAATATGTTTTATGTATGCAGAAGTTCTGATCAAATCAGCATCAGAAGATAAGCCATAAAGTGTTACATGCTGAGGCAATCAGATTATACGTTGAAGATTGGTGACCAGAACCTGCGCTTTATTATAGTAAACTTTGATTCTGAACAAGAACATATCAAACCAAGTAATCAATATTCTGAAGCGTCATCAGCAGTAAGGAGAAAAGACTCTGAAGTGTTACTGAACATTCAAGATAGAATTAATTCCAACGGCTTTCTTCAGACAGGATCTTCTCCAAAAGGAAAGTGTGTTAATGACATTAAACATGCTTTATGGACAACGTCATTTCATTTCCTATATAAACAAGTCATCTTGCAAAATGAAGCATGTACGTACACACAACAATTTGCTAAGATCACCAACCACGCATATTGAAGCTCAAGCAAATTCAATATTTATTCTAAGCTATAAACCTGTGTAATTTATCACAGTTGTGATAAACTGTTTTTGTTAGAAAAACAATAACACATATTGTTTAATCATATTGTAAAAGAGATTCTTGAGATTAACCAGATTATGGTTGTACTCAAGAAGACTTTAACAGTTGTTAAAGTAGCCTTTGTAATGTTGTTGAGATTAGTGAATTAAGACCTCGTTGGAGAGAGAGGAGAAATCACCTTGACGGGTGGACTGGAGTAGTTTGAGATCAAACGAACCAGGATAAAAATATTGTGTCATTAAGCTGTTTTAGATCCAAGTTTTCAATTCAACCCCCCCCCCCCCCCATTCTTGTGTTTTTCACATCTTCAATTGGCATCAGAGCGCCTGGTTCTGAGCTTAAACACTTAACCATGTCAGTACAAGATCCAAGCATCAAAAAACACTATGGTGGGACCAAGCCAAAACATCAGCAATGACAACAATGAAGACATGGACAGATTCAGTGGTAAACCTCCAGTTTTTGATGGAGAAAACTTTGACTACTGGAAAGACAGAATTGAGAGTTTCTTTCTGGTCCATGATGCTGATCTGTGGGACATGGTGACTGATGGATACGCGCATCCTGTGGTTGTACATGGTCAGAAGATAGATATGAAAATGATGTCTGATCAGCAAAAGCGTGAATTCAGAAACCACCACAAGGCCAGAATAATTCTCCTCAGCGCCATCTCATATTCAGAATATGAGAAAATATCAAACAGAGAAATTGCCAAGAATATGTTTGACTCTCTGAGAATGACGCATGAAGGCAACATTCAAGTCAAATAAACCAAAGCCCTTGCGCTCATTCAGAAGTATGAGGCATTCAAGATGGAAGATAGTGAATCAATAGAAACTATGTTTTCAAGATTTCAAATTGTTGTTTCTCGACTAAAAGTTCTTGACAAAGGGTATTCTACTACTTATCACGTTAAGATCATCAGAAGCTTGCCCAAACAATGGAGGCCAATGGTCACAACACTTAAGCTAGCCAAAGATCTCAACAAAATTTCTCTGGAAGAACTTGTTAGCTCCCTTAGGAGTCACGAGATAAAGCTAGAAGAAGATGAACCTCAAAAGCAAGGTAAGCCATTAGCTTTAAAATCTAACAGAAAATATGACTCCAAAGTTTTGCAGGCTGTGGAAGAAACCTCTGACGGATCCTCATCAGAGGAAGATGAACTGTCTCTCCTCTCTAGAAGGGTGAACCAACTATGGAAGCAGAGACAAAGGAAGTTCAGAAATCCCAGAAGATCAGAAAATAAGAATGAATCCTCTTCCAGATACAAAAGGTCAGAATCCTCCTCTAAACACGAAAGATCTGAAGGTTCTTCAGGATACAGAAAGCCAAACAACAAAGATATCATCTGCTATGAATGTAACGAGCAAGGGCACTACAAAAGTGACTGCCCAAAGCTTCATAAGGAAAAGCCCAAAAACCCTTTCATCTTTCTCAAATTTCTTGTGTGAACATGGCTTCTTCAAGCGTCCAAAACACCAGTACTCAGGAAACTGCTTCTATGGAACAGTACGAAGAACCATACAAAACGCTACTCACGCCCATTGACAACCTGGAAGTTCTTTCAGAACTGATTGTTGATTTTGAAAGCCTTCAAGAAAATGGCTTCAATCCCTCTGAAGATGTCAATGCTCAAGGATGGAACAAATATTTTGACCGTCTTCTAGGGCCAACATTTCCAATTCTTGTCAAAGAATTCTGGATTCATGCTTCCTCCTCTAACCATCAAGTTACCTCATATGTCATGGGGAAGAAGATTATCATTATAGAAGACCTAATTTCAAGACTTATCAGTTACAATGGTGGAGGTGTCAGGTGTATAGACATGGCTGAAAGATGTTCTGATGTTGCTTCAATTGCAAGGGAAATATTCACTCTGGGTCTACCCTCCAGCAAGATTAGGGATATGAAGGATCATCAAAGAATCTGGGCTAAGATAATTCTGGGATGCATCAACCACATGAAGCCAACTAGCTCTCCTGATTACATAAACATTGATCAGCAGTTTCTGATCTACTTTATCTCCAAGAAGACTAAGGTAAATCTCCCTCACTTGCTATTTAATCATCTGAGGACCAGTGTAAAGGAGACAAGAGAAGATGAGTGTACCAAAAGGGACTGGATACCCCTAGGAAGACTCATATCAGATATTCTGACAGAGAATATGTTGATAGAGCATCTGACTGAAGCACAGGAAATTAGTTCACTAGAAGCAACTGCTGGGAAGCCTCTGAACGCAAAGAATCTGAAAAAGATGAAAATCATTGAGAACATCAAGAAGGAACCCAATGTCACTTCTTTTGCAACCATAACTTCCAAAAGAATTCCTCTGGATGATTTTCCTCTTTCCTTTGAGATTGACTCCAAGCCTGAGATAATTGTCAGATATATGGATGCGTGTAAGGAAGATGGCACTGCACCAGAAATAAATATCCAGGACTTGCACCAGGCGGCTCCAGAAGTTGTTTTGAAGAAGACTAAGAAAAGGAAGGCCAGCAAAAGGATCATCCCAGAGGACTCCAAAAGCTGCTAAAAAGAAAGGCAATCCTTCTTCTGTTACTGTTTTAGAATCAATAATTATATCAACATCTGAACCCATAACTACCCAATCAGAACATCCAACCCCACAAACTTTTGATGACTTTGACATAGGGTTTGATCCATCAGAAACTCTAAGTCTAAGAGAAACTAACTTCCTTCCTATCAATCCAAATCCGAACAAACTCAACTAGAACTTGCCAAAGTTCTGTCTAATATTGACTCTTTTGACCAAGACATTTCATCTCCCACATCACAATATCCAAATCCTCTAATCCCTGATAATCCAAACTCCGAAACTACAATAGATGTTCCATAACCAGATATTCCACTACCTCTCTCTCCACAACAAGATATTCCTCATCCACCATCACCTCAACCTGAACAATCACAACCAGAAGCTCACACTCTTGAGAATCAACCATCTGAGACCTATGAACCAGAACCTCACAATATTTCATCCATCCAATCTGAAGAACCTACTTCAGATTCAGATACAATCCCAATCCCAGGAATCATTGAACCACTTGCCATCTGCATGCCTCTCACCATCCTAGACATTCCACAAATTCCTTCTTCTCTAGAATCCACACCACAAAATTCCCCAACCAGTCCAATCATCATACCCGACTCTCCCACTCCTTCACCCAAGAGCAATCCAACTGACAATGTAAGACTTGTCATTGATCCAACTGCATTGGAATGATTAGCTGCTATATCTCACAAAACTACCATTCCAATACCAAAACCAACTGAAACTAAACCAGATGTTGGTACAAGTTTGTTGATGTTTGAAACAGGAATGCAGGAATGGATAACCTCCTTAAAGCAAGCTAGTCTAGAGATGAGTAACCCTGCTGCTTCTGATTATCTATGGATAAGTTTCAGAACCTGGCTAAGTTCTGAAACATTGAAGCTAAAAGAACAGAGCTATGAATGGGTTCAATGGAATTTCAGTGATAAGCTAAAGGTTTTTGAAGACCAAGTTCTGAGCCATCTGCTCAAGAAGAAGATTCTCCCTCTAGATAATGCTCCCTGGTCAGAACATCGCCTCTCAGATGATTTTCAACCAGAATCAGAAGGTCTCACTCTAACTGCTGCTCCAACAGAGATGATCTTAGCAGAGGAAATGGTTCAATGTGATCAAACTGCAGAATGCTCTGAGAAGCGTCCAGATACTGAAGAATTCTCAGCTCCTTCCTATGACAAGAAAAATCTGGAAGAATTGAAGAGAGCAAATGCTGTTATCCAGGAAAGGTTGGATAAGCAGGAGGACACGAACAAAGAAATCAAAAGCATTTTGAGCAAACAAGAGGAAACTAACTCCCAGATCAAAGGCTTGCTGGAAGCTTTGCTCACACGCCTTCCTCCTCCCTCTTAGATTCTCTTCTGTTTTAAATCTGTTTATCTGTAACATTTGTTTTACATTGCTTCTGTTCTGGACTACTTATCATTGCTTCTTGTTTTTTAATATAAATCAACTTTTTAGCTCTGATTATATTGCCTTTTTGATAACTGACAAAAAGGGGGATAAAGTAAGATATTTTCAATAACGGTTTACTGAGACAGAAGTCTCAAACATTCTGAACCATTTAACCTCTATCTTCTGAAAAGCTTGAACAGGTACAAAACTCTGATGAAAGACGTAGTTAAACTCTGATGCTCAAAGACTCAAGGAACTTAAGGGAAGTAATCAACTCAGGGGGAGTTTTTCTTCCTTATTCTAAACTTTTTATTCTTTAGTTTTTAATTGAAAAATCTGGTTTTTGTCATCATCAAAAAGGGGGAGATTGTTAGAACATAGTTTGATTCTACAAACCTTTGTTAGAGTTTTGGTGATAACAAATACAAAGAATAAATAAATACAAATAAAAAATATGCACCTTAAAAATATATTTTATGTATGCAGAAGTTCTGATCAGATCAGCATCAGAAGATAAGCCATAAAGTGTTACACGCTGAAGCAATCTGATTATACGCTGAAGATTGGTGACCAGAACCTGCGCTTTATTATAGTAAACTCTGATTCTTAATAAGAACATATTAAACCAAGTCATCAATATTCTGAAGCGTCATCAGCAGTAAGGAGAAAAGACTCTGAAGTGTTACTGAACATTCAAGACATAATTAATTCCAACGGCTTTCTTCAGACAGGATCTTCTCCAAAAGGAAAGTGTGTTAATGACATTAAACATGCTTTATGGATAATGTCATTTCATCGCCTATATAAACAAGTCAGCTTGCAAAATGAAGCACGTACGTACACACAACAATTTGCTAAGATCACCAACCACGCATATTCAAGCTCAAGCAAATTCAATCTTTATTCTAAGCTATAAACCTATGTAATTATCACAGTTGTGATAAACTGTTTTTGTTAGAAAAACAACAACACATATTGTTTAATCATATTGTAAAAGAGATCCATGAAAGTAACCGGATTGTGGTTATACTCAAGAAGACCTTAATAGTTGTTAAAGTAGCATTTGTAATGTTGTTGAGATTAGTGAATTAAGACCTCGTTGGAGAGAGGCAAAATCACCTTGACGGGTGGACTGGAGTAGTTTGAGATCAAACGAACCAGGATAAAAATACTGTGTCATTAAGCTGTTTTAGATCCAAGTTTTCAATTCAACCCCCCCCCCCCCCCCCCTTCTTATGTTTTTCACATCTTCAATCAATTCCTCTATCTTAGGATCCTTAAAATTGTACTTTTGAGTCTTTATATTTCTAAAATCTATGGTCAAAAAGTACCTGAGATATTTGCAACTGTCAACCTTAAGTTCCTTGAAAAACTGTTTAAAGAAGGCTCATGGGTGCATGAATGCATGATGCAACAATCACACATAAAATCACAAACATGGGGGTTCATAGGTTCAACGTCATGAGAATAAAGTCAAAGATACTACCCACAAGGTAAGGACTAATGGTTTATCACCTGTCGAACAAGGTTCTAAATAATTCCCAGAGTCTATATTCTTCCTTCGGATATTACCAACATCCCGATTAGCTCGGTAATTAGTAATATTCTCAGGAAAAACTCATCTGGGTGTAGCATCACATGACAACCACTTCTAGATTACTCCTTCATAGTCTATGCACTATACCTAAAAGGCCGTGATGGGTTAAGGGTTTTATGGTCCTCAGCTTCACCAGGATCCTAGGTCAAAAGTAGCACGTCTTCCCGATTGCTCGGTAAAAAAGTACTACAGTCAAATGGGCCTCCACTAATTTTTCCTAAGTCTGGGTATAGGACTTATAAAAGATCACCAAGTACCCTGAAAACCAGAAAAATCCAGACATACAAATATATAATAATCAATATATATATATTACATACACATGTAAACAAAGATAGGCTCAAACCACTTAGCGATGTTTCTCCCTCATTGAAGTCGCCAATTTTCTATAGCGGTAGAAATATTGAGACTAAGTCATTGGATTGACTTAACTCGCACAGATCAAATAAAAATTTCCACCACGCTTTATTGTTTCCAAAGAAAATGGGAAAAGATCGAATAAACCCAAAAAGAGAGGGGATAGAATCTATGTACGGGGGTTGGTTATGCAAAGGGAAGGTATTAGAACCATAAACATCTATGGTACTCCGCAGGAACCTCTTTGAAAATCTGAGTATTCTGGCTATAAAAAGTGTATACAAAAATAGATGGTGGAGATGAGAAAAGAAGTATTTTTTATAATTTTTCACCCGCCGCGATTGTGAATCTTTTGTGCCTACATACCACCTTTTGTGTAATAGAGGACCAAGTACTCGTAGTTCACCTTAAAAATTTAAAAACAAAGTGTGTTGGTGTTATACCCAAAATTTTGCCCATAAGATCCCTCATCATCTCATACTATCAATACATTAAAGATCACACGTTAAGGTTAGTTCTCTCTTTCTATTTCATCATATCTTTAAGTTTTCTCTTGAGGGATCACCAAGCACCTTAAATTTTCAATAATTCGTTTACTAGTCTTGATGTTGATGTTTACTGTCTTCTTTGAGCCAGTATTATCTTACCATTTCTATTCGCATCCTTTGTTTTTTTAGTTTCTAATCCCTTATGAGTTGATGTTACTCTCATTTTTCTATCTCCTCTCTGAGTGGATAGTTCACAATTATCTGTCGATCATTGTTATCTATTGTTTTTTCCTCATTTATTGGTGATACTCTCTAATGTTACAATTCAAGGTGCTTTGTGATCCCTCAAGAGAAAACTTAAATATAGGATGAAATAGAAAGGGAGAACCAACCTTAATGTGTGATCTTTGATGTATTGACAATATGAGATGATGAGGGATCTTAGGGGCAAAATTGGGTTATAACACCAACAAACATGTGTTTTAAATTTTTTGAGGTGAACTACGAGTATCCTGATCCTGTATTGCACGAAAGATGGTACATAGGCACTAAAGGTTTGCAACTGCGGTGGGTGAAAAATTTTAAAAAATACTTATTTTCTCATCTCCACCATCTATTTTTGTATACACCTTTTATAGCCAAAATACACAGATTTTCAAAGAGTTCCTGCGGAGTCTTATAGAAGTTTAGGGTGCTAATATCTTACCTTTTTATAACCAACCCCATTACCTTGATCTCTATTTCATTTTGGGCAAACATAAGATAGGACGGGCGGTATAGTCATTTTAACTTTGAGAGAGTAATTCCGAAAAAGGAGACATGAGATCCCCCTCTCAGTGGAGGCCTCTTTGACTGTAGTATTTGTTTACCGAGCAATCGGGAAGACGTGCTGCTTTCGACCTGGGAGCCCACGAAGCTGAGAAGTTGTAGAACCCTTAACCCATCATGGCCTTTTAGGTGTAGTGAAAAGACTATAACGGATAAATCTGGTAGTAGTTGTCAGGGATGCAACACTCATATCAATTTTTCCTAAGAATATTTCTAATTACCGAACTGGTCGGGACACTGGTAGCATCCTAAGGAAGAATATAGACTCTGGGGTTTCCTTAGAACCTTGTTCGGTAGGTGATAAACCATTAGTCCTTACCTTATGGTATTACCTTTGAATTCATGCTCATGACGTCGAACCTATGAACCCTCATGTTTGTGATCTTGTGTGTTACTATTGCTTCATCATGCATCCATGCACCCATGAGAATTCTTTAAATAGGTTTTCAAGGAACTTAAGGTTGAATTTTGCAAATATCTCAAGTACTTTTTTGACCATAGATTTTGGAAGGAGAAAGACTCGGAAGTACAATTTCAAGCATCCTAAGATAGTGGAACTGAAGAGTTTAATTCCTGAGATTGAGAGTCCTACAGATTTCTAGAAGAAGTATGGAGCCATTTTGCCTCTTATGAAGCTCAAGATGAAGGAGGGTATTCTTTCTACATTGGTCTCGTTCTATGATTCGTTATACTGATGTTTTACTTTTTCCTAATTATCTGTTGATGCCCATATTAGAGTAGTATTCTTACTTACTTAGTTTACCTATTACTCATTGTGTTCCTTTCACCGGCTTAGAAGGAAAGCCCAAATCTCATGAGATTTCCACCATAACTCACTTGAGTAAGTCTGAGATTAAGGCTAACATGACTTCCAAAGGAGGAATCAAAGGGTTAACTGCTCATTTTCTATTAGAGAAAGTGTTGCACCCCAAAATTTGCCTTCTTCATTTTAGTTACATGGTTTATGCTTCATCATACATATTCATACATTCTCATGGTAAGGATTAGGGTATATGGGTTCCCAAGTTCTTCTACAAGCCATAGGAGATGTTTGATTGGTCAAGTTAGTGCAAAAGATGATCTCATATTTTCAATCTATAAACTTACTCAAGCTATAAGGGTTCCTTATATTGGTAGACATCTCATTTGTCCCATGTGATCATTAGAATTTGGAAGTTTGCAAAGTTTGGAGAAGAATCACATTTCCACTGTTTATCTCTCAAAGATTAGGATTTTGATCAATTGAGGAGTTTGAGGCTTGTAAAAGACAAATGTGTGAAGAAACATATCCTCTTCATCATATAAGACATATTTGTTCAAAGAATTTCTCAATTTGTCCAGGAGAATGAGGGTTTTGAAGTTTGGTCACTATCTTCTAACATAGAGCGCCAAAATTAGGGTTTTGATTTTAATTAGGAAATCTATGAGTTTTTGGGAAATACTTAATTCCATGCCTTTACATATGTTGATAAACACCTATGATTGATAGATTGGGTTTCAATTTTCAGCAAAAGAAGCTCAATTGATCAAAAGGGGCAAAATAGTCATTTTGACCAAAAGTCAAACTATGTCAAAGTTGACCAAGTGGACTTTTGCTCAACCATCAATTCAAGTATTATATTTTCATGTTTCATGAGGATTTGTGTCATAAAATCAAAAGAAAAAAGCAAAATGGAGATAACTTGTTCAAGAAGTTATTTGGACATTTAGAAAAATTTCTAAGCCTTTAAGCCCTATAGTACTGAATTATGGACATTCATAGGTTGCTCATTTTTTACCCAATGGAGGCCAATCTTATATGCTTGGAAAGCTTGATAAAAACTCTACAAGATTGTCAATGTGTGTTAAAGTCCCAAAAACGAAGCATTTGTGAGTTATTGTACTTAGGGGTTTAGGACACAAAGATGACATGTTGCAAGTCATGCTTGCACGCCCAAACCATCATTTCCGCAAACACATGGCGTGCCCGTACATAATTCTATATCTATTTATACAAGTGATAATTGAATTTGAAATTCAAATATAAGTTGCAAAGGGATATGTAAGCTTCATGTGGATCTTTGAAACACTTCATTTGATCAAATAATGAAGAAGATATGATCATAAGAAGAGGAGGTCCCGAAGTTGAATTTCTTGCTCAACATGCAAACCATGCACACATGTGCCCTGGCTTGACAATATTTTATTTTCCAAAACTTTACATGTTAGTTTCTCCATGATACATACATCATTTTTAGTAAGTCAAAGTTTCATGATGAAGCTTATCATAAAATCTTTTTAGAAGCTTCTCAAGAACCAATTTTGCACGTATGAATTTTGAGTTATTTGAGCTGCAAGCTATTTGGTCAATGAGGCCATGATAAGACAGTTTTACACAATCTTTGTTTTAGGTTGGAAATTAGTCTTTTATTCACATGTTTTGCACGAGCACTCTATATTTTATCTGCTAAAACTAGCTAACTGACTCACCTCATAAGCATGAGACTCATGCCATCATGAGTTACCATTTTGGGCAAAAATATTCTCTTTCAAAAATCACCCATGTGCAGATGAGGACAACTCATCATTATATGCTTACTCTAACTCATTTCCATGCGTGACTTCGCACTAAAACGACACCCTGAGCCTAGCTGAAGCAACACAAAATCCAGACATCTTGTTGTTTCACTCAAATCTACAAGCTGCTGTAACTTCCATCCAACGGTCTTCAAGACTGAAAAGACCTTACTACCCTCACTCAAGCTTCCTCAACACATTTTCTTTCTCTATATAAACTGTTCTTCATTCTCATTTCAGAAGAGATCAATTCATACACACACTAAACCTCTGAAAATTTTCTCTCAAGAAGCAAGAAAAGGTTCTGTGTTTGTCATCAAGATCTCTTCAATTTATTGTTGTTTCTTTCTAATTCAAGTTTGAAAAAGTAACTTTCCTGGCTTCTAAGCATACAAGCTCGACTTGAAGAAGTCAGGGGAGCTATTTCCACTAGGTAATTTTTTTCAAAATTCAATAGATATGGATTTGAGCTTGCATCTACATCTATAAGTGTTTTCAATTGTTGAATTCGTATTCATTATGTTAATAGCTGGCCGAGCAATAGGTTCAGATATAACTTTGCTTGAATCTAAGTTTGTGTTGTATTCTGATTTTTGTGCAAAAGTGAAAAACCCGTGGAAGTTTGCTCAATTTTCTGTGAGATTTTGTGATTGTTTGATGTAATTCTTAACATCATGTTGTAGATCTTCGTGAGATCTACAACTTTGCTCCAGATCTTGAGTGTTTTCATGGAAGAACGATTAAGCTACAGGGATTTGAAGTTCATTGCATAACCTTGTTGCTAGGGTTCACTGGAAATGTTGCATTGAAGAAGATGAAGTCTGATTGGTCCGTTTGAATCGATGGGTCCCACGCGCACCATTTTCTTGCATTATTTTTGAATTATTGCTTTATATTTTCCCTCTTTTTTTATTAACTTCTTGATTTTATTTTAAATAGTTTCACTCATCCAAAAATTATCAAAAAATTTATGGTGGACTCTATTTTTAGTTGATTTTCACATTATAAATTTTATTTCTTTTTTTATCATTTGTAGAACATTAAATAAATCAATGAGTTCAATTAGAGTTTTGTCATCTTTTAAGTTCTAGAATTTTTATTTTTCAATTTGTACTAATGTAAACAATCCACAAAAAATAAACTAAGTTTCCATTTGAATCTACTTCATAAAAATAATCTTTGTTTGATTTTATAAAATTTTGTGACAAGTAAATAAAATCAACCAATACTTATGTCTCTTTTTTTACTCTTTTTTTGTTACATTGTGCAAATAGTTTTTGTTTGATATCTTTCCCTATTGATAAAATTCCACAAAATTATGCTTCTAACCCTTAGGTATTAAACCAATTTACTATAATTTTTAATTAAAGTTACATTTTAATTTTACTATTTTTCTAAATTTTTGAAACTAATAAATGTTTTTGGACTTTCTTTTGTCTTAAGCTAGAAGAAACCTTTGAAACCCTAATTATCTCTACTTGAAAAATCAGATAAAATATGTTTAATTTCCTTGGATACTTTAAAATCACAAAAATAATATTTGTTAATTTTTAAATTTTAAATTTTCATTTTTTCACCAATATTATACTAAAACTCTCTAGTTTGACCCCTTTATTAACTAGTCTTAGTAATTCCTAATCATTTTTAACCCATCAATTAAATACAAGGAATATTAATCATGTTTTTTACTTTTACAAGCCTTTATAAAATTAGGTTTTAATTGGCTCAATTTTATAAACTTTTCTGCATTTTTCAAAGTTAATCTTGATTAGGGAACATATTAGGGTTTTACCTTGACCATTTTCTTGTGTTTATAAGTTTAGGGTTTGATTCTATCTTTCATAATTCTCTCATACCTCAAGCACCTTTCTCTCCTATCCAATCTTGGCTACTTCTTATCCACCTCTCTTGGTGTGTTTAAGATTTTCATCCCTTGCTTTGTTTGATATTGTTGATTGATCTTAATGCTCAACCATCTCTTTTCTCTTCTCTATTAGACCCACTTCTTGTATTCTCCCCTTAAGTTCTCAATTCACTCTACTCCAAGTGTTAATTAAATAGACCTTAGGCTTATATCCATATATGCTTACATAGGATAGAGATTTCCATTCAAAACTTAAACTATAGGATTAATCATTGTATGACAACATTAAGGATATATTTAGGTTATTCCCCCCTTAGACTTTTCTTTCCCCTTTTGCATTTGCATTAAAACAAAAACTTCTTTTTCTGGCAAACTTCAAAACACTTTAAAAATTAATGATGATAATCATATCTTTGTTGAGCTTAGGAAATGATAAGCGGGTTTCTTCTTGATTTTATTGCTTTTCCATTCTAAGATTTGGTATGGTTCAAGTCTCAAAGACATATTTCATGAATAAGTTAAAAAATGGCTAATACCTCTTGCTTGAGATAAACTAGTTGTTATCCACAGTTAAAACAACAACCAACACAAACTCTTTTTCTTTTGGGCTTTTCTTTCAAAACTCTTTTCAAAAGAACATGTTAATTCACTTTTGTGCGGATGCATAAGTCTCCAAAGGTCGAGTTGTGGCATAAGGCATAATTAATATTGTTCATTAAAAAATACAAATCAATAAAACTTTTGAAGCTGAACTACGACTGCTCTGATTCCTTAAAAGGGATATGTAGGCATTGGGGTAGGGCCTGAACTAGCACAACTTTTATTTTCCCTACATTATTTCTCTTTGCATACATTCCCCCTTTTATATCATTTTTATCTCTTAAGATTTAGACATAGAATTCACACCCTTATATCAGAACAAATATAAGTGGATCCTTTAGAGTACTAAAAATGTTTGGGGTGCTAATAAATTCCCCTTATGTAACCGACTTCCTTACCTGATCTCTATGGTCGCAAGACCATGATTTCACCCCTTCAGGTTTTCTCAATGTTTACCTTTCCCATCTTATGGGATAAAAAACATTCGATGGAGACTTTATTAAATATTCACTTTGATAATTTCCGCCTGTTGTTTCAGCGGGCGACTTCACTAGAGACATATTGACTAATTTCTGGTCCATCCTTAGCAAGTCAGTCCTAGCTTATGTTTGGCTGCTTTTCTTGGGTGTTTATGTCTTTATTGCTTTCTAGATTTATTTGTTTATATGCATTAATTATATTTTTCATGCATTGCATTTTATTGTTTTCTATACTCTGGATACTGTTGTTGTGCTGTGGGGTTGGAATGATACTTCTTGAGGTAAAAGGCCCAATACCTAGGCTAGGGTGTACTAGGACACTAGGAATAGAGTGGGGGCATAACGACTATAGGACGTGGTCCGACTAGTGCAGTCATGTCATATACCACGCTCGTATGAGGTTCAAGTGAAGGTACTTTCATCATGCACGTCTGTGTTGGGATAATTTTACTTTCAGGTGGACCGGTAATTTCTAAGTTACCCTTGCCTTACCCTGACCTAGTCTTCACCTGTGAGTGGGAGGGTTGGTTTCTTACAGGTACAGTTGGTGACTTTGATTATATTGGTAACTCTGTTTCTGAAGGTGACTTTGGATCAGCTGGTGACCTTAATTATGTTGGTGAATCTCTTTCTGTTGGTACTTTGGTTGATGACTATTATTGGTGACTGTCTAGAACCTTTGAAACCACGACTCTATACGGCAGAATAACAGTGTCTAGTGTATTGGAAGCCCTGGTCCTATCATGTTACATCATAACATATTTACTTTTCAATATATATATATACATATATATATATATATATATATATATATATATATATATATATATATATATATATATATATATATATATATATATATATATATATATATATATATATATATATATATATATATATATATATATATATATATATATATATATATATATATATATATATATATATATATATATATATATATGTTATACAAAAAAGATTAACCTGCATATGCATTGTAATTTCCAGGATTTTCCATAGTTTTCTTTTCCTCTAAGAATGGAAAATAACACTGATATCGTCATGAGGGCCAAGAGGGATAACTTTAGCTACCAGTTTCATTCAAGTGTTTGGCCATTTCTTGAAGAACTCAGAGATCTCATGAATTGTCAACATATGGGTGTTTTTGGCTAAAGATATGGGAATCTCCTATCCTTGTTGGATTCTCGGGTTGATGATAAGGCTATTCAGACTTTGCTACAGTTTTATGATCCAGAGTTGTGTTGTTTCACATTTCATGATTATCAGTTGGCACCCACACTTGAGGAGTATTCTCATCTTCTCCATATTAGGGTTACTAATCACATTCCCTTCATCTAGGTCCCTGTTGAAACTGACTATGAGGCTATTGTTAAGGTTCTTTATTTGAACCTTAGTGATGTAAAAGGTAAGTGGAGACATAATAAAGTAACTTGTGGTCTTCTGGTAGATTTCATGGTAGGAAAGGTAAGAGAAATGGCGAACAAGGGACATTGGGATGCTTATTATGTATTGATGGTTGCTACCATTTATGGGGTTGTTCTCTTCCCCGAGATTAAGGAGATAGTGGACTTGGCTGCTTTGTGTGTCTTCATGAATAAAAATCTAATACCTACCTTATTAGCTTACACTTACCATACAATTCACTCTAGGTATGGGAAGAAGGGAGTAGTTCTATGTTGTGTGCACAATTACCTACAAAGAGACCATTCAAGGAAGACCCTCATTCTTGGGTGTGATACGGTGGGAGAACTGACTTGAGGTTTTGCGTTTGTGTTCGCAAATGTTGCGGTTTAGCAAGAGTTGCCACCGACTTTTCTTTTATCCAAAAGGAAAGGTGAAAAAGCACAGGAAAGACCTTTGAGATGTTTTCTTGAGTTCGGGGGTAGATTATGAAAAGGGAAGGTATTAGCACCCTTTTCATCCATGGGTTTCCATGGGCTTTTATTTACTTGCTAGATCACTTGCTTTTTGTTTTGAAATGTGTTTGGTGTGGTTTTGAAAGTATATTGTAAAAGAGGCCATTTGTTTAGGCAATCTTTGTAATGATTCTCGTTCGTAAGAATGTATACAAAGATGTTTGTCTTTTTGAAAATGTTTTCAATGTTTGTTTGGAAATGTGTGTGTTTGTTTTTGAAAATGGCAAGGATATTTGTTTGAAAATAGAGAAAGTAACTAGAAGCAATCTACCTACTTAAATGTCTTTCTTGTGCATTTTCTATTCCTTTGACATTGTTGTCTTACCATTGATTTGGTAAGAAACCTTATATTTGGATGTAAATGGGACGGGCGCGGGTCATCGTATAACCATGATTAGCAATGTTGCAAAGTATCTTAGCATTTTTGAGGGACTAAGATCATTTTGTAAATCAACTTTGAATAGCGTCATCGAGGGACTATGATCTTTTGATTTTGTTTGTTTTACCAAGATACTTTGCATTAGTAACATGGCTATTTTTGTATAAGGCAACCAAGTGGAGAAACCCTAAGGGTGTTTGTGTGCAAGTATGTTTGATTGCATGCCTGATTTTATCTTGAATTAGGATTTTCTATTTCATCGATTTTATCTTGCCATACATATCATAATCACTAGCATTTACACTTGAAAGCGATAAAATGCGGAAATATAAAGTCCTATGCTATTACAATATTTAGGGGGTCGAGGTACAAATTTATGAATGGGGAGTACCAGCGAGAAAAATAAAGAAAATAACAAGGGGAAGAAAGAAAGAAAAAAGAAAAGGGTCAGCGTGCTGCTGATAGGAAGTCAGAAGTTCTGACCCTGGCCTGCTGCAGAATAGCAACCTGTTAGTGAAAATGTATAGGTCAGAGGTTCTGACCCTGGTACCCTGCAAAACAGAAACCTGTTAGTGAAAATGTATGGGGTCAGAGGTTCTGACCCTGCTGGGAACACAGTAATTTTCAAAAGTTCTGATATTACTGATAACAAAACAGGCTCCAAAAGCGCTGGTGCCAATGTCAGAACTTGGTCTCCCTCTGTGCTAGTCAGAACATCTGCAATTTGGTTATTTCTCCACAAAACAGAAGACATGCCTAGGATAGTTTCAGCAGGTGTCATAGCATTTCAGAAATCAGAACAAAATATCAGAGGCAAGTCCTAAACTGATTCATTCTCTACTTGAGCATACAAATGCGTGAAAAATCTCAGAACATGCACAACATCAGAAGCATGATATCTACATTGTGTTTTTGAGCATGAAAATATGATGATGCTTAAGCAATGTGGTGAGGGTCAGCAAGTGCTTACCTTGCAGCTGGAAGAAGTTCTTTGAACTGGAGTTAGCCTCAACTCTGACGACATTCTTAATAGCTTCTTTGAATGGATGGATGAAGGGTATATAGTAGTATGAATACAGAAGTTATGGCAGTTTCTAACGTGTGGGGTCAGAAACTGTATGGGTGTTTTTTTGGTCAAGAAATATTTTGAGAATAAAAGGAGTTTGAACGCAAGGGATCCAAAGTTAATGGTTTGTATGCTATGTTTACAGTTTTTGAAATTCTGGGAATTTTGGGAAGAGGTTCAAGACTTTTCTTTCTCAAAATATTGATTTCTTTCACCAATTTTTCTGTCTGGCCTCAACAATTTTTTTCTGGTCTTTTTTCAGTGTTCAATAGTATTCTATTTATAGGAAAAGCTTTGTGGGTTTTAAAAAGTCAAGTGGCGCCAATATCATGCACTAGATGCTGACTTACTCTTGAAGAAAGTTCAAAATAGGTTGTGATGATTGACATCTTTTAGCCTAGGCTGGGTTAGTAAGCGAGGATTAAGGAAAAGGGACACCCATGAGCAAAAAGTAGCGCATGAACCCATACCTAAATCTGTACAAAGGATTTTTTATGCTACACGTGGAGAGACTCTTTGGACAAGGACTCAAAAGTGGTTGTGAGCATTAATGAGCATTAAATGGTGATGAGATTTGTCGAAATCAGAAATCTTTTAATAGGGGATTTTGCATCATTGCCTAAATCTAGGCCAGAAGTTCCATTTCAACGTAGTCTTGCACAATGCACCCAGGTTCTGATCTTGGCATTCTATTGTCTCAGCAAGTTCTGAGGGATCTCCAGGCTTTCCAGTAACTTTCTTTGATTTTCCTCTGGAGACTCTGAACTTAGAGATTCTGCTTTAGTATAACACCCAATCTTCTGACCCTCCTACCTTCTGATTCCAGCATGTTTTATAATCTTATGTTCTTACCTTGGCAGATTCTGACAGAACTTGCATAGCTGCTGAAGAGCCAAATTCTGCCTGAATGTTATGCGCTGAGCTAAGTTTGCAACTTCTGACGGCTCCTGCCTGGAGGTTGGTTCAGAAGTTCTGAAGTGTCATTTTTCTTAAATACTTTAGAAAAATTCTAAGTATTTAGAATTTAACTTTTCCAAGGTAAAATTTGACTTTTGAGCTTCTTGATGAAACAAACTTCATATTCCAACATGTGTTGATGAAATATGATTTTTGTCTTTTGATTTTGATCCAAAAACCAAAGTTTGACTTTTCAGCGTGCAAATGACCATTTTGCCCTTGTAAATGGCTTGCTTGGAAAGAAATGATAATTCAAGGCTTGGATTTGTTTAAGAGAAAACTTTGAGAATCCAAGGTGATTTTCTGAAAAATGAGAGGGCAAATTTTGGGGTACAACAGCTACCCATGTTCAATCTTCTTTAACCTGAGGAGTTAGATTGGCGAGATTTGCCATTCGCGACTCGAAGGTGTAAGATGATTGGACGCTAAAGTGCCCAGAAATTTGCACTCGGCGATGATAGGAGGAATGGGCTTGAAGATGCCATTTGGAGAGGTAATAAAATCATGTTGGGGTTGGGCTTGTAGATGCCATCCAAGAATGCCTGTTGAGATGTAGTTTGTGAGTCGAACCTCAGAATGGAGTCCGTGTCTGGAGCATACCTGAAGGCGTCCTTGAATGAGTATCAGAATGGCTTTCGGGTCTGGAGTGTATCTAAACTGTATCAAGAGTGTTGAAATATGAATGAGTATCAGAATGGATTCTGTGTCTAGAGCGTACCTAAAAGCGTCTTTGAATAAGTATTAGAATGGCTTCCGGGTCTGGAGCGTATCTGAAGTCGTTTTTAATTGAGTATCAAAATGGCTTCCGGGTCTGGAGCGTATCTGAACTATATCAAAAGTTGAATCTGAATCTGAATGAGTACCAGAATGGCTTCCGTGTCTGGAGCGTATCCGTACTGTATCAGGAGGCGTCTTTGAATGAGTATCAGAATGGCTTCCGGGTATGGAGCATATCTGAACTGTATCAAAAGTTGAATCTGAATCTAAATGAGTACCAGAATGGCTTCCGTGTCTGGAGCGTATCCGCACTGTATCAGGAGGCGTCTTTGAATGAGTATCAGAATGGCTTCCGGGTCTGGAGTGTATCTGAACTGCATCAGGAGTGTTGAAATCTGAATGAGTATCAGAATGGCTTCCGTGTCTGGAGCGTATCTGAACTGTATCAGGAGGCGTTTTAATCTGAATGAGTATTAGAATGACTTCCGTGTTTGGAGCGTATCTGAACTGTATCAGGAGTGTAGAAATTCGAATGAGTATCAGAATGGCTTTCGTGTCTGGAGCGTATCTGAACTGTATCAGGAGTTGCATATTGTTAACGGTAGCTGTTAATCTTATCCTGAAAAGGGTAAAATGTTAGTTGAAACACCAAGTTATGTTGCATGAAATGTATGATGCAATGTATTGGTTTTATTTGACGTTTATGTTATATGGATGCAATGTATGCGTATGTGAGTTGATTTGATGTGTTGCTGTCGGTTTGGGGGAAAATAAATCCCTGACTGCTGTTGAGGATATGCTGTATTTCCGTGGAGACTTCACTGGGGATTAATCATTTGAAACTCCGTTCCACTTAGGTATTAATGAAAGCCTTGGCGAGAATGTTTTGTTCCTCCTTGGGAAAAAGAATTCAGGAGTCTCGGTTGTCTGTTGCTTTACTGGGGAATTATCCTTGGCTGGAGGGAATCAAAAGTTAGCTGCTAACTGGTCGGATTCCAGGTTTCACAACGATTTGCTGGGGATAAGGAAGTTTGTTGTTATCTGGTCGGATTCCATACTTTGCAGTAACTTGACATAGAGTATTCTACTGGGGAAGAGGAGTTGTGGTCCTTTGATTTGTAGTATCCGGAGAGACAAACTCAAGCTGGGGAATCCTGCCATTTGTTGGGGATATGTGAATTTTCATGTCTTGAAGTTGAAGTATTGATGAACTCTGCTGGGAGGAATAAACTCTTGTTGTAAGGGAAATGCCATGTATTGCTCGTAAGATCTGTTTGAGGAAACCTGAGAATCTTGACGACTTCTACTGGGGATTAACCAATGAGATTCTTTGTTACGTTGGGGAGTATTAAAAACTCTGTGGGGAAAAGTTTTCTGGATCCTCGGTTGTCTGTTGCTTTATTGGGGAATCATCCTGGACTGGAGAGAATCAAAAGTTAGCTGCTATCTGGTCGGATTCCAGGCTTCACAACAACCTGCTGGGGAATTTGGAGAAATTGGGCGATTTCTACCAGGAATTGATAAACTAGAAGCTTCGTTTTGCTGGGTAGCTGGGAGTTTTGTTCCGCTGGGGAATTTTGAAAACTCTGTGGGGAGAGAGTTTATGGAGTGGCCTAGAGATATTTTCCTATCCTTTCGACCTATCAGTAATTGTGTCTTCCTCGTTCTGTTTATCTGTAAATTGTAATCATGTTCAAATGCATATGTTCACTAATGAATCATTGGAAGTTTTTTGCAAACAAAACACAAGAGTAAAAACAAATAGTTTTTTGCACTTTCAAAGGAATATTTTTGTATTGACTTTGAGTAAGTATTTTGTACAAAGGAGACAAACACCCTAGTAAGAGAATGTCGTCGTAAACAAGAAAAATTTAGAGAAAGAAAGATAGCTATATGCAATAATCCCATGGGGTTCCCATTCTGCTATAGCCTTCATATCTCTGAGTATCTTGTCTATTTGCCTTATCCGAAGATAATTGGATTGATCAGAAATTCTGAGTTGGTCAGTGGAAGTCAAAGGTTGTCCGTAAGTGATCCAACGGGACATAGTCATACGCTTTTGTTCCCTAACTTTTGCCTGGACCACCCTTTCGGGTTTTCAGTCCAACGGGAAACCCTTTTTTTCCCAAGTCGCCCTTTCGGGTTTTCAACTTGTTGGGTGTACAAATTTTTTATTATTTTATCCCTAATTTTTGCCCGAACCCTTTTGGTTCGTCGGGATGCCCTTGTTTTGCCTAGGTATGTCAACCTAGCGGGTCTCCTATGTGTAGTATCTTTTGACTATGTCCGTGTTCTCAGGGTGTGGTAGGTCATCGCCGTCCATGGTGGTTAAGATCATTGCCCCACCGTAAAATATGTTTTTGATTACAAATGGTCCTTCATAGGTAGGAGTCCATTTGCCCCGGGAATCACTCTGTGGCAAGATGATACGTTTGATCACTAGATCCCCAACTTCATATGTTTGGCGTCTGAGTTTCTTGTTCAAAGCCTTGATCATCCGTTTTTGATACATTTGACAATGGAAGACAGTAGTAAGTCTCTTTTCATCAATTAAGTTCAGTTGATCAAGTCGAGTTTGGATCCAATCATCTTCATTCAAACCTGCATCCTTTATAATCCTCAGAGAGGGGATCTAAACCTCAATAGGTAAAACAACTTCCATGCTATATACCAAAGAATAGGGTGTTACCCCGGTTGAGGTGCGAGTCGTGGTACGATACCCGTGGAGAGAAAATTGTAGCATCTCATGCCAGTCCTTGTATGTGACTGTCATTTTCTGTATGATCTTTTTAATGTTGTTATTTGCAGCTTCGACAACACCATTCATCTTTGGCCGATAGGGGGAAGAATTATAATGCTGAATCTTGAATTGCTCGCACAAAGCGGTGATCATAGTGTTTTTAAGGTTTGTACCATTATCAGTGATGATCCTTTTCGGGATACTGTACCGGCAGAGGAGATTTTACTTGATGAGGCGGGCAACAAAATTCTTAGTAATGGAAGCGAAGGAAGCTGCTTTGACCCATTTGGTAAAGTAGTCAATGGCCACTAGGATGAAGCGGTGTCCATTGGAGGATGTAGGCTTGATCTCTCCAATCATATCAATTCCCCCCATAGCAAAGGGCCAAGGAGCCGTCAAGACATTCAGAGGAATCGGAGGTACGTGTACTTTTCCGTATAAATTTCACACTTATGACAGGTCCGAGAGTGTTGATAGCAATCTGCTTCCATGGTAGACCAATAGTAGCCTGCCCGTAGGATTTTCTTTTCCATTGTATTCCCACTTGAGTGGGTGCCAAAAGTACCTTCGTGTAATTCAGCCATAATCTTTTCAGCTTTAACCTTATCCACACACCGAAGCAGAATGGAGTAATGATTGCGTTTGTACAAGATGCCATTAATAAGGAAGAATTTAGCAGAGAATCTCCTTAAGAACTTCTTATCGTTGATTGAGGCTCCTTCTGGATATTCTTGAGCCTCGAGATACCTCTTAACTTTCTGAAACCAAGGCTGGTCCCCTACTTCTTCAGTATTAATCTCGTGATGGTGTGCTGGTTCATCCATTCGTTCGATGGTGATCCGTGGAGCTTCATTATCCCAATTAAGATTAAACATATATGAAATTGTGGCTAGAGCGTCTGCTAGCTGATTTTCTTCTCGTGGGAAATGCTCGAAGGTAATCTTCTCAAAGTGGGGTAGCAATGTTAAAACATGTTCTTTGTAAGGGATAAGGTTTGGGTGCTTAGTGCCCCATTCCCCTTTAATATGACTGATGACTAAAGCTGAATCTCCAAACACATCCAAAGATTTGATTCCCAGATTTATGGCAGCCTGGAGGCCCAAGATGCATGCTTCGTATTCTGCCATGTTGTTTGTACAATTGAAGCAAAGTCTGGAAGTAAAGGGAGTATGACACCCTTTCGGAGATATGATTACAACACCAATACCATTACCAAGTGAATTAGAGGCCCCATCAAAGAATAGGGTCCATCGGGATCCTTGTTCAGGTCCGTCATATGGTCTGATTTCTTCACAGCCGTCTAATGTCATGATGTCTTCATTCGGGAATTCAAACTTCATGGACTGATAATATTCTACAGCTTGATGAGCAATATGATCAGCTAGCACACTGCCCTTTATAGCCTTCTGGGTAGATTACTATATGTCATATTCTGTTAGGATCATCTGCCATCTAGCTACTCTCCTAGACAGAGCAGGCTTTTCGAAGATGTATTTTATCGGATCCATTTTAAATATCAACAAAGTAGTATGAGTCAGCATATACTGTCTTAAGCGACGAGCAGCCCATGCCAGAGCGTGGCAAGTTTTCTTGAGCAGTGAATATCTGGTTTCACAGTCGGTAAAATTTTTGCCCAGACTCGTCATGCTGCCCTAATACACACCCCATTGAGTTTTCTAAAATAGTCAGATACATGATCAATGGTCTTCCCTCGACTGGTGGCATCAAAACAGAAGGCTCTTGTAAGTACTCTTTGATTTTGTCGAAAGCAGTCTGGCATTCATCATTCCACTTGACTACTTGATCTTTCTTCAGTAGTTTGAAGATTGGCTCAC
The DNA here is from genome assembly GCA_948472305.1 of Vicia faba. Lineage (NCBI taxonomy): Eukaryota > Viridiplantae > Streptophyta > Magnoliopsida > Fabales > Fabaceae > Vicia > Vicia faba. The sequence continues at coordinate 80,420,987 of OX451740.1, read as the reverse complement.
AAGTAGTTGTTAGGTGAGAAATGAATCTGGAAATATAATTCAGGCATCCCAAGAATCCTCTGACTTCCTTCTCAGTACGAGGAGCAGGCATTTCTTGTATCGCTTTAACTTTGGCAGGATCGACCTCGATACCTTTTTTACTGATGATAAAACCTAGGAGTTTACCGGATCGTACTCCGAATGTGCACTTGTTTAGATTCAACCTTAACTTGTACTCCTTCAATCTCTCAAACAACTTTTGCAAGTGATCAATGTGCTCTTCTTCAGTTTGTGATTGGGCTATCATATCATCTACGTAGACCTCTATTTCATGGTGTATCATATCATGAAACAAAGCTACCATGGAGCGCTGATAGGTGGCCCCAACATTCTTCAGTCCGAATGGCATCACTTTGTAGCAGAATGTCCCCTATTGTGTGACAAATGTAGTTTTCTCCATGTCCTCAGGTGCCATTTTGATCTAGTTGTAACCTGAGAATCCATCCATGAAGGAAAACACCTTGTGTTGGGCTGTATTTTCAACCAAGATATATATGTGGGGAAGTGGAAAATCATCTTTAGGGTTGGCCCTATTCAAATCTCTATAGTCCACACACATTCGTACTTTTCCCTCCTTTTTAGGCACGGGAACAATGTTGGCAACCCATTGGGGATAGGAAGTGACAGCCAAGAATCCAACATTAAATTGTTTCATGACTTCCACTTTGATCTTCTCTGACATATCAGGTCTCATGCGTCTGACTTTTTGTTTCACTGGTGGACAGTCTTCTCTTGTTGGCAGGCGATGTACTATGATGTCTGTATCAAGTCCCGGCATGTCTTCATATGACTAGGAAAAGATCTCAACGTAATCATGTAGCAGCTGAATTAGATGCTCCTTGATGCTGGCCTCTAGATCGGCACCTTCTTTGACTTCTTTTCTATTCTCCTCGGTACCCAAGTTGATTGTATCCACCGGTTCCTCATGAGGCTGAATAGCTTTTTCCTCTTGCTGTAGTAGTCTGGCAAGTTCCCCTGGTACTTCACAATCTTCCTCACCTTCGTCTTCGGCTTGGTAGATTAGATTCTCAGAGTCATGAAAGGCCATAACAGTATCTTTACCCATGGGATCCAGAGTGGATGGGTACCTGCATTTGTGAGTGTGGGTGTGTGTAAGGGTATATCCATCTTTTTAAAGGAAAATAAATGTAAAAGAAAAACAATGAGCACAAAAGTTTTTATGCAAAACGTCTGTGATTCATTGAATGTCATATGAAGATGAAATGACAACCCTTACAAATGGACCATTGTGCCTCGGGCAAGACACAAGGTTTACAATGTGTGAATAGTTTGTGAATATTACAAGTCTAACAGAAATGTAGAAGATAAATTACTGAGGGACGAATGTTATTGGAACAAATTCTCTGGCTTCCCAATTGCGAAGTCCTCCGTTGACAGTGGGAAAGATCCAATCCTCCAAGCTGCAATCCTCTTCACCTTCTTCCACTTCATTGACCTCTCGGTTGCTAATCTTCAAGGGTGTCCCTCCGGCTCGAGCACGGCGTACAGCCTTCTGAGCAATTGAAGTAAACCCTAAGCCAAACTTGTCAGATTTATATGGAATATCTGGAAGTTTCCCCCAGATGGTGCATCCTCCTTGCTCAACTACAACTTTGGCATCCTACAGATATGACATCCGGAGCGGAGATCTTGTGACATTGGGAATCTGGGACGTAGTCTTGGTTAGCGCTACCTCTTGAGAGACTTCTTCAAAATGTTGAAAAGGAGTTTCAATGAACTCGCCACCCAATTCCACATACCTGAAGGAATTGAGGTGGCTAATCATATATTCTTCCTCTCCATGGACAGTGATAATCTTTCCATGGACCGAGTATTTCAGCATCTGGTGTAGTGTAGAGGTGACAACACCGGCATTATGGATCCAGGGTCGTCCTAGCAGACAGGAGTAAGAGGGGCGAATGTCCATTACATAGAAAGTTGAGTTGAAATTCGGAGTCCCCACCTTTATGGGGATGTCCACCTCCCCGTGGACCATCCTCTTTGAACCATCAAATGCTCTTACGACTATGTTACTGGGTTTCAACGCTAGTCCTTCGCAATCCAATCTGTCGAGAGCTTTCTTCGGTAAAACATTCAAATATGAGTCGGTGTCCACCAAGTCATGGGCCAGAGTTGTTCCTCTACATTCCATAGAGACATGCAATGCCTCGTTGTGCTTTCTCCCTCTTGGTGTCAAATCAGCATCAGAGAAGCCTAGGCCGTTATCAGTTGTGAAGCTGGCCACACAATCTTGAAATTGGTCAACAGACGTCTCTTGAGGCATATGGGCTTTCTTCAAAAACTTCACCAAATATTTCGCATGTGCCTCAGAACAAAGCAACAATGCCAGCATGGAGATCTTGGAGGGAGTTTGCCCCAACTGTTCAACCACGTCGTAATCACTCTTCTTTATTATTCTCAGGATCTCCTCCATTTCCTTCTTGGAGGTTTCGGGGATAGTCAGTGGTTGAGCCTTCGTATGGACAGGCTCTTCTTGAATACTTTTTCCTCTTGTGTCGTCTTTGTCATCAGGAGCACTCGCAAATATGATTATTGGTACAGAGGTCACCTTTGGATCAGCTACGGGTCCAAAAACTGCCTTTGGGGGGGGGCAATTTCTGGAGAGAAGATTCTACCACTTCGGGTAATCTTACTGGTTCCGACAATATTGCTAATGTCGGAGTCTTCTTCGGAGCTTATTTCTTCGGCGGCCATCCCATCTTGTTTGATGCCAAGGTAGTAGATGTCTCCACCATAATTCCACGACACTGTTTTGTCTGATTCATACGGGACCGGTCCGGGAATTGTGATTATAAGTGGAGTGGTTTTTGGAACCGATGTAATCCTAACGGGTCTTTTGGGGACCCTGGAAGAATTGGCGGATATGGTTATGATTGAAACGTCTTCAACAGGAACAGGTGAAACAGGAGTACTTTCAAACATAATCTCTTTGTTGTCTATCAAGCGTTGAATGCATGTCTTCAACAAAGGGCAAGCAGTTGGTAAGGATAAGAAGAGATGGAAATCTTCATTACAACCCGGGAATACACCGGCTTTCAACAAGTTTATCTTAATAATTGGGGGTGGAGTCAAGAGTTCATCAACCGTAGTAACAAACAAATCATCTTCGATAGCATTGGTGTTGTGACCATGTCTAGGCATGGCAGAAGAAATGAAGTTTGGTTTCTCGGGTGCATCAAACTCAATCTCTTTTACCTCTATAAGATCTTGAATCTTGTTTTTCAGGGCCCAAGAGCTATTGGTGTCATGACCCGGACTTTCGGAATGATATGCGCAGCAAGCATTTGGGTGATAATAAGGGGACGCAGTGTTCGGGTTCTTTGGAGCTTCCTTCAGAGTTGTCAAATTAGATTTCAGAAGATGTGGTAAAACCTGGGCTAGAGTCATATTGATTTTGGTGCATTGTCATACTGGCCTTTCCACCCTCGGTTGATTACCTCTTGGTTGATCAGATTTAGGCTTTGGGATCATAACAGCTCCCACCATGGGTCGGTGTTCAGCTCCCCTTTGGTTACTTTGTGGGTAAACCGCATATACCTCTTTCTTCCCAGTGAAAGGCTTTCTCACAGCTGTAGAGGCAGACAAATCCTTCTGAATCTTTCCATTTTTTATGCCATCTTCCACCCTCTCTCCGGTTAGTACTAATTCAGTAAATCCAGCAGATGAGCTTCCAATCAGATGGTTGAAGAAAGGGTCTGATAAAGTGCCTAAGAACATGTCCACCAATTCCCTTTCAGACAGAGGGGTTTGAACTCTCCCAGCTAGATCTCTCCATTTCTGCGCGTAATCTTTGAAACCCTCGTTTGAAACCATAGCCATACTCTGAATTTGAGTACGGGGTAGGCGCCAAATCTACATTATACTGGTATTTCCTATAGAAAGCTGCGGCAAGATCTTCCCTGTTGTGGATGTCGGCCCTTTCCAATTGGTAAAACCAATCGAGTTGTGTTCTAGATATGTTATCTTGGAAAAAATGCACCCATAGATCTTTATCGGTAGAGTGCGGCTGGATCTTCCTCACATATGATCGGAGGTGCATCTTAGGACATGACACCCCGCATATTTTGCAAACAACGACACTTTGAATTTCGGTGGGATCACAATTCCAGACACTAGTCCCAATTCTTCAAAGTCTAGACCTGGTACCCTTTGTATTTCCATAGCGTTCAAGTCTTCTTCAAGATGTATGTACTTATCATCAGCTGGCGGATACTGTTCCTCGGAGTAGTCTTCCTCTTCTTCCTCTTCTTCAGATTCTGACGGAACCGTTGTTTCCTTTCCTTTTCTTTCATCAGAGGTTGTTGTGAAATTCAAGGTTCTTCTAGTCTGTCCCTGAAACCTTCTCCCCATGATTACAACACCGGTTGGTTTTTTCTCTTTCTTCTCCTTTTCTTTGGCCAACAGAGTCTCCAACTCCTCTTGTCCTTTGGCCAGGGTTGTGAGTAACTGTTGAAACGGCATATTTTGAACTTGAAGATCTTTGACAGTCTGTTCGAGATCCATCTTACTGAAATAAACAGCAGAGAGATGAGGGAACTTGTTGCAAAAAACCTATTTATGTTATGATGAATGATATGTGCATATTTAATGTTTTCAAGGATTTTCAAAGATTCAAGTTCTCTTTAGACAAAAAGGAACACACTTTATAAGATAGAGTTTGAGTGCATCAACGCCCCTTGGGCAAAAATAATACAAAACTCTAAGATAAAAAAGTAGTGCGCATCCTCTTTGGTGCAATGTAGGCATTTAGAGTCTGCTCCTCATGAAGTAGCCTAGTGAGTTCCAAAACATTCCTCTCGCTTGCGTAGAATCAGGCTTCGAAAGTATCTTGCTCTCCTTTGAGCTATATCCAATCCCTTTGTAGGTCTTCAAGAGATGTGGGCATGTCAGGATGTAGGATAGTGTATGGAACTTCTCCTTCCTTAACAGGCTCAATGATTACCGGGAGAATTGAAGGATACGACATCATAAGACTTTGAGCGCGGGTTCATACCCACTTGAGGTAAGGCTCTAGAGGGATGGAATTCTTGTGTCCCAAATTCTTGCTATCCACCTTGTTTAGCATCCTCCAAGCTCGGATGAATCTCTGGCGAAGACCTTGATTGTCGTTGTCGTAGTCGAAAACCAAGCCTTGAATCATCATCTTGTGCGGGCCATCTCTTCGGGCAAAACCAAACTGTCTTATAGCTAAGCATGGGTTGTAGGTGATTCCTCCCCTAATGCCAAGTAAAGGGACATTAGGGAATTCCCCACAATGGTCAATAATGATAACATTCTCCTTGGATCGAGAGCACCAATGAATGTCTGAATGTTCGAGCGTCATTAACCTTTGTGACCACCTTAAACCTTGCTCATTCCTTAAGACTGATTGGGGAAGATGAGAAATAAACCATCTTGCCAAGAGAGGAGTTCAACACATAAGGACACCTCTCATCCTCATTGTACGAGTGTGAAAAGAGTGTAGGATATCTCCAAGCAGGGTAGGCACCGGATTACGTGATATGAATATTTTGACCGTGCTCACATCTATGAGCTGGTCAGGATTGGGGAACAAGACCATCGCATAGATAAGAAGAGCCACAATTTCCTCAAAGGCTTGAAAGTCTAAGGAATTCCAACATATTTGGGCTTTCTCAAACAGAAACTTTGCTAATAAGCCTTTGACACCACTCCTAGTTTCCCAATGAGTTGTGACATCAGACGAGTGCAAGTGTAGAGCTTGAGCAATCTCTTTTGGCTTTGGGTCTCTTTCCGTACCGTTGAAAGGTAGTTCATCGAGAATGGGAATCCTCAAGAGCTGAGAAAATTCTTCCGAAGTAGGCACAAGCTGATAGTCGGGAAATGTGAAGCAATGGTGCAAAGGATCAAAGAATTGAAAGAGAACCTTCATCATATCCTCCTCTATGTTGGAGGTGACCAAGTTGAGTAGACGACCATGACTCTCGGTGAAATGAGAGCTTTCAGGGATCCTTGAAGCTAGCTCCCTAAGTTGTGGAGGAATTCTTACAAGGTTGACTTGGATAGTTTTCCTGCGAAGTGAATCCATATCCTACAAAACAAGAACAAAGATGAATCTCAAAAAATCCTTGAAATGGTTAGTGGATGCATATGATGTCCATGATGTTATGTACAAGTATGTATATACAAGCAAAGCAATCAAGTACCTAGTTTAGGCTTACATGGGGTTTTATAGGTAAGTACCCTCTTGAAGTTTAGTTGGCTCAACCTGTCCTAGCAATAGTAACCGGGTTCTAAGGAGCTCAATATCACTGGATTGTTTCCTTGTTCATTGTTTCAGCTCAAGCCTCTTTAATGGAGACCGAAATATTCCAAGAAACTAACCCTCAATGAGTGTAGTAACGAGTATCTACCAACTTCGTACTACACCAAATCCGGTCATCTCACTACGCCCTAAAGGCCAAGTTGGTCAAGTAAAGGTTCTAAAAGTTCGTTAGTGCTTCGGGACATCACTCAGTGGCCCCTTATTCTCCATGACTACTCAAGGGCTACTGGTACCCACAAATATGTCACACTAACATAGCTATTGCTTAGACCATGTCGGTATACCCCGCACAGTTTCCATAATGTATTGCTATTTACCTATAATGTATCCCCAAATCCGGGTAGAGGATTCAAACCTAAATAAAGAACCGTAATGTAAAGCAAACAAATCAAGCAATGTAAGCAAGTAAATGTGACCTAGCCCTAAGGTAACCCCACTTTTTTTCAAAATTCCCCAGCAGAGTCACCAGTTCTGTAATGCGATGGGAGAACTGACTTGAGGTTTTGAGTTTGTGTTTACAAATGTTGCGGTTTAGCAAGAGTCGCCACCGACTTTTCTTTTATCCAAAAGGAAAGGTGAAAAAGCACAGGAAAGACCTTTGAGATGTTTTCTGGAGTTCGGGGGGTAGATTATGAAAAGGGAAGGTATTATCACCCTTTTCATCCATGGTTTTCTATGGGCTCTTAGTTACTTGCTAGATCACTTGCTTTTTGTTTTGAAATGTGTTTGGTGTGTTTTTGAAAGTATTTTGTAAAAGAGGCCATTTGTTTAGGCAATCTTTGTAATGATTCTCGTTCGTAAGAATGTATACAAATATGTTTGTCTTTTTGAAAATGTTTTCATTGTTTGTTTGGAAATGCTTGTGTTTCTTTTTGAAAATGGCAAGGATATTTGTTTGAAAATAGAGCAAGTAACTAGAAGCAATCTACCTACTTAAATGTCTTTCTTGTGCATTTTCTATTCCTTTGACATTGTTGTCTTACCATTGATTTGGTAAGCAAACTTATCTTTGGATGTAAATGGGACAGGCGCGGGTCATCGTATAACCATGATTAACAATGTTGCAAAGTATCTTATCATTTTTGAGGGACTAAGATCATTTTGTAAGGCAACTTTGAATAGCGTCATCGAGGGACTATGATCTTTTGATTTTGTTTTTTTTACCAAGATACTTTGCATGCGTAACATGGCTATTTTTGTATAAGGCAACCAAGTGGAGAAACCCTAATGGTGTTTGTGTGAAAGTGTGTTTGATTGCATGCATGATTTTATCTTGAATTAGGATTTTATATTTCATTGATTTTATCTTTCCATACATATCCTAATCACTAGCATTTACACTTGAAAGCGATAAAATGCGGAAATGTAAAGTCCTACGCTATTACAATATTTAGGGGGTGGGGTACAAATTTATGAATGGGGAGTACCAGCGAGAAAAATAAAGAAAATAACAAGGGGAAGAAAGAAAGAAAAAAGAAAAGGGTCAGCGTGCTGCTGAGAGGAAGTCAGAAGTTCTGACCCTGGCCTGCTGCAGAATAGCAACCTGTTAGAGAAAATGTATAGGTCAGAGGTTCTGACCCTGGTACGCTGCAAAACAGAAACTTGTTAGTGAAAATGCATGGGGTCAAAGGTTCTGGCCCTGCTAGGAACACAATAATTTTCATAAGTTCTGATATTACTGATAATAAAATAGGCTCCAGAAGCGCTGGTGCCATTGTCAGAACTTGGTCTCCCTCTGTGCTAGTCAGAACATCTGCAATTTGGTTATTTCTCCACAAAACGGATGACATGCCTAGGACAGTTTTAGCAGGTTTCATAGCGTTTTAGAAATCAGAACCAAAAATCAGAGGCATGTTCTGAACTGATTCATTCTCTACTTGAGCATACATATGCATGAAAATCTCAGAACACGCACAACATCAAAAGCATGATATCTACATTGTGTTTTTGAGCATGCAAGGGCTTACCTTGCAGCTGGAAGAAGTTCTGTGAACTGGAGTTAGCCTCAAATATGACGATGTTTTGAACAGCTTCTTTGAATGGATGGATGGAGGGTATATAGTAGTATGAATACATAAGTTATGGCAGTTTCTAACGTGTGGGGTCAGAAACTGTATGGGTGTTTTTTTGGTCAAGAAGTATTTTGAGAATAAAAGGAGTTTGAACGCAAGGGATCCAAAGTTAATGGTTTGTATGCTGCGTTTACAGTTTATGAAACTCTGGGAATTTTGGGCAGAGGTTCAAGACTTTTCTTTCTTAAAATTTTGATTTCTTTCACCAATTTTTCTGTCTGGCCTCAACAATTTTTTTCTGGTCTTTTTTCAGTGATCAATGGTATTCTATTTATAGGCAAAGCTTTGTGGGTTTTAAAATTTCAAGTGGCGCCAATATCATGCACTAGATGCTGACTTACTCTTGAATAAAGTTCAAAAAAGGTTGTGATGATTGATAGCTTTTAGCCTAGGCTTGGTTAGTAAGCGAGGATTAAGGAAAAGTGACACCCATGAGCAAAAAGTAGCGCATGAACCCATACCTAAATCTGTACAAAGGGTTTTTTATGCTACACGTGGAGAGACTCTTTGGACAAGGACTCAAAAGTGGTTGTGAGCATTAATAAGCATTAAATGGTGATGAGATTTGTCGAAATCAGAAATCTTGTAATAGGGGATTTTGCATCATTGCCTAAATCTAGGCCAGAAGTTTCATTTCAATGTAGTCTTGAACAATGCACCCAGGTTCTGATCTTGGCATTCTGTTGTCTCAGCAAGTTCTGAGGGATCTCCAGGCTTTCCAGTAACTTTCTTTGATTTGCCTCTAGAGACTCTGAACTTAGAGATTCTCCTTCAATATAGCACCCAATCTTCTGACCCTCTTACCTTCTGATTCCAACATGTTTTATAATCTTCTGTTCTTACCTTGGTAGATTCTGACTGAACTTGCGTAGCTGCTGAAGAGCCATATTCTGACTGAATGTTATATGCTGAGCTAAGTTTGCAACTTCTGACTGAGCTGGCATAGCTGTTGAAGAGCCACATTCTGACTGAATGTTATGTGCTAAGCTAAGTTTGCAACTTCTGACTGAGCCGGCGTAGCTGCTGAAGAGCCATATTCTGAATGAATGTTATGTGTTGAGCAAAGTTTGCAACTTCTGACGACTCCTGCCTGGAGGTTGGTTTAGAAGTTCTGAAGTGTCATTTTTCTTAAATACTTTAGAATAATTCTAAGTATTTAGAATTTAACTTTTCCAAGGTAAAATTTGACTTTTAAGCTTCTTGATGAAACAAAATTCATATTCCAACATGTCTTGATGAAATATGATTTTTGTCTTTTGATTTTGATCCAAAAACCAAAGTTTGACTTTTCAGTGTGCAAATGACCATTTTGCCCTTGTAAATTGCTTGCTTGGAAAGAAATGATAATTCAAGGCTTGGATTTGTTTAGAGAAAACTTTGAGAATCCAGGGTGATTTCCTGAGAAATGAGAGGGAAAATTTTGGGGTACAACATTGGGCATCCAAAGTGATGAAGCTCACCTCATTTGATATACAATGGTACAAACTCAAGGTTGATATTATTGAGGTAATCTCTAATTGTGCGAGTTTCTCTAATATTCCACTCATAGGAACAAAAGGGATCATCAATTACAATCCAGTACTCTCTCTTCTCCAGTTAGGCTATGCCATGAGGCATCCACCCACAACTAAAGAAGTTGAACATGTGTACTATAAAAAGGGAGAAAATATTGCATTGTTGAAAAAGCAGAGGTTGCTTGGGCTCACATTGGTAGAAAAGGAAAAGAGTTCTTCGGGTTATATGAGGTGTTAGCTTTTGATCCTTATGTGAATTGGGTGAAAGAAAGAGTTAAAATTCTTATGTTGCCTTTTGAAAAAGAGATATCCTTGTACCCTTAACCCACTGAGCTACAACACAATGTACCTAAAGAACGATTTTATCAAGTACATTTGGAAAATTGGGATCTTCATCAAAATATTGAAGACAAAGAAATGGAAATATACATCTTGACAGAAAAGAAAAGAGAAATAGCTCGTCAATTAAAATAATATGAAGGTGAAGGTAGTTCTAAAAGTAGGAAGAATAAAATAAGACTTGGGACATAAGATCAGATGACCGAAGTCATGAAGGAAAACTCCAGACTCCAAGAAAAAATAAAATAAATGGAAGACGCACCCGTACCCATACCTTTGCCAGAATGTAAGGAGTGTTATCGCTTCTTAGAGCAATGTGTGTATTTGGAGGGACAACTATTTCAGAAAGATGTGGTGATCGATAGCTTCAAACATGGGCGAGATTATGAAAATATAAGGAAGTTATTCACAGAAACCAAGAAGTGAAGTGAAGAGTACTTCTGACGGGGAGGACCATTATACTACACAGAGATCAGAGGTCCACCATATTGATTGTCGCTTTTCTTTCTTCTTTGATGTCACTTGATCAACACCAGTCTTGTTGGATGAGATCATTTATATTTCATTATGTATTTTGGATCATTCTTGTAAGAATTCACTTTTGATCATATGGATCATTTTTAATGAAGTCATTTGTCGTTGATTATATCTCTTGTCAGTTGTTGATTATCTCCCTTATCATGTTTGTTTAATGTTCATAGGGGTTGAAAAAACTTTTGGATACCCTGGAAATGATAAAATATTTCATGTATAATCACTAATTCATGCATATCATATCATGACAGGTGGTTCCCACAGGTTTCTCATCTTCCATTTGGGTTTTCTTTTCAGAAATTGCTACTACAAACTCGCACCACTACAACACTAGGAGTACTTCTAGAAAGCAAATGAAGCAAATCCAGGAAGATGTTGTTTCCATGGGTACCAAAATGGATACTCAGATTAACCAATTAATGGAGATCATGCAAAACATGGCTCGTCAGCAAGAGGAAATCAGGGCCATGATTATGAGGCTCCTTGAAGCACTGAATAATGGTGGAGAAACTTTGAATACAAATCTACTAGGGGTCGCTGAAAGGACCTGGATGAACCGTCATCTGATATAAAAATCAATGAAGTCGCCACCGAACGTCTTTTATCCCGCAAGAAGGGAAGGGTAAACATCAAGAAAACCTGAAAAGGGTGGAATCACGGTCTTGCGACCGATAGATCGGGTAAGGGAGTTTGTTACACGAGGGGAAGGTGTTAGCACCCCACACACCTGTAGTATTCTACGGTATCCACTCTTGTAGTCTAATCTCATGGGTGTTTAAAAAATCTATATCTAGGATGTACAGGGAATGAGTGCAAAAGAAAGGAGAAAATAATGTAGGGAAAATAAAAGTTATGCTCGCTTGGGCACTACCCCAATGCCTACGTATCCCTTTTAAGGAATCATAGCAGCCGTAGTTCGGCTCATATATTTTGGTTGGTTTGTGTTTTTTAATTAAGAAGATAAAAGCAACAATCAAAATGGCAAAACATCAGATAGAACAACAAAATATCAACAATGATGATAAAATATCAAAAAGAGATGACAAGACATCGCATGGCAACACAAACTCAGATAAAGCAGCAAAATTCCAGCATGATAGAAAAACATCAGACAAGACAATGAAACATTACACCTAATAATGATATTGAAAGTCAAAGTAGGATAACAAACATGTGCAATGGCGAAACATCAGCTAAAAGAATATGTGCGATGGAGAAACATCGGCTAAAAGATAGGAGATAACATGGCAAAGATGGTGAAACATCAATAAAACAGATGACAAAACATCACACCTAACAATTATATTGAGAATCAAAGTAGGATAACAAACATGTGCGATGGCGAAACACCGGCTAAAAGAAAAAGGGAAGGAGAAACATCGGCTAAAAGATAGGAATATAACATGGCAAAGATGGCGAAACATCAATAAACCAGATGACAAAACAACACACCTAATAATGATATTGAGAATCAAAGTAGGATAACAAACATGCACATGGAGAAACACCGGCTAAAAGAATGTGCAATGGCGAAACATCGGATAAAAGATAGGAAGATATCATGGCAAACATGATGAAATATCAAACAGAAAGGCGCACAAGCAATTAAGATTGGTTTGTATTTTTTACCTTGAAGAAGGATTTAAGTTTATTAGAGATGTTTTATGATTCACCAAGAAAAAGAAGTTTTAGTTTTAAGATGCAACATGCGATGAAAAAGGAAAGAGCTTAGGGAGAATGTCCTAATCTCTAGCCCTAATGTTATCATTCAATAATTGGCCCTAAAGGTGAGGATGAAAAAAGGGAATTTTCTATCCTATATTAGCATGCATGGATTCCTATCCTAGGGTCTAGCTGGAGGACTAACCCTACACGAACAATCCTAAGGGAGCATGGTAAATACCAAACAAGTAAGCAAACAAGTGCTTAAACATGAGTAGCAAGCAAGGTACATATACATAATCTCCTTAAACAGGTCTTTAAATAAACCAGAGGGACTCCTGACACATATCAACAACGGAGATCCCATCATGCATTAGAAAGCAATAAGGAGCAGAAACAGTAAAAGGGAAATAGTGAAATACCAAACGGATAACTATCCGTAGCAAATGAGCAAGAAAAAGAAACCCAGAGAACTTCAAGCAAGCTAGCATCAGTAAATAAATCAAGTCAGAAATCACGCCATCAAATATATGCATTGGGGATCCAAATATGAACATATCCCACAGGTGAGGTATAGCATTCATGACCACATATATATCCTGCAAAAGAATGACAAATATACAAAGCACAAGAATAGTGAAAACACAACCAATTGTGTTCCACAAATAAAGTGGAACAATACAATACTAAGTCTAAATGGAGAAACTTTCCTCAGAGTACCTCGCACATTCAACAGAAAAATTAGTGATTAAAAAGATAGATGATGAACCAATAAGGGATGGAAAATGGTATGCCAAAGTGATGGAAGAACATGATGAGAAAACATCCAATCAGTAGATGTAAGAAGCATTAAGCAAACTCAAACAATAACTAGGTCAAAACTAAAGAACTGTTGCTCCTTTCATGTCACCATGTTGGATTGACAAGTAAATATCAATCAAGGATCAAAGGAGCTAGAGAGGAAACACAAACAAAGACTTTAGAAGTCAGTAGAAAACACTTCACATCCATACTCATTCATTTCATTATGGTTTACAAGCATAACAAAGAAGAAGGATTCCACAAAATGTATCACAAAGCTTGGATCACAAGTTAGCAAGTCAAAGAAATTCAAACAAAGACAAAGTTAGAAGACTTACACCATTCAAAGATTTGAAATAAAGCTTCTAACATTCTATGAGGATATGATCAAGAGTTTGAAATGTTGATTCTAATACATGTTGCATAAGTGCATTCAATATACCTCAAAGATTCAAAAGAAAAGAAAGGATTGAACATCAAATTCATAATAAGATGGAATGGTTCAATCATTAGAGGTCAAGTGATCTCAAGCCTTTATGAGACTATCCTTCATGTATCATTCCTCAGCATGTTATCATTGGTCATTTGATGACCTCAAACTCAAACCAAAAGTTTAAAGTTAAAAAAAAAACAAGAAAAGAATCAAGTGAATTGATTTGAATTGGAGTGAGGAAAACAGGAGCATCATTATCATTAAGTGCCAAATTATAGGCCTCTCACAATTTCATTGGCCATCAAATAAATTTCAACAAGATATGCAACATCAATTGGGCACTTTTACTTTGAAGACTCATTAGAAATAGAAATGGACTTCCATAATTCAAAAAAAAATTTTCTCAACATCCTTGAGATGTATAGATATCAGCAAACATATTTTAAGTTTATGGATGGTAGAGGAAAAGATGAAATGAGGCTCAAAGACCAAAACTAGTTGGCAAAACTACCAAACTAGGCAAATTTTCAAAATAAATCAATGGAAAATACCAAACCTCATCAATTAATTCAATAAAAATATTTTTGAGATCCTCAATCCATCTATGAGCTTTAAACAAAAGCTGAATTCAATTGAAACTTAGGGAAAATTAGCTTTTTGAATCAAATCAAACAAGTGGATTATCAAAACCCTAATTATTTATAAAATAAACTCAATTATTGATTAATCAAGTTTCAATTCTAAATAATTCAAACTAAAATCATACAAAAATAAAGAAAACTCCATGGATCAGAGAACTTATTTTCCATATTTTTTGCATTAAGGAAAAATCAGAAATAAAATCAAAATTTAAACCATTAAACAATTAAACAAATATGCACATTTTAAAATAAAATTCTAATCAAAATTCAGAAAAATATTCAACCAAAATTATATTCAAATATTAGAAATAAAAATAAGCTCCTAAGATTTTTTGTGAATTTTTTGGATCAAGAGACATATCAAAATAAAATCAAATATTAAACAAGAAATTAATTAAACACATGAATTTTAAAACCAATCGAAACATTTTCAAAAATTCTGAAAAAAAAATGCACAAGGTCAGAAATATTATTTTTAAGTTTCATGAAATATTTCAGAATTTTTCATCAAGTTATGATCAATAAATAAAATCAAGGAAGATCAAGTTATGAAATAAAATTCAAATAGATGTGAAATTCAAAATAGACCAATCAGGAGGTGACACGCTTCGTCTTCAAACTCCTGCCTTAAACAAATGCGCGCGAAAAAGTATAGATGCCAGGTCTCATGTTCATATCTCTCGTTCATACTCAATTACACACCATTTTTCATGAAATTTTGTGCAAATCAAAGCCAGAAATAAGATCTACATTATGCTATTCAAATCACACTAATTTATTAACCATAGATCAAGAATAGATCTCATGAAAATTGCAAAAACACACTGAGCATAAATTTTCAGATTCGTCATACGTACATATCTAATCTAATCAAAAGCTCTAAAGCTGCAGAAACACTTAATGAACATCAAACGACATGGTTCCAATCTCAAATAATACAATTCATGGCCAGAAATTAGGATTCAAAGTTGAGGATTCTAACCTTTGAGGAAAAAGTGTATCTACTGTCTCCTTCACTCCATCTGTAAACCAAGCCTCGATCTGCAATCTTTAGCACTTGGAGAAGAGAATGCAAGAAAAATCATTCAAAACGCACAAGCAAACTGGGGAATCGAAGAAATGGATTTTGGGAGAAAAAGTGGTTTCAGATCTTGAGATTTTTCCAGCCTTTCGTTCCTCTCTTCGCCTCCTTCCCTTTTTTGAATGAACTATGCACTGTTTATATAGAGTGTTTAGAGTGAGGGCAATAGGGTCATAACTCATATAAATCCGTTGGGGGGGAAGTTTTCCAAAACAGGTAAATGGAAATGTGAGATCATGTGCTTGCGTTTTGTTTGTTTATTTGGCTCTTTATCACGCGTTTTGATGAGCTATGAGTTGCATGAGTGAGGAAAACAAAGCGTGAGGGTGTGAGGTGGTAAGGATTGTGAAACGACATGGCTGAACTGTCATCCGATAATGAAATCAATGAAGTCACCACCGAACGTCTTTTATCCCACCGAGAGGGGAAGGGTAAACATCGAGAAAACCCGAAGAGGATGAAATCACGGTCTTGCGGCCGAGAGATCGGGTAAGGGAGTCTGTTACGCAAGGGGAAGGTATTAGAACCCCACACGCCCGTAGTACTCTATGGTATCCACTCTTGTTGTCTAATATAATGGGTGTGTTAGGATCTATATCTAGGTTGTACAGGGAATGCATGCAAAAGAAAGGAGAAAAGAATGTAGGGAAAATAAAAGTTGTGCTCGCTTGGGCACTACCCTAGTGCCTACGTATCCCTTTTAAGGAATCAGAGCAGTCGTAGTTTGGCTCATGTACTTTGGTTGGTTTGTGTTTTTTAGTTAAGAAGATAAAAGCAACAGACGAGATGGCAAAACATCAGACATAATAACAAAATGTCAACAATGATGATAAAATAACAAAAGAGATGACAAAACATCGCACGACAACACAAGCTCAGATAAGGCGGTAAGATGCCAGCATGAAGGCAAAACATCAGAAAAGACAATGAAACATTACACCTAACAATTATATTGAAAATCAAAGTAGGATAACAAACATGTGCAATGGCGAAACATCGACTAAAAGATAACATGGCAAATATGGAGAGACATCAATAAAACATATGATAAAACATCACACCTAACAATAATATCTAGAATCAAAGTAAGATAACAAACATGTGCGTGATGGCAAAACATCGAAAAAAGATAACATGGCAAACATGGCGAAACATCAATAAACTAGATGATAAAAAATCACACCTAACAATGATATCGAGAATCAAAGTAGTATAACAAACATGTGCGCGATGGCGAAACATCGGCAGAAAGATTACATGGAAAAGATGGAGAAACATCAATAAACCAGATGATAAAACATCACACCTAACAATGATATCGAGAATCAAAGTAGGATAAAAAACATGTGCCCGATGGCGAAACACTGGCTAAAAGAATGCGCGATGGCAAAACTTCGGCTAAAAGATAACAGGATATCATGGCAAAGATGATGAAATATCAAACAGAAAGGCGCACAAAAATTAAGATTGGTTTGTATTTTTTACCTTGAAGAAATATTTAAGTTTATTAAATATGTTTTATGATTTTACAAGAAGAAGTTTTAGTTTTAAGATGCAAGAATGTAAAGGAAAAGAAAACAACTAAGGGAAACTATCCTAATCTCTAACCCTAATGTTATCATACAATGATTGGCCCTAAAGTTGAGGATGAAAAAGGGAAGTTTCTATCCTATGTTAAAATGCATGGATTCCTATCCTAGGGTCTAACTCTAGGACTAAACCTACATGATAAATCCTAAGGGAACATAGCAAAAATGTCATAGTGACAAAAAGCAAGCAGATGGCGAAACATCTGGAAAAACAACAGCTCGAGCATCCCTCGAATATCAAATACCTACAAGGCACATGCCTAGTAGTAGAAAGGGAGGTCCCATCATAAACAAGCAACCAAGCATTAGACCAAGGGTCAAGCCATAGCCAAGGGGAGCGTATCACCCGAGTCAACAAGCCAAATAAGTATAGGAATGCAAAAGGGTCCTTAACCGTGTTATCAATTCCATGGCAAGAAAGATCCAGGGGAAAAGACATAGTGCATGCGTACACTAAGCATCAGTGTTGGTCAACATGAGCTAAAGAAAGCGTGGGGATCCGATTGCGGGAACCCTTTTCACTTGCCTTTAAAGGACTTAAATTCATTCAGAACTTGGGCACATGTTCGGAGCATCTACTTGTAGAAAGTGAGCATAGGAACGACATAGACTGGAATGTGAGGGGGTCGATTACGAACCCTTTCCCCTCGCCTCCTGTTGAGGACTTATCACCTGTAATATAGTGCGATCACAAATGTAAACACATGTGCAGAATACCTACTTCAAAGGTAGGATTTTAAACAAACACAATTAACATACATAAAGCGGTGCCTGCTACAGGACTTTAAACAGCGATTTCGAGCACACGCTCTTTATTTCCTGATTCCTACTTCACATGATTTCTATAAAGCAGTAAAGTGCGAAATGAGATAAACGAGAGAAAATACCAAACATATATTAATCCGTAACAAGCATTTTAGAACAAAGAAACCTGATGTTCTTCGCGAAAGCTTCACCAATAATCAATCGGACTAATCCTCGGGCGCTCGATGTCATAAACCAGACTCTTACCACGAACTCATGGAAGTAGAGTAATAACAAAATGAGTATTAACATGAAAAGAATAATTTGGAAACTTCAATTAAATTCTAAAAATCTTAAAAATCAGCTTTAGAAAATATTCTTTTTTTTTGTATCATTTTTTATCATCAAAGCTATGAAAAAGAAAATTCCATGAGAAAAAAAAAATGACAAAACTCTAAAAATCCAGGGGTATATATCAGATCCAGATATGCATGAATTAGAAGTTAAGTGCTAAGCCCATCTGAAAAGTGATCCATGAAGCCCATTTTGTTGGTATTAATTGATTTTAGAAAAAGCTAACGGACTCATGGCCCAACCACCTCCTTAGTTTGGGTCTGCATCCTATCTCAACAAATATTCAATTAGGTTCCAAAACTGAATTAGAATTAATTAAATGAAAATTAAAACCATAAAACCAAAATGAGTTAAATGATTATAAAAATAAAGAGATTAGAGTTTCAAGTTGGAATGGTGGTCCAACTTCTACCGCGAGACTCTTCGATTGGCATTAACTTTGCAGCAGTAGTGCCCTCCTTTGATTGGCCTCAACCTTGCAGCAGTAGTGCCCTCCTTTGATTGGCCTCAATTATGCAGTAATATCCTTCTTTGATTTGCCTCGACTTGCAGCTTTAGCAGCCTTCTTTGACTGGCCTCAACCTGCAGTAGCAACCATCTTGGATTGGCTTCAACTTGCAGTAACATGCAGCCTTCTTCGATTGACTTCAATTCTGCAGCAGTAGTTCCCTTCTTCGTTTGTCTCAACCTGCAGCAATAGTGTCCTTCGATTGGTTTCACTTCTGCCTTCTTCAATTGGCTTCAAATCAGCCTTCTTCAATTGACTTAACTTCAGCCTTCTTCGAACGAAGCTTTAACTTGCAACAATAGCATCCTTTGATTGGCTTCACTTCTGCCTTCTTCGATTGGCTTCAAATCATCCTTCTTCGATTGACTTAAATTCAGCCTTCTTCGAACGAAGATTCAACCTGCAGCAATAACATCCTTCGATTGGCTTCAACCTGCAGTAACAACCATTTGGGATTAGCTTTAATTTTGTCTTCTTCGAACAAAGCTTCAATTCTGCCTTCTTCAAACAAAGCTTCAATTCTGCAGCAGTAGTTCCCTTCTTCGTTTGGCTTTAACCTGTAACAGTAGTGTCCTTCGATTGGCTTCACTTCTGCCTTCTTCGATTGGCTTTAACCTGCAGTAGCATTGCCCTCCTTCGTTTGGCTTCAACCTGCAGTAGCATCCTTCAATTGGCTTTAACCTGCAAGCAGTAACCTTCTTCTAATTAAGCTCCTCAAACTTTGGATTTCAAAGCTATCATCCTTCGAAACTTCATAGATACTGGACTTCGAAGCTTCATAGACTCTAACCTCTAGCACAGGTGAAACTTGCGCGTAGACTCAATGCAAGGGCTCATGCTCAAATCATTCAAATGAACTCAATTCTCCATTAGAATTAATAAAATCAAATGCAATCTTAAGCTAGTAAAACATTCCACGTCATGTAACTCACGGACTCAATTCTCAATTAGATTTAGTAAAATCAAATACAATCGAAAGCTAGCAAAACACTCAACATTATGCAACTTGAATCATCTCAAATCATTAGCCACAGATCAAGAACAAAGCTCATGAAAACTCAAATAAAATCATCTACGCACAGAATTTCAGAAGCTCCAAAAAAATGATTCAAGCCTCAAACGAAGATAAATATATACATCAGACCTATAGTCTGGCCAGCTAAAACACAATGCACAAGAGTTACAAAACTGATTCAAGCTAAATCACACAAATCGAAGTCCAAGAAAACTCACAGCAAATCAAAGTCCAAGCAACTCACACTAAATCGAAGTCCAAGAAAACTTACAACAAATTGAAGTCCAAGCAACTTACAACAAATCTAAGTCCATGCAACTTACAGCAAATCGAAGTCCAACAAAATTCTCCTTGATGCAAAAATCTAGAAACTCGAATCCTCTGCTCCACCTGTAAACCAATGCTTCCACTGTGATCTACTCATTTCAAATTGAAGTCCAAGTAACTCACCATGATGCAAGATCTGGAAATTCAAATCCTCTGCTCCATATGCAAACCAATGCTTCCACTATGATCTACTCACTTCATAGAAAATGAATCAACAAGAAAAAATTGAAGAATAAAGTCAGAGTAATGAGAGAATTCGAAAACAGCATTTGAGAGAAAGTTGAAATCCAGATATGAAATTCTTGGCCAATGATGCTCTCTTTCGACTGAGGATGCAGGATTGAGGAGAAGAGTTGCTTCAAGTTCTTGACGTTGATAAATATTTGTGATGTTGTGAAGATGCAAGGGGAATGAAGATGATGTTGATGTTGTTGTAGATGCAAGGAGACGAGGATGATGTTGATGTTGTTGTAGATGCAAGGAGATGAAGATGATGTTGATGTTGTTGTAGATGCAAGGGGAATGAAGATTCAATCAGAGAATTGATGAAGATTTGAAGAGGTTGAAGCAATTTCTCGGAAGCTTTTGGTTGAAGATCTAGGAAGAAATCAGAGAGAAAGAGAGAGTTTTTTTTTGTGATTCTTCCAAAGATTGAAGCATGAATGAGATTGAAAGAGAAAGTTTGTTATATAGAAGCAAAAGTAAATTACGTTTGAAGTGATCCTAGCCTTTGAATCAGAAAATCCATCTGGAAAATGGATGGTGAGGATCGAAACAATTTTGAAGTTCGTTTGAGATTTTTGTTTTCTCTGATTTCATCTAAAATTCAAAAAGTGGAAATGAGAGGAAATAAGTGTGAATGTTGAGGTGTCCAACTGATGCACATGGAATTTGTGATATTTTTGAGAGAAATTTTCCAAAAATGGCAAGGAACGAGGGAAGTGAGGTGAGGCATTGTGTGTGAGAATGTTTA
Organism: Vicia faba; assembly: GCA_948472305.1. NCBI lineage: Eukaryota > Viridiplantae > Streptophyta > Magnoliopsida > Fabales > Fabaceae > Vicia > Vicia faba. Next base: position 80,400,057 of record OX451740.1, on the reverse strand, counting down.
GCCAAATGAGGTAAGAAGTGAGGTGGGAGTTGAGTGCACTCGTGAGACACTCGTGAGTGCTGAAATCAAATCACAAATTTATTTTGTGTTAAATCTGGTGCTGATGTGCAGCTGGCTTGGCCATGCCTTGAATCTTGTGTGCCATGCCCGATCAGTTGAAGATGCCCACATTCAACATTCATTACTTGATCACACCCTAACCATTTCCAATAATTCTTCTCATAATGGAAAGCCAACATGTAATACTTCTAATTAAACCAAAATCAAATCGAAACCTGGATTGAGCTATAAGAAAATGGATTGCACATTTGGTGTGCCATCTGTTTGATGAAATGCCTGGGCAAGATGCCTCAGGATGACCGTGTGGCTTGCCCATGATGCCCAACATTTGACCAACTTGCCCAGAACTTCAAAGGCTCATAACTTTTGATTTTGAGTAAGAAGTGTATTTTTGTCCTCTATGGAGCCTTGTAGATCTGTTTCCCCTCTTCAATTGGAAAAAAGAACCACCAAAATCCCCAGAAAAATGAAAAAGTTATGCCCTTGCAAAGTCAGGCCAAAATCAAAAACACTGAAAATTTCAATCACCAAGATAACTTCAAATCCAAGTAACCTCTCAAACTTGAAATTCTCATCAAAACCAATCATCAATGATCATCCCTTATGAAAATACATGTCAAATGCTTCATGTTGACCAAAAGTCCCCATGGTTAACTTTGACTTTGTTGACTTTGAATAAAGTGACTGTTTTGCCCTTTTGATTCAATTGAACCACTTTTCTTCAAGATTGGACCTCAATACTTTAATCAAGGATGCTTAATAACATATGATGAATCATGGAAACCGACTTGGGTGAAAAAGTTAGAAAAGTCCTGATTAAATCCAAAACCCTAATTTTGCACCTTGCGTTAGGAAATAGCTGACCAAGCTCCAAACCTCTAATTCCACTCGTCATCAAGATAGGCTTCGTGAACAAAATTGATTCCAATGATGATAAAAGAATGATGCTTCATTACTTGGCTCCTTTAGACCCCAATAACTCCAACTTGGGCAAAACCCTTATGGGCTTGAAAGATCCAGAGGTTTAGATGATAAGGCCCTCCTTAAGCAACTTGTCAATACAATCAATCTTCTAAAGCTTGAGGGAGGCTTGATAAACCAAAATATATTGATCTCATCACCATGTATGAATGCAATTAAATATTATGTTTATGATGAAACATAAGCCTAAATCAAGAGGGTAAATTTTGGGGTGCAACAACTGCCTCTATTCAACTATCTTTAACATGATAAGCGGGAAAAGTGACAACTTTCGAGTGTTCAAAGTTGAAGATGATTGAATATGAAAGAACCTAAAAATTTACACTCTTGAAGAGAAAATAGAAGAAACCCCCGAGACCTGCATAGGAATGAAACTGTAGCACAGATAAAAATGAGACAAAACCAAAACTTAGAAGAATAGACGAAACTAAACCTTCGCAAAAATATGTCAGGACAAAACCGGACCACAAAAGGGTGAGATAAGACTCAAACCAAAGAGAATAGGTGAAACTAGACTCTGGAAAAGAAAAAGTATGCGGGTGAGGAGACGAAACTCTGAGCTCGACCCAAAGCGAAGTGGCTAGAGTGCGTGATTCTAGGAGCACCTACTAATCTCAAACTAAGATAACCAGTATGAAGGAACTGAAAGAATCCTAGGAGTGAGGAACAAAAGCGAGACGAAACTCGACCCAAATAACCAGTTAGATGAAACTAACCTAGATGAGTACCAGGACGAAACTGGATTTCACGCACGGGTAACGAGGCAAAACTCGACCCATAGCAAGAGTGGTAAGAGTGCATGTTTCTCAGAGCACCTGCTGGTCTCAGATCAATGGATAAACAATGACGAAAACTGATAGAAGAATCCAAGGAACAAAAGAGACTGAATTCAACCAGGGATGTAGCACGAACGCTGCAAAATGACTCGGTAAACGATAACCGAAAAGGGTTCAGTAAATGATAACTGATAAAGTCCAGTGTATGAAAACAAAAATGAGACAAAACTCGACTCATTATAACTTGTTAGGCGACACTAAACTAGATGAGTACCAGAACGAAACTATATTTCATGCACAGGCGACGAGATCGAAAATCGACCCAAAGCAAAGTGATGAGAGCGCGTGTTTATCAGAGCACCTGCTGGTCTCAGATCAATGGATAAACAGTGACAAAAACTGATAGAAGAATCCAACGAACAAACGAGACTGAATTCAACCAGGGACGCAACACGAATGCCACAAAGAGACTCGATAAAAGATAACCAAACAAGGGTTCAATAAACGATAACTGATAAAGTCCAAGGCATGAAAACAAAAACGAGATGAAACTCGACTCATTATAACTAGTTAGGCGACACTAAACTAGATGAGTAGCAGAAAGAAACTTGATTTCATGCACAAGGTGAGGAGACGAAACTCTGAGCTTGACCTAAAGCAAGGAGATTAGGGCGTACACCTAAAAACCTACTGAAAGTGAATACCAGGGCGAAACCAATATTCAAAAGGTACATCAATAGACATTGAAATGAACCGACGAAGGTAGTGAAGACCCGAGAAGATTGTGCCAAGGAAAAACTGAACTAAAATCAAGAGTGGACACTCAGCCAATCAAATGATTAACATTAAGAGGATATTTGTATGGGGTGAAACTTGAGATAATGCGGTAGAAGACCTCGCTGGGAATAAACTTGCAGAATTAGAAAATCACTGGGGATGAACAGAAACAGTAATGGCTTAATTTCTTATGCATGTTTGAATTTTTTTTATAAAAATAGCGTAATGCTCCATATAATGGAAATGTTACGCGTTTTGGTAGATGCAATGTAATTATGCATGTTTGTTTAAATATTTTAATAGGGAATAGCCAAACGAGAAGCCACCAATCAAGAAGTCGGGATTTTGCAAGAATTTGCAAAAATAAATTGTAAAATCTGCTGAAAGAAAAGAAGATATAAGGAACCGCTGAGGAGGAACCCTTGAAGAGCTGGAACTTCATGGGGAGTAATAATTGAGCAACCGGTAGAAACATGCCACAAACGCCAAGAGGAGTCGCAAAAATAAATTATGAACTCTGTTGGAGAAGACCGGGTCAAAACTGATCAACTTCAAGAAGGATTGTCAAATGAATTGGGCGTTGTGGGAGAAGATCAGGGCGAGACTGTAGCTTCTGAAGGAGAACGCCAAATAAATATTGGACATTATGGGAAAAGATCAGGGCAAGACTGTAATCTTTGGAAAAGACAGCGCGCATCCGTGTTAAGGATGATACCAAAATATCAAACCAGACGTGAGGGGTTAAAACCTCTGCAGAGGGATCAAAGCTCTATTGAGGAAACGAGATTTCACCAGGGAAACAAAACTCTGTCGAAGAGCACTTTGTTGGAGATTATTGAACTTTTTGAATGCAACCATTGGATAGATCATGCAGATAGTTACACAGTATCATCTTTACTAGGGATAAAGAAAAATCCTATCATAGGGATTCCCCAAGCAACAACTTAGCTGGGAGATGAGAAGTCAAGACAATAAATCTCTAATCGGCAACTCCTCTAGAGAATTGAAACTTCTTCAGAATGCGAGTTCCCGTTCAAACCACTCCACCAGGTATATGCGACATCTTCAAACCTGGAGTCTTAGAACGAAGCCTTTCTCTTAAAAAAGATTTATGGGGCAATAAAAATCTGCTGAGGATACAAAACTCCATTGGGGATACTAAACTCTATCGGGGAGTATTTTATTGGGGACTCCAGAACCTTCCGTATGCAACCATAAAATAGATCATAAAGGTAGTTAAATAGTATTGACTTTGCTGGGGATATGGAAATCTCAGCCAACATCTACCCTGCTGAGGATGATAATTGATTCTTTTGATAAAGAAATTCCCCAAGTCACAACTCAGATGAGAAAATGAGAACTTTTGAATGAGGACTTCAACGATAATTCAAATCGGAAGATAAACTCCGCTGGGAGTAGTCTTTGCTAAGGAACGAGATAATGCTCATCCAGACTTGGTTGGGGAATAAAGGTATCCAAAAACTTTATCCGCCTCGAGAATCCCTCACATGGAAATGTTGAGGAGACCTAACTCTATGATGAATTCCTTATTCCAGGGTTCAAAAGTTAGAGGTAAGACATCTATTCAGCATCAGAACTTGATTTCAGACACCAGCATCAGAAGTTGCTATATCAGAATGTTAAAATCAGATGATCAACTCACGTACATGCTGAAGCCTGATGAACAAGACTGCGCTCAACACTCTGATAAAGAAACACAATAGTTCATCAGCAGCGAAGCAGAGTCAGAATGAGCCAAGCCAGAACTTGCATTAAGTAAGCAACGGTACTGTGCATTGAAAGCAAATTAATTCCAACGGCCTCATTCCAGACAAGATCTGCTCAATAAGGAAAGCTTGTTATTAGCATTGAATCAAGAATATTGCATCCAACGTTCATCATCTTAGTGCTATATAAACAAGGCTTTGAAGATTGAAATGGCTAATGCTCTCAAAATCTCTACACGCACAAAAGCTAAACCATAATCTTCGTTCTCTCAGTTTTGCTAAACCACACACTCTGATATTCTATTACTGTTTAGCAATCTAGTTTCTAAGCTTCAATTTGTGTATACATCACAGTTGTGATACAGTTTTGTAGAAAACATCCACACACATAGTTTTATCTCTTTGTAAGAAAGTGTTACCTTGACAAACCGGGTTGTGCTTTGAATCAAGAAGGCTTTAGCAGTTGTTAAAGCAGTCTGTAATATTCAGTTGAATATAGTGGATTAAGACCTCGTTGGAGAGAGGCGAAATCACCTTGACGGGTGGACTGGAGTAGTTTGAGATCAAACGAACCAGGATAAAAATATCTTGTTCATTGCATTAGATTTCAGTTTTACAATTCAACCCCCCCTTCTTGTGTTTTTCACCACTTCAATTGGCATCAGAGCGCCTGGTTCTGAGCTAAAACACTTAACCGTGTCAGTACAAGATCCAGCGTTAGAAAAACACAATGGCAGGAAACAATTCTCACATCAGCAATGACAACAATGAGGACAGAGACAGATTCAGTGTCAAACCTCCAGTCTTTGATGGAGAAAACTTTGATTACTGGAAAGACAGAATTGAAAGCTTCTTTCTGGCACATGATGCTGATCTGTGGGATATGGTGACAGATGGATACACGCACCCTGTGAATGCAAGTGGTCAGAAGATTGATAGAAAAACAATGTCTGATCAACAAAAGCGTGACTTCAAGAATCACCACAAGGCCAGAACCATCCTCCTCAGTGCCATCTCCTATACTGAGTATGAAAAGATCTCCAACAGAGACACAGCAAAGAATATTTTTGATACTCTCAGAATGACGCATGAGGGCAACGTTCAGGTCAAAGAAACAAAAGCTCTAGCGCTCATTCAGAAGTATGAGGCGTTCAAAATGGAAGAAATCTGAATCCATTGAAACTATGTTCTCTAGATTCCAGATTCTGGTAGCTGGTCTCAAAGTTCTGGACAAAGGATACTCTACTGCTGACCATGTCAAGAAAATCGTCAGAAGTTTACCCAAGCAGTGGAGGCCTATGGTTACTGCTCTGAAGCTAGCTAAAGATCTCAACAAAATCACTCTGGAGGAACTTATCAGCTCCCTCAGAAGTCATGAGATAGAGCTAGAAGCTGATGAGCCTCAGAAGCAAGGTAAGCCTTTAGCATTAAAATCTAACAGAAAATTTGAGTCTAAAGTTTTGCAGGCAGTTGAAGAAACATCTGATGGATCCTCATCAGAAGAAGACAAACTTTCCCTTCTCTCCAGAAGAGTAAATCAACTGTGGAAGCAAAGACAAAGGAAGTTCAGGAATCCCAGAAGATCTGATCAGAACGAGTCCTCTTCCAGATACAGAAGGACAGATTCTTCCTCTGGATACAGAAGATCTGAAGGCTCCTCCAGTAGCAAAAAGCCAAACACCAAAGACATCATCTGCTATGAGTGCAATGAGCAAGGACACTACAAGAGTGAATGCCCAAAGCTTCAGAGGGAAAAGCCCAAAAAGAAGTTTGGAAGAGAGAAGAAGAAAAGTCTCATGGCTACATGGGATGACTCTGACTCGTCTGAAGCTGACTCAGAATCAGATGATGAAAGGGCAAACATAGCTCTCATGGCTAACATTTCGGAAGATAGTGAAGCTTCTGAATCAGACTCAGAATCAGACACTGAAGAGGTATTTCCTAACTTTGCTGTTAACTTTACAAAGGCTGAACTTGCTGAAAGCCTTAATGAGATTCTGGAACGTTATCAGCAAATTAGAGCCAAATTCAGAGACCTGAAAAGGAATCTTGAATCCGACTCTAATAAGACTGAGAGTCTCAAATTGGAAAATTCTGAGCTGAGAAATAAGATTTCAAAATTAGAAAACACTTTACAAAACTCTCAGAAGGAACCAATTTCTGAAACTCCCAGCAACGCTGATGAGATCATCAAGGAGTATGATCACAGTTTCCAGAAGTTCCTAGCTAAAAGCATAGATAGAAGCAGAATGGCTTCAATGATCTATGGAGTTAGCAGAAACGGCAGGAAAGGAATAGGATACCAAGGTAAGGTTCCTACACCAAAGAATGTCATGGACTTAACCATTAAACACACTCCTCTGAATTCACATTTTGTGTATGGTCACACACATGATATCAAATATACTAGCAGTAAGCACTCTGTGAAACCAAAATTCAACCAGAGTTTTGGTAAAACTAACAAATCAGGACCCAAGAAAATCTGGGTACCTAAGGATAAAATAATACATGTTGCAGATATCTTTAGCAGCAAGTCAGAAACACCAGTCATGGTACCTGGACTCTGGCTGCTCACGACACATGACGGGAAGAAGGCATATGTTCCAAATCCTGGAACTTAAGCCTGGAGGCCACGTTGGCTTTGGAGGCAATCGGAGGGGAAAGATAATTGGCTCTGGAACTGTAGGTAATGGAAATCTTCCCTCTATTAATAATGTTCTGCTAGTAGATGGATTGATGCATAATCTGTTATCCATAAGTCAATTAAGTGATAACGGTTATGATATAATCTTTAATCAAAAATCATGTAAAGCTGTTAGTCAGAAAGATGGGACTATCCTGTTTAATGGTAAGAGGAAAAACAACATTTACAAAATCAAACTTTCTGAACTAAAGAGTCAGAATGTAAAATGTCTTCTGTCTGTTAACAACGAGCAGTGGATCTGGCACAGAAGATTGGGGCATGTTAGTATGAGAAGAATATCTCAGATTAACAAACTCAATCTGGTCAGAGGACTTCCTAATTTGAAGTTCAATTCAGATGCTCTGTGTGAAGCATGTCAGAAAGGCAAATTTGCTAAACCTTCTTTTAAATCCAAAAATGTTGTTTGTACCTCTAAGCCACTAGAACTTCTGCACATTGACTTATTTGGACCAGTTAAAACTGCTTCAGTCAGTGGTAAGAAGTATGGGTTAGTAATCGTAGATGACTATAGTAGATGGACATGGGTAAAGTTCTTAAGACACAAGGACGAGTCACACTCTGTGTTTGTTACCTTCTGTAACCAAGTTCAGAATGAAAAGGATCTTAGAATCGTTAAAGTCAGAAGTGATCATGGTGGAGAATTTGAAAATAAAGATTTTGAGTCATTCTTTAATGACAGAGGCATTCTGCATGATTTCTCTTGTCCTAGAACTCCCCAACAAAATGGAGTTGTAGAACGAAAGAACAGAACATTGCAAGAAATGGCCAGAACCATGATCAATGAGACAAACGTTGCTAAGATCTTCTAGGCAGAGGCAATAAACACAGCGTGCTACATTCAGAATAGAATCTCAATAAGACCTATTCTGGAAAAGACTCCATATGAATTGTGGAAGAACAAAAAGCCCAACATTTCATATTTTCATCCATTTGGATGTACTTGCTTTATATTAAATACAAAGAATTATTTGAACAAGTTTGACTCTAAAGCACAGAAGTGTATTATGTTAGGATACTCTGAACGCTCAAGAGGGTACAGAGTATACAATACAGAAACACAGATTATGGAAGAATCAATCAGTGTTCGTTTTGATGACAAGCTTGACTCTGAAAAGTCAAAGTAGAATGAAGTTTTTGCAGGTATAGAAATTGAATTTGCAGGTTCTGAAGACAAGTCATCAGAAGCTCTCAACACAGACATTCCTTCAACGTCTGAAAGGAGCACTGCTAGAAATCCTACAACAGCTGCTGATCAACCTCAGAAGAGATTACCCAGAAGCAGCTTGGATCACCCAGAAGAGACTATTCTAAGAAGAAAGGAAGATCCAATCAGAACAAGAGCAAGCTTCAGAAACTCTGAAGAAACACTTATGGGACTGGTGTCTCTGATTGAACCTTCTTCAATTGATGAAGCACTTCTGGATAATGACTGGATTCTGGCAATGCAAGAAGAGCTGAATCAATTCACCAGAAACGACGTATGGGATCTCGTTCCCAGACCAAAAGGATTCAACGTCATTGGAACAAGATGGGTGTTCAGAAACAAGCTAAATGAACAAGGTGAAGTCATCAGAAACAAGGCACGACTGGTTGCACAAGGTTATAGTCAGCAAGAGGGGATAGACTATACAGAAACCTTTGCCCCAGTCGCCAGGTTAGAATCTATCAGACTTTTAATTTCATTTGCTGTTAATAGAGGCATCACTCTGTATCAGATGGATGTCAAGAGTGCATTCTTAAATGGTTATATAGAAGAAGAAGTTTATGTACACGAACCCCCAGGTTTTGAAAATACAAAACATCCAGAACATGTTTTCAAACTAAAGAAGTCACTGTATGGTCTGAAACAAGCTCCCAGAGCTTGGTATGAAAGGCTAAGTAACTTTCTGCTGGAAAATGAATTCACCAGAGGGAAAGTGGACACTACTCTATTCTGTAAATCAGTTAAGAGTGACATCTTAGTCTGTCAAATTTATGTTGATGATATTATTTTTGGTTCTACTAATCCTTCTCTTGGAAGAAAATTTGCTAAGTGTATGCAGGCAGAATTTGAGATGAGCCTCATGGGGGAACTGAAATTCTTTCTAGGAATTCAGATCAATCAAACTCCAGAAGGAACTTACATTCATCAGAGCAAATACATCAGAGATCTTCTGAAGAAATTTGACCTCTCAGAATGTAAGCCATCAAAGATTCCAATGCATCCCACGTGCATTCTGGAAAGAGAAGAGGTAAGCAAAAATGTAGAACAGAAAGTCTACAGAGGTATGATTGGTTCTCTCCTCTATCTGACGGCTTCAAGACCTGACATATTATTCAGTGTTTGTATCTGTGCTAGATTCCAATCAGATCCTAGAGAATCTCACTTAACAGCTGTTAAGCGAATTTTCAAGTATCTGAAAGGTACTACTAATCTGGGTTTGTTTTATAGAAAATCTAGTGATTACAGCTTAGTAGGCTACTGTGATGCTGATTTTGCTGGAGACAGAGTGGAACGTAAAAGTACTTCTGGAAGCTGCCAGTTTCTGGGAGAAAATCTGATTTCTTGGTCCAGCAAAAGGCAATCAACAATTGCTCTGTCAACAGCAGAAGCTGAGTACATAGCAGCAGCAGGATGTAGCACACAAATGCTCTGGATGAAAAGTCAGCTTGAAGACTTCCAGATTTTTGAGAGTAACATTCCTATACTTTGTGATAATACTTCTGCTATTTGCTTAAGTAAGAATCCCATTTTACATTCTAGAGCTAAGCATATAGAAATAAAACATCACTTCATTAGGGACTATATTCAGAAAGGTATTTTGAACTTAAAATTTATAGATACAGACCATCAATGGGCTGATATCTTTACTAAACCCCTTTCAGAAGATAGGTTTAATTTCATTCTGAAACATCTCAGCATGAAAGTGTGCCCAGAGTGAAAATGTTTTAATTCCATATATTTACCTTCAGAATGTAATTATTTTACTGTGAACTTCTGATCAATCTCCTTTCAGAAAGATAGAACATGCAGATTGTATCAGATGCAAGTCTAAAGATCTGAGAGTCTAAAGCTCAAAGACAGACATGCTGATCACTACATCAAACAAGTGTCATCCAATCATCAGCATATCTCTGAAGCAGAACGCGTGCACGCTTCTGAGAAGGCAAAGCGCTGATTGGGTGCATTGAGACACATGTCTGGTAACCGTTTTTAAGTATCTTTCTCAAATCCCCCAAAATCAGCAAGCATTTAATGAAAAGTAATCATGCTTTTAAATGGCAATCATGATTTTTCTCTCTCTTAAAAACGTTTATCTTTTCAAAATAGTTTTGAAAACACTATTTAAGCACATTAATCTCTCATTCTTATTCTTTACGCTTTCTCACTAATACTCAAGCATTTTCTGCATATTTCTGTGTTCATCTCTTGCAACCTATTTTCCTCAGTTTTTTTTTCTCAAAAACCTTTTAGCGTGAACATGGCAACCTCCAGCAGCGTTTCTGCAGGTACTCAGAAGAAAGCATCATCTGAGCAATATCAAGTGCCACTCAGAACTCTCCTCACTCCGGTGAAGAACCTTGAATTGCTTTCTGAATTAATCATTGACTTTGAAAGCTTGAAGGAGAACGGTTTTGACCTAACTGAAGAAGTTAGGGCTCAAAAGTGGGAAAGGTATTTCGATAGGTTGGTTGGACCAACATTCCCAATGCTGGTCAAGGAATTTTGGATTCACGCCAAGGCTTCAACACATCTAGTCACCTCCTTTGTTATGGGGAAGAAGATTGTGATTTCTGAAGATCTCATTGCAAGGCTAATCGGTCACAGTGGTGGTGGCGTCCGTTGTGTGGACATGGCTGAAAGATGTGCTGATATAGGTGTGGTAGCTGACAAGATTTTCACTCTTGGGATGCCCAGCAGCAAGATTAAAGATATGAAGGATCATTGCAGAGTGTGGGCTAAGATTATTCTGGGGTGCTTCAACCACAGGAAACCAACCAGTTCTCCTGATTACATAAATGTGGATCAGCAGTTTCTGATCTACTTTATTGATCAGAAGGTAAAGATCAATCTGGCTCACTTCCTGTTCAACCACCTCAGAACAAGTGTGAAAGAAACAAGGGAAGAAGAAAGAACCAAGAGGGATTGGATACCTTTTGGAAGGTTGATATCAGATATTCTGACAGAGAATAGGCTGATTGAGCATCTGATAGAAGCTCAAGAGCTAAGCATTATTGAACCAACAATTGGGAAACCTCTGAACGCAAAGAACCTGAAAAAGATGAAGCTGATAGAGAATATTCAGAAGGAACCCAAAGCTACTCCCCTTGCTGATATCTCCAGCAGAAGAGTGCCTCTGAGTGATTTTCCGTTATTTTCTGAAATTGAATCCAAACCAGAGGTGATTCTCAGGTACCTGGATGCGTGCAAGGCAGATGGTACAGATCCAAAGCTGAATATCAGAGATCTGCATCAACCTCAACCAGAAGTGACTCTGAAGAAGACCAAGAAGAGGAAGGCGCCATCAGAAGGATCATCTCAGCAAACTCCCAAGAAAAGAGGTAATTCAACTACTGCCCCTGTTTTAAATTCTTCTACTATTCCAGCATCTACCCCTCCTCAAACCTCTCATAGAATCTCAATCCCCATCCCTACCATAGATGAAACTGTATAAGAAGAAGACCCTTCTGAGGCATTAAAACTCAGAAGACCCAGAACCAAACACCCCAAACAACCAACAATTTCAACAACATCAGCACTTAACCAAGTGCTGTCTGATATTGATCAACATACCTCTGATCAACCAAACTCTGAACCACAAAATGTTCCTCCTCCACAACCAGAACAACAGCAATCTGCTGAAGAACCAGAACAACAGCAATCTGCTGCAGAACCAGAACAACAACAACCACTCTCTGAAGAACCTCTGATCCCTGAGCAATCAGAGATTCCAACTCCCTCTCCCCAACCAGAAATTAATCCACCATCACCACAAACAGAGATTCACCACTCTGAAACTCCTTCCCCTCACCAATCTGAACCTCATTCACCTCAACCATCACCGCTGGCAATCCAGCTGCCATGTGGAACAACCGTTATCATGCCCCAGTTACCATCCTCATCAGAATCGACACCACCAAATACTCCCAAAACACCACCCAGTCCAATCGTAATATCTGACTCTGATACTCCTTCTCCAAAACAAACAGCTTCTCAGAAAACCTCTGAAAACCCCAGCAGGACCTTCATAGACTTAACCAGTCTTGACCGTCTTGCTGATCTGAAACACAAAATTGCCATCCCAAAACCAAAGCAACCAGATGTTGGCTCTGGTATTATGAATTTTGAAACAGGTGTGCTGCAATGGATTGCTTCTTTGAAGCAAGTCTGTCCTGGAATGATTGACCCAACTGCTTCTGATCAGCTCTGGTCACAATTCAGACTTTGGGTATGTGCTGAAGCCCTCAAGTTGCAGGATATCAACTATGAGCAGGCACAACAAAATTTCAGCAAGCTTCTGAATGAAGTTGGAAGTCAGCTCCTGAAAGAGGACGTGCTCCCTCTGGACAGTGAACCTTGGTCTGAGAAACAGCAAGCTGCAAAGGTGCAATCATCAGAAGAAGACAATACCATTCAAGCTGAAGAAAGTCAAGAAGAGGATGTTGCTGAAAGTTCTCAGAAGCCTCCTGTTTCTGATGCTTCTCAAGCTGCCTTGGACAGGCAGACTCTGGAAGAACTAAGGCTGAATGACATGCGTCTGCAGCAGCGGATGGATGAAAGCGATCAGAAGATGAAAGAGAGAATGGATGTGCAGGACAGTAAGATTGACACTGTTGTCAGCATGGTGCATAAGCAGAATGAGACTGCTGAAAAGATCCAAGCCATGCTGGAGAACCTGTTCACACGCTTGCCTCCTCAACCTTAATCTTTTTTTTCATGCATGACCTTTTTCATGTTTTCCTTGATTTTCTGATGCACTGATTGAATATGTTTTGTAATACTTTCTTGTTTTGATTCTGAACTATCTTAATATGATTAGTTTTTCTGATCTTAATTGTTTTAGCACATCACCAACACTTTTTGATTGCTGACAAAAAGGGGGAGAACAGAATGATATTTTAATCAATAACGGATGACTAGACAGAAATTCTCAAACATTCTAACTCTATTACTTGAAATGTTCTTTTTCTGTTTTGCTTAAAGTCTACAGGCACAAGGAAGCTCCTGGACACTCTGAAGACTAGAAGCTCTGATCACTATGAAGTTCTGATCCGCTCTAATATTCTGATCCAAAGCAAAGCTCTGACAAGATAAGCTCTGAAGCTCTGCTCTGACATAAAGCTTCTGATAAGCCAAAGACTCTGATACTCTGATGTTCAAAGAAAGGCAAAAAGATCTGATCCTGAAGAACACGTATAATCAAAGGGAAGTAATAAACTCAGGGGGAGTATCTCCTTACTCCTTATTCTTTTGCTTCTTGTTCTGATACATATTCCAGATACCTTTTCACGTTTTTTTTCTTCATTTAAAATATATAGTTTTTGTCATCATCAAAAAGGGGGAGATTGTTAGAACAAAGTTTGAATCTACTACCCTATATTTAAGTTTTGATGATAACAAAGTGAAAAGATATAGTATTTATAAGTTTCATGTATGAACTATCTGCTGCCTAAAATTATTATGTTCTGACTTGCAGATACTCTGATTGAAATAAGCAAGATCACATCTATTCAGCATCAGAACTTGATTTCAGACACCAGCATCAGAAGTTGCTATATCAGAATGTTAAAATCAGATGATCAACTCACGTACATGCTGAAGCCTGATGAACAAGACTGCGCTCAACACTCTGATAAAGAAACACAATAGTTCATCAGCAGCGAAGCAGAGTCAGAATGAGCCAAGCCAGAACTTGCATTAAGTAAGCAACGGTACTGTGCATTGAAAGCAAATTAATTCCAACGGCCTCATTCCAGACAAGATCTGCTCAATAAGGAAAGCTTGTTATTAGCATTGAATCAAGAATATTGCATCCAACGTTCATCATCTCAGTGCTATATAAACAAGGCTTTGAAGATTGAAATGGCTAATGCTCTCAAAATCTCTACACGCACAAAAGCTAAACCATAATCTTCGTTCTCTCAGTTTTGCTAAACCACACACTCTGATATTCTATTACTGTTTAGCAATCTAGTTTCTAAGCTTCAATTTGTGTATACATCACAGTTGTGATACAGTTTTGTAGAAAACATCCACACACATAGTTTTATCTCTTTGTAAGAAAGTGTTACCTTGACAAACCGGGTTGTGGTTTGAATCAAGAAGGCTTTAGCAGTTGTTAAAGCAGTCTGTAATATTCAGTTGAATATAGTGGATTAAGACCTCGTTGGAGAGAGGCGAAATCACCTTGACGGGTGGACTGGAGTAGTTTGAGATCAAACGAACCAGGATAAAAATATCTTGTTCATTGCATTAGATTTCAGTTTTACAATTCAACCCCCCTTCTTGTGTTTTTCACCACTTCATAAACTCTTCATCTGATGCTCATTATGCAAGCTTGCATGATGTTTAAGCACATTTTCGTATGCAAAGAATGTTTTATCCTTATGAATGATAAATGTAATGCAAATCATATACTTTTCTTGAAGTTAGAAAACTTTTATTGAAAAGATGCCGAAATTCGAAATTTTTTTGTACAGAGAAAAATAAAAGAGGGAATGATACCAACTCATAAATTTTTTTTAGAAAGTCTTCTAGGAGTCAGGTTACTGTATTCTCGTAAAAGTTTTGCTTTCGAAAAAAGGTTTTAAGGCTCAAAATTTTTGGTGCCCACCCATTCTCCATGATGTTCTCCAGTCCTACATTCACTTAATTCACGACGAGAACTCATCTCTCAAAAGAGTTTATGACGGTTGAGGAACCACAACGATTTTTTTTGGGCACGACTGTCACTTAACCTTTGGTTTTTGGGTGTTCGATCACACGACTTTTCTTTTGATGAGGATTTTTATTGGATAATCCTTTTCTTCCTTTCGGGCTTTTCAAATTCTTTTTCACTTTCCCTAACTTTTTCCTGGACAAATTCTTTTGAATTTCAATTTGGGAGTCTAGCGGGATGCCCTAACTTTTTCGTAAGCGACTTGTTTTCAAGTTTCGACTTAGCGGGGCTTTTTATTTTCTATTTATTCACACTTTCCATTTGAACAAGTCGTGTGAACTTAAGTCTTTGAACTTTTTTGGAAGAAAAGTGATTGCCCCATTCCTTGGTCGGCGAGGGATAACCATTATTGTATTGATTCGATCTCGACCTCAGGATTTTTTTTTTGTTTTTTTTCACTAGGGAAATCACTATTGTTGTTTTGATATTTTCCAGACCTCATAATGCGAGGGATAAAATGTGGTAATCATTAGATGGGACACCCCTTCTGAAATTTGAATGCTCTATCAGATCAACTGAACATATACCCTGCCCCGGGTTTAAAAATAAGGGTTTTTTTCGAACAGAAAAGAAAGTCCTATTTCGAAGGCTCAGAGGGGTTAACGTGGGTCTATCTCCCTTATATCTATAGTGTTTGGGGATTTAAACAAGGCATGTACACCGCCAATAAGGTTTTTACTCGAAAGCGAACCATTTGGAATTCCAGGTAAATTTTCGTCATCCTCCCTCCAGAGTCATTGCTTTATTAACAAGAGTTCGATATCAAAAACATAGTAAAACAATTAAGAGTGATAACGAATGGATTAGTTCAAGACAAACATATTCAATGCATTATGATTAACATTCAAAAAGATGATCAAGTTTGCATACAAGAAAGTACTAAACAAAACAATTAAGATTGCAAATGAAAATGCAAATGAAATTTGAAATTTCCATGTTGAGGAGACTTGATTCCGTATGGACTGATTGATTCAAACGATCTTCAGCAACCTCGAGGCTCACTTGGATAAGAGGTTTCCCATTGATTTGGACACCAAAGCCTCTGAATTGCTCAAAGCTTGGACTTTATCTTCTGATGACAAACGACCTTTGACTGAATAGCCGAGTGCCCCAGAATATACTTTCAGAACATTATCTTAAAAGAGAAGGTGAATGATGTACCAAGCGAAGTTGCATATCCTGAATCACCAAGTATCTTCTACCACACGGGGAAGGTGCAATCCATCTTCTCTTGCAATCTTCAACATCACAGCCAAATGCCCCAGAATGGGAGACACACTTATCATTTGCATCAGGAGTGAGATTAATCAACTGAAAAGTCTCCAAAGTACGAAGCTTAATCAGCTGAACTCCCAATAGACGAGGAAGTGTCAGGACGTAAGGAATTGAGATGGTATCAACACTTCTCAGTCTTCTTCTATATTTGCTTAAAAGCTTTTTACTATGGACTCACTTGGGGAATAAACACTGACTGTCGACTAGAAGATCAGGTGGCTCAAAGTTGTAGAGAGTGCGCCTAATTGAATAATCGGGTGCCCCATCATGGTAACCATATCTGACGTTGGTAACAGGATTTGGATGGGAATTGTAGATGGTACTGAAGTACGGAGCCTAACCCACTGCAGCTCAAAAAAGAATGGAAACAAATGAGAATAAAACATTGAGATGGGATCACAACCGCTCTCCAGACCTATTATGCCCTTGCTGATAAAAGACATCCTCTTTAATTCCACTGGGGAATGGGAACCATCTACTGATAAAACGTTCCAAGCACTCAAGATAGTGGATGAAATCCATAATGTACTCCATGGTTTGAAAGAAATCCCAAAAGATGAGGAGAAGATAATAACTCATGTTGCAACAGTCAATACAGGATTGCTGACACTATCATCAAAGCTTCCATGTCCTGCTCCACTGAGTATTCAACTGACTATCTTCCTTCTCGAAGAGTTCCTGATCACGGGCCAAGGCTTGCATGTACACCAAACAACTCCATCTGAATCTTCATCTCAGTCAACTCCCCACGGGGTTATTTCATGACCGATATCTGAACATGTGGAAACAAGAAATCAAGTCTATAACTCTGAAGAGAGCACCAAGTCTAAATATGAATCTCCAACCCTGAGTACCTGTTATGAATGCATGAAAATGCATGAGGTGCATGAGTGGATGCAATGCCATGTTCGATCATTTCTAGGGAACCATCATGCTTTTAATTTTGATTTTAAACCAGTGAAAGGTGGAGAAGTGAAATATAAAGATCACTAGCATGGTTCCTTGGAAATGGAAAGAACATGTATGTTAAAATGACGTTAACAGATTATGTATGCAAAGACATGAGATCAAGGTTCCATAAACATGGAAAATGGTTGCATTGCCTCTACACTGAATGATGAATATCACTGGATCAAAGGTCCGACGTCACCTTGGAACACAAAAGAACCAAGTATCAGCAATTGCATGAGCCCGAGATCTCCCTATCTTACAAGATAACTGTTGAACTATCAGAATAAACGGCCATCACAGGGTGAGAAGTTAGGAGCAAAACCGAGAAAACACATAGTCACCAACAGTATCAAGTCACCATCAAAACATATAGTAACTATCAGAACATGGTCACCAATAGAACTCAAGTCAGCAACGTAACCAAAGTTACCGTCAGAACTAGAGTCACGATCTGTACTTGTAAGAATTAATCATCCCTCCCCGCTCACAGGTGAAACTAGGTCAGGATAAAGCAAGGGTAACTCAAAATCATGGGTACGCTTGAAGCCACTATCGTCGAAACACCGATGTGAAACGATAGTGCCCCATTTGTAATATCATCTGAGTATGGACGACATGACGGCACTAGAAAAACAGTGTTGACTAGCCATTCATGTTCGACTCTATTCCTAAGGTTCATATGGTTGTCACTTAGCCTGTGTATTGGGCCTTTTACCTCTTGTAACACCCACCCAACACGAAAGCAAAGCCAGCATAGCAGGTAACCAAATATATGGAAAGCGGAAAAATGAATGCACAAACATATGCAAACAGTATATACAAAACTGGAAAAAAATATACACCCAAAGAAATAAATAAATAAGAGCTAGGATCGACTCCGGGATGGACCAATAATAGGTCAATATTTCCCCAGTGAAGTCGCCAGCTGAAACGACCTGGCCAAACCATCATCCGATAATGAAATTAATGAAGTCACCATCGAACATATTTTATCCCGCCGAGAGGGGAAAGGTAAACATCGAGAAAACCTGAAGAGGGTGAAATCACGGTCTTGCAACTGAGAGATCGGGCAAGGGAGTTTGTTATGCGAGGGGAAGGTATTAGAACCCCACACGCCCAAAATACTCTACGGTATCCACTCTTGTTGTCTAATATACTGGGTCTGTTTGGATCTATATCTAGGCTGTACAGGGAATGCATGCAAAATAAAGGAGAAAAGAATGTAGGGAAAATAAAAGTTGTGCTCGCTTGGGCCCTACCCCAGTGCCTACGTATCCCTTTTAAGGAATCAGAGCAGCCTTAGTTTGGCTCATGTACTTTGGTTGGTTTGTGTTTTTTAGTTAAGAAGATAAAAGCAACAGACGAGATGGAAAAACATTAGACAGAACAACAAAATGTAAACAATGATGATAAAATAGAAAAAGAGATGAGAAAACATCGCACGACAACATAAACTCAGATAAGGCGGTAAGACGCCAGCATGATGGCAAACCATCAGACAAGACAATGAAACATTACACCTGACAATGATATTGAAAATCAAAGTAGGATAACAAACATGTGCGCGAAACATCGGCAAAAAGATAACATGGCAAAGATGGTGAAACATCAATAAACCAGATGATCAAAAATTACACCTAACAATGATATTGAGAATCAAAGTAGGATAACAAACATGTGCACGATGGCAAAACACTAGCTAAAAGAATGCGCGATGGTGAAACATAGGCTAAAAGATAACAGGATATCATGGCAAAGATGATGAAATATCAAATAGAAAGGCGCACAAACAATTAAGATTGGTTTGTATTTTTTACCATGAAGAAGGATTTAACTTTATTAAAGATGTTTTATGATTTTCCAAGTAGAAGTTTTAGTTTTAAGATGCAAGAATTCAAAGGAAAAGAAAACAA
This sequence comes from Vicia faba, assembly GCA_948472305.1. Taxonomy (NCBI): domain Eukaryota; kingdom Viridiplantae; phylum Streptophyta; class Magnoliopsida; order Fabales; family Fabaceae; genus Vicia; species Vicia faba. The sequence goes on along the minus strand of OX451740.1, from coordinate 80,380,974 downwards.
CTAAGGGAAACTATCCTAATCTTAAACTCTAATGTTATCATACAATGATTGGCCCTAAATTTGAGGATGAAAAAGGGAAGTTTCTATCCTATGTTAGCATGCATGGATTCCTATCCTAGGGTATAACTCGAGGACTAAACCTACACGAGAAATCCTAAGGGAACATCGCAAAAATGTCACAGTGACAAAAAGCAAGTAGATGGCGAAACATCTGGACAAATAACAGCTCGAGCATTGCCTGAATATCAAATACCTACAAGGCACAAGCCTAGTAGTAGAAAGGGAGGTCCCGCCATAGACAAGAAACCAAGCATCAGACTAAGGGTCAAGCCATAGCCAATGGAAGCGTGTCACTCGATTCAATAAGCCATAGAAGTATAGGAATGCAAAAGGGTCCTTAACCGTGGTATCAATTACCATGGGAAGAAATATCTGTGGGAAAAGACATAGTGCATGCATACACTAAGTATCAGTGTTTGTCAACATGATCTAAAGAAAGCGTGGGGATCCGATTATGGGAACCCTTTTCACTTTCCTTTAAAGGACTTAAATTCATTCAGATCTTGGGCACATGTTCGGAGCATCTACTTGTAGAAAGTGAGCATAGGAACGACATAGATTGGAATGTGTGGGGGTTGATTACGAACCCTTTTCGCTCGACTCCTTTTGAGGACTTATCACCTGTAATATAGTGCGGGAACAAATGTAAAAACATGTGCATAATACCTACTTTAAAGTTAGGATTTTAAACAAACACAATTAGCATACAGAAAGTGGTGTCTGCTACAGAACTTTAAACAACGACTTCGAGCGCACGCTCTTTATTTCCCGATTCCTACTTCACATGATTTCTAGAAAGCAGTAAAGTGCGAAATGAGATAAACGAGAGAAAATACAAAACAGATATTAATCCGTAACAGAGCGTTTTAGAACAAAGAATCCCAATGATCTTTGCGAAAGCTTTACCAATAATCAACCGGACTAATGCTCAGGCGCTCGATGTCACAAACCAGACTCTTACCACGAACTCATGGAAATAGAGTAATAACAAAATGAGTATTAACATGGAAAGAATAATTTGGAAACTTCAATTAAATTCTAAAGTCCTAAAAATCAGCTTTAGAAAATATTCTATTTTTTTGTATCATTTTTTATCATCAAAACTATGAAAAAGAAAATTCCATGAGAAAATAAATGACAAAACTCTTAATAGCCAGGGGTATATATTGGATCCAGGTATGCAAGAATTACAAGTTAAGTGCTAAGACCATCTGAAAAGTGATCCATGAAGGCCTTTTTGTTGGTATTAATTCATTTCAGAAAAAGCTAACAGACTCAGGGCCCAACCACCACCTTAGTTTGGGTCTGCATCCTATCTCAACAATTATTCAATTAGGTTCCAAAACTGAATTAGAATTAATTTAATGAAAATTAAAACCATAAATCCAAAATGAATTAAATGATTATAAAAATAAAAGGGATTAGAGTTTCAAGTTGGAATGGTGGTTCAGCTTCTACCGTGAGACTCTTCGATTGGCGTCAACTTTGCAACAGTAGTGCCCTCCTTTGATTGGTCTCAACCTTATAGCAGTAGTTCCCTCCTTTGATTGGCCTCAATTCTGCAGTATTATCCTTCTTCGATTTTCCTCAACCTGTAGTAGTAGCAACCTTCTTTGACTGGCCTCAACCTGCAGTAGCAACCATCTTGGATTGGCTTTAACCTGCAGTAACATGCAGCCTTCTTCGATTAACTTCAATTCTGCAGCAGTAGTGCCCTTCTTCGTTTGACTTCAACCTGCAACAGTAGTGTCCTTCAATTGGCTTCACTTCTTCCTTCTTCGATTGGCTTCAAATAAGCCTTCTACGATTGACTTAACTTCAGCATTCTTCGAACGAAGCTTCAACCTGCAGTAATAGCATCCTTCGATTGGCTTCACTTCTGCCTTCTTCGATTGGCTTTAAATCATCCTTCTTCGATTGACTTAACTTCAGCCTTCTTCGAATGAAGCTTCAACCTGTAGCAATATCATCCTTCGATTGGCTACAACCTGTAGTAGCAACCATTTAGGATTAGCTTTAATTTTGTCTTCTTCGAACAAAGCTTCAATTATGCCTTCTTCGAACAAAGCTTCAATTATGCCTTCTTTGAATAAAGCTTTAATTCTACAGTAGTAGTGCCCTTCTTCGTTTGGCTTCAACCTGCAACAATAGTGTCCTTTGATTGGCTTCACTTCTGTCTTCTTCGATTGGCTTCAACCTACAGCAGCAGTGCCCTCCTTTGTTTGGCTGCAACCTGCAGTAGCATCCTTCGATTGGCTTCAACCTGAAAGCAGTAACCTTCTTCAAATGAAGCTCCTCCGACTTTGGATTTCAAAGCTATCATCCTTTGAAACTTCATATATTATGGACTTTGAAGCTTCACAGACTCTCATCTCTAGAACAAGTGAAACTTGCGCGTAGACTCAATGCAAGGGCTCATGCTCAGATCATTCAAATGAACTTAATTCTCCATTAGATTTAATAAAATCAAATACAATCGAAAGCTAGCAAAACATTCTACGTCATGCAACTCATGAACTCAATTCTCAATTAGATTTAGAAAAATCAAATGCAATCGAAATCTAGCAAAACACTCAACATTATGCAACTCGAATCATCTCAAATCATTAGCCACAAATCAAGAAAAAAACTCATGAAAACTCGAATAAAATCATCTACGCACAGAATTTTAGAAGCTCCAAAAAAATGATACAAGCCTTAAATGAAGGTAAATATATACACCAGACCTATAGTCCGTCCATCTAAAACACAATGCACAAGAGTTACAAAACTTATTTAAGCTAAATCAATCAAATCGAAGTCCAAGAAAACTCACAGAAAATCAAAGTCCAAGAAACTCACACTAAATCGAAGTCCAAGAAAACTTACAGCAAATCAAAGTCCAAGAAACTTACAGCAAATTGAAGTCCAAGCAACTTACAGCGAATCGAAGTCCAAGAAAACTCTCCTTGATGCAAAAATATAGAAACTCAAATCCTCTGCTCCAGCTGCAAACCAATGCTTCCACTGTGATCTACTCACTTCAAATCGAAGTCTAAGAAACTCACCTTGATGCAAGATCTGAAAATTCAAATCCTCTGCTGCATATGCAAACCGATGCTTCCACTATGATCTACTCACTTTACTGAAAATGAATCAACAAGAAAAAATTGAAGAATAAAGTCAGAGAAATAAGAGAATTCAAAAACTGCATTTGAGAGAAAGTTGAACTTCAGATATAAAATTCTTGGCCAATGCTGCTCTCTTTTGAATGAGGATGCAGGATTGAGGAGAAGAGTTGCTTCAAGTTCTTGATGTTGATAAAGATTTGTGATGTTGTTGAAGATGCAAGGGGAATGAAGATGATGTTGATGTTGTTGTAGATGCAAGGAGACGAAGATGATGTTGATGTTGTTGTAGATGCAAGGAGATGAAGATGATGTTGATGTTGTTGTAGATGCAAGGGGAATGAAGATTCAATCGGAGAATTGATGAAGATTTGAAGAGGTTGAAGCAGTTTCCGGGAAGCTTTTGGTTAAAGATCGTGAAGAAATCAGAGAGAAAGAGGGAGTTTTTTTTGTGATTCTTCTAACGACTGATGCATGAATGAGACTGAAAGAGAAAGTTTGTTATATAGCAGCAAAAGTTTTTTACATTTGAAGTGATCCTGGCCTTTGAATCATAAAATCTAGCTGGAAAATGGATGATGAGGATCGAAAGAATTTTGAAGTTCGTTTGAGATTTTTGTTTTCTCTGATTTCATCTAAAATTCAAAAAGTGGAAATGAGAGGAAATAAGTGTGAATGCTGAGGTGTCCAACTGATGCACATGGCGTTTGTGGTATTTTTTTAGATAAATTTTCCAAAAATGGCAAGGCACGAGGGAAGTGAGGTGAGGCATGGTGTGTGAGAATGTTTAGCCTAATGAGGTAAGAAGTGAGGTGGGAGTTGATTGCACACGTGAGACACTCGTGTGTGATGAAATCAAATCACAAATATGTATTTTGTGTTAAATCTAGTGCTGATGTGAAGCTGGCTTGGCCATGCCTTGCATCTTGTGTGCCATGCCCGATCAGTTGAAGATGCCCACTTTCAGCATTCATAACTTGATCACACCCTAACCATTTCCAATAATTCTTCTCACAATGGAAAGACACCATGTAATACTTCTAATTAAACCCAAAACCAAATTGAAACCTGGATTGAGCTATAAGAAAATGGATTGCACATTTGGTGTGCCATCTGTTCGATGAAATGCCTGGGCAAGATACCTCAGGATGACCGTGTGGCTGGCCCATGATGCCCAACATTTGACCAACTTGCCCAGAACTTCAAAGGCTCATAACTTTTGATTTTGAGTAAGAAGAGTATTTTTGTCCTCTGTGGAGCATTATAGATCTTTTTCCCCTCTTCAATTAGCAAAAATAACCACCGAAATCCCCTGAAAAATGAGAAAGTTATGCCCTTGCAAAGTCAGGCCAAAATCAAAAACACTTAGTGAAAATTTCAATCACCAAGATAACTTCAAATCCAAGTAACCTCTCAAACTTGCAATTATCATCAAAACCAATCATAAATGATCATCCCTTATGAAAATACATGTCAAATGCTTCATGTTGACCAAAAGTCCACCTGGTCAACTTTGACTTTGTTGACTTTGAATAAAATGATTGTTTTGCCCTTTTGATTCAATTGAACCAATTTTCATCAAGATTGGACCTAAATACTTTAATCAAGGATGCTTAATAACATATGGTGAATCATGGAAACCAACTTGGGTGAAAAATTCAGAAAAATCATGATTAAATCCCAAACTCTAATTTTGCACACTACATTAGGAAATAGCTGACTAAGATCCAAACCTCTAATTCAACTGGGCATCAAGAGAGGCTTCGTGAACAAAATTGATTCCAATGATGATAAAAGAATGATGCTTTAATAATTGGCTCCTTTAGACCCAAATAACTCCAACTTGGGAAAAACCCTTTTGGGCTTGAAAGATCTAGAGGTTTAGATAATAAGGCCCTCCTTAAGCAACTTGTCAATACAATCAATCTTCCAAACCTTGAGGAAGGCTTGATAAACCAAAATACCTTGATCCCATTACCATGTATGAATGAAATGAAATATGATTTTTATGATGAAACATAAGCCTAAATCAAGAGGGTAAATTTTGGGGTGCAACAGATTACACATGGGACTGATTTGCTCGTGATGAAAGTTACCAATTTTGGAAAAAATTCAGAAAGCGTGGGGTGGCAAAGAAAGTGTGATTGTTTGGCCAAACGGAGTAAGAAACAAAGTGTGTGGTTAGAGCCAAGCGTGTGAAATATCACCCTGCAACTAAACAAAATCGAAGGATGTATAAAATCTGCAACTTCTATGACCCACGCGTGCACCAAAAGTCAGAATTGAAGGATGTAAAAACCTGAAATTTGCATGACCCACGCGTGCACCAAAAGTAAGTTGATTTCTAAATTAGGCCATAGAAAATTGGCTCGTGCGTTCTCAAATTTTACTTGAGCCAATTAAAGAACATATTCTAAGCTTCGAAACAAGCTGAGGTTCAAAAGAAATGATGGAGGGATGAGCAAGATATGCGGCTTAGGATTCCTGGGAAAATCCAACCAACTTGCCCAAAACTGCATGCGTTGACTTGCCTAAGATAACACTTTGATTGGTCCAAATTGAGATCATGAAATTGGGTTTCAATAAACCTATAAGGTGACACTTTGAATGTCCAAATGAAGAGAGAAAAGTGAGGCTTCGACTATCCTTCAAGATAATGCTTTGAATGTACAAGGTGAGGTGAGGAGACAAAACTCTGAGCTCGACCTAAAGCAAGGAGATTAGGGTGTACACCAAAAAACCTGCTGAAAGCGAATATCAGGACGAACTGCTATTCAAAAGGTAAACCAATAGACATTGGAATGAACCGATGAGGGCAGTGAAGACTAAACCCAAGAAGGATGTGCCAGGGAGAAATTGAACTACGAACAAGCATAAACACTCAAACAATCAAATGATTAACATCAAAAGGACATTTGTATCGGGTGAAACTTGAGATAATGCGGAAGAGGACCTCATTTGGCATAAACTTGCAGAATTAGCAAATCACTGGGGATGAACAGAAACACTAATGCCTTATGTTCAGATGCATGTTTGAATTTTTTTTATGTATATAGCGTAATGGTCCAAATAATGGAAATGCTACGCGTTTTGATAGATGCAATGTAATGATGCATGTTTGAGCATTTCACTGGGGAATGGCCAAACGAGAAGTCAACAACCAAGAGGTCAGAATCTGGAAAGACTTTGCAAAAATAAATTTCAAAATCTGCCATAGCAAAGAAGATATAAGGAACCGCTGAGGAAGAACCCTTGAAGAGATGGAACTCCGTGGGGAGTATTAACTGAGCAACCAGTAGAAACAACCCGCAAACACCGAGAGGAGTTGAAAAAATAAATTGTGAACTCTGCTAGAGCAGACCGGGTCGAAACTGATCAACTTCAAAAAGGAACGCCAAATGAATATTGGACATTATGGGAAAAGATCAGGGCAAGGCTGTAATGTCTGGAAAAGATATTGCACAACTGTGTTGAGGATGATACCAAGATAACAAACCAGTCGTGAGGGGTTAAAACCTCTGCATGGGGATCAAAGCTCTATTGAGGAAATGATATTTCACCAAGGAAACAAAACTCTGTCGAAGAGCACTTTGTTGGAGATTATTGAACTTTTAGAATGCAACCATTGAATGGATCATGCAGATAGTCACACAATATCATCTTTACTAGGGATATGCAACATCTTCAGACCTAGAGTCTTAGAATGAAGCCTTTCTCTTATATATATATATATATATATATATATATATATATATATATATATATATATATATATATATATATATATATATATATATATATATATATATATATATATATATATATATTCTGGGGAAATAAAACTCTGCTAAAGAAGTGAAACTTCACTAGGGATAGGGAAAGCTCCTTTCCACGCCACAAATCACCTTTGTCCAATAGAAAAGCCAAATCTTCCCAACCTGACAACATTTAGTTCTTTATTGATGTTCATTGTGTAAGCTCTTTTTGTGTCAAACAATTGTTTTGTATGCTGAAGGATGTTTATTATAGGAATGACTACCCCTGATGCGACAATTACGTAAATCTTGAAATTGAAAACCTTGAATGAAAACGATGTTGCATCACTTTCGTGAGCAAAACACTAGTTAGAGCATATAATTTCAAAAACTTTCTTTTTCTCCTTTAAAAAAAACATGATGCAGGTGATATGATACCAGCATATCTATGTAACACATGTTTAGGAAGCACTATCTCGTTGTAGTATGCTTTCAGGCTAAACCCGTGTTTCAGTTAGGACTTTTGAGGGTTGTAACGTGGCCTGGTTCTTGGGTTTTTGAAAAAAGATTTTTAAAGCTCAAAATTATTTAGTGCCCACCCATTCTCCATGATTTTTTCAAGTCCTACATTCAATTAACTTGATGCGAGTACTCATCTCTCAAAAGAGGCTATAATGATTGAGGAATCTCAATAGTTACTTTGACACGACAGCCGCTTTAACTCTTGGGGTTTTTCTTTTTTCTTCTTCTTTTTTTTTGTGTTTGATTGCACGACTTTTATTTTGATGAGGATTTTCATTGGATAATCCTTTTCTTCCTTTTAGGCTTTTCAATTTCCTCCTTTTTTCTTTCCCTAACTTTTGCCTGAACCAATTCTTTTGAATTTCAATTTGGAAGTCCAGCGGGATGCCCTAACATTTGCCTAAGTGACTTGTTTTCAAGTTTCGACTTAGCGGGGCTTTTTGTTTCTCTTTTTTTTGTACTTTCCTTTTTGAACAATTCTTGTGACCCTATGTCTTTAAACCTCCTTTTTTTTAAAGAAAAGTGACTGCCCCATTCCTTGGTCGGCGAGGGATATCCATTGTTGTATCGATTCTATCCCGACCTCAGGATTTTTGTTTGTTGCTTCTTCTTTTTTGTTGAACTAGGGAAATAAATATTGTTGTTTTGACATTTTCTGACCTCATAATGCAAGGTATAAAAGGTGGTGATCCTCAAATAGGATGCTCCTTCTGAAATTTGAATGCCCGATCAAATTAACTGAACATCTAACCTGCCCCGGGTTAAAAATAAGGGTTTTTATTCAAAAGGAAAAGAAACTCCTACTTCGAAGGCTCAGAGGGGTTAACGAGGGTTTATCTCCCTTATATCTCCAGTCTTTGGGGATTAAAATAAGGCATGTACATCGTCAACAGGGTTCTACTCAAAAGCACACAATCAGAGATATCGCCCTTCCTCCAATCTTTTGACTAGGCAAAAGAGTTGGCGCAGTTGGTATAAAAAATGCCCGAAATCATTTAAAGAGTGATAATAAATGGTTTAAAATAAATGAAACATTTCAAGACAAACATACTCAGCGCATCAGGGTTAACATTCAAAAACAAACAAGTTCCTGCATGCAGACAATGTTAAATCAGTCAATCAAAATACACATGAACGTACAAAAAATAAAAGAAGTGCCACCCTGGAAGAGAATCGTCGCTATTTGGACTTGTCAATGTACCAAAACTTGCCACTATCTCGACACATGATCGCTTTATTATGAAGGGAAATTGCAAATGGTTTTCTCTGTGTCTTTCCGAAGAAATGAGCATTTAAAAAGGTAGAGATAAACCTTTTCCCCAAACATAGAGTCATGAAACGGCTTAACAAAACATCCGCAAGGAAAGTTACTGAGCATCACCAAGAAGAAAAAATTAACATGCCCCTTGCTTAACATGATAGTTGTAATCATTATCCGTATGTTCATGTAGGGCCAACAACGTTCATATGCATATGGTTATCAAAATATTGGACTTTTTTTTTACAAACAAAATAGTGAAAAGGAGTTTAAGTGAACATAAGAGAGGATCTTTTATTGATTTTGAGAAATCAGCATGTGAAAAAGGCATTTACATTTGAGAGTAGCTAAATGCAAAAATCAAAACAAACAAGTGTTTACAAATGGCAATGTGAATACGAATATCTATCAAATTCCGACTCTGCTATAACTCTTATGACTTTAATGCCTTCGTCTTCCTACTTTTGGCACAAGCGTCTTGGATTGGCTCCAAACTTTTTCTGGGTGACTTGAAGAAAGAAACAAAGGAAATCGTGTTGAGCATAGTCATTTTGCTTTAAGTCCCTAACTTTTTCCTGAATCTCCCTTTCGGGTTTTCGATTCACCAGAACACCCTCTTTTTTCCTAAGTCTCCCTTTCGGGTTTTCAACTTAGCGGGTTTCTTCTTTTTTTAAGAAAATTATTTTTTAACTATGTCAGCATTTACAGGAAGAGGGAAGTATTCTCCGTCCATGGTTACGAGCATTATCGTTCCACTAGAGAAAACTTTTCTGACTACGAACGGTCCTTCGTAAGTCGGATCCCACTTTCCTATGGGATCCACCTGGGGAAGAATTATCCTCTTTAGCACAAGGTCACCTGGCTTGTAATACTGGGGCCGCACCTTTTTGTCAAAATCTTTTCTCATCCTTTACTGATATACCTGACCATGACACACAACTGTCAATCTCTTCTCATTGATGAGTTCTAACTGATCCAGCCGATTCTATACCCACTCCTTTTCATCAAGCTCAACATCCTTCATAATCCTAAGAGATGGAATCTCGACTTCTACAGGCAACACTGCTTCCATGCCGTAAACCAGAGAAAATGGGGTTGCCCCACTCAAAGTACGCACGGTGGTACGATAACCATGTAGAGTAAAGGGTAGCATTTCGTGCAAATCTTTATAGGTGACTACCATTTTTTGTACAATCTTCTTGATGTTCTTATTGGACGCTTCAACAACGCTATTCATTTTCGGCAGACACGGGGAAGATTTATGATGATTGATTTTGAAGGACTCACAAAGCTCCTTCATTATCTTGTTATTCAAATGGGACCCATTTTCGGTAATGATCTTTTCAGGAACTCCATAACGACAAATAATATTGTGCTTAATGAATCGAGTTACCACTTGCTTGGTGACATTGGCGTAGGATGCAACTTTAACCCATTTAGTAAAATAATTGATGGCAACCAGAATGAAATGGTGTCTGTTGGATGCAGTCGGTTCAATCTTACTGATCATATCAATCCCCTACATCACAAACGGCCAAGGGGATGTCAAGACATTCAGTGGTACGGGCGACACATGCACCTTATCAGCATAAACTTGACATTTGTGGTAAATTTGTGCATGATTGTAACAATCTGTTTCCATGGTGGACCAATAATAACTAGCTCGCAAAATCTTCTTGGCCATGGTATGTCCACTAGAGTGAGTCTCGGAGTCACCCTCATGTATCTCCTCAATGATTCTAGATGCTTCTCTTTTGTCAACATATCTGAGCAGTAAACCATCATGATGCCTCTTATACAACACAACCCCACTGAGAAAGAACTTTACCGAAAATATTCTCAAGAACTTCTTATCTGTGACGGACGCCTCTTCAGGGTATTCTTGTGTTTCGAGATATCTTTTGATATCATAAAACCAAGGTTTAACATCTGATTCCAAATTGGCTTCAAAGCAAAAGGCTGGCTCATCCAACCTTCTGATGGTAATAGAAAGTGCTTCATTATCCCACTTAACTTTGGACATGGAAGACAAAGTTGCTAGTGCATCAGCTTGATTGTTCTCTTCTCTAGAAATGTGTTCGAACGTGACCTCTTGAAATACAGAATCAACCTCATAACATACTCGCGATAGGGAATCAGGTTCTCATGATGAGTCTCCCAATCTCCATTAATCTGGGTGATAACAAGGTTGGAATCCCCATAAACTTTCAAATATTTGATCCGTAGGTCAATTGCTGCTTCAATGCCATAAATTCAAGCTTCGTACTCGGCCATATTGTTAGTACAATCGAAGCAAATACGAGCTATGAAAGGAATGTGAAATCCTTCAGGGGAAGTAATAACAGCTCCAACATCGTTGCCCATGGCATTGAAGGCACCGTCGAACACAAGCGTCCAACATGATCCTGGCTCGGATCCTTCATCTGGGCTTGGTATGTTACAATCTCAAATATACACTATTTTTTCATCTGGAAAGTCAATCTTCATTGGTTCGTAATCGTCCATGGGCTGATGAGCAAGGTGATCGGCCAACATACTACCTTTGATCACATTTTGCGTAGTGTACTGGATATCATATTCAGTGAGTATCATCTGCCAACGTGCCACCCTGCCTGTAAGTGTTGGCTTCTCTAAAATGTACTTGATCGGTTCCATTTTAGATATCAAGTAGGTGGTGTGAGTTAACATGTATTGTCTTAAGCGTCTGGCAGCCCAAGCAAGCGCATAACAAGTCTTTTTCAACAATGAGTACCTTGACTTACACTCTGTAAACTTCTTACTCAAGTAATAAATGGCTTGTTCCTTCTTCCATGTCCCATCATGCTGACCAAGTACACAACCCATAGAGTTTTCTAACACAGTTAAATAAATGATTAACGACTTTCCTTCCACCGACGGCATGAGTATCGGGAGTTCCTGCAAATACTCCTTTATTTTGTCAAACTCCTTATGGAAATCTTCATTCCAACTTACTGTCTGATTTTTCTTCAACAACCTGAATAAAGGTTCACATGTAGCCATGAGATGAGAAACGAATCTGGAAATGTAGTTTAACCTCCCTAAGAAACCATAAACTTCCTTCTCTATTTTTGGTTCGGGCATTTCCTATATCGCTTTCACTTTAGCTGGGTCAACCTCGATTCCTTTTTCGCTTACAATAAATCCTAACATCTTACCGGACATCTCCCCAAAGGTGCATTTATTTGGATTCAGCCTCAACAAGAATTTCCTTAATCTCTCAAACAACTTCTCCAGATGAACAAGATGTTCCTCTTCCGTGTCAGACTTAGCAATCATATCGTCCATATATACCTCAACATCCTTGTGAATTATATCATGAAAGAGAGTAACCATGGCACGCTGATACGTTGCCCCATCATTTTTCAAGACAAACGGTATCACCTTATAGTAAAAGGTTCCCCAAGGCTTGATAAATATTGTCTTTTCCATATCCTCCGGAGCCATTTTAATTTGATTATAAACCGAAAAGTCGTCCATGAAGGTAAACACTTTAGAGTGAGCAGTATTATCGACCAACACATCAATATGAGGAAGATAAAAATCATCCTTAGGGCTAGCTCTGTTCATATCCCTATAATCCATGCACATTCTGACTTTACCATCTTTCTTAGGCACAAGCACAATATTTGCAATCCAAGTCAGATAATTAATGACTTTTAAGAAATTCGCATCCAATTGTTTCTGAACCTCTTCTTTAATCTTCTTGGACATCTCAGCATGAGCTCTTCGGAGCTTTTGCTTGACAGGGGAGCAACTTTCTTTGAGCGGTAGTTGATGCACTATGATATCTATATCCAAACCTAGCATGTCTTCATAAGACCAAGTGAAGATATCATAATACTCACGGAGTAGTTCAATCAGTATAACCTTTACACTTTCTTCGAGATCTTCCCCTATCTTGACCTCTCTTTTTACCTCTTCTGTGCCAATATTCGCCACCTCAATTGACTCTTGATTCGGCTGGATAACCTTCTCTTCTTGTTTTAACAATCTTGCTAATTCCTCAGGAAGATCACAATCCTCATATGCCTCTTCTTTAGCTTGATAAATTGGATTGTCAAAGTCATAGTGCGCGATAGCAGAGTCGTTACCAATATAATATGTGGTGGAAGTGCATCTGCATAAATGATATTTTTGTGGTTTAGTGACGGTGTGTGAAAAGGGAAACATTTCCATTTAAAGAGAAATAAAAATAAAAGAATGAAACAAAATTTTTGAATGTAAAAATGTCCTTTATTTATGACAAACTTTTGAAAATAAACATGGTGGCCCTATACAAATGATCCACTACGCCTTGGGCAGAGCGTAGGTAATATGATATGATAATAAAAGAAAATAAGAAAAATTACTCCTCAACGCTTTGAACTTGGATAACATCAACATAAGTCCAGTTGTTGAGCACTTGGCCTGGAACGCTCGGAAGAATCCAATCTTCAATATTGTATACATCAGCCCTATCGTCACCAATTGCATTGGTGCATCCTTCTTGAGTAGCATTTGAGCGGGAGAATCTTAATGGAGTAGATAAATCAGAGCTCTGAAAGCTGCATTTTGCTGACTCGTGACGTAACCAAGACCGAATTTGTTGAATTTTTGGGTAACATCCAATACTCGACCCCAACATTCAGGATTTCCGTTCTCTACCACCACTCTAGCATATCTAAGGGAAGACATAATAGTTTCCGTCTTCTTTTTCTTCCCTGGGGGCGGGAAATTGATTGCATGAACTGTTTCAAACGCTTGAAACGGGGTCTCATGTATTTCACCTTCGACTTCAACATAGCGGAATGATGTCAGATGACTCACGATATACTCTTCCTTTCCGCATACAGTTATTACTTTCCTCTCTGTTGGATATTTTAGTTTCTGGTGAAGAGTAGAGGTGACTGCTCCTTCCTTGTGAATCCACGGCCACCCCAACAAACAACAATATGCTGGCTGTATGTCAATCACAAAGAAGGTAGCTGTTGTACCCCAAATTTTGACCTAAGATACTATCTCCCATCTGCATCATTATATTACAAGTGTTTTGATCTATTGATTTTAAAAATTCACAACTTTTTCGAGTCGAGAGCTATTTATTTCTGAACATTGAATTTATTAATTGATTCATGCTAAAACAATGTTTATTAATTATTTATTATCTTAAATTTAAATAATTGGAATTTGTTTCCAATTGTTATATAATTTAAAGATTTATAGATAATAAAATAAATATTAGAGAAGAGGTATATTAATCGTGCAGACAGTGTTTATTTATTATTCACTATCTTAAATTTAAATAATTGGAATTTATTTTCAGTTATTACATAATTTAAAGATTTATGAATAATATAGTAAATATTTGAAAAAGTTCATTAATTGGTCAATAATGATTATTTAATTATTTATCATTCTAAGTTAAATAATTGAAATTCTCTTTTTAATTATTATAATTTAGAAAATTATGAATAATGAATTAAATAATTAAAACTATTAATTGATCAATGATATTTGTTTATTTGTTTATTATTCTGAATTTAAGTAATTGAAATTTATTTTCAATTATTATACAATTTAAAGAATTATAAACGATAAAATAAATAATTAGAGAGAAGGAAGAAATTAATTGGCAAATATTGGAATTTTATTCATTTTCTTCTAATTGTACAATTATTGTGTAAATACTGTATTTATTTACAACGAATTTATAATAATAATTTTACAAAGTTAAAATGAAATAAAAATTAATCTAATGTTTTCTAATTCTAAATCTTCTATCCAATGCTTTTGTCTGCTCATTTGATTTTACCTGCAAAAACAATTAAAAGAAAAAATTAGAATTGAACAAATAATTAAAAGCAGAAAATTATTTAGTGTTCATCATTAAAAGCAACGGCTGGAATCAGTTCACCCTTTTTTACAAATCACGGGATTTCTCCCGGTTCACAAAAAAGGGAGGAATTTTTATTTTCATAAATGAATGCACAATTTTGAAACATGCACAAATTCATTTTATTTTCAAAACTGCATAATTAAAAATTAATTGCATTTTTAAAAGTCCAATGCATATTTCAAAAAAATATACACAGCATACAAGTCCATGCATAATTTCAAAACAGCATATGCAAGACAAACAAAATGCAACGTAAACCTACATGCCATGCACATAGAAGAAGCCAAAACAAATAGGCTCCACTGTTGCATTGGAAGTCAAAAGAAATGTGCAGTCTAAAAAACCATTTTGCAAGCAATATGTATTCCATTTTTCATCATGTTCCAGCCTATGCCTTTTCAGAATAAGAAAGTACAGTATATCATTTTGATGTATCAAATGGTACTAGAGAGAGAGAAGAGAGGAAGTGTGGTTTTACAGGTTTTGGCTTAGGCAGGAAATAGATACAAGACAAACTGCAGTAACACAGTCAGTAAGAAGACAGAAAGCATGAAATAAGATATCAAACAAAACTGAGGTAACAGTATGGGATGCAGAGGCAAATATATTAAAAATATACCAAAGCCTTCAACGTAAACCTGAAGGCCAAAACTGTTATAACATTACAAAACCCCTTCAAAAGAACGAGTCCACAACCTGTTTTTTGAACACAACCACCAAAAAAAACTTTCAAACACAAAACCAGTAAACCTGCGTGAAGCCTCCAAAAGACAAAGCATAAACCATAAAAACACAAAAACCCGCTATCTGCTAAACCATGAACCTGCATAAAAACCAGTAGAACCAGCTTAAACAAAAAAAAACTTGCTACCTCCAACATGACCAAAACCTGCTGCCTTAAACCATAGAAACCAATAACCATTTCAAGGCCTAAACGAAAACCTCAATAACCTGCTTAAGCCATAGAAAACCTCACAAAACTGATTGAGCCCTCAAGCCAATATCACCAAAAATCGTTCAAAACCATAATGGCCTAACCATCAAGTCCCAAAACTTACTGCATCACCATTTCAAAAGACAAAGCATAAACCATTGAAACCATGTCTTAAAAAACCCTTCCTACCAATACAAACCATCGTATCATATGGCCTAAGAAACGTGTAATAGCCTTAACCTCAAACCAATGTCAAAACAATAATATATCCAAACACGAATGCCTCAGATTATATCATCATAGGCAACCCCAAATTCAGGCAGCAGAATCACAAACACAAGAGGCAACAGAATCACAGTGAGAAGAAGAAAAGAAGCTAGTCAAAAAATATTTTTTTTCAACAGTAGCAAGCAAACATTCAAGGCAAATGATGAGGCAACAGTGATACGGGCAAGGAGAAGAAGAAAAAGGTGTAACAAGAACGAAATACCAATAATCAGAAGCATATCACGCCGTCACTATCTTCCCCGCTCGCCCCGGCCTCCTAGCTCGTCAAACCTTCCTCCTCCGTCTCCGCCACAAGGTAGCTTTTTTTTCCCTTTTACTTTCATAATACCTCCAACAAGCATAATAATGTGAATAAGAATCAGAAATGAACATAAATCACAACATGAATTGTAACGAAAAGCCACGAAATAAGAAAACGTTGTACCATAAAAATCCGTCGCTCCCTAACATTTTGCTGGAGGGAAGATGAAAGTGAAGAACCGGTGGCCGTGGCAAAGGACAGTAGCGAAGCAAGGCGACGAGGACGGTCAGAGAACAAGATGGAATGGAGAGGACGAACACGCGTGAACAAGCGGCGCCGCTGTACCCATTTGCCTTAACCTTTTTTTTTCCAACTAAACCAAACATTGTTTAACCCTAAAAACAAAATTATGAGATATGGGCCTTAACTCTTTCTTCCTAAAACCTAAAGCCCACGAATTCCTTGTATACCCCCTTATTTCCGTTTTCTGTCTTGGGCCTTTAAACCCTTTAGCCCAAACGTCTTTTATTAACACCACCCCTTTATATCTCGATGCCCTTCTTTTTATTTACTTTCCTTTAGTTTTTTAGGTTTATTATTAATTTGGTTAGTTACTAGAACTTAATCAATAAGAGTTGGATTTTAATTAAAACATTTTATAATTGGACTTTTTATTAAGTTCAACCTTAAGTTCAATTTGGTAATTTTAATATTCTTTCTTAATTAGTTAAATTAATAACTTTAGGTTTTAATTTAGTTTAATCACTTAATGACTCTTAAAATAAAAACTCTAAATATAAAAAAATAGAAACTTAAAACTTTAAAAAACATTTTATCTTTTCTTTAATTAGTTCTCTCGCTTTAATTAATATTAGATAAAAATCTAAAAATACATATTTACACCATTTGGTCATTTATTTAACTGTTGTTATTTAATCACTATCCGCTCAATTGTCTGTTTAATTATTTCATATTTACTTATTCATTTCGTTTACGTTTAAATCCAAGGGAAAAACGATAAATTTGTTGACTTCATGTCCTCAAGTCTTCATCGCGCGAGCATTCGCATTTCGTCAAAACTTAGGATAATTTTCCTTCAAACACCCAATCTTTTCAAAACTCATACCCTTTTAAGCAAAAACTTCGACATTAGGTCGTCGTATCTTCAAAAACCCGTCCGTACCCCTTTTCGGCCAAAACAATTTATTTTTAATCAAACGATCAATTTTAATAAACAGATATTTCAAAAGGTTCCTATAGAGTACTATAGATACATTGGGTGCTAATACCTTCCCATTGTATAACCAACCCCCGAACCATAGATCTCTTTTCAAAAACGCCTTGTATCTTTATTACTTTTAGAAAGTATTATTTTACATTGCATATTTAGGGTTTTATTTCGCTCTTTCCCCTTTTCCCTTGGAAACAATAAAGCGTGGTGGCGACTCTTGCTTTTGCGAGACGAATTAATCAATAATTCGATCTCCGATTTACCCCGCTACATTTTTTATCGCTACAGTAGCATTGAAGGTGCAAGGACCCACCTTGATCGGTAATTCCACCTCCCCAAATACTGCTCTTCGATACCCATCAAAAGCTTTTACCATCAAATCGCTAGGACGTAACTCCAGGCCAGAATAATCAATTTTTATTGGTGCTGACTTGGGTAGTACATTCAAAGACGATCCCGTATCTACCAAAACTCGAGATAGAGAGTGCCCCTGCACTCCATAGAAATATGTAATGCCTTGTTATGATCTCTCCCTTCTAGAGGAAGATCAAACTCCGTGAATCCCAAACTATTCCCGACAGATATGTTAGCATAAACATTCTCGAACTGATTGACTATTATCTCGTGCGGCACAAATGCATTATTCAACAACTTCATCAAAGCATTTATGTGAGGTTCATAATAAATGAACAACGACAAGATAGACATCTTAGAAGGGGTGTGAGTTAACTGGTCAATTATGCTATAATCACTCTTCCTGATAATTCGCATCAACTCCTCAAATTCATCGGGAACTGAAGAAGCTTCTGGTATTGGAATTGGTTGAGCCACATTGGCCGGTGTAACCCTCAGATTTCCAATCATTACCTGTTGTTTTCCTTTTTCTCTTGCAGAGGCATATGCCACATCTTGTACATTGGAATGACCAAACACTCTCCCGCTTCTAGTTACTCGACCTACGCCATAGAAATTATGAGCATCCCCTTCATTGTCTTCAGTAGATTCTTTCTTGGAAGGACCATGTTTTTCCTCTTGCTTCACCCCATGGTAATAAAAATCTGCACCATAATACCTATTCGATGGCCTTCTCACTAGTATATGGCATGGGACCAGGTACCGTAATCATCAAAGGCGGTTCCCTAGATAGAGTAGGAATGTGTGCATGAGTGTAAGGAATAGATACCACATCAACGTCTTCTTCGGTAACATTTTGGCATCTTGGTCTTCTACCGAACTATAGGGAACCCTCGTCGATCAAGAATTGGATGCTAGCTTTCAAATCATCACAGCCCTTCGGTTGCTCTATACACTTGGAACAGTCTGAAGCACATCCCCGGAAAATAGAATTGTCAAGCAGATACCTTTTAATATACCATAACAGAGTAGTCACCTGTTCCACATTCACAACTAGGTTCAACATTTCTCCATTATCGTCAATCATGTTAATAACACCCCCTCCATTTCTAGGCATCAGGTTCTGGACTACATTCGGACCAGTCGTTGGAGTAAACTCAATTGCCTTGGCGTCCAACAAGTCTTGTACTTTGCATTTTAACACAAAACAATCATTGGTAGAATGACCAACCGCTCCAAAATGGAATTCACATCTTGCATTAGCATCATAGTTATGGGGAAGTCTTCCAGTGGGTGGTGGCATATTTCTCAAACTAATAAATTTCAAATCAAGCAAGTGGTGGAGTGCTTCGGTGAGAGATATTGGCAAGGGATCAAATTTTCTTGGCTGTCTCTGTTGTTGATTATTATACTGTCGGGGAACATCTTGTTGTCTTTGTTGTTGAGGTGTCGGATTCTGTCTCTGAGGCGGAGGAGCATTAATAGGAATAGAAATAACATTGATTTGCTGGTGTTGGAGATCTTCTCTTCTTCCTCCATGAGAATAAACCGCACTTGTTTCGCCCTCCCTTTTCTTGGGGTAAGTATTGAATGGTTTCTTACCACCCCCTGATGAGCCACTGGAGCCTCCAATCTGAATTTTCCCCAATTTCAAACCCATCTCAATTCTTTTACCATCCATAACCAACTCTGCAGATCCGGATGAAGCAACCCTTATCATGTGCTTGTACAACGGTCCTTGCAAGGTACTCATAAACATATCAATGAGTTCTCGCTCCATCAGTGGAGGTTGAACCCTCGCAGCCAACTCACGCCATTTCTGAGCATATTGCATTAAAGACTCTTTTGGTCCCTGTGAAAAATTCTGTAATTGAGTGAGGTTAGGTGCCATATCCACATTGTACTGATAATGTTTGACAAAAGCCCAAGCAAGATCATTCCAGCAATGAATATGGGTTTTCTCCAACTTCATGTACCACTCAAGGGATGCCCCAGATAGGCTATCTTGGAAAAAATTAATCAAAAGCCCCTGATCCTCGGTATGCACCAACATCTTTCGGAAATAAGCAGTTGCATGCGTAACGGGACATGACGAACCGTTGTACTTTTCAAATGCGGGTATTTTGAATTTAGGAGGAACTTTCACCCCAGATACTAGCCCAAGATCATTAGCATCCATACCAAGGACTCCTTGCCCATCCACAGCCTTCAATCGTTCTTCCAACAACCGATACCTCTTATCCTCAACCTGAACATCTGGCTCAGAATGCCGAACAGAGAGCTGATCTTCATCCTGATCATAGTCACAATCCTGCTCTTGAAATTGTATTAGTCCGCCCTGATTATCTCTCCTGTTCCCCATAAGACGAGGTCCTGGAGACGGGGGAAACTTCCCTATGTTACGCACAAAAGGGTTTCCAGGTAACCCGTGAAAATTCCCAATGGGCTGATCTTGCTCATCCCCTAGTCCCACAGAAATGTCCTGGTAAAGCCCTTGGTTCCCACCATCCGCTGGATAGCAGCGTTGATTGTTGACAATGGCAACCAATTATTCTTGTCGGCAATTCACATTGGTGATAACTTCCATGAACTGGGTCATTTGAGTAGCCATCTGGGCTCTCATTTCAGCGAGTTCAGTTTGGACTTGCTCCATCTGTCATTTGAGTAGTCGTCTTGAATTCTAAATAAGAAAAGCAGACTAATAAGAATACCATCCTGAGATGACCTGTCATGTTATGAGATGTACGAAATGCTTGATATGTTTTGTTATTTCCAGGTTATTTTACAAGTTTTGTCAATCATTAGGAATAACAACCAAGCACAAAAGACAAATAAAAAGATTATAGTGAAAAACTTCTTTATTCACAAAAACATCAAAATACTGATTCTCAAAATCCACTGAATAAAAAGATCCCATCCAACAAGACTGGTGGTGATCGCTCAACAAAAACGATAAAGAAAATCAAAGAGGTGAATCTCCCATCCCCACATGAAATAAAGGTCCCTTCTCATGGAAATGGTCCTCACTCCACTCCTTGGTCTCCTGGAATAGTTTTCTTGTCCTTGGGCAGTCATGTTCTTCAACAAGGATTTTAATCACCACATCCTTTCGAAATAGTTGTTCCTCTATGTACTGACATTGCTTGAGAAAGTGATCACATCTTTTGCATTCTGGAGGAGAAATAGGTATAGGTGCATGCTCCAGCTCCTCTATCTGACTTCGAAGCTTGGCATTTTCTTCCCTTACATGAGCCATCTGCTCTTCGTGGTTCTGGTCCCTCAATCTGACTTCATTGAGTTTCCTTTCCAATTCTTTAACCCTCTTTCTATGACATGCTTTTAACTTTGCTTCTGCTACTTGGAGACTCTTAACCTTTTGTTGACTTTTAAGAAGTGTCATATCCTGAATATTAGTTAAGTTGGACTTCTCAATCCTCAACCTCTTTGATTGTTCATATGATCCACGAACTTCTAGCATATAATCTTTCTCCCGATTCTCCCTCCAAATTATTCTCTTTTCTTGTAGAGAAAAGGAAAGTTCAATATTCTTATCTTCCAGATCAGCTTGTAGCTTAATATTCTCAACTTTGGCGTTTTTGAGGCACGCCATTTGTACAACCTCAAATTCTCCTAGAGCGGATTGCTTAGAAGATGTCCTATCATGAGAAAGGTGATCAACCTCCTTTTCATAAGATGGGAATTTATCTATCAACGGATCATACATAGGTTGCGGGTATAATGGTTCTTCCCTCTTATAAGGCAACAACAACACCTTCACTCGATCCTGAATCCACCTCGAATAGGCGTCAAGAGTCGTACCTCCGCTTCTATCAAAAGACTGCCTTCCCATTCGATGAATGTGTTTCCAGGCGACTTTTACTCTTTCAAACATAGCAACATCTCCTCCTATGCCGAAATAAGCAGTTTCCCTCACCTCCCATTCAGTAGGTCCATTTGTAATTACGAATCCAAATTGGCGTCGTGCTAAAATGGTATTATAATTGATGCAACCTTTGATTCCCATGAGTGGAACATTAGGAAACTCACCAAAACTCGTGATGAACTCCTTCATAATTCCCATACGGTGCCAAACAATGTCATAAGAAATGAGTCCCATGATCCTTGGGGCCTAGAGATAGGTTTCAGCAGTGTCGACAAATGGTCCCTTGGTGGGCATGTGCATCATGAACCATTTGTAAAGTAAAGTTGTACCGCATACCACATCCCCCCTCTTGCCATGTTGAGAATGAATAGTGAAATAAGTGTCAGCCAATAATGTTGGTACCGGATTGCATTGATAAAGACATAAATTGCTGCCAAATCCACCACCCTTTCTGCCACAAGTAAGAGGACCAAACCATAAATTAGCACGGCTAATAGCGCATTGAAAGCCGTCCACTTTCCTTCTTCTTCAAATCCCTTGGATTTGTTTATCAGATAATCCTGAGAAATACCCAGTATGTCACATTTCTTGATCCAATTGCCTTTGACTTCGCTAATGGTCAAATAAAGAGCTTTAGCGATAGCCAGGTAGGTTGGAACTTCAGGAACTTGAGCAAAAGGAATATTGTCTGTGATCTTTATATCAAGAATATATGCGTATTCTTCAAGAGTTTGTGCTAGCTGGTAATCTTGAAAAGTAAAGCAACGTAGTTGTGGATCACAGAACTGAAGAAGCACTCTTAACGCCCATTCTTCATAAAAATCATTCACAAGTGGCAACAAGTTCCCATATCGTTTCCTGAAAATGTTTTCATTCGGACCATTCACAAGGGCTCCCAACTCTCATAATCGACCCCCATGAAACACAAACTGATAGACAACATTCTTTCTAAGAGTTTCTGCACTCGTGCTCATGTTATTATTTGTCTGAATGCCGATGATAAATTCTAAATACCCTGGAAATAACATGCATATGTGAATTAGACATACATACATTTTTTCTCGCATTTTTTTAATAAAATAAATATGCCATGAGGTGATGCAAACACATAGGAATCAAGGTATCTGCTGTGATGTTCCGAATATGCCGAGAAACCAAGATCCAAACCTTTGTGAAATAACTAGTCATTCTTTTTATAAATCCAGTCACCAACAAAAAAAAAGTCACCAACGATACTTGTAAGGATCAACATTCCCTCCCCACTCACAGGTGAAAACTAGGTCAGGGTAAGGCATGCGTAACTCAGAATTATGGGTATGCCTGAAGCCATTATCGTCAAAACACCGATGTAAAACGATAGCACCCCATTTGTAATCTCATTTGAGCGTGGACCACATGACCGCACTAGTAAACCAAAGCCGACTAGCCACTCATGTTCCAATCTATTCCTAAGGTTCCTATGGTTATCACTTGGCCTGGGTATTGGGCCCTTTACCTCTTGTAACACCAACCCAACATGATAGCAGATCCAGCACAACAGATAACCAAATATACGAAAAATGGTAAAATGCATGCGCAAACATATGCAAATAGTATATACAAAACTGGAAACAAATCAACACCCAAATAAATAAACAAACAAGAGCTAGGATCGACTTTGGGATGGACCAGCAACAGGTCAATCATATCCCTAGTAAAGTCGCCAGCTGAAACGACCTGGCCAAACCGTCATCTGATATAAAAATAAATGAAGTCGCCACCGAACGTCTTTTATCCCGCAAGAAGGTAAAGGTAAACATCGAGAAAAACTGAAGAGGGTGAAATCACAGTCTTGCAACCGAGATATAGGGTAAGGGAGTCTGTTACGCAAGGGGAAGATATTAGTACCCCACACGCCCGTAGTATTCTACAGTATCCACTCTTGTTGTCTAATCTAATGGGTGTGTAAAATATCTATATCTAGGTTGTAGAGAGAATGAATGCAAAAGAAAGGAGAAAAAATGTAGTGAAAATAAAAGTTGTGCTCGCTTGGGCCCTACCCCAATGCCTACGTATCCCTTTTAAGGAATCAGAGCAGCCGTAGTTAGGCTCATATATTTTGGTTGGTTTGTGTTTTTTTAATTAAGAATATAAAAGCAACAATCAAAATGGCAAAACATCAGATAAAACAACAAAATGTCAACGACGATGATAAAATAGAAAAAAGAGATAATAAGACATTGCATGGAAACACAAACTTAGGTAAAGCGGCAAAATGCCAGCATGATAGTACAACATCATACAAGACAATGAAACATTACACCTAACAATGATATTGAAAATCAAAGTAGGATAACAAACATGTGCAATGGCGAAACATCTACTAAAAGAATATGTGCGATGGTGAAACATCGGCTAAAAGATAGGAAGATAACATGGAAAAGATGGAGAAACATCAATAAAACAGATGACAAAACATAACACCTAACAATGATATTGAGAATCAAAGTAGGATAACAAACATGTGCGATGGCGAAACACCGGCTAAAAGAATGTGCGATGGCGAAACATCGGCTAAAAGATAGGAAGATAACATGGCAAAGATGGCGAAACATCAATAAACCAGATGAAAAAAAATCACACCTAACAATGATATTAAGAATCAAAGTAGGATAACAAACATGTGCGATGGCGAAACACCGGCCAAAAGAATGTGAAATGGAGAAACATCAGCTAAAAGATAGGAAGATATCATGGCAAAGATGATGAAATATCAAACAGAAAGGCGCAAAGGCAATTAAGATTGGTTTGTATTTTTTACCTTGAAGAACGATTTAAGTTTATTAGAGATGTTTTATGATTCGCCAAGAAAAAGAAGTTTCAGTATTAAGATGCAACATGCAAAGAAAAAGGAAACAACTAAGGGAGACTGTGCTAATCTCTAGCCCTAATGTTATCATACAATAATTGGCCCTAAAGTTGAGGATGAAAAAAAGGGAAGTTTCTATCCTATGTTAGCATGCATGGATCCCTATCCTAGGGTCTAGCTCGAGGACTAACCCTACACGAACAATCCTAAGGGAGCATGGTAAATACCAACCAAGTAAGCAAACAAGTGCTTAAACATGAGTAGCAAGCAAGGTACATATACAGAATCTCTTTAAACAGGTCTTTAAATAAACCAGAGGGACTCCTGACACATATCAACAACGGAGATCCCATCATGCATTAGAAAGCAATAAGGAGCGGAAACATTAAAAGGGAAATAGTTCAATACCAAATGGATAACTATCCGTAGAAAATGAGCAAGAAAAAGAAACCCAGAGAACTTCAAGCAAGTTAGAATTAGTAAACAAATCAAGTCAAAAATCACGCCATCAAATATATGCATTGAGGCTCCAAATATGAACATATCCTACGGATGAGGTTTAACATTCATGACCACATACATATCCTGCAATAGAATGACAAATATACAAAGCACAGGAATAGTGCAAACACAACCAATTGTGTTCCACAAATAAAGTGGAACACTACAATACTAAGTCTAAATGGAGAAACTTTCCTCAGAGTACCTCACACATTCAACAGACAAATTAGTGATTTCAAAGATATATGATGAACCAATAAGGGATGGAAAATGGTATGCCAAAGTTCTGGAAGAACATGATGACAAAACATCCAATCAGTAGATGTAAGAATCATTAAGCAGATTCAAACAACAACTAGGTCAAAACTAAAGAACTGTTGCTCCTTTCATGTCACCATGTTGGATTGACAAGTAAATATCAATCAAGGATCAAATGAGCTAGAGAGGAAACATAAAAAATACTTTAGAAGTCAGTAGCAAACACTTCACATCCATACTCATTCATTTCATTATGGTTTACAAGAATAACAAAGAAGAAGTATTCCATAAAATGTATCACAAAGTTTGGATCACAAGTTAGCAAGGCAAAGAAATTAAAAAAAAGAAAAAGGTAGAAGACTTAAACCATTAAAAGTTTTGAAATCAAGCTTTTAACATGCTATGAGGATATGATCAAGAGTTTGAAATGTTGATTCTAATACATGTTGCACAAGTGCATTAAATATACCTCAAAGATTAAAAAGAAAAGAAAGGATTGAACATCAAATTCACAATAAGATGGAATGATTAAATAATTAGAAGTCAAGTGATCTCAAGTCTTTATGAGACTATCCTTGATGTATCATTCCTCAACATGTTATCATTGGTCATTTGATGACCTCAAACTCAAACCAAAAGTTTAAAGTTAAAAAAATAAATAAGAAAAGAATCAAGTGAATTGATTTGAATTGGAGTGAGGAAAATAGGAGCATCATGATCATTAAGTGTTAAATTATATGTCTCTCACAATTTCATTGGCCATCAAATAAATTTCAACAAGATATGCAACATCAATTGGGCACTTTCACTTTGAAGACTCGTCAGAAATAGAATTGGACTTCCATAATTCAAACAAAAATTTTCTCAACATCCTTGAGATGTATAGAAGTCACCAAACATATTTTAAGTTTATGGATGGTAGAGGAAAGGATCAAATGAGTCTCAAAGACCAAAATTAGTTGGCAAAACTACCAAACTAGGAAAATTTTCAAAATAAATCAATGGAAAATTCCAAACCTCATCAATTAATTCAAGAAAAATATTTTTTAGATCCTCAATCAATAGTATGAACTTTAAACACAAGCTGAATTCAATTGAAACTTTGGGAAAATTAGTTTTTTGAATCAAATCAAACAAGTGGATTATCAAAACCCTAATTATTTAGAAAATAAACTCAATTACTGATTAATCAAGTTTCAATTCTAAATAATTCAAACTAAAATCATACACAAATAAAGAAAACTCCATGGATCAGAGAACTTATTTTTCCATATTTTTTGCATTAAGGAAAAATTAGAAGTAAAATCAAAATTTAAAACATTAAACAATTAAACAAATATGCACATTTTAAAACAAAATTCTAATCAAAATTCAGAAAAATATTCAACCAAAATTATATTCAAATATTAGAAATAAAATTAAGCTCCTATGATTTTTTGTGAATTTTTTGGATCAAGAGACATATCAAAACAAAATCTATTATTAAACAAGAAATTACACACATGAATTTTAAAACCAATCAAAACATTTTAAAAAATTATGGAAAAAAAATGCACAAAAATATTATTTTAAAGTTTCATGAAATTTTTCAGAATTTTTCATCAAGTTTTTATCAAGAAATAAAATCAAGGAAGATCAAGTTATGAAACAAAATTCAAATAGATCTAGAATTCAAAATAGACCAATCAGGAGGTGACACGCTTCATCTTCAACCTCCTGCCTTAACCAGATGCGCGCGAAAAAAAACAGATGTCAGGGCTCATGTTCAGATCTCTCGTTCATACTCAATTACACACCATTTTTCATGAAATTTTGTGCAAATCAAATCCAAAAATAAGATCTACATTATGCTATTCAAATCACACTAAATGATTAACCACAGATTAAGAATAGATCTCACGAAAATTGCAAAAACACACTGAGCAGAAATTTTCAGAGTCGTCATACGTACATATCTCATCAAATCAAAAGCTCTAAAGTTGCAGAAACACTTAATGACCATCAAACAACATGGCTCCGAACTCAAATCATACAATTCATGGCCATAAATTAGGATTCAAAGTTGAGGATTCTAACCTTTGAGGCAAAAGTGTATCTACTGTCTCCTTCACTCCAGCTGCAAACCAAGCCTCGATCTGCAATCTTTAGCACTTAGAGAAGAGAATGCAAGAAAAATCATTCAAAATGCACAAGCAAACTGGGGAATCTAAGAAATGGATTTTGGGATAAAAAGTGGTTTCAGATCTTGAGCTTTATCCAGCCTTTCATTCCTCTCTTTGCCTCCTTCCCCTTTTTGAATGAATAATATAGTGTTTATATAGAGTGTTTAGAGTGAGGGCAATAAGGTCATAACTCATATAAATCCGTTCGGGGGAAAATTTTCCAAAACAGGTAAACAGAAATGTGAGATCATGTGCATGCGTTTTGTTTGTTTATTTGACTCTTTATCCTGGATTTTGATGAGCTATGAGTTGCATGAGTGAGGCAAACAAAGCGTGAGGGTGTGAGGTGGCAAGGATTGCACATGGGACTGATTTGCTTGTGATGAAAGTTACCAATTTTTGCAAAAATGCAGAAAGCGCGGGGAGGCAAGGAAAGTGTGACTGTTTGGCCAAAAGAAGTATGAAACAAAGTGTGTGGTTTGAGCCAAGCGTGTGTAATATCACCTTGTAACTAAACAGAATCGAAGGATGTATAAAATCTGCAACTTCTATGACCCACGTGTGCACCAAAAGTCAGAATAGAACGATGTAAAAACCTGCAATTTGCATGACCCACGCGTGCACCAAAAGTCAGTTGATTTCTAAATAAGGCCATAGAAAATTGGCTCGTGCGTTCTCAAATTTTACTTGAGCCAATTAAATAACATATTCTAAGCTTCGAAACAAGATGAGGTTCGAAATAAATTATGTAGGGATGAGCAAGATATGAGGCTTAGGATTCTTTGTCAAATCCAACCAACTTTCCCAAAACTATGCGCGCTGGCTTGCCCAAGATAACACTTCGATTGGTCCAAATTGAGAGCATGAAATGGGGTTTTAATTAACCTATAAGGTGACACTTTGAATTTCCAAATGAAGAGAGAAAAGTGAGGCTTCGACTAGCCTTCAAGATATTGCTTCGAATGTCTAAGCAAAGAGAAAAAAGTGAGGCTTCGACCAGCCCTCAAGATAACACTTCAAACTATCCAAACAAAGAGAGAAGAAATGAGGCTTTTACCAGCCCAAGGTACCACTTCAAACTGTCCAAACTAAGAGAGAAGAAATTAGGATTCAACCAGCCCAAGGTACTACTTCGAACTGTCCAAACGAAGAGAGAAGAAATGAGGCTTTGACCAGCCCAAGGTACTACTTCGAACTGTCCAAATGAAGAGAGAATAAATGAGGCTTCGACCAGCCAAAGGATGACATCTTAATTAGTTCAATCAAAGAGAGAAAAAATAAGGATTCGACCAGCCCACAAAGTCACACTTAGATTGGTCCACACTAAAGGCAATCAGAGAGAGCCACTCAAATCTAGTTTCAGCACCCAACTTCCTCAAACCACAACTCTTTCGAATTCAAATCAAATTGATTGATTCCAAATTCAATGAGAAGTTTTCATAGTCCCCTTCAAAATGCACGAGGCACATTTTTGAATTATGCCTCGAACCAAAAGATATAGGCATGTTACCAACTGTTTTATGAATTTCCTAGGCCAAATGCCTTACCTTGCCTGGCCAGACGCTCAAGGTGCCTCAACAAATGCCCAACTTTCCTTAAACTTCAAAGGCTCATAACTTTCAATTTCAAGTAAGAAGTGTGTT
Source organism: Vicia faba (assembly GCA_948472305.1). Lineage (NCBI taxonomy): Eukaryota > Viridiplantae > Streptophyta > Magnoliopsida > Fabales > Fabaceae > Vicia > Vicia faba. The sequence continues at coordinate 80,352,033 of OX451740.1, read as the reverse complement.
TTTATCCTTTGTGGGCCCTTGTAGATCTTTTCCCCCTCTTAAACTGGAAAAAAGAACCACCAAAATTCCCTAAAAAATGAGAAAGTTATGCCCTTGCAAAGTCAGGCAAAGAATCAAGGACACTTAGTGAAATTTTCAATCACCAAGATAACTTCAAATCCAAGTAACCTGTCAAACTTGCAATTCTCCTCAAAATCAATCATTAATGATCATCCCACATGAAAATACATGTCAAATTCTTCATGTTGACCAAAAGTCCACCTGGTCAACTTTGACTTTGTTGACTTTGGGTAAAATGACTATTTTACCACTTTTATTCAATTGAACCACTTCTCTTCAAAATTGATGATCAAAATTTCAAACATATGATACTCCAAACACATAGAGGCTATGAAAGGAGTTTCCACTCAAAAATCCCAAATAATCCATGATTAAAACTCAAACCCTAGTTTTGACTGATGAATCAAAAGGAAGTGATTCTCCTTATAACAACACAATACTCAATCTTCTGATGATCCAATGAGGTGGATAAGATACCTTGAGAGATGTGAAACCTTTGGGCTTGAAAGATCCAGAGGTTTAGGTAATAAGGCTCTCCTTGAGAAACTTGTCAATATAATCAATCTTCCAAAGCTTAAGGGAGGTTTGATAAACCAAAATACCTTGATCCCATCACCAGGTATGAATGCAATGCAATATGATGTTAATGATGAAACATAAACCTGAATCAAGAGGGTAAATTTTGGGGTGCAACAGTCACCGTCAACAATCCTAATGATACTTTGGGTACTCATAATGTGATTGGGAATCCAGGAGGTACTCAGAATGGGAATTTGGATTCAAATGTCGATCAGAATATTTAGAATGATCAGCCTGCAAATCTTGGCGGTCCTGCAAATAACCAAAGTATCCCTATGGTTCAAGCTATGGGGAACCCTCCTCCACCTACTCATATTTTTCAGAGTGTTAAACAAACCATTATACCGCCAAGGCCTGTTTGTATTCCTGCAAGGCCTGTGGAAGAAGATAACTGGGAAGATTGAATGTCTAATGTTGATGAACCAACAGAATCTAACAAGAAATTGCATATGCTTGAAGAGCGGATGCGTAAGTTTAAAAGTCAAGGTGTGATAGGTTTTGACATGTCTGATTTGGGCTTAGTGCCTGGGGTGAAAATTCCCCCAAAGTTCAAAGTTCATGATTTCGTGAAATACAAATGTACTTCTTGTCCAAAGACCCATGTTAAGTCTTTCTACTGGGAAAATGTCTGCATATTCTGATGATGAGAAGCTATTGATGCAGTTCTTTCAAGACAAATTGGTAGGTGGCCCACTCGAGTTGTACATGTAGTTGGAAAGCAGGCACATCTGCACATGGAGTGAATTGGTTGAGCCTTTTGTTATGCACTATCAGTATAATGCTGATATGGCTCCCACAAGAACCCAATTGCAGAGTTTGTCCCAAAAGCGGGAAGAGTCTTTTAAAGAATATGCCCAAAGGTGGCAAAAGATGGCTGCGAAGATTCAATCGCCCATGTTAGAATGGGAGATGGTGGAAATTTTTAGTAGTACAATACAAGGCCAATACTACACAACTTGCAGTACATCCGACACTTTTGCTGAGATGGTATCACACAGAGAGCAAATTGAAATCAGAATCAAGTTAGGGAAAATCCATGATGTTGTTGCTGGAAATAATGTTGGCAGCACTAAGAAAACTTTTGGTGGTAACCAAAAGAAAAAGGAGGGGGAATCCAGTGATTTCTATTCTCGAAAAGGGAAAGGCAGATATCAGGGTTCAGATCATCAGATTGCTGCTATAATGATACCAACTGCTGCACCTCAGAGGAAAACTTATGAGCCTAATCAAGGTAATGAACAAGGCCAAAGGTGTCCTCCCAATAAACTTTACGCACTTCCAATGTCTTGTTCCGAGTTGTTGCCTCAGTTGATTGAGGTGAAGCTAATTGAGTTACGCCCTTGGAAGGTTAATCCAGAAAGGTTTCCGTACAACTTTGATGCAAATGCCCGATTTGATTTCCACTCTAGCGGGCAGGGGCATACTATTGATAATTGATATGCTTTCAAACAAAAAGTCCAAGACCTATTGGACTCTCAGGCCATTAACTTTGGGCCAACGTCCAATATTAAAAACCAGCCATTGCCACCTCATGGCGGTTCCACTGTTAGCGCCATCATGGAAGATGTATTCTTGGGCTGTGGGATAGACTGTGCAGTTTTCTTGAAATAACTAGAGGGTTGTTCATTATTGAAGGACACAGTTCAGAATTTGATTACCCAGAGAGTTCTATAATTTGATCGCATAGTTATTGAGACTAAAGTGGGTAAGGATGAGTTTGATGTGATAACAATTCATGTCAAGTCAAAAACCACTCAAGTACCTGTTACAATTCGGGTACCTGTTAGAAAGCCACCTATAATTATCGCCATGCCCAGACCAATACCGTATGACAAAGACAAAGCAATTCCTTGGTATTATGGTGGTGAATGTTATCAACAAGGGCATAAGCTTGTTACTCAGAAGTCTGAAAGGGGTGAGTTTGAAAAATAGGAGTATGAGATTCATTACATCATTGGTGAAAGTATAATTACACGCAGCGGTCAGATTTTTTCTCGGCCAGAACAACCTGAAAGTAGCAGGCACCACAACTAAAGCAAGGGGCAAGAAGATTATGGTCAAAAGTGATAAATCGGGGAAAAATCCCCATGTTTCTGATTTGGATGATGAAATGGCTAAGGATGTAGCCGAGTTGATGAGGTACATCAAGAAAAGTGACTACAAGATCACTGACCAATAGAGTCAGACACCCTCAAAGCTATTGGGGGCATCTTTTGTTCCTCAAGAGATATCAGTAAATCAATTTGAAGGGATTGTGAATAACATTTCCACGAGTAATGGGATGGGTTTTATAGACATTTATTTACCCCCTAAGGGGAGGAAGCACAATAAGGCAATGCACATTTCTATGGAAGTTACAAAAAATACCTTATCCTATGTGTTGGTTGATAAGGGTTCCTCCTTAACGTATTTCCAAAGTCCGCTCTCTTAAAGCTTGATTATGATGGGCTTTTGTTAAGGCCAAGTGATTTGATTGTTAAGGCTTTTGATTGGTCAAAGAGGACAGTGTTCTGGGAGGTAGACTTCTTAATCAAAATAGGTCCTCTTATGTTTGAAGTCACTTTCTTTATCATAGACATTAATCTTTCATATTTCTATTTGTTGGGTCGTCCATGGATCCATGGGGCTGGTGCTGTCACATCCACTCTGAACCAAAAGTTGAAGTTCCTATTGAATGGGAAGGTGGTCACCGTTTGCGGTGAGGAGGATTACATTGTCAGTCATCTAAGTACCTTTCGCTATGTTGAGGTGGAGGGAGAAATCTATGAGACTTTGTGTCAAGCTTTTGAGATTGTGCGAGTTGTCAGATCTTTCCAATAGGAGGATACAAAGTCTGAGGTCTCTATCTCATCTTATCGTCAAGCACAAATGATTGTTCAATCTGGTCATCCAGAAGGCTGGGGAAGAGTATTAGATCTCCCTACTCAGACAGATAAGAAAGGTTTAGGCTTCGTGACTGGTCAAAGCGTGCCGACTTCTACTTCTTCTGAGGTTCAAGGCATTCACTTTCCAATTCAGTTTTTCAGCGACGGAGTTATCCATGAATAAGCTCATGTTGTGAGTGAAGATGGTGACAGTGATTGCGAGATGGATAAGTTAGTTCGTTCTACTGTACCGGATAAAAAACTTGCTAACTGGTTTGCTGAGGACGTCATTGAAGTTACCCATTATGAAAAGTAATTTTTCTTTTATTTGTCATCGTGTAACAATCCCTGCGTCTTGCCTAAGATGTAATGGACATGCTGTAAGTCCACAATGTTTTCATTGCAAATTTATCATCAATAAAGAATGTCTTTTGCAATCAAATATTTTTCTCCTTGTCCTTATTTTTTATTTTTGGCAAAATGTGAGTTTTTTTTCTTTAAATCTAAAACTAAAAATAAAAATAAAAATAATCATGCAGATTATGTCCCCTGTTAATCATGGAAAATGTCGAGAATGATTCTGCTATGGCTCTTTATGACTTGGAAAATCTGATATATCAAGCTGAAGAAGAAGCTGAGGAAGATTGTGAACTCCATGAGGAGGTTGCTAGATTGTTGAGGCAAGAAGAAAAGGTCATTCAGCCACACCAAGAGACTACAAAGTTAATTAACTTAGGTACGAAAAAGGTCCAAAGAGAAGTCAAAATTGGGGCCGCTTTAGAGGATAATGTCAAGAGAAGATTGATTGAGATGCTCTGTGAGTATGCAGATGCCTTCGCTTGGTCTTATAAGGATATGCATGGGATGGATACAAATATTTTTGTGCACAAACTGACTCTTAAAGAATAATGTCCCCATGTTAAACAAAAACTTTGCATAACTCATCTAGAGATGTCTAAGTAGATCAAAGAGGAGGTTTAGAAAAAATTCAATGTTGTTTTTTTGAAAGTAACTTCTTACCTGCCGTGGATCGCGAATATTGTACCGATACCGAAGAAAGATGGTAAAGTTAGAATGTGTGTGGGTTATAGGGACATAACCACAGCAAGACCTAAAGATGATTTCCCTTTACCATATATTGATATTCTGGTTGATGATACTGCTCAAGCTAAAATGTTTTCCTTCATGGGTGGTTTTTCTGGCTACAATCAGATCAAGAAGGCACCAGAGGACATGGAGAAAACTACTTTCATTACACCTTGGGGAACATATTGTTACAAAGTGATGTCCTTTGGTTTGAAAAATGCAGGGGCAACTTATCAATGAGCAATGGTCACTGTCATTCATGACATGATACATAAGGTGATTAGGGTATATGTTGATGATATGATTGCCAAGTCCTAGATAGAAGAGGAACGTCTTGTCCACCTATTTAAATTATTTGATAGATTAAGGAAGTTCAAAGTGAGGTTGAATCCTAATAAGTTCACGTTTGGGGTGAGGTCAGGAAAATTAATGGGTTTCATCGTAAGCGAAAAAGGAATTGAGGTTGACCCTAGCAAGATAAAAGCTATACAAGAAATGCATGTGTTGAAAACAAAGAAAGAGGTTCGTCGCTTTCTCGGGAGATTGAACTACATATATAGATTCATTTCTCACCTTACAGCCACTTCTGAACCAATCTTTAAATTGTTGAAAAAAGATCAAACAGACAGGTGGAATAACAATTGCCAAGCGACATTTGATAGAATTAAAGAATATTTTCTAGAACCTCCAATTATTTCACCTTCAGTGGAAGGTAGGCCCCTGATAATGTATCTGGCAGTATTATAGAACTCAATGGGGTGTGTATTGGGGAAACATGATGAGTCTGGTTGAAAAGAGCATGCAATATACTACCTTAGCAAAAAGTCTACCGACTATGAAATAAGATACTTGTTGTACCCCAAAATTTGCCCTCCCATATTTCAAATACATTTCATGTGAGATCCTCAAATTGCTCAAGGAAGTCCAAGGGTTGACCAGACAAACTCTCTCCTAAGGCAGTCTACCTCAAATTAGGGTTTCATTTTGCACCAAGTTTTTTGAGACCAAAGGATTCCAAATGCTCATCATTGTCCTAATATGTTCTCAAGATCATCCATGTCAAGTTTCAAGCCCTACAGAGAAAGTTTGCTTAGTCAATTGCTCAAAAGCTTGAAAATCGACTATGCTAGGGCAAAACTCAACTGTGGCCCACATACAGTCAAACTTCAATATTTTTGGTCAACATCCTCATTTTGAATTATTATTCATGATTTGATCAAGGTTTTATCATTATTCCTCAAGGATTGCTCACAATTCATCAAAACCCAAAAGTTTATAAATTAGGCTTTTATAGGAAAAGTCAACTCAACTTTGACCAAGAATAACTTTCTCATACTTTATCAAGAATGACCCATCCAAAGCTAATTTTGAAGAGGATGAAATGCCCTACAATCCATCTTCAGATCCCAAGTTCAAAATATGCACTCACAAGAAGTTATGAATTTGGACATTATAGGTCATTTTGAAAAGTCAACAAAAACACCTTTTTTGTCAAAGCTTCATACATGAACATGGAAGACTCAATTGAGATGAGACCAAAATAGTTGCTTAGAGGACATCTTGAGCTTTCTAAAAAGTCCAAGAACACATCTTTAGGGTCAAAATTGAGGATGTTATGCATTAGCAAAGTTGACCTTTTTTGCAAAATTGCCAAAAGTCAAATATGCCTCAAATTGCAATTTTTGTCAAATGGCCCCAACTTTTTGTGCTTGTATTGAGTTTGTAACATGGTCCACGACCCATGATCCTTCCTGTTGTACCCCAAAATTTGCCCTCCCTTTCTTCAGGAAACCATCTTAGATTTTTCAAAATCCCATGAAACAAATCCGAGTCCTGAGCTATCCTTTTGCCCAAGCAAGTCACTTACAAGAGCAGGATGATCTCACAAGATCCAGAAACAACGCTTTCATCTCGAGGAAAATCAAATTCTAAGTGCTTAGAATGTTTCTTTAAAATAAGTGTTTTTAGAAAAGTCAGCGCTTCAGAACTTCTGGACCCATTCCAGATGAAGACGGTCAGAAGTTGCAAGTTTGGCTCAGCATGGTCAGAAGTTGGCTCTTCAGCAGCTACATCAGTTCAATCAGAAGTTGTAAACGTGGTTCAAAGTTTAAGCCTCAAACAGAACATGCCCCTTCAGCAGTTACACAAGCCCAGTCAGAACTTGCTAAAGGAATGCAAGAGAAACATGAAGGTATAAAGGCTCCTTCAGAACAGGTTGAAATCAGAAGATGGAAGGTCAGAGGGATAGGTGCCACATTGATACAGAATCTCTAAGTCCAGATTGTCCAGAAGTAGATCCAAGGAACGTACCAGAAAACCAGAAGAGTCTCCAGACAACAGGTAGCCAAGGCCAGAGCATGGTTTACGCTGCTGATTCAACAACCAGAATGTTGGTATTGACAGGTCTTGTCACCATTTAATGCCTATTAATGCTTCCAACCACTCCTGAGCGTTCACGTGTGGCTTGGAAAATGCTTTTGCACAGATTCTGGCATGGGTCTTCACGCCACCGCCCATTTCAGAGGTCACTTCCCCCAATCTACGCCTGCTGCTGCTACCTAGGCTGAAAAATAGCTGTTATCACAACTTCCCAGGAATTTCTGTTAAAGAACAAAGACTCAAACTCTGTTGGCGCCTTAAATGCTCAAGGCATCCACAAGAACTTTGCCTATAAATAGAGAGCTTTCACCACTGCAAAAGACGTTCAAGAAGAGAAACAAAAGAATTGCTAAGAGAGAAACCAAACTCCTAAGCAACACAGCGTTCTGAAACTCTGCCAAAAAATCTCCAGCTTTGTTTCATAACTTTAAGTTTCTTACCTTCAACTTCATCAAACATCCAGCTCTTTTCTGTAAACCAAAAACGTTCTCTCCAAACTTCTGACCTTATACACGTATACACCTTCACTTCCCCTTTTCCAAATCTGTCCAGAACACCATCAGAACCAAAAGCTAACTTTCACCCACCATTTTCCAGAAAGTCAGGTAAGCACCTGCTGACCCTCACCATACTGTTAAACATCATCAGTTGTGCATATTCAAGTAACATAATGTAAATATTCATGTTATTGTTGTTTATGTTCTGAGGACTCTCATACCTCAGAACGTTCTGAGCCAGTTTAGGACTTGCCTGTGACCTTGGTGATTCTGACCTCTGAGACATTTTGCTATTTTGCTGGATCTGTTCCAAATATGTTTTCTGTTTTGTGGAGTAACAACAGGATTGCAGATGTTCTGATTAGTGCAGGAAAAAGCCAAGTGCTGACTTTGACGTTAGCCCATCTGAAGCCTGTTTTGCTGTCAATGACATCAGAACCTCTGAGAGTCATTGCCTTTTCAGCAGAATCTGAACTTCTGGGTTCTCCACTAACAAACTTCTGCCTTGCAGCGCAGGGAAATCAGAACTTCTGGTTTCCCCACTTACGAGGTTCTGTTTTGCAGGTTCTAGAGTCAGAAGTTCTGACTCATCCAGTTTCACTAACAGGTTGATCATCTGACAGCGGGTCTGGGTCAGAACTTCTGATGGCCTACCAACAGCGCGCGGGCTCCCTCTCTCTCTCTATATATCTTGTTTTTTTTGCTATTTTCTTTTTTGTCTATTTTTCTCGTTGAACCCCCCATGTACAAATGTGTATCCCTCTCCCCTAATTGTTGTAATAGCGTAGGATTCTACATTTCCGCTTCTTATTGCTAGTAATTAGGACGTGTATGACAAGATAAAATCAATGAAATAGAAAAACCTAATTCAAAGAAAAACTCTTGTATGCAATAAAACACACTTGCACACTAGCACCCCTAGGGTTACATCCACTTGTTGCCTTTCGAAATTGGGCCATATTGCATGTTAGGTCTCTTTGGGCAAGACAAACAAATTGAATGATCATGGTCCCTCGATAATATTTTTCAAAACAAAATGATCAAGTCCCTTAAGGAAAATGCCCAAAGATACTTGGCACCATTGCAATTATGGTCTAAACGATGACCCGCGCCTGTCCCTTTCACATCCTAACACAAGATTGTCCACCAAATACAATGGTGGAACAAAATTGTTAAAAAGGGTTAAAGATATAGCAAAAATCTTTGAGAACTTTAGGGTAGATCGCTCTTAAGTACTTGCCAACTTGCAAAAATGAAAACACTTGCCTGTTTTTTCACACATCACAACACTTTCAAAAACAACTTTCAAAAAATAGAATGAAAACCTTTTCAAAAGACATACACCTTTGTATACATCCCAACATGGATCATTACAAAGGTTGCCACCACATTGGCCTCTTTTCAAAACATTTTCAAACCCACACACACAAGCACCATTTCAAACAATTGAAAAAGGCAATTGATCTAAGCAAGTAACTAAGAGCCCATGGATAACCATGGATAGAAAGGGTGCTAATACCTTCCCTTTCTATAATCTACTCCCCGAACCCAAGAAAACATCTCAAAGGTTTTTGCTGTGCTTTTTTAACCTTTCCATAGGATAAAATAAAAAGTCGGTGGCGACTCTTGCTCAACCGAAACATTTGCGAAAACAAAACGCAAAACCCCAAGTCAGTTCTCCCACCGTATCACAGAACTGGCGACTCTGCTGGGGACGTACTTTAAAAGTGGAGTAACCTTAGGGCTTAGATCACCCTCTTGCATGACTAATTGTTTGATTTGCTTGCTTTATACTTTGGCTCTATTGTTTGGGTTTACAATCCTCCACCCGGATTTTGGGAAACATTCATAGATAGCAATACGTTGTGGAAACTGTGCGGGGTATACCGACACGGTCTAAGCAATAGCTATATTAGTGCGACATATTTGTGAGTACCGGTAACCCTTGAGTTCAATCAAGGAGAGTACGGGGCCGCTGAGTGATGTCACTAAGCACTAATGACCTAGAACCTTACTTGACCATCTTGGCCTTTCATTAGGGGTAGTGAGATGACCGGCTTTGGTGCAGTCCGAAGTTGGTAGATACTCGATACTACACTCATTGAGGGTTGTTTTCTTGGAATATTTTGGTCGCCAGTTAAGTGGCTAAACCAAAACAATGAACATTGAAAACAATCCAATGATATTGAGCTCCTTAGAACCCGGTTACTATTTATAGGACAGGTTTTTAAGCCAACTACACTCAAGAGGGTGCTTACCTGTGAAACCCCATGCAAGCCTGAAACTAGGGTTTGGTGTGATTTGCTTGTACATATGTCTTGTGCATACATCATAAACATCATAAAGCATCATATGCATTCACTAACCATTTCAAGGGTTTGGATCTTCATCATTGTTCTTGTTTTGTAGGTCATGGAGATTCCTCGCAGAAATACCATTCAAGTCAACCTTGTGAGAATCTCTCCTCAACTCAAGGAGCTCACCTCAAGAATTCCGGAAAATTCATCCTTCAGTGAAAGACATGGTAGACTGCTCAGCCTAGTCAACGCCAACATTGAAGAAGACATGATGAAAGTGCTATTCCAGTTCTTTGACCCTCTTCACCACTGTTTCACTTTCCCCGATTATCAGTTGGTACCCACTCTGGAGGAGTTTTCTCAACTCCTGAGAATTCCTATCCTTAATCAACTACCTTTCAACGGTACGGAAAAGGAACCAAAGCCGGAAGATGTTGCTCGAGCATTACATCTACAACCACCGACATCAAGGGGCATTGGGAAACCAGAAGCGGCGTCAAAGGATTCTTAGCCAAGTTCTTGTTTGAGAAGGCACAAGAATGTTGGAACTCATTGGACTTATAAGCCTTTGAAGAGATTCTGGCACTCCTTATCTATGGGTTGGTCTTGTTCCCAAATCCTGACCAATTGGTGGATGTCAATGCTGTCAAAATCTTCTTATCCAGGAACCCAATACCAACGTTACTTGGGGACATCCTTCACTCATTTTACACACGAACAATGAGAAAGAGGGGTCTTCTCATGTGCTGTACTCCCCTCCTTGCAAAATGGTTTATTTCGCACCTTCCACAATCTGTCTTGAAGAATGATCAAGGTACAAGGTGGTCCCAACGATTGATGACTCTTACTCATTCTGATGTGCATTGGTGTTCTCGGTCCAGAGAAAATATCATCATTATCGACCGTTGCGGAGAATTTCCTAATGTTCCTTTACTTGGAATTAGAGGGGGTATCACCTATAATCCTTGCCTAGCTTTGAGGCAATTTGGATATGCCCGGAGGGACGGCCCTCATGATATGCTGATTCCTAGCGTAGTTTTTGACTTCGACAACGATGCGCAAGGACTTCGCCAAAGATTCATCAGAGCTTGGGGAAAACTCAACAAGGTTGATAGCAAGACTTTGGGACACAAGAACTCGATCCCTCTTGAACCTTATCTCAAATGGGTACGAGCCCGAGCCCAAAGATTGATGATGCCTTATCCTCATGTTCTCCCTGTGATTAAAGAGCCCGTCAATGAAGGAGAGGTTTCCTACACCATCCTACATCCAGACATGCCTACATCGTGGGAGGAGATGCAGAAAAGCTGGATTCAGCTCAAGGAGGAACGTAATACTTTTGAGGCTAGCTTCTACGCCAGTGAGAAGAAGGTTCTAGAGCTTACCCGCCGACTCCATGAGCAAGAGGTCCTCAACACCTACATCGCACCAAAAAGGATGCGCAATGTCTTTCTACCCTGAGAAATTATTTTGTAATTTTTGACCCATGGGTCATTTATGTACTGACAAATCTTTTCTTATTAAAATGACGTGCGTTCTTTTTGTCTACAACAATTATGAATTTCCAAAACCCTTGAATGCATTGCATAGATAGCATCTCATGCATCATATGCATAACAGGTACCCTTTTTTCTACAGGCTGCTTAATCTTCTTCGCTGTTTATTTGGAACAGTCAGTCATCATGAATCCAGACTCATCCAGTGAGCAAGCAATCAAGGCCCTTCAGGCCCAAAGTGCACAGTTTCAAGAGATGGTCCTAAGCCTAGCCCAGGGTCAGCAAGAGTTGAAGACTCTACTCCTGAGGAAGAAGAAGAAAAAGAGGACTGCGTTGTTCAACACCGGACGCAGATTTGGGAACACCCTCCATAATGAAGCTGATCCAACTACTTCTTCTGCTGAGAAGAACAGTCCCCAAGGGGGAGGAGCTCCTAGTCCCGCAGTCTCCGACAACGAGACGGACTATAACGATGAACAATACCCACCTGCTGCTGACAGGTACAAGCAATTGGAGGACCGCTTGAGCGCCATGGAAATTCAGAATGTGCCGGGACTGGATTTCGGAGATCTGGGGTTATCTTCTGGGGTAGTAATTCCTCACAAGTTTAAGGCGCCTGCCTTCGCCAAGTATGATGGGGTCTCCTGCCCAAAGCTGCATTTGAGGTCGTACGTAAGGAAAATCCAACCTTACACGGCGGACAAGAATCTCTGGATTCACTTCTTCCAAGATAGCCTCTCGGGATCACAACTCGAATGGTTCTACCAATTGGATGGAGCTAGCATCCGACACTGGGAAGATTTGGCAACCGCATTCTACAGACAATACCAATACAATTCTGATCTCGCTCCTACGCGTACCCAACTTCAGGGTATGTCTCTAGGAACGGGTGAAGGGTTCAAAGAGTACGCTCAAAAATGGAGAGATTTGGCTGGCAGGGTGCAGCCTCCATTGACTGATCGGGAGCTGGTTGATATGTTTCTAGGGACGTTGTCTGGTCCGTTTTTCAATCATTTGGTTGGTAACTCCTCCGCTGGGTTTACAGATTTGATATTGACAGGAGAAAGAATTGAAGCTGGCATCAGGTCAGGCAAGATACAAAAAACTGCCTCCACAAGTGCTGAGAAGAGGCCATTTAAGAAAGAAGCAAGTGCCGTCTATGGTCCTAGAAGACAAGTCAAGCCCGAAAGTCGTCAAGCCGTCAATGCTTTGGTCATCTCAAAACCTGTTGCTGCTCCTCAGCAGTACAATCAACAAAGAAGCGAAAGGCCCAAGAGGCAGTATACTCGATTGAGTATGACCTTATCTCAAATTTTACCCCAACTGTTATCCACCAACCTGGTGACCCTCAAAGAAGCTCCTAAGGTCGTCAACACTGCATCTCCTAAGTATAACCCAAATGCCCGGTGTGCTTATCATTCTGATGGTCCCGGGCACACTACTGATGATTGCTGGGCCTTGAGAAACAAAGTGCAAGATCTGATCGACTCAAAGGAAATTCAGTTTGAAGCGCCGGAGAGACCAAATGTTGTAACTGCTCCTATGCCCCAGCATAGAGTAAATGCCATTGAGGAAGAAATGTATGCTGTTTCGGTAGAGGAAGTTGTTACCCCTCTGAAGACTGTCAAGAAGAACCTACTGCGGGCCGGTTTATTTCCGGGTTGCAGTGAAGGTTGCCTGTTCTGTACGGTTTCCCTATCTGGTTGTCCCTTGCTAAAGTTAGGTATCCAAAGCCTAATGGATAGTAGGGAGATTTTGTTTCAGAAGTCTGTTGTTCAAGCAGTTCCGATAAGAGAAGTTTCTGTGGTTACCATCTTCAAAAATCCAATCAAAGCTCTCCCGAAGAAGCCTGTTCAAATCTTGACTGTCGCACCTGTAATTGTTACTGTTCCGGGGCCTTTCCCCTACGTGTCTGATAAAGCTGTCCCTTGGCATTATGGGGCAGACGTATATGTGAATGGAATCAAACAGGAATTTGACACTGGCACCAGTATCTGCGATATCACTGGTCCAGCCAAGGTCACCCGCAGTGGCAGGCTCTTCTCGCCTGAAATTGCACCGCCCGCCATTCGAAGACCCCTCCTTATAAAACCTGCAAGTTTACCTGTTCCTGCTGCTGATCAAGTTGTTTCCCCTGCTGCCGAGTCCTCAAATGCTCGGGGCAAAGGGATTGAAGAAGAGCCTGCCCGGATGGAGGCACCAATACCCGTAAATGCTGAGGCCTCCCAACAAGAAATGGAGGAGATTCTGAAAATAATAAAGAAAAGTGATTTCAATGTTGTCGAACAGCTGGGGCATACGCCCTCCAAGATCTCCATGCTCTCCTTATTGCTATGCTCCGAGGCCCATGCTAAAGCCTTGATTTCATTTCTCAAGACGGCCCATGTACCATAGGAAACATCTGCGGTCCAGTTCGCTGACTGTGTAACAAACCTGACAGCAGACAATGGCTTGGGGTTTTCAGATGCCGACCTGACCGCGAAGGGAAGAGACCACAACGATGCCCTGCATGTCTCTATCGAATGCATGGGCACTACTCTGGCGCATGTATTGGTGGATACTGGTTCTTCCTTGAATGTTCTACCGAAAAAGGCTTTAGACCGTTTGGATTATGAAGGCCTGGAACTGAAGCCCAGCAATATCATCGTCAGGGCCTTTGACGGTTCAAAAAGGATGGTTCATGGAGAGGTTGACATCCCTATTCGTGTGGGCTCTCAGGTGTTCGACTCTACTTTTTATGTGATGGATATACGCCCATCGTACTCTTGTCTACTGGGTCGACCTTGGATCCATAAAGCTGGGGCAGTGACCTCCACCTTGCACCAGAAGCTGAAGTATCCCGTCAGGGGAAAGATTGTCACTGTGCAAGGAGAAGAGGAGTATATGGTGAGCCATTTGAATTCCTTCAGATACATTGAGATGGATGGGGAGTTTATTGAAACCCCCTTTCAGCATTTCGAGGAGGTGCATCCAATTTCAGCAGCAGCAGAGGCAACAGTTGAAGAGAATGTTTCCTTGAAGATGGCTTCCTTAAGGGATTCCCGGGCTGTGGTTCAGAAAGGCAATTGTGCAAGCTGGGGTCAGCTTCCCGACTTCACACAAAAGAACGACAAGTTTGGGCTGGGCTTTACTGCAGAGGCTCAGAGGGTTGTGCGTAAAGAGAAGATCAGAAAGGCTCCGGTGTTTATCTCCAGCTCAAGGGTGAATGCCATCGAGGAGGATGTAGAAGAAGCAGAGTTTGACAGTTGGATCTACCCGACCACCAGCGACGGACCAAGCAACTGGACGGCAAAGGATTTTACCCCTATCACATTTGTCACGCAGTAATTGATTTCTTTTGATTTCCAATTTGTAACAAACAATATGAAACTTTGTTGGCTCGGTGTCCTACCCGGGGCATCGTAGCTCCATTTGTGAGGGCTTTTTTGTATGACATTTTCATATATCATCAATCAAAACATTGGACGTTTGTTGCATTGCAAATCTTGTGCTCTTTTCCTTTCTGTGTTATATATATTGCAAAACAGCTATATTTACACACACTCACTTATACAGGTTTCAATCCACTCTGGATCTCACTGGTAACAGCTCTGCTACCGCCAGTTATGACTTCGAAAATCCGATCAACTTGGCCGAAGATGAAGGTGAAGATGATTGCGAAGTGCCTGGTGAACTCGCAAGACTGCTACTCCAGGAAGAGAGAGCTATTCAACCACATGAAGAGCCTGTGGAAACAATTAACTTGGGTACTGAGACAGATAGGAAAGAGGTCAAGATTGGTGCCAATCTAGAGCTCAGCGTGAAGCGACGGTTGATCCAGATGCTACAAGACTACATGGATATTTTTGCTTGGTCCTATGAAGATATGCCTGGTTTGGATGCCGACATTGTAGTTCACCACCTGCCAACCAAGGAAGATTGCCCTCCGATAAAGCAAAAAGTCCGACGGATGCGTCCAGAGATGTCTGAGATTGAGGTATACGTTGATGAAATGATTGCAAGGTCTCAAACTGAGGAGGAGCACCTTGACCATCTGAGGAGGTTGTTTGACCGACTCAAGTTGTACAAGCTGAGGTTGAATCCCAACAAATGCACCTTTGGGGTAAGATCCGGGAAATTACTGGGTTTCATTGTAAGTGATAAAGGTATTCAGGTGGACCCTGCCAAGGTAAAAGCCATACAAGAGATGCCGACTCCAAAAACAGAGAAAGAAGTCAGAGGCTTCCTAGGACGACTGAATTACATTGCCCGATTCATCTCGCATCTGACTGCTACTTGTGAGCCAATCTTCAAGCTGCTGAAGAAATATCAAGTAGTACGTTGGAATGATGAATGTCAGGCCGCCTTTGAAAGAATAAAGGAATATCTCCAAGAGCCACCCATCCTTATGCCACCGATGGAAGGAAGACCTCTGATACTATACCTGACAGTACTTGACAATTCAATGGGGTGTGTGCTGGGACAGCATGACGAGTCTGGCCGAAAAGAGCACGCTATTTATTACTTGAGCAAAAAGTTTACCGACTGTGAGTCTCGTTACTCACTGCTTGAGAAAACTTGCTGCGCTCTTGTATGGGCTGCTCGCCGGCTGAGACAGTATATGCTGACTCACACTACTTTATTGATTTCAAAGATGGATCCCATCAAGTACATATTTGAAAAGCCCGCTCTGTCTGGGAGAATAACGAGATGGCAAATGATCTTAACAGAATATGATATCCAGTATACAACTCAGAAAGCGATTAAAGGAAGTGTACTGGCGGATCACTTGGCACACCAACCTGTGGACGATTACCAATCATTGAACTTTGATTTTCCGGACGAAGACATCATGGTGGCAACTGACTGTGAAGTACCTGGACCGGATGAAGGACCTGAGGAAGGATCCCGATGGTCTATGCACTTCGATGGAGCCTCCAATGCTTTGGGTAACAGCGTCGGTGCTGTAATCATATCTCCCAAAGGAACTCATACTCCACTCACCGCCCGATTATGTTTCAACTGCACCAACAACATGGCAGAATATGAGGCATGTATCATGGGTTTACAAGCCGCAATCGACTTAAGGATAAAATTTCTAAGTGTCTTCGGAGATTCCGCTCTCGTGATCAATCAGATCAAAGGCGAGTGGGATACGAAACACCCAAATCTTATTCCTTACAAGGAGTATGTGTTGACCTTGCTTCCCCACTTTGAAGAAATAACTTTTGAGCACTTCCCAAGAGAGGAGAATCAGCTAGCGGACGCACTAGCTACGATGTCTTCAATGTTCAAAGTTAAATGGGACAATGAGGCTCCCCGAATCATCATTTGGAAGTTGGATGAACCGGCATACTGCTGTGAGCTCGAGGCTGAGAAGGTTATTGAAAAACCCTGGTATCATGAGGTGAAGAGGTACTTGGAAACTCAGGAATACCCGGAAGGTGCATCTGTCAACGATAAAAAGTTCATGAGGAGGTTTGCCGCGAAATTCTTCCTCAGCAACGGCATTCTCTATAAGCGGAATCATGATTCAACTCTGCTACGTTGTGTGGATAAGGCCGAAGCAGAGAAAATTATGATGGAATTACATGAAGGCGCGTTTGGAACACATTCCAGTGGACACACCATGGCTAAGAAAATCCTTCGGGCAGGATATTTCTGGTCCACAATGGAAGCCGATTGTTACTAACATTCCCGAACTTGTCATAAATGCCAGATCTATGCTGACAAGGTGCATATCCCTCCGGTTCCCTTGAATGTCCTGACGGCGCCTTGGCCTTTTGCAATGTGGGGCATCGATATGATCGGTGAGATCCGACCGACGGCATCCAATGGGCATCGCTTCATCTTGGTGGCGATCGATTACTTCACGAAATGGGTTGAGGCAGCTTCCTATGCCACAGTAACCAAGAGCGTCGTGGCACGTTTCATCCGGCATAATCTGATCTGTCGGTACGGCGTCCCGGAAAGAATCATTACGGACAATGGTACCAATCTCAATAACAAAATGATCACCGAACTCTGTGAACAATTCAAAATACAACACCACAATTCTTCTCCCTACCGGCCGAAGATGAATGGGGCTGTAGAGGCAGCCAATAAAAATATCAAGAAAATTGTGCAGAAGATGACAGTGACCTATAAAGATTGGCACGAGATGTTACCGTTCGCTCTTCATGGGTACCGCACCTCAGCAAGGACGTCAACCGGGGCAACTCCCTTCTCCTTAGTCTATGGCATGGAGGCAGTCTTGCCAATTGAAGTCCAGATACCCTCTCTCCGGATAATGAAGGATGCAGACTTGAATGAAAACGATTGGATCCAGACTCGACTTGATCAATTAAATCTGATTGACGAAAAGAGGCTCACTGCTATCTGTCATGGTCAAACGTATCAAAAACGGATGATCAGGGCATTTAACAAGAAAGTCAGACCGCAAGAGTATCAAGTTGGGGACCTGATAATCAAACGCATCATCCTTCCTCAAAGTGATCCCCGGGGCAAATGGACCCCTACTTACGAAGGACCATTTGTGGTTAAGCGTGTGTTCTCAGGAGGAGCCATGATCCTAACCACCATGGATGGTGACGACCTTCCTCACCCCGCCAATGCAGACATAGTGAAAAAATACTACGCATAAATAAAAGACCCGCTAGGTTGACATACCTAGGCAAAAATAAGGGCTTCCCGGCGAACCAAAAGGGTTCGGGCAAAAATAAGGGATGAAATGAAAAAATCTGTACACCCGGCAAGTCGAAAACCTAAAAAGGCGGCTTGGGCAAAAATGGGTATCCCGGTGGACTGAAAACCTGAAAGGGCGGTCCAGGCAAAAGTTAGGGATGGAGCGTAACACTATGTCTCATTGGATCACATCGCATCCAGAATTCAGCATCCATTACCTGGCTCAGACTTCGGCATCGACCAATCAGCTTCATCTTCAACTAGGTAGCAAAGCGATGAGACGTTCGAAGACATAAAGGCAATAGCAGAGTTGGAACCCAGTGGGATCGTTCACATAGCTGTTTTATTTCCTTTTCAAAATTCTATGTTATTTGGCGGCGTCCTCTTACTAGGATGTCAGCCTCTTGTATAAAAACGCCTATTCACAGGCAAAGTTCAAATCAATACAAATTCACTTGTCCATACAAATTACCATTGTTTTCTTCTTTCTGTTTTGTCTTGCGAAGAACGTCCAATGTTCGTTTTTGATATATGCATTTGACATTAAAATTGATGATTCATAAATATTCGCGTATGAGACAAAAGATCAATTACAGGTGACATCGGACACAGGGCAATGTAAAGTTGTCTGATGCAGTCGGGTTGCTTTGTCCGTCAAGGTACCAAGGTAGGTTCGACTGAAGAATGCGACTAAATCATCTCAACTCCCCGCAGAGTAAGACAAGATTCGGCAATACTTTCCCCAAGCAGAGTTGGTTCCCTATCAATCCTGAAAAAGGCACCACATTCCCCAGCGGATTTTATCTTTCGATCCCCAGCGGATTTTATCTTTCGATCCCCAGCGGAGTTTATCTTTCGATCCCCAGCGGAGTTTATCTTTCAATCCCCAGCGGATTTTATCTTTCGATCCCCAGCGGAGTTTATCTTTCAATCCCCAGCAGATTTTATCTTTGTGATCCCCAGCGGAGTCCATCATCGAAACCCTCAGTGAAGCTCTCATCAAAACTTCAGCAAAGTATCTCGGCCACAGGGCAAATCCCCAGCCAATCGTCAAAGATCTATTTTCCTAAAACGAAGATACATTCATAAACATTTCACACTTTCATACATCTTGCTTACATACATGATAAAGTGCATACAACACTACCTCATGTTGAACATCATGACATCATGCATCATGACATGGCGTACAACTTATGTTTTTGCCTTTTCAGGGAAAAAGACGATCCCAAAAACAACTACCTTCAACTGTCACAAATTTCGGATTCGATACCTGTATCTAGCCAGGGCATATCTGAGAGTGATCAGTTTCCAGACTCGATTCCTGTATCTAGCCAGGGCACGTCTGAAGAGTTCAAAGATTCGATTCCTGTAACTAGCCAGGGCACACCTATCAACTACAACGTTTCCAGACTCGATTCCTGTATCTAGCCAGGGCACGTCTGAAGAGTTCAAAGATTCGATTCCTGTATCTAGCCAGGGCACATCTATCAACTGTCACGTTTCCAGACTCGATTCCTGTATCTAGCCAGGGCACGTCTGAAGAGTCCGAAGATTCGATTCCTGTATCCAGCCAGGGCACATCTATTAATGACTATCTCCAGATTCGACTCCTGTATCCAGCCAGGGCACATCTGTGAGCAACCGATTGTGGATCCGATACCTGTATCTAGCCAGGGCACATCTGCATAAGGAGATTGAAGATCAAACACCTGTAACAAGCCAGGAAAACATCCGTCTTTCTCAAATATACAAATTTCTCGCTAAGGAATCTCTTATGCGATCGACACTTCCAAATGGCATCTATAAGCCCATTCCCGACAAGGTTCTGTCACGTCTCCAGATGGCATCTATAAGCCCATCTCCCTATCTACCGCCTCTCCAAATGGCATCTGTAAGCCCATTCCCGCCGTCACATTGCTGATACTCTACTAAGCGAGTGCAAATTTTCGGGCACTCTGGTGTCCAATCTCCTTTTACCTTCGAGTCGCGAAAGGCAAACTCGCCAATCCAACTCTTCAGGTTCAAGAAGATTGAACAGGGGAAACTGTTGTACCCCAAAATTCGCCCTCCCTTTCTTCAGGAAACCATCTTAGATTTTTCAAAATCCCATGAAACAAATCCGAGTCCTGAGCTATCCTTTTGCCCAAGCAAGTCACTTACAAGAGCAGGATGATCTCACAAGATCCAGAAACAACGCTTTCATCTCGAGGAAAATTAAATTCTAAGTGCTTAGAATGTTTCTTTAAAATAAGTGTTTTTAGAAAAGTCAGCGCTTCAGAACTTCTGGACCCATTCCAGATGAAGACGGTCAGAAGTTGCAAGTTTGGCTCAGCATGGTCAGAAGTTGGCTCTTCAGCAGCTACATCAGTTCAATCAGAAGTTGTAAACGTGGTTCAGAGTGTAAGCCTCAAACAGAACATGCCCCTTCAGCAGTTACACAAGCCGAGTCAAAACTTGCTAAAGGAATGCAAGAGAAACATGAAGGTATAAAGGCTCCTTCAGAACATGTTGAAATCAGAAGATGGAAGGTCAGAGGGATAGGTGCCACATTGATACAGAATCTCTAAGTCCAGATTGTCCAGAAGTAGATCCAAGGAACGTACCAGAAAACCAGGAGAGTCTCCAGACAACAGGTAGCCAAGGCCAGAGCATGGTTTACGCTGCTGATTCAACAACCAGAATGTTGGTATTGACAGGTCTTGTCACCATTTAATGCCCATTAATGCTTCCAACCACTCCTGAGTGTTCACGTGTGGCTTGGAAAATTCTTTTGCACAGATTCTGGCATGGGTCTTCACGCCACCGCCCATTTCAGAGGTCACTTCCCCCAATCTACGCCTGCTGCTGCTACCTAGGCTGAAAAATAGCTGTTATCACAACTTCCCAGGAATTTCTGTCAAAGAACAAAGACTCAAACTCTGTTGGTGCCTTAAATGCTCAAGGCATCCACAAGAACTTTGCCTATAAATAGAGAGCTTTCACCACTGCAAAAGACGTTCAAGAAGAGAAACAAAAGAATTGCTAAGAGAGAAACCAAACTCCTAAGCAACACAGCGTTCTGAAACTCTGCCAAAAAATCTCCAGCTTTGTTTCATAACTTTAAGTTTCTTACCTTCAACTTCATCAAACATCCAACTCTTTTCTGTAAACCAAAAATGTTCTTTCCAAACTTCTGACCCTATACACGTATACACCTTCACTTCCCCTTTTCCAAATCTGTCCAGAACACCATCGGAACCAAAAGCTAACTTTCACCCACCATTTTCCAGAAAGTCAAGTAAGCACCTGCTGACCCTCACCATACTGTTAAACATCATCAGCTGTGCATATTCAAGTAACATAATGTAAATATTCATGTTATTGCTGTTTATGTTCTGAGGACTCTCATACCTCAGAACGTTCTGAGCCAGTTTAGGACTTGCCTGTGACCTTGGTGATTCTGACCTCTGAGACATTTTGCTATTTTGCTGGATCTGTTCCAAATATGTTTTCTGTTTTGTGGAGTAACAACAGGATTGCAGATGTTCTGATTAGTGCAGGAAAAAGCCAAGTGCTGACTTTGACGTTAGCCCATCTGAAGCCTGTTTTGCTGTCAATGACATCAGAACCTCTGAGAGTCATTGCCTTTTCAGCAGAATCTGAACTTCTGGGTTCTCCACTAACAAACTTCTGCCTTGCAGCGTAGGGAAATCAGAACTTCTGGTTTCCCCACTAACGAGGTTCTGTTTTGCAGGTTCTAGAGTCAGAAGTTCTGACTCATCCAGTTTCACTAACAGGTTGATCATCTGACAGCGGGTCTGGGTCAGAACTTCTGATGGCCTACCAACAGCGCGCGGGCTCCCTCTCTCTCTCTATATATCTTGTTTTTTTTGCTATTTTCTTTTTTGTCTATTTTTCTCGTTGAACCCCCCATGTACAAATGTGTATCCCTCTCCCCTAATTGTTGTAATAGCGTAGGATTCTACATTTCCGCTTCTTATTGCTAGTAATTAGGACGTGTATGACAAGATAAAATCAATGAAATAGAAAAACCTAATTCAAAGAAAAACTCTTGTATGCAATAAAACACACTTGCACACTAGCACCCCTAGGGTTACATCCACTTGTTGCCTTTCGAAATTGGGCCATATTGCATGTTAGGTCTCTTTGGGCAAGACAAACAAATTGAATGATCATGGTCCCTCGATAATATTTTTCAAAACAAAATGATCAAGTCCCTTAAGGAAAATGCCCAAAGATACTTGGCACCATTGCAATTATGGTCTAAACGATGACCCGCGCCTGTCCCTTTCACATCCTAACACAAGATTGTCCACCAAATACAATGGTGGAACAAAATTGTTAAAAAGGGTTAAAGATATAGCAAAAATCTTTGAGAACTTTAGGGTAGATCGCTCTTAAGTACTTGCCAACTTGCAAAAATGAAAACACTTGCCTGTTTTTTCACACATCACAACACTTTCAAAAACAACTTTCAAAAAATAGAATGAAAACCTTTTCAAAAGACATACACCTTTGTATACATCCCAACATGGATCATTACAAAGGTTGCCACCACATTGGCCTCTTTTCAAAACATTTTCAAACCCACACACACAAGCACCATTTCAAACAATTGAAAAAGGCAATTGATCTAAGCAAGTAACTAAGAGCCCATGGATAACCATGGATAGAAAGGGTGCTAATACCTTCCCTTTCTATAATCTACTCCCCGAACCCAAGAAAACATCTCAAAGGTTTTTGCTGTGCTTTTTTAACCTTTCTTTAGGATAAAATAAAAAGTCGGTGGCGACTCTTGCTCAACCGAAACATTTGCGAAAACAAAACGCAAAACCCCAAGTCAGTTCTCCCACCGTATCACACTTCCCACTTGCCTTTATTTTATTTTTGTCATTTATTTTGATTTTTATTTCATTTAAATAAAATAAAATCAATAATAAATAATGAAAATATCAAAAATCATTTAAACCTTGAGATTTTTTGCATATTTCAAGTCCATGAGTAGCTGGCAATGAGATCAAATCGTGCAAGGCTTGTTTGCACACAAAAAGATTGAATTCTTCTTGTTTTGGAAAGATTTGATACAAGTGTGAATCAAGGATCAAATCTTCATAATTGCAAGGATTTGATGCAAACTTGGAACCCTAATTGATTATATGATATATATTGAACAAATCCAAAGCAAAACAGAAGGGTTGGAGGCGTGAGAGAGCATAATCAGATTCAAAAAAATCTTTAAAAAGTGTGAAATCATTCTTGCAGTTAGAGGGAAATTAAGGCCATTCCAAGACCACCATTCGCATCCTGGACCTTCCCTGAAGCAGATACGATCATTTGCAAGCATCCATATGGCCAGAAACTCGAATCAGAGACCCACGGTTTTCCCTTCAAACTCAAAATCCATTCTTGCAATTTATGCAGCATTAGCATGTTTCAATGACATATATGTGTTTGTTAATGTATTTGCAATATTCTGGTTATATTCAATTGAATTTTTGACGCACGAACTAAGATCCACCATTGCTAGGGTTTTCTTGCTCGTTTTAGGGTTTTCTCATACAGGTAAAATTAGCCCAAAAGAGGGGTACCATGGTGCTCACAAGGCCAAGACGAATTGACTTGTACCATTAGTTTTCATTTATTGTGCTTGTATGAGATTCTCGAAATATACAGGGGTTGTACCTACAGAGAACGCCCGTAGGTAAAAGTCATTTTACTTAAGACGACGAATGCTGGAGAAGATGATGGCGTGGTGTGGCCTGACTTTCCCATTCAAAAATCCATGCGTTTTTATTATATTAACTTGAATTTCCAATATAATATTTATTTGTCATTCTATGTACAACAAGGCACGTTAGCTCAGTTGGTCAGGAAGCGTTGGAAATTGCCAAAGGGCCTGGGTTCGATCCCCAGGTCCCCCCATGTTTGTTCAATGCAATTTTATTTTACATGATTAGGTGTGCAAGCTTCCAGGATATCCACCATACACCCTCAATATTCAGCCACCAGATCTCCAACAAGCTGGATCCAAGAGCCATCCTCTGAAGGTCTACAATGCACCCTAGTTAACTTGCAACATGGGATCTGAGACGTCAAACATGGACCAAGGCATATTGGGCTTATTGACACCCCCCTTTTACTTTGATACCAGGCCCATTTCTCTCTTTTCTTTTATATTTCTTTTATTTATTTAATTTTGATTAATTATTTTCTAACATAAAAATTAATTCTTTTAAAAAAAAAATCATAAAATCAATTTCCATCATATTAGATTTAGGTTTTATTTTTATCAAAGTTAATTTAATAATTAGTTTAATTTTATTTTAGGGCAATTTTAATCTTTTTATAAATAAATTAAAACAAATTAGAAAATTAGGTTTTATTTGATTTAATTTTTTTTTACTTTCTTTTCTTAAAATAACAAAAATATAAAAATAGGCCAAATTAATTATTTTTCTTAACTTAAATTAATTAATAACTAGGTTTATATTTATTTAATTAAAACCATATTTTCTTAAAATAATCAAAAACAACAAAAAATGATTTTTCCTTCAATTAGGTTTAGACGGGGTCAAAACCCTAATTTTCTCTCGTCCATGATTCATCGCGCGCATTTATTTATTTTTACGATATTGATGTAACTGCTCATGGGATGTAATAGTTTAATTACGATCTTTTCGTTTATTTATCGTTTTACGGGTTTTTGGCTATGTAATTAATCCCCTCCCTGAAGCCTTGTAATAGCATAGTTTTATTTCTCACATTTTAATTTCCGCAAATATTAACTGTTAGATGTATGATAATAGGATTGCATGACAAGAATGTATGTTAATTTTAAAATGGTTAGAAAACCCTAAATGTGCAAAGATAATAACTGAAATCAAATCACTCGCACATGCGCACTCCTAGGGTATACTCTCACTTCGGTTGCCTTCGGTAAACGATCATTAAGTATAGGGTGTTTTAGTGGTCGCCCTCTTGTCTAAACAAAGATCAAATGTCCCGTTCAAAAATGTTGCCTCAGAAATGTTGCCTCGAATATGATCTTAAGACATTAAGGTTATTACTAAGACGTCCTAACAATGCTTTAGTTATCGTGTGTCCCTTTAGAATTGACCCTTACAACTCCAACGATGGTGCTACCTACTCACTAATAGTATAATAACGCAGTCTAAAGGAAACAAGAACAAAAACATTCTTTTTTTCGAGTAGGTAGATGTTAGTAGGTACTTGCTCAAAATCAAACTGTTCACACCAAACACTTTTCAAACCAAGTTTTCAAAAAACACTTTGTAACACTCTTGAAGACAGAAGCAAGAGTTAAAACGAAGTCAAACAAAACTTTTCAAAACACACAAACACGGAAGCAGTTTTTAAAATGATGAGCAAGTACCTAAGAGCCCATAGAAAACTACGGATAGAAAGGGTGCTAATACCTTCCCTTTCTATAATCTACCCCCCGTACTCAAAATCTCGAAAAAGGAATTTTTATGTGCTTTTTTCCTTTCCAGTTGGATAAAATAAAAGTCGGTGGCGACTCTTGCTTACCGCGACATTTTGCGAACACAAACGCAAAACACAAAACAACATTTTCCTAAAACACTCCGGTTCTGCCACCGTATCACAGAACTAGCGACTCTGCTGGGGACGTAATAAGTGGGGTATACCTTAGGATTAGTTCATCATAAATTGCTTCTCTTGTTTGATTTGATTGATTTACTTTTGAGGGTTTTGTATTGGGATTTACTATATATCCTAACCTGGATCTGGGGGACACCTTTTAGGTAAGTAGCAATAAACTGTGAGAGAACTGTACGACATAGACCGATATGGTTGAAGCAGTAGCTACGTTGATGTGGCACATTGGTTGGTACCGGTATCCCTTATGGAGAAACAAGGAGAATACGGGGCATCTATATGTTTCGTTAAGCATCAACTGACCTTAGAACCTATAATTGACCAACTTGTCCATTAGGAAGTAGTGAGATAGCCGGCCTCGGTGTAAAGCTGAGAACTGGTTAATACTCGATACTACACTCATTGAGACCATACTCTCGAGATAGTTTCGGCCGCAAGAAAAGATTGCGTGAGCTGAAACCATGATCGATGGAGGATGGTCAGTGATATTGAGAACCTCTAGAACCCGGTTACTATTATTAGGACAGGTTGAAACCAACTAAACTTCAAGAGGGTAGTACCTAGACCTCATGCAAGCCTAAAACTTAAGAGCTCTTGTGTGACTTGTTTGGCTTTACCATGTCTGTTATTTTCTATACCTGTTGTGTGTTTTATCATGACATCATGCATCATAACATCGCATGCATACTTCATTATACTAACCATTTCAAAGACCGAGGGGATTTATCTTTGTTCTGTTTTGCAGATTATGGCTTTCGTGCGCAAAAACACCATCCGAGTTAACTTTGTGCAAATACGTGCTCAACTAAAAGATTTAGCCTCGAGAGTTTCTGATACTTCTTCATTAATTAGGAGACATGGTCAGCTTCTTAGTTTGGTTACCTCAAAGTTTGATGAGCAGATGATGAGTGTGCTTTTCCAGTTCTTCAATCTGGTGCATCATTGCTTCAGTTTCCCGGATTATCAGCTAGTTCCCACTATGGAAGAGTTTTCTCACTTATTGGGCATATCCATCCTTGAGCAGATGCCCTTCATAGGTTTCAAAGAGACTCATAGGCCAGAAGACATTGCTTCAGCTCTGCATCTAAAACGGGCTGATGTGGTATCTAATTGGGAAACACGAAGCGGGGTTGAAGGTTTCTTAGCCAAGTTTCTGATGGATCAAGCTCAGCATTTTTGGGATAACTTAGATTTTCAGGATTTTGAAGATATCTTGGCTCTCCTTATCTACGATTTGGTCCTTTTCTCGAATCCAAATTCCTTTATAGATGTGAATACGGTTAAGATCTTCCTGTCTCGCAATCTGGTACCTACTCTTCTGGGTGATATATTGCATGCCCTCTACACTTGTACTGTGCGAAGAAGAGGGACTCTCAAGTGTTGCATGTCGCTGCTGGTGAGGTGGTTTATTTTGCACCTCCCCAAGTCCGTGTTGAAGAATGAGAAAGTTTTAGGATGGTCTTACAGGATAATGTCCCTTGCCCATACGGACATTCTTTGGAGTTCTAAGGCTATGGAAATCATTGCTGTCATTGATCGATGTGGGGGATACCCTAATGTCCCGTTGCTTGGAATTATAGGGGGAATAAACTACAATCCTTGTTTAACTTTGTGACAATTCGGCCGTGCTCGGAGAGATGGTCCTCATGAGCTACTTCTTACAGATATTGCCTTTGACTATAAGGAGAACGTTGACGAGCATCACCGAAGGTTTATACGAGCGTGGGGCATGGTGAACAGGTCTGACCCTCAAGAACTAGGACCAAGGACCTCTCTCCCTTTGCAGCCTTATCTCCAGTGGGTCCGAGCTCGTGCTCAGAAGCTTGGGATGCCTTATGAAGCTGTGTTGCTAGTGATTGTGGAGCCTACCAATGAAGAGGGCGTTCCTGATACAGTCCTTTATCCCTACATGCCCACTGATATTGAGGCATTGAAGAGATCCTAGATTTAGTTGAAAGAGGAAAGGGATACCTACTGGGTGAAGTGCCATGAGCAAGAGAGGAAGATCTTGAAGATCACCAGGAAACTTGAGAATGAAAGAACGATCAATGACTACGTCAGCACGAAGGGGAAGCGTCCATGGGATTTCTGATTTTTGCTTTCTTTAAATTAGATTTGTTTTCCATTTATTTCTTTTGTAATGCCTCAAAGGCATTGTTAAACATTTTTACAAGTTAATCTAATAAAGTTTGTTTATTTCTTGGTTTGCAAATTTAAATCTCCCAGAGTCTTTGAAATCATTACATACGCATCCCAATATCATGCACATCATTACAGGTATCCTTACAGGATTCTCATCTCCTTCGCTGTTTATTTCAGCACGAAATGTCTTCTTGAATGCCTACCGATCAAGGCATCAAAGCTCTTCAGGAACATAATGCCCAATTCCAAGAGATGTTCTTGAACTTGGCTAAAGGGCAAGAGGATTTGAAGACTCTCATCCTGAAGGAGAAGAAGAAGAAGCAGAAGAAGGTGGTTCTTCTGAATATGGGTAACAGATTTGGGAATAGGTTGCGACAGGAAGTTGATCTGTCTCTTTCATCCAAAGGAGAGGAGGACCAAGAGGAAGAAAAGGGTCCCAGTCCTGTGGTCTCTGATAATGATATTGATTTTGGTGTTGAGTAGTAACCTCCTGCTGGGGATAGGTACAAACAACTCAAAGACCGTCTGAGCTCTATGGAGATTCAGAAGATCCCTGGTTTGGATTTCGGAGATCTGGGACTGGCATCTAGAGTGGTGATCCCTCACAAGTTCAAAGCTCCAGTTTTTGCCAAGTACGATGGAGTATCCTGTCCAAAACTCGATCTCCGCTCGTACATCAGAAAAATCAAACCTTACATTGCTGATAGAAATTTGTGGGTACATTTCTTTCAAGATAGTCTGTCAGGGACTTAGCTTGAATGGTTTTATCAATTGGAAGGAGCTAATGTCTGAAACTGGGAGGACCTTGCTGCTGCTTTCTACAAGCAGTATCAGTATAACGCTGATCTTGCTCCCACTCGTACTCAACTTCAAGGTATGTCTATGGGTGCAAGTGAAGGTTTTAAGGACTATGCTCAGACGTGGAGAGATCTGGCTGGAAGAGTCCAACCCCCTTTGTCTGACAGGGAATTGGTTGTTATGTTTCTAGGGATGTTGTGTGGTCCATTTTTCAATCATCTGATCGACAGTTTGTCATCTGGGCTTACTGAATTGATTTTGACTAGGGAGAGGGTAGAAGCTGGTATCCGAAGTGGTAAGATACAAAAATGTACTTCATCAAGTGCAGAAAAGAAGCCTTTCACTGGTAAGAAAGAAGCTAGTGCAGTCTACAGCTCGAGGAGCCAAAGCAAACCTGAACGTCGTCAAGCAGTAAATGCGGTAGTAATATCAAGACCCACTGTTTCCCCACAACGCAACAATCAGCAAAGGATGGAGATACCACAGAGACAGTACACTCGGCTTAATATAACCTTGTCTCAAATTCTACCACAATTGTTGAAGACCAACCTGGTAACTCTGAGGGAAGCCCCGAAGAATCCCAACACCACATCTCCGCTATATAATCTAAACGCCCGCTGCGCCTATCACTCTGATATCCCAAGTCATGATACGAACAACTGTTGGGCCTTGAAGAATAAGGTGCAAGACTTGATTGAAGCTAAAGAGATTGAGTTTGACGCTCCGGAGAAACCCAACATCATAACTGCTCCCATGCCCAAGCACGGCCATGGAGTAAATGATGTGGACGATGATTTATTTGTGACCTCCGTGGAAGAAATTTCCACTCCTTTGATGACAGTTAAGAATAATCTATTGTTGGCCGGTTTATTTTCGGGCTGTGGTGAAGGTTGCCACATATGTTCAATTCTGCCCATTGGTTGCCATTTATTGAAATCAGGTGTTCAACGCCTGATGGATAACAAAGAGATCCTGTTCGAGAGGACTATAATTCTGTTGGTTCCAATTCAAGATGTTGCCATCATAACCATTTCCACCAATCCTTCCAAGGCTTCCTCGAGAAAGCCTGTTAGGATTACACCCGTTCCAAGAATTGCTCCATTAATCATTACTATCCCTGGTCCTATCCCGTACACTTCAGATAAGGCTGTCCCTTGGCACTATGGGGCCGATGTGTATTACCATGGAGTTAAGCAAGACTTAAATATTGAAGAAGCTGATGCTGATGTCAGCAATATTGTCGGGGCTAGCAAGGTCAACAGAAGTGGAAGACTCTTCTCTCCTGAGATTTCCCCTCCGATAGTTCACAAACCTGTTGTCATTCGATCTGCTAGTACATCAGCTGTTGTCCCAGTTTCTATCCCAGTTATCTCCCCTGTCGCCGAGCCATATGGCACTCGGGGCAAAGAAATCACAGGTGATCCTTCCCGGATGGAGGCACCTAAAAAGATCATTGTAGAAACCTCGAAACAAGAGATAGAAGAAATTTTGAAGATTATCAAGAAAAGCAACTACAACGTAGTCGAGCAGCTGGGGCAGACCCCGTTAAAAATCTCCATGTTATCCTTGTTATTGTGTTTAGAAGCCCATGAAAAGGATTTAATTACTTTCCTCAAAATTGCGCATGTGCCGCAGGAAACTTCTGCTGATCAATTCAAAGACTGTGTAGCTAGTTTGACTGCTGACAATGGGTTAGGTTTCTCAGATACAGATCTGACTGCTAAAGGAAGAAATCACAATGATGCTCTGCACGTCTCGATCGAGTGAAGGGGAACTACTTTGTCCCACGTACTGGTGGATACTGGGTCCTCATTGAATGATTTGCCAAAGAAAGTGCTAGACCGTCTGGACTGTGAAGGTTTGATTCTGAAGCCGAGCAACAGTGTGGTTAGGGCTTTCGACGGGTCAAAAAGGATGGTGCACGGGGAGGTAGACGTCCCTGTTAAAGTTGGATCTCAGACTTTTGCATCTACTTTCTACGTGATGGATATCCGACCATCGTATTCTTGCCTGCTGGGTCGCCCTTGGATTCATAAGGTTGGGGCAGTGACTTCTACGCTCCATCAGATGTTGAAATATCCAGTAAAAGGGAAGATCGTCATGGTACAAGGTGAAGAGGAGTACATCGTGAGTCATCTTAATTCCTTTCGCTATGTGGAGATGGATGGGGAGTTCATCGAAACCCCGTGTAAGAACTTTGAAGAGGTCCCCCAGACTTTGGCGTCGACTGAAGTTGCTTCTGACAAACCTCCGATGAAGATGGCTTCCCTCAAGGATGCCAGGGCTGTAATTGAAAAGGTGGGTGTGCAAATTGGGGTCATCTCCCTGACTTTGCATACAAAACTGACAAGTTTGGTTTGAGCTTTACTGCAGAGGCTCAAAGGGATGTTCGGCGCGCGCGGATTGGAAGACCTCCCCTGCATATCAGTAATCAGGGATTGAATGCAATTGAGGATTATGAATAAGAGTAAGATTTCAACAGCTGGATCTACCCGACTACCAATGGTGGATTGAACAACTGGACTACGAAGGAATTCGTGCCCGTTTCTTTTATTACACAGTAATAGACTTTTGTTTTGAGATTTGTAACAGACAGTTTGAAACTTTATGGCCCGGTGCCTTGCCCGAGGCACCTTGGCTTTGTTTGTGAGGGCTTATTATTTGTCATTTTCATATATCATCAATAAAGCATTGGACGTTTTCTTGCATTACAAATTTTATGCTCCTTATTTTTCCTTTCTATCTCGCACTTTATCAAAACAGCTATTGTCTTACACACACTCACATATCATAATGCAAATCCACATCCACTCTGGATCCCATTGATAACAACTCTGCTATTTCCAGTTATGACTTCGAAAATCCGATCAACCAAGCCGAGGACGAAGGTGAGGATGATTGTGAGTTGTCGGGGGAACTTGCTAGACTATTACTACAGGAAGAGAGGGCCATACAGCCTCATGAAGAGACAGTGGAATCAGTAAATTTGGGTACAGAGGAAGACAAGAAAGAGGTCAAGATAGGTGAAAATCTAGAACCTAGTGTCAAGCAATGGTTGATACAGATGCTACGTGACTATGTTGAGATCTTCGCTTGGTCTTATAAAGATATGTCTGGTTTAGACACTGACATTATGGTACACCGCCTGCCAACCAAAGAAGACTGTCCTCCGGTAAAGAAGAAGGTTCGCCGTATGCGCCCCGAGATGTTTGAGAAAATCAAAGCTGAGGTCATGAAACAGTTTGACGCTGGATTCCTAGCTGTTACTTCTTTTCCCCAGTGGGTTGCCAACATTGTTCCAGTACCTAAGAAGGATGGTAAGGTACAGATGTGTGTGTACTATAGAGATCTAAATAGGGCGAGCCCCAAAGACGATTTCCCACTGCCTCACATTGATGTTCTGGTCGACAACACCGTGCAGCATAAGGTCTTCTCCTTTATGGATGGTTTTTCTGGTTACAATCAGATTAAGATGGCTCCCGAGGACATGGAGAAGACAACCTTCGTTACACAGTGGGGCACTTTCTGTTACAAGGTAATGCCTTTCGGGTTGAAGAATGTTGGGGCAACTTATCAGCACGCCATGGTCGCTTTGTTCCACAACATGATTCACCATGAGATTGAGGTTTACGTTGATGACATGATTGCAAGGTCCCAGACTGAAGAAGAACACCTAGACCATCTCCAGAAACTGTTCGACAGGTTGAAGATGTACAAGTTGAGGTTAAACTCGAACAAGTGCACCTTCGGGGTAAGGTATGGTAAGCTGCTGGGTTTCGTTGTTAGTGATAAAGGTATTCAAGTGGATCCTGCAAAGGTGAAGGCTATACAGGAGATGCCGGCTCCCCGAACAGAAAAGGAAGTTAGAGGCTTTTTGGGACGTCTAAATTACATTGCCCGATTCATTTCACATCTGACTGCCACTTGTAAGCCGATCTTCAAGCTGCTGAAGAAATATCAAGTGGTAAAATGGAATGATGAATGTCAGACCGCCTTCGAAAGGATCAAGGAATACCTCCAAGAGCCACCTATTCTGATGCCTCCAATTGAAGGAAGACCTTTGATCTTATACTTGACAGTGCTGGATAATTCAATAGGGTACGTGCTGGGGCAACACGACGAGTCTGGCCGAAAAGAGCACACTATTTACTACCTTAGCAAAAAGTTTACTGACTACGAGACCCGATACTCGTTGCTCGAGAAAACTTGCTGTGCTTTGGCATGGGCTACTCACTGGCTGAGACAGTATATGCTGACTCACACTACCCTATTGATATCAAAGATGGACCCAATCAAGTATATCTTCCAAAAGCCTGCCTTGTCCGGAAGAATAGCAAGATGGAAGATGATCTTAACTGAGTATGATATCCAATACATAACCCAAAATGAAATCAAGGGGAGTGTGTTGGCGGATCATTTGGCGCATCAGGCCGTGGATGATTACCAATCCATGAATTTCGAGTTCCCGAATGAGAACATCATGTTGGTGACCGACTGTGAAGAACCTGGACCGGATGAAGGACCTGAGGAGGGATCCTGATGGTCCATGTATTTTTATGGAGCCTCAAACGCATTGGGTAATGGCATTGGTGCTGTGATCATATCTCCTGAGGGATGTCATACTCCATTCACCGCCCGATTATGTTTTAACTGCACCAACAATATGGCGGAGTATGAAGCGTGCATCATGGGCCTTCGTGCAGTTATTGACCTGAGGATTAAGTTCTTGAGTGTATTCAGAGATTCCTCTCTCGTGATCAGTCATATTAAAGGCGAGTGGGATACGAAACACCCATATCTTATTCCTTACAAAGAGTATGTACTAACGTTGCTCCCACACTTTGAGGAGATAACCTTTTAACACTTCCCAAGAGAGGAGAACCAGTTAGCGGACGCGCTAGCTACCATGTCTTCTATGTTCAAGGTCAGGTGGGACAAGGAAGCTCCCCATATTACCATTGAGAGGTTGGACGAACCCGCACATTGCTGTGACATCGAGACTGAAGAGGTAGCATATAAACCTTGGTTTCACGAGGTAAAGAGGTATCTTGAGGCTCGGGAATACCCCGAGGGTGCATCTGTTAATGATAAGAAGTTTTGGAGGAGATTCACGACGAAGTTCTTCATCAGTAATGGTATCTTTTACAAGCGTAACCATGACTCAACCTTACTGCGATGTATGGACAAGAGCGAGGCAGAAAGGATCATAGAAGAGTAACATGAAGGTACCTTCGGAACTCATTCCAGTGGACATACCATGGCGAAGAATATCCTACGAGCAGGATATTATTGGTCCACTATGGAAGCCGATTGTTATCAGCACTCTCGGACCTGTCATAAGTTTCAAGTCTATGATGATAAGGTGTATGTACCTCCAGTTCCTCTGAACATCTTGACAGCTCCTTGGCCTTTTGCAATGTGGGGCATTGATATGATAGGCGAGATCAGACCTACTGCGTCTAACATGCATCGCTTCATTTTGGTAGCAATTGACTACTTTACAAAGTTAGTCGAGGCAGCTTCCTTTGCTACAGTAACCAAGAACGTCGTAGCGCGGTTTATCTGACACAATCTGATCTGTCGATACGGTGTACTAGAGAGGATCATTACGGACAATGGTACAAATCTCAACAATACAATAATCACCAAGCTCTGCAAACAATTTAAGATACAACATCACAACTCTTCTCCTTATCGGCCGAAGATGAATGGGGCTGTTGAAGAAGCTAATAAGAACATCAAGAAGATTGTGCAGAAGATGACGGTGACATACAAAGACTAGCATGAGATGTTACCATTCGCTCTTCATGGGTATCGCACCTCAGCACGGACATCAACAGGGGAAACACCCTACTCTTTGGTGTATGGCATGGAGGCAGTCTTACCCATTGAGGTCCAGATACCCTCTCTCCGGATTATGAAGGATGCAGGTTTGAGCGAGGACGACTGGATCCATACCCGGCTTGATCAGCTGAATCTAATCGACAAAAAGAGACTTGCTGCTATTTGTCATGGTCAGACGTATCAAAAGCGAATGATCAAGGAATTTAACAAGAAAGTCAGACGACAAGAGTATCAAGTCGGGGATCTAGTGATCAAACACATCATACTGCCACAAGGTGATTCCAGGGGAAAATGGACCCCCACGTATGAAGGGCCATTTGTGGTTAATAAAATTTTCTCAGGAGGAGCTATGATTCTAACCACCATGGATGGTGACGACCTTCCTCACACCGTCAATGCAGACATAGTGAAAAAATACTATGCATAATCAAAGACCCGCTAGGTCGACTGGACTAGGAAAAAATAAGGGCTTCCTAGCGAACCAAAAGGGTTCGAGAAAAAGTAAGGGATGAAAATAAAAAAAATGTACACCCGGCAAGTCGAAAAACTGAAAAGGCGACTTGGGCAAAAAAGGGTATCCCGGTGGACTAAAAACCTGAAAGGGCAGTCCAGGCAAAAATTAGGGATTAAAGTGTAACACTATGTCTCATTGGATCATCTTGCAACCAGACTTCGGTATCAACCATAAAGCTCGGACGGCGCCAGTCAATCTGATCCACCTTCAACCAAGTAGAAAAGTGATGAGACGCTCTAAGATATAAAGGCAATAGCAGAGTTGGAACCCAGTGGGATTGTTTCACATAGCTGTTTTTCTTTCTTTTACACAAATTGTATAAATTCTGTTCTTTCGGCAGTGTTCTCTTACTAGGACGTCAGCTTCTTGTACAAAACGCCTATTACAAGCTAACATCAAGAATCAATACAATTCATTTTACAATAAATTTCAAAAAAATTGTTTTTATTTTTCTGTTTTGTTTTGCAAGAACGTCCAATGATTCATTTTTGATATATGCATTTGAAAATAATTGTTGCTTATAAATATTTACATGCGAAACAAAAGATGATTACTGGTAATTTCAGGAACAGGGGCAAACAAGAAGTGTACAAACCTTACGGTTGCTCAACCCACCAGGTACGGAGATAGACCCAGCTGGAGAAAATGACTAAAGGTACGTACACTCCCCGTCGAGTAATAGGTACCCAAAGACAGTGGTGCTAATTCTCCTCAAGCAGAGTCCATCTATCACCAACAATGGAAGACTATCCCCAGTGGAGTTTATTTCTTCCACAAGCAGAAACTTAACCCTCGACAGAGTTCATCATCACCAGCAACGGTAATCCATCCCCAACCGAGGTTATTTCTCCAAATCAGCAAATCTTCTGGCAGAATATCTCTTCCCCATAGAGTCATTCTCTCGTCGGTTTATTCTCCAACAGAGTTATTCTCCCGCCAATTTATTCTCAAATCATCTTTAATCGATACTCCCAGCGAGAATGAAGAATTCGACTCTTTGCACTCTCCAGCAGCAGTCCGGGATTTATTTTCCCCAACTAAAGAATATCATAAAAACATGGCATATCCATACATCATGGCATGCACATACGCATCATACAGCACAATCTCATTTATTTTGAGAACATCATTGTTCAATACATTTCATACATCATGACATTACATACGACTAACTCTTTACCTTTCAGGGAAAGGTACAATCCAAATTCTCATAAGTTTTCTTTGGTTCAGTCAAATCAATGCTAAAGATTGCTATTCCAGTTCAAGCTATGAAGCCCGGATCCGACAGGATAGTATCTTGATTTCCCCATCATATTGTGAAGCCCGGAGAACGACCGGATAACAGTATCAAATACCATGAAGCCTGGAATCGGCAAGATAGTGGTTTATCTTAAATTTAAGCTATGAAGCCCAGATTCGACCGGATAATAGTTTAATCCTCAGCAAGTTATTGTGAAGCCTGGATTACGACCATATAGCAATACAAGACACCATGAAGCCTGGACTCGACCATATAATGGTATAAGACATTGTGAAGCCTGGATTACAACCAGATAGCAGCCAAAAATACTACGAAGCCTGGAGTCGACCAGATAGTGGTATATCTTTAATGCAAGTTATGAAGCCCGGATTCGACCGGATAATATCTTGATTTCTCCAAACACCATGAAGCCTGGATTCGACTAGATAATGGTATAATACATCGTGAAGCCTGGATTACGACCAGATAGCGGAAAATCACTGAAGCCTGGGATTACGACCAGATAATAGTAAGGGACACTGCGAAGCTTAGATTTCGACCAAATAGCAGTTTACCCGGCCAATTACTATGAAGCCCGGAAATCGACCAGATATTAGTAATCCTTAAAGTCAAATGGAAGCCCGGATGCGACTGGATAACCACTTGATTTCTTCTGAAGCCTGGAATATGACCAGATAAGAAGTAAGGTATTATGAATCCTAGAATCGACCAGATAGTAGTACAGGACACTATGAAGCCTGGGTTCGACCAGATAATGGTATAAGACATCGTGAAGCCTGGATTACGACCATATAGCAGTAAAGGACACTAAAGCCTGGAATCAACCAGATAATAGTACAAGACACTGCAAAGCTTGGGTTTCAACCAAATAGCAGTTTACCTGGACAATTACTAAGAATCCCAAAATCGACCGGATATTAGTGTGCTCTAAATTCAAGTTAAAGCCCGGATGTGATCGGATAACAGCTTAATTCCTTCTGAAGCCTGGAGAACGACCAGATAAGAATTGAGAAATTACAAAGCCTGGAGAACGGCCAGATAGCAAGTTTAATCTCATCTCTCTAGTAAGTCACTGTAAAGCCTGGAGCACGACCAGATAGCAGTCGATCTTATCGCTATGAAGCCTGGATCACGACCAGATAGTAGTTCATTTTCACCTCTTCAACCAAGAGACGATTCCCCAGTAGAATATCAGACGACCGAAGTTCCTAAAATTCAACTTTTACCACGACAAAGAACAACATTCCCCAGCGAAGTACTCATCAACAACAGGTATACAAGCTCTCGCTAAGGAATATCTTATGTGATCGAAACTCCTTCGGATGGCATCTTTAATCCCATCTTTCGTCATCAATCTCCAAATGGCATCTATAAGCCCATTTCCGACATCACAAGACAAGTACCACTTCATGCGAGTGCAAATTTCTGGGCACTCTAGTGTTAAATCATCTTCCACCTTCGGATCACGAAAGGCAAGCAAGCCAATCTACATCCTCAGGCTTAAGAAGATTGAACAGGGGAAGATGTTGTACCCCAAAATTTTACCTCCCATATTTCAAATACATTTCAAGTGAGATCCTCAAATTGCTCAAGGAAGTCCAAGGGTTGACCAGACAAACTCTCTCCTAAGGAAGTCTACCTCAAATTATGGTTTCATTTCGCACCAAGGTTTATGGGTCCAAAGGATTCCAAATTCTCACCATTGTCCTAATATGTTCTCAAGATCATCCATGTCAAGTTTCAAGCTCTACAGAGAAAGTTTGCTCAGTCAATTGCTCAAAAGCCTGAAAATTGACTAAGATAGGGCAAAAGTCAACTGTGGCCCACATAAAGTCAAACTTCAAGATTTTTGGTAAACATCCTCATTTTGAAGTATTATTTATCATTTGATCAAGGGTTGATCATGATTCCTCAAGGATTGCTCACAATTCATCAAAACCCAAAAGTTGCTAAATTAGGGTTTTGTAGGAAAAGTCAACTCAACTTTGACCTAGCATAACTTTCTCATACTTTATCAAGAATGACCCATCCAAAGCTCATTTTGAATAGGATGTAATTACCTACAATCCATATTCAGATCCCAAGTTCAAAATATGCACTCACAAGAAGTTATGAATTTGGACATTATAGGTCATTTTGAAAAGTCAACAAAAACACCTTTTTTTGTCAAAGCTTCATACATGAACACGGAAGACTCAATTGAGATGATACCAAAATAGTTGCTTAGAGAACATCTTGAGCTTTCTAAAAAGTCAAAGAACACATCTCTAGGGTCAAAATTGAGGAAGTTATGCATTGGCAAAGTTTACCTTTTTTCCAAAATTGCCAAAAGTCAAATATGCCTCAAATTGTAATTTTTGTAAAATGGGCCCAATGTTTTATGCTTGTATTGAGTTTTTAACATGGCCCACGACCCATGATCCTTCCCACTTGCCTTTATTTTATATTTTTCATTTATTTTTATTTTTATTTCATTTAATGCAAGGATCAAATCTTCATAATTGCAAAGATTTGATGCAAACTTGGAACCCTAATTGATTCTATGATATATATTGAACAAATCCCAAGCAAATGCAGAAGGGTTGGAGGCGTGAGAGAGCATAATCAGATTCAAAAAAATCATTAAAAAGTGTGAAATCATTCTTGCAGTTAGAGGGAAATTGAGGCCATTCCAAGACCACCATTCACATCCTGGACCTTCCCTAAAGCAGATACGATCATTTGCAAGCATCCATACAGCCAGAAACTCGAATCACAGACCCACGGTTTGCCCTTCAAACTCAAAATCCATTCTTGCAATTTACGCAGCATTAGCATGTTTCAATGACATATATGTGTTTGTTAATGTATTTGCAATATTCTGGTTATATTCAATTGAATTTTTGACGCACGAACTGAGATCCACCATTGCTAGGGTTTTCTTGCGCGTTTTAGGGTTTTCTCATGCAGGTAAAATTAGTCCAAAAGAGGGGTACCATGGTGCTCACAAAGCCAAGACGAATTGACCTGTACCTTTAGTTTTCATTTATTGTGCTTGTATCAGATTCTGGAAATATGCAGGGGCTGTACCTACAGAGAACGTCCGTAGGTAAAAGTCGTTTTACCTAAGACGACGGATGCTGGAGAAGATGATGGCGTGGCGTGGACTGACTGGCCCATTCAAAAATTCGCGCTTTTTTATTATATTAACTTGCATTTCCAATATAATGTTTATTTGTCATTCCATGTACAACAAGGCACGTTAGCTCAGTTGGTTAGGAAGCGTATGAAATTGCCAAAGGGCCTAGGTTCGATCCCCAGGTCCCCCCATGTTTGTTTAATGCAATTTTATTTTACATGATTAGGTGTGCAAGCTTCCAGGATATCCACCATACGCCCTCAATATTCAGCCACCAGATCTCCAACAAGCTGGATCCAAGAGCCATCCTCTGAAGGTCTACAATGCACCCTAGTCAACTTGCAACATGGGATCTGAGAAGTCAAACGTGGACCAAGGCATATTGGGCTTATTGACACCCCCCTTTTACTTTGATACCAGGCCCATTTCTCTCTTTTCTTTTATATTTCTTTTATTTATTTAATTTTGATTAATTAATTTCTAACATAAAAATTAATTCTTTTACAAAAAAACTCATAAAATCAATTTTCATCAAATTAGATTTAGGTTTTATTTTTATCAAAGTTAATTTAATAATTAGTTTAATTTAATTTTAGCGCAATTTTAATCTTGTTGTAAATAAATTTAAAAAAATTAGAAAATTAGGTTTTATTTGATTTAATATTTTTTTACTTTCTTTTCTTAAAATAACAAAAATATAAAAATAGGCCAAATTAATTATTTTTCTTAACTTAAATTAATTAATAACTAGGTTTATATTTATTTAATTAAAACCCCATTTTCTTAAAATAATCAAAAACCAAAAAAATGATTTTTCCTTCAATTAGGTTTAGACGGGGTCAAAACCCTAATTTTCTCTCGTCCTCGATTCATCGTGCGCATTTATTTATTTTTACGATATTGATGTAACTGCTCATGGGATGTAATAGTTTAATTAGGATCTTTTCGTTTATTTATCGTTTTACGGGGTTTTGGCTATGTAATTAATCCCCTCCCCGAAGCCGTGTAATAACATAGTTTTATATCTCGCATTTTAATTTCCGCAAATATTAACTGTTAGATGTATGATAATAGGATTGCATGACAAGAATGTATGTTAATTTTAAAATGGTTAGAAAACCCTAAATGTGCAAAGATAATAACTGAAATCAAATCACTCGCACATGCGCACTCCTAGGGTATACTCTCACTTCGGTTGCCTTCAGTAAACGATCATTAAGTATAGGGTGTTTTAGTGGTCGCCCTCTTGTCTAAACAAAGATCAAATGTCCCGTTCGGAAATGTTGCCTCAGAAAAGTTTCCACGGAAATGTTGCCTCGAATATGATCTTAAGACATTAGGGTTATTACTAAGACGTCCTAACATTGCTTTAGTGATCGTACGTCCCTTTCGAATTGACCCTTACAACTCCAACGACGATGCTACCTACTCACTAAAAGTAGAATAACGCAGTCTAAAGGAAAGAAGAATAGAAACATTCTTTTTTTCGAGTAGGTAGATGCCAGTAGGTACTTGCTCAAAATCAAACTTTTCACACCAAACACTTTTCAAACCAAGTTTTCAAAAAACACTTTGTAACACTCTTGAAGACAGAAGCAAGAGTTAAAACAAAGTCAAACAAAACTTTTCAAAACACACAAACACGGAAGCATTTTTAAAATGATGAGCAAGTACCTAAGAGCCTGTAGAAAACTACGGATAGAAAGGGTGCTAATACCTTCCCTTTCTATAATCTACCCCCCGTACTCAAAATCTCGAAAAAAGAATTTTTCTGTGCTTTTTTCCTTTCTAGTTGGATAAAATAAATGTCGGTGGCGACTCTTGCTTATCGCGACATTTTGCGAACACAAACGCAAAATGTAAACCAGCATTTTCCTAAAACAGTCCGGTTCTGGCACCGTATCACAATACTCACTACTCGAGAAAACTTGTTGCGCTTTGGCATGGGCTTCTCGCCGACTAAGACAGTATATGTTGACTCATACCAATTTGTTGATCTCTAAGATGGATCCAATCAAGTACATCTTTGAAAAGCCATCTCTCATGGGAATAATAGCCCGTTGGCAGATGATTTTAACTGAGTATGACATCCATTATACTACCCAAAAAGCTATTAAAGGTGGTGTGTTGGCTGATCATCTTGCTCATCAGCGCATGGAAGATGACTATCAGCTAATAAAGTTTTAATTTCCTGATGAAGACATCATGTACATACGAGATTGTAACATCACAGGAACAGAAGAAGGACCTGAACCAGTATCGCGATGGACGATGGTGTTTGATGGTGCCTCCAATGCGTTAGGAAATGGTGTCGATGCTATGATTACTTGTCCTGAAGGTTTCAATACTCCTTTCACCGCCAGGATTTGATTTTATTGTACAAACAATATGGCTGAGTATGAAGAATGTATCTTTGGGTTAGAAGTTGTTATTTATTTACAAATCAAAATCTTGGAAGTATATGGGGACTCTGCTCTTATGTATAATAAAATCAATAGAGATTAAGAGACCCGTCACCAAAATTTAATTCCATATCGTGAGCATGTGTTAAAGTTGACCCCTTATTTTGATGAGATTACTTTCAATCATATTCCAAGAAAAGAGAATAACTTTGCAGATGCCTTGCCTACTCTGTCATCCATGTTTAAAGTTAGATGGGAAAACGAAGCCCCCCTTATCACCATCTTGAGGTTGGATGAGCCAACATTTTGTTATGAAATTGAAGAGGGTGTCGTTGATGAGAAACTGTGGTTTTACGATATTAAGAGATATCTTAAGACAAAAGAATATCTAGAGGATGCTTCTGTCACTGATAAGAAGACTCTGAGGAAATATGCAGCTATGTTTTTCCTTGATGGGGATGTTTTGTACAAGAGAAACTATGATTCCGTTTTGCTCAGATGCGTGGATAGACACGAACCAAACAACATTATAGAAGAAATTCACGAAGGTTCCTTCGGAATGCATTCCAGCGGGCATACTATGGCCAAAAAAATATTGAGAGCAGTTTATTATTGGTCAACAATGGAAAACAAATGCTACAACCATTCCAGGGTCTATTACAAGTGTCAGATCTATGCTGATAAGATGCATGTGCCACCCAATCCTCTGAATTTCTTAACTTCACCTTGGCCCTTCGCAATGTGGGGTATTGATATGATTGGTCGGGTTGAACCGACTGCTTCCAACGGGCATCATTTCATTCTGGTGGACATCGACTATTTCACCAAGTGAGTCGAAGCAGTATCTTATACCAGCGTCATTAAACAGGTGGTTGCTCATTTCATCAAGCACAATATGATTTATTGATATGGGATTCCCGAGAAGATTATTACCGAAAATGGGTCAAATCTCAACAATAGTATGATGAAAGAGTTGTGCAAAAGATTTAATATAAAGTATCACAGTTCTTCTCCTTGTCTTCCTAAGATGAATGATGTGGTTGAGGAAGCTAACAAGAATATTAAGAACATTATGCAGAAAATGGTTGTCAC
Source organism: Vicia faba (assembly GCA_948472305.1). NCBI lineage: Eukaryota > Viridiplantae > Streptophyta > Magnoliopsida > Fabales > Fabaceae > Vicia > Vicia faba. Next base: position 80,309,300 of record OX451740.1, on the reverse strand, counting down.
CTAAAAGGATTGGCACGAGATGTTGCAGTTTGCTTTTCATGGTTATCGTACCACTGCGTGCACCTCTACTGGGGAAACCCCTTTCTCGCTTGTTTATAGCATGGAAGTAGTCTTGCCTATGAAAGTGGAGATTCCTTCCTTGAGGATAATGATAGATGCACAATTGGATGAGGTTGAATGGGTTCAGAATAGATTTGATCAGTTGAATCTCATTGACGAACATTTGCCACGGGCAGCTATACAAGAGAAGGATGAAGAAAGCTTTTGACAATAAGGTACGTCCATAGAAATTTAAAGTTGGTGATCTCTAGCTGAAGAGGATCTTGCATCCCAATAATACAGATGCTAGGGGTAAATGGGATCCTAATTTCGAAGGACCGTATGTTGTAAACAAAGTCTTTTCAGGAGGATCCATGATGCTCACAACTATGGCTGGAGAGGATTTCCCTCACCCTGCCAACGTAGATGAAGTGCAAAGTACTTCGCATAAAAAAGACCGTTGAATACTACAGCCTGCATTTAATCTTTAAATTCAACTTACCTTGTTGTTTGGTTGGCTCAGGAAGCATCAGTCTAATTAGTAATTCAGAAAGAAAGATACTGAAGAGATTTAAGGTCATAGGAGCAACAGCAGAGTTGTCCTTAGTAAATCTGCACTCACATTGCCATCTTTGTTTTGTCCTCTATATACTTTGTATGCAAATGCCTCCTTTCAAGAATTACTTCTAGATGTAAATGCCAATTTATAGGACAATCAATCAATAAAGGTGTTTTCTCAAATTATGCCAATTTGTTTTTATGTTTCCTGTTTTGATTGTGAAAGACGTTCAGCATTTTTTGATAAACTTTGTGTTTAAAACATTAAAATCTTTACATCACATGATACCAGTAAACGAAATTGCTTAGAATTTCAGGTGCCTGATATGACGGCTAAGGTAGCCATCCCATATTGGGGCATGTTGTTGTGGTCTACATTTGTGCAGAATGGGATCCAATATCCACAATGAATGCTCGTTTCTGCTTAGGACAAAATCATGTGTCCCCAGCGATATTGTACCCTCGTTTGAGTACACTTTTTTCTCTTCATTGCAGTTTGTTCACTCTGGGTTTATTAAAGGATCATTGATGTCCTCCTCTTGAATTCGACATGTTGTGGCTTCCCCGTTGAGATCAACCCTTGTCTTTCCCATGAAGTATGCATACTACTCTTCAGTTAAGTTTGTAATCTTTTCCCCAGTACAAGTCTTTGATAATATGGATTTTTCAGAGATGGCTATCTCAATATGGTTGGTGTTGTTGAAGTCAAAGCTTCTCTGTTTCTCAATGGAAGAGTTAGTTTTTATCCCCAGTCGAAGCCGAATTTTAGGGATATTTTGGATTAATTCACCTTTATTCCCTAGTGGAGCAAACTTTCTCTCCCCATTATGGTGTACGTGGGAGTGCCAGTCATAACTCTTTCATCCTCGGTGATAGGATATTTTGCTGAGATGTCCCTAGTGGAGCTCCTATCCCAAGATGTTTGTTTCTTTTCAAGTGAAGATTTCCATCCTAATGGTGTTATCACCAGTAAGGTTGATGTTTGACTCTCTGTAAAGTTGTTTTTCCCTAGGTAATTTTTCCTTACCAAGTGTCTTAAAGATATGATTGATCATCAGGCTTGCTTATTCCCCAGTGGGCCAAGTTCCTTGCTTTTTCTGAAGCAATCTTCATTGACATTTTTCATTCAAGAATTTCTATGATCCCATTAAAAGATTCTATTCCCGGTAAAGTTTTCCTCATCTAGAGGGGATCGGTTGGTTCCCTAGGGAGTTGAGAGTTTGATCAAGAGTTCAAGATTCTGTCAGAACTGCAATTTATGTTTTCATTTTCCTCCCCAGGATGTTTTTTTACCCAGTTGTAGAAATCTTTAGAAGTTGTTGGGTCTGAATTGTGTTTCCCCATTGAAATTTAGGTTGATTAGATATGTGAAGATCTTCAACTGGGAGTACATCATCTTCTCGACAATCAATTGTTACTGGATGTTCCTCATGCATCACTAAAACAGGAATCGTTTCATTGCATCTACCAAAACGCGTAGCATTTCCATTGTATGGAGAATTACGTTGTAAACATTTAAACATACATAAGTATAAGCCATTTGTGTTCACCTTTGGTAACCAGATTGTTACACGCTCAAAGATGAATTATCTCCGCAGCAAGCTTAGGGTGATTCTATTTTGTTTCCCCAGTGGAGTATGTTTGGATTTACCACTAGTCGGGTCTTTGGTGCATTCCATGCCCCCAGTGAGTCATGTTTTTCCCTTGCAAGTCCTCGGTTGTTTTACCTATGTTTACCCTGCCGTCATATTTATGAGTAAGAGTCGGTGTAATAACCTTTCTTATGTATCAAGAATTTTAGTATCCATACTTGGTGCATGGTAATTTAGATAATTGACATTCTTGAAGAATTGATACCCCACCTTTGGTTTGGGGGATACTGTAATTCTCGCGTACTTGTAACCTCTTAAAATACCAATACCTTTTGGTAATCCTTATTTAGAGTCCCTACAGTTGGTCTCTCTTTTCTAATCACAAGTCCGCCTTCAACCTGCGTTTTGATTTGGTTCAATACATATGTGAATCCCCAATAAGTTCTTTTCCCTTGAATCTATCTTTGATTGGTATCCTTGTCAGAGTATCCCTCGTCTGGTTTCTTTCTTCTGTAATGTTTGCCTTTGATTCAACGTTCTCTTTAAATTTACTCCGGTCAAAATTCTCATCCAGTTTCCCCAATGGAGTTTGTCACGTAGTATCCCCAGAAAGTCCTCCTTTGGTCGGCATTATTTCGTCAAAAGTCTAACTTCAGTTAGTATTCTTCTCATTGGTAAGTTCACCTTCGCTCGGTGTCTTTCCATCTTAGGTCCACCTTCATTCGGTTTCCCTTTTTCTTCGAGTAAGGTTTGTTTTTGCCTGACATTCTCTTTCCTCTGGTAAGGTTCATCTTCGCCCGGTGTCTTTCCATCTTAGGTCCACCTTTTCCCGGTGTCCCTTTTTTGTTGGTTAAGGTTCATCTTCGCCCGACGTTCTCTTTCCTATGGTAAGGTTCACCTTTTGCCGGTGTTTTTCCATCTTAAGTTCACCTTCGCCCGATGTCTTTCCATCTTAGGTCCACCTTCTCCCGGTGCCTCTTTTTGTTGGTTAAATTTCACTTTCGTCCGATGTTCTTTCTCTGAACCGGTAAATTCACCTTAGCCCGGTGTCTTTCCATCTTAGATCCACCTTCACTCGGTGTCCCTTTTTGTTGGTTAAAGTTCGCTTTCACCCGACTTTGTTTCTCTAAATCGGTAAATTCACCTTCTCCTGGTGTCTTTCCATCTTAGGTCCACCTTCGCCTGGCTGGCTTTAGAGTGAAAATTTTATGGTTCTATTGAGTATTCAATCCTCTTTTACCGTGATTGTTCGAAAGACTATAATCAATCTCACCCTTTGGTTAATGAAGATTGAATAGGGGAATTTGTTGCACCCTAAAATTTCCCCTCTTCATTTTAGTTACATGGTTTATGCTTCATCATACATATTCATAAATTCTCATGGTAAGGATTATGGTATTTGGGTTCCCAAGTTCTTCTACAAGCCATATGAGATGATTGATTAGTCAAATTAGTGCAAAAGAGGATCTCATATCTTTAATCTTTAAGCTTTCTCAAGCTAAAAGGGTTTCTTATATTGGTAGACATCTCATTTGTCCTATGTGATCATTAGAAGTTAGAAGTTTGCAAAGTTTGGAAAAGAATCACATTTCCACTGTTCATCTCTCAAAGATTAGGGTTTTGATCCGTTAAGGAGTTTGAGGCTTTTAAAAGACAACTGTGTGAAGCATCATCTCCTCATCATCATATAAGACATATTTGTTTAAAGAATTTCTCAATTTGTCCAGGAGAATGACGGTTTTGAAGGTTGGTCACTATCTCCTAACACAGAGGGCCAAAATTAGGGTTTTGATTTTAATCTGGAAGTCTCTGACTTTTTGGGAAAGACTTAATTTCATGCCTGTCTATATTTTGATAAACACCTATGATTGAAATATTGGGTGTCAATTTTGAGCAAAATAAGCTCAATTGATCAAAATGGGAAAGGTTATCATTTTGACCAAAAGTCAACCAAAGTCAAAGTTGGCCAAGTGGACTTTTGGTCAACCATTAATACAAGTATTCTATTTTCATGCTTCATGATCATTGGTGTCATAAAATAAAAATAAAATATCAAAATGGAGATAACTTGTTCAAGAAGTTATTTGGAAGTTTAGAAAAAATTCTAAGTCTTTAAGTCCTATAGTACTGAATTGTGGACATTCATAACTTGCTCATTTTTTACCCAATGGAGGAAAATCCTATATGCTTGGAAAGCTTGAGAAAAACCCTACAAGATTGTGTTAGCTTGGAATTTCAATTACAATGTTTGTTTGAACACATTAATATTGTTTTTGGTGTTTGGGCTTTATTTGGATTGAATTGAGTAAAATCCCAAGCATTTGGGATGATCTGATGGACAGACAAAACGAATATAATAAATATTTGTTAAGTATATTTTGAAATCAATTTTTTTTGGATATATACGTCGAAAAATTGGCGCCAACAGAAGAGAAGAATTTGAATTTGAAATTGAATGTTGGAGTCACAGAAGACACGTGGAAGTATGATGGGTTCGAAGGACATGCAATCTTCGAACGCGACACTTTATCATAGAAAGACCGTTAGGGTAAAATTAGTATAAATAGGGATCTTAATGTTAGGATTCACTGTGTGTCCATTTTGTACAAATTACTCAATATACTTGAAGTATCAAGTGTAATAGAAAAGAGTTGCAAAAAATGTACGTATAGACACCATTATTATTCTATTCGAATCATTTTACTTTATCAATATCAAGTCTTTTAACATTTATAGTATTTCCTTTACTTTTTATTCAAAACTTTTACTTTTTCAAGTCATTTACATTTATTTTTTATTTCCTTTACATTTCTTTACATTTCTAGTCGAAACCTTTGCATTGCTCATTCGAAGCCCTTTATTCGAACTTACTTTAAATTGTAATTGTTATCGTTATATTGTTATCAACAAAGTAATGTTAAATATGAATCCCATTACAAGTTTAATCTTAGAAACTTAGACACATGTCCTAGGATCAATCTAGTCGATCCTACAAGTTACCAAAATATTTAGTTTCGAGGACTAGTGGTTGTTTACCAAATTCATGCGTAAACAAATTGGCACGCCCAATGGGACAGTGTCGAAGTTTTAAAAACTTGTATTTTTCTGTGAGCGTCTATCTTTCGTTGTTCATCTTTTGAGTTTGTCTTTTGTTATTGTTTTATGAACCATAGAAGTGGTAAAATAGCCACAGTAACCAACCAAAACCCAAAAGAAAATATACAAGAAAGATGGTTTACACAACTAGCCATGATGGGGAACAAAATCCCCCACACGGATCAGGCACGGTTGTTGTGAGTTCGATGGATACATCAACCAAAATCCCTCACACACAGGCTATACCTACATATATAGTTTCGGTGGCCACAAATAATTCGACAACCATGCCTCTTTCTTCGAGTGCAGCGGGCATTCCTTCGAATGCCCAAACTGGGTCAGTTTTTACACATGTTGGGAACCAAGCCCAATTTTCAACCCCTAGGCCTCCAGGATTTGAAACATTTAGGCCATTTAGGGAACCACCACCATATGGAATACCAACTTATTTCATGGCAGGACTTCATAATAGTACAACAACAACCCAATCCTCGGTACAAGGGTCTGGTTTTGGGATGAATAACATGGGTCGAAATACTCAGAATCAAGGGTCTTTTACCCAAATTCCTATACTGACAACAAGCAATCAGGCAGCATTCAGGAAACAAATGGATGATAGTAACCATGATATGGTAGGAGTTCTAGCTAGAGAGATGAGTACCATTTTCAATCCTTTGATCCAAAACATTAATAGAACCAATCAAGAAAATACCCACACCTATCAGCAAATGTCAGTGCAGATGGCGCGCATAGCAGATTTCTTTGGTGCCCCTGAAGCGCCTGTTCGATGTAGGAAAAACCATGCCCCAGTTGTTCAGGGGGAAGAACCAACCATTAACCAAGTGTGATTACCTAGACCGGAGGCTATCGAAAGAGTCATAAAACCAAGGGCAGAGCAAAAAAGGATTCGAAATGATATCCAAGAGGAACAACCTAGGAGGGTAATGGTGGTTAATAGGGACCAAAATACAGATGCAGTGGTCCATAGAGTTAGAAAAGATAACATGGAAAATAACTTGACAACCATGGCCGAGAGATTCATGGAGCAAAATGGTCTAAATACCAGACTTAAGAGACCAAATTATTCATCCCCTTTATATGAATATATATTACAAACAGAATTACCAAGGGGTTGCAAAGTCCCTAAGTTTTCAAAATTTTCAGGAGATACTAATGTATCCACTGTGGAGCACATAGCCAGTATCTGACTGTAGCAGGTGATTTAGAAAATAGTGAAAACCTGAGAATAAAATACTTTCCAAGTTCGTTAACAAAAAATGCTTTCACTTGGTTTACTACTCTTTCTCCAGGTTCTATAAATGCTTGGCAACATTTGGAAAGATTATTCCACGAACAATTTTAAATGGGGAAATCTAAGATAAGTCTCAAAGAATTGGCCAGTATCAAGAGGAAATTCGCTGAACTAATAGATGATTATCTGAATAGATTTTGTTTACTGAAGTCTAGATGCTTTACAGTGGTTCCTGAACATGAACTAGTCGAAATGGCCACAGGAGGTTTAGACTATTCCATTTGAAAGAAATTAGATGAAGTGGTGAAAAACACAAGAAGGGGGGGGTTGAATTGTAAAACTGAAATCTAAAGCAATGAACACGATATTTTTATCCTGGTTCGTTTGATCTCAAACTACTCCAGTCCACCCGTCAAGGTGATTTCGCCTCTCTCCAACGAGGTCTTAATCCATTATATTCAACTGAATATTACAGACTGCTTTAACAACTGCTAAAGCCTTCTTGATTCAAACCCCAACCCGGTTTGTCAAGGTAACACTTTCTTACAAAGAGATAAAACTATGTGTGTGGATGTTTTCTACAAAACTGTATCACAACTGTGATGTATACACAAAATGAAGCTTAGAAACTAGATTGCTAAACAGTAATGGAATATCAGAGTGTGTGGTTTAGCAAAACTGGTAGAACGAAGATTATGGTTCAGCTTTTGTGCGTGTAGAGATTTGGAGAGCATTAACCATTTCAATCTTCAAAGCCTTGTTTATATAGCACTTGAGATGATGAACGTTGGATGCAATATCCTTGATTCAATGCTAATAACAAGCTTTCCTTTTTGAGCAGATCTTGTCTGGAATGAGGCCGTTGGAATTAATTAACTTTCAATGCACAGTACCGTTGCTTACTTAACGCAAGTTCTGGCCTGGCTCATTCTGATTCTGCTTCGCTGCTGATGAACTATTGTGTTTCTGTATCAGAGTGTTTGAGCGCAGTCTTGTTCATCAGGCTTCAGCATGTACGTGAGTTGATCATCTGATCTTGACGTTCTGATGTAGCAACTTCTGATGCTGGTGTATGAAATCAAATTCTGATGCTGAATAGATGTGATCTTGCTTATTTCAATCAGCGTATCTGCAAGTCAGAGCATAATAATTTTAGGCAGCAGATAGTTCATTCATGACACTTATAAATACTATATCTTTTCACTTTGTTATCATCAAAACTTAAATATAGGGTAGTAGATTCAAACATTGTTCTAACAATCTCCCCCTTTTTGATGATGACAAAAAACTAGATATTTTAAATTAAAATACCGTGAAAAGGTATCTGGAATATGTATCAGAATAAGAAGTAAAAGAATAAGGAGTAAGGAAATACTCCCCCTGAGTTTATTACTTCCCTTTGATTATACGTGTTCTTCAGGATCAGATCTTTTTCTTTCTTTGAACATCAGATTATCAGAGTCTTTGACTTATCAGAGAGCAGAGCTTCAGAGCTTTTCTTGTCAGAGCTTTGCTTTGGATCAGAGTATTAGGACAATCAGAACTTCAAATTGATCAGAGCAACATTGATCAGAGCTTCTAGTCTTCAGAGTGTCCAGGAGCTTCCTTGTGCCTGTAGACTTTAAACACGACAGAAAAAACATTTCAAGTAATAGAGTTAGAATGTTTGAGAATTTCTGTCTAGTTAGCCGTTATTGATTTAAATATCATTCTTGTTCTCCCCCTTTTTGTCAACAATCAAAAAGTGTTGGTGATGTGCTAAAACAATTAAGATCAGAAAAACTAATCATATTAATATAGTTCAGAATCAGAGCAAGAAAATATTACAAAACATAATCAAAACAGTACATCAGAAAATCAGGGAAAACATGAAAAAGGTCATGCATGAAAGAAAAGATTTAAGGTTGAGGAGGCAAGCATGTGGACAGGCTCTCCAGCATCGCTTGAATCTTTTCAGAAGTCTCATTTTGCTTATGAACCATGCTGACAACAGTGTCAATCTTGCTGTCCTGCACATCCATTCTTGCTTTCATCTTCTGATCGTTTTCATCCATCCGCTGCTGCAGACGCATGTCATTCAGCCTTAGTTCTTCCAGAGTCTGCCTGTCCAAGGCAGCTTGAGAAGCATCAGAAGGAGGAGGCTTCTCAGAACTTTCAGCAACATCCTCTACTTGACTTTCTTCAGCCTGAACGGTCTTGTCTTCTTCTGATGGTTGCACCTTTGCAGCTTGCTGTTTCTCAGACCAAGGTTCACTGTCCAGAGGGAGCACGTCCTCTTTCAGAAGGATACTTCCAACTTCATTCAGAAGCTTGCTGAAATTTTGTTGTGCCTGCTCATAGTTGATATCCTGCAACTTGAGGGCTTCAGCACGTACCCAAAGTCTGAACTGTGACCAGAGCTGATCAAAAGCAGCTGGGTCAATCATCCCAGGACAGACTTGCTTCAAAGAAGCAATCCATTGCAGCACACCTGTTTCAAAATTCAAAATACCAGAGCCAACATCTGGTTGCTTTGGTTTTGGGATTGCAATTTTGTGTTTTAGATCAGCAAGACGGTCAAGACTGGTTAAGTCAATGAAAGTCCTGCTGGGGTTTTCAGAGGTTTTCTGAGAGGCTGTTTGTTTTGGAGGAGGGGTATCAGAGTCAGATATTTCGATTGGAGTGGGTGGTGTTTTGGGAGTTTTTGGTGGTGTCGATTCTGATGAGGATGGTAACTGGGGCATGAAAACAGTGGTTCCACATGGCAACTGGATTGCCAGCGGTGATGGTTGAGGTGAGTGAGGGTCAGATTGATGAGGAGAAGGGGTTTCAGAGTGGTGAAACTCTGTTTGTGGTGAAGGTGGATTAATTTCTGGTTTGGGAGAGGGAGGTGGAATCTCTTATTGCTCAGGGATCAGAGGTTCTTCTGAGAGTGGTTGTTGTTGTGGTTCTGGTTCTGGTTGTTGTTGTTGTTCTGGTTGTGGAGGAGGAACATTTTGTGGTTCAGAGTTTGGTTGAGCAGAGGCATGTTGACGCTCAATATCAGCCAGCACTTGGTCAAGTGCTGTTGTTGTTGAAATTGTTGGTTATTTGGGTTGTTTGGTTCTAGGTCTTCTGAGTTTTAATGCCTCAGAAGGGTCTTCTTCTTGTATGGTTTCATCAATGGTAGGGATGGGAATTGATATTCTATGAGAGGTTTGAGGAGGGATAGATGCTGGAATAGTAAAAGATTTTGAAATAGGGGCAACAGATGAAATACCTCTTTTCTTTGGAGTCTGCTGAAATGATCCTTCTGATGGCGCTTTCCTCTTCTTTGTCTTCTTCAAAGTTACTTCTGGTTGGGGTTGATGCAGATCTCTGATATTTAGCTTTGGATCTGTATCATCTGCCTTGTACGCATCTGGGTACCTGAGAAACATCTCTGGTTTGGATTCCATTTCAGAAAATACCGGAAAATCACTCAGAGGCACTCTTCTGCTGGAGATATCAGCAGTGGAAGTAGCTCTGGGTTCCTTCTGAATATTTTCTATCAGCTTCATCTTTTTCAGGTTCTTTGCGTTCAGAGGTTTCCCAATTGTTGGTTCAATAGTGCTCAGCTCCTGAGCTTCTATCAGATGTTCAATCAGCCTATTCTCTGTCAGAATATCTGATATTAGCCTTCCAAAAGGTATCCAGTCCCTCTTGGTTCTTTCTTCTTCCCTTGTTTCTTTCACACTGGTTTTGAGATGGTTGAACAAGAAGTGAGCCAAATTGATCTTTATCTTCTGATCAATAAAGTAGATCAGAAACTGCTGATCCACATTTATATAATCAGGAGAACTTGTTGGTTTCCTGTGGTTGAAGCATCCCAGAATAATCTTAGCCCATACTCTGCAGTGATCCTTCAGATCTTTAATCTTGCTGCTGGGCATCCCAAGAGTGAAAATCCTGTTAGCTACCACACCTATATCAGCACATCTTTCAGCCATGTCCACACAACGGACGCCACCACCACTTTGACCGATTAGCCTTGCAATGAGATCTTCAGAAATCACAATCTTCTTCCCCATGACAGAGGAGATGACTAGATGTTTTGAAACCTTGGCGTGAATCCAAAATTCCTTGACCAGCGCTGGGAATGTTGGTCCAACCAACCTATCGAAATACCTTTCCCACTTTTGAGCCCTAATTGCTTCAGTTAGGTCAAAACCATTCTCCTTCAAGCTTTCAAAATCAATGATTAACTCAGAGAGCACTTCAAGGTTCTTCACTGGAGTGAGGAGAGTTCTGAGCGGCACTTGATATTGCTCAGAAGTTGCTTTCTTCTGATTACCTGCAGAAACGCTGCTGGAGGATGCCATTGTTCACACTAAAAAGGGTTTTGAGAATGAATTGAAGAAAAATGTTTGCAAGAGATGAACTCAGAAATATGCAGAAAAAGCTTGAGTGATAGTGAGAAAGCGTAAAGAATAAGAATGAGAGATTAATGTGCTTAAATAGAGTTTTCAAAACTATTTTGAAAAGATAAACGTTTTTAAGAGAGAGAAAAATCATGATTGCTATTTAAAAGCATGATTACTTTTCATTAAATGCTTGCTGATTTTGGGGGATTTGAGAAAGATACTTAAAAACGGTTACCAGACATGTGTCTCAATGCACCAAATCAGCGCTTTGCCTTCTCAGAAGCGTGCACGCGTTCTGCTTCAAAGATATGCTGATGATTGGATGACACTTGTTTGATGTAGTGATCAGCACGTCTGTCTTTGAGACTAGACTCTCAGATCTTTAGACTTGCATCTGATACAATCTGCATGTTCTATCTTTCTGAAAGGAGATTGATCAGAAGTTCACAGTAAAATAATTACATTCTGAAAGTAAATATATGGAATTAAAACATTTCACTCTGGGCACACTTTCATGCTGAGATGTTTCAGAATGAAATTAAACCTATCTTCTGAAAGGGGTTTAGTAAAGATATCAGCCCATTGATGGTCTGTATCTATAAATTTTAAGTTCAAAATACCTTTCTGAATATAGTCCCTAATGAAGTGATGTTTTATTTCTATATGCTTAGCCCTAGAATGTAAAATAGGATTTTTACTTAAGCAAATAGCAGAAGTATTATCACAAAGTATAAGAATGTTACTCTCAAAAATCTGGAAGTCTTCAAGCTGACTTTTCATCCAGAGCATTTGTGTGCTACATCCTGCTGCTGCTATGTACTCAGCTTCTGCTGTTGACAGAGCAATTGTTGATTGCCTTTTGCTGGACCAAGAGATCAGATTTTCTCCCAGAAACTGGCAGCTTCCAGAAGTACTTTTACGTTCCACTCTGTCTCCAGCAAAATCAGCATCACAGTAGCCTACTAAGCTGTAATCACTAGATTTTCTATAAAACAAACCCAGATTAGTAGTACCTTTCAGATACTTGAAAATTCGCGTAACAGCTGTTAAGTGAGATTCTCTAGGATCTGATTGGAATCTAGCACAGATACAAACACTGAATAGTATGTCAGGTCTTGAAGCAGTCAGATAGAGGAGAGAACCAATCATACCTCTGTAGACTTTCTGTTCTACACTTTTGCTTACCTCTTCTCTTTCCAGAATGCACGTGGGATGCATTGGAATCTTTGATGGCTTACATTCTGAGAGGTCAAATTTCTTCAGAAGATCTCTGATGTATTTTCTCTGATGAATGTAAGTTCCTTCTGGAGTTTGATTGATCTGAATTCCTAGAAAGAATTTCAGTTCCCCCATGAGGCTCATCTCAAATTCTGCCTGCATACACTTAGCAAATTTTCTTCCAAGAGAAGGATTAGTAGAACCAAAAATAATATCATCAACATAAATTTGACAGACTAAGATGTCACTCTTAACTGATTTACAGAATAGAGTAGTGTCCACTTTCCCTCTGGTGAATTCATTTTCAAGCAGAAAGTTACTTAGCCTTTCATACCAAGCTCTGGGAGCTTGTTTCAGACCATACAGTGACTTCTTTAGTTTGAAAACATGTTCTGGATGTTTTGTATTTTCAAAACCTGGGGGTTGGTGAACATAAACTTCTTCTTCTATATAACCATTTAAGAATGCACTTTTGACATCCATCTGATACAGAGTGATGCCTCTATTAACAGCAAATGAAATTAAAAGTCTGATAGATTCTAACCTTGCGACTGGGGCAAAGGTTTCTGTATAGTCTATCCCCTCTTGCTGACTATAACCTTGTGCAACCAGTCGTGCCTTGTTTCTGATGACTTCACCTTGTTCATTTAGCTTGTTTCTGAACACCCATCTTGTTCCAATGACGTTGAATCCTTTTGGTCTGGGAACGAGATCCCATACGTCGTTTCTGGTGAATTGATTCAGCTCTTCTTGCATTGCCAGAATCCAGTCATTATCCAGAAGTGCTTCATCAATAGAAGAAGGTTCAATCAGATACACAAGTCCCATAAGTGTTTCTTCAGAGTTTCTGAAGCTTGCTCTTGTTCTGATTGGATCTTCCTTTCTTCCTAGGATAGTCTCTTCTGGGTGATCCAAGCTGCTTCTGGGTAATCTCTTCTGAGGTTGATCAGCAGCTGTTGTAGGATTTCTAGCAGTGCTCCTTTCAGACGTTGAAGGAATGTCTGTGTTGAGAGCTTCTGATGACTTGTCTTCAGAACCTGCAAATTCAATTTCTATACCTGCAAAAACTTCATTCTGCTTTGACTTTTCAGAGTCAAGCTTGTCATCAAAACGAACACTGATTGATTCTTCCACAATCTATGTTTCTGTATTGTATACTCTGTACCCTCTTGAGCGTTCAGAGTATCCTAACATAATACACTTCTGTGCTTTAGAGTCAAACTTGTTCAAATAATTCTTTGTATTTAATATAAAGCAAGTACATCCAAATGGATGAAAATATGAAATGTTGGGCTTTCTGTTCTTCCACAATTCATATGGAGTCTTTTCCAGAATAGGTCTTATTGAGATTCTATTCTGAATGTAGCACGCTGTGTTTATTGCCTCTGCCCAGAAAGTCTTAGCAACGTTTGTCTCATTGATCATGGTTCTGGCCATTTCTTGCAATGTTCTGTTCTTTCGTTCTACAACTCCATTTTGTTGGGGAGTTCTAGGACAAGAGAAATCATGCAGAATGCCTCTGTCATTAAAGAATGACTCAAAATCTTTATTTTCAAATTCTCCACCATGATCACTTCTGACTTTAACGATTCTAAGATCCTTTTCATTCTGAACTTGGTTACAGAAGGTAACAAACACAGAGTGAGACTCGTCCTTGTGTCTTAAGAACTTTACCCATGTCCATCTGCTATAGTCATCTACGATTACTAACCCATACTTCTTACCACTGACTAAAGCAGTTTTAACTGGTCCAAATAGGTCAATGTGCAGAAGTTCTAATGGCTTAGAGGTGGAAACAACATTTTTGGATTTAAAGGAAGGTTTTGCAAATTTGCCTTTCTGACATGCTTCACACAGAGCATCTGAATTGAACTTCAAATTAGGAAGTCCTCTGACCAGATTGAGTTTGTTAATCTGAGATATTCTTCTCATACTAACATGCCCCAATCTTCTGTGCCAGATCCATTGCTCGTTGTTAACAGACAGAAGACATTTTACATTTTGACTCTTTAGTTCAGAAAGTTTAATTTTGTAAATGTTGTTTTTCCTCTTACCATTAAACAGGATAGTCCCATCTTTCTGACTAACAGCTTTACATGATTTTTGATTAAAGATTATATCATAACCGTTATCACTTAATTGACTTATGGATAACAGATTATGCATCAATCCATCTACTAGCAGAACATTATTAATAGAGGGAAGATTTCCATTACCTACAGTTCCAGAGCCGATTATCTTTCCCCTCTGATTGCCTCCAAAGCCAACGTGGCCTCCAGGCTTAAGTTCCAGGCTTTGGAACATATGCCTTCTTCCCGTCATGTGTCGTGAGCAGCCAGAGTCCAGGTACCATGACTGGTGTTTCTGACTTGCTGCTAAAGATATCTGCGACATGTATTATTTTATCCTTAGGTACCCAGATTTTCTTGGGTCCTGATTTGTTAGTTTTACCAAAACTCTGGTTGAATTTTGGTTTCACAGAGTGCTTACTGCTAGTATATTTGATATCATGTGTGTGACCATACACAAAGTGTGAATTTAGAGGAGTGTGTTTAATGGTTAAGTCCATGACATTCTTTGGTGTAGGAACCTTACCTTGGTATCCTATTCCTTTCCTGCCATTTCTGCTAACTCCATAGATCATTGAAGCCATTCTGCTTCTATCTATGCTTTTAGCTAGGAACTTCTGGAAACTATGATCATACTCCTTGATGATCTCATCAGCGTTGCTGGGAGTTTCAGAAATTGGTTCCTTCTGAGAGTTTTGTAAAGTGTTTTCTAATTTTGAAATCTTATCTCTCAGCTCAGAATTTTCCAATTTGAGACTCTCAGACTTATTAGAGTCAGATTCAAGATTCCTTTTCAGGTCTCTGAATTTAGCTCTAATTTGCTGATAACGTTCCAGAATCTCATTGAGGCTTTCAGCAAGTTCAGCCTTTGTAAAGTTAACAGCGAAGTTAGGAAATACCTCTTCTGTGTCTGATTCTGAGTCTGATTCAGAAGCTTCACTATCTTCTGAAATGTTAGCCATGAGAGCTATGTTTGCCCTTTCATCATCTGATTCCGAGTCAGCTTCAGACGAGTCAGAGTCATCCCATGTAGCCATGAGACTTTTCTTCTTCTCTCTTCCAAACTTCTTTTTGGGCTTTTCCCTCTGAAGCTTTGGGCAGTCACTCTTGTAGTGTCCTTGCTCATTGCACTCATAACAGATGATGTCTTTGGTGTTTGGCTTCTTGCTACTGGAGGAGCCTTCAGATCTTCTGTATCCAGAGGAAGAATCTGTCCTTCTGTATCTGGAAGAAGACTCGTTCTGATCAGATCTTCTGGGATTCCTGAACTTCCTTTGTCTTTGCTTCCACAGTTGATTCACTCTTCTCGAGAGAAGGGAAAGTTCGTCTTCTTCTGATGATGATCCATCAGATGTTTCTTCAACTGCCTGCAAAACTTTAGACTCAAATTTTCTGTTAGATTTTAATGCTAAAGGCTTACCTTGCTTCTGAGGCTCATCAGCTTCTAGCTCTATCTCATGACTTCTGAGGGAGCTGATAAGTTCCTCCAGAGTGATTTTGTTGAGATCTTTAGCTAGCTTCAGAGCAGTAACCATAGGCCTCCACTGCTTGGGTAAACTTTTGATTATTTTCTTGACATGGTCAGCAGTAGAGTACCCTTTGTCCAGAACTTTGAGACCAGCTACCAGAATCTGGAATCTAGAGAACATAGTTTCAATGGATTCAGATTCTTCCATTTTGAACGCCTCATACTTCTGAATGAGCGCCAGAGCTTTTGTTTCTTTGACCTGAACGTTGCCCTCATGCGTCATTCTGAGAGAATCAAAGATGTTCTTTGCTGTGTCTCTGGTTGAGATCTTTTCATACTCAGTATAGGAAATGGCACTGAGGAGGATGGTTCTGGCCTTGTGGTGATTCTTGAAGTCACGCTTTTGTTGATCAGACATTGATTTTCTATCAATCTTCTGACCACTTGCATTCACAGGGTGCGTGTATCCATCTGTCACCATATCCCACAGATCAGCATCATGTGCCAGAAAGAAGCTTTCAATTCTGTCTTTCCAGTAATCAAAGTTTTCTCCATCAAAGACTGGAGGTTTGCCACTGAATCTGTCTCTGTCCTCATTGTTGTCATTGCTGATGTGAGAATTGTTTCCTGCCATTGTGTTTTTCTGATGCTGGATCTTGTACTGACACGGTTAAGTGTTTTAGCTCAGAACCAGGCGCTCTGATGCCAATTGAAGTGGTGAAAAACACAAGAAGGGGGGGGGGGGGTTGAATTGTAAAACTGAAATCTAAAGCAATGAACACGATATTTTTATCCTGGTTCGTTTGATCTCAAACTACTCCAGTCCACCCGTCAAGGTGATTTCGCCTCTCTCCAACGAGGTCTTAATCCACTATATTCAACTGAATATTACAGACTGCTTTAACAACTGCTAAAGCCTTCTTGATTCAAACCCCAACCCGGTTTGTCAAGGTAACACTTTCTTACAAAGAGATAAAACTATGTGTGTGGATGTTTTCTACAAAACTGTATCACAACTGTGATGTATACACAAAATGAAGCTTAGAAACTAGATTGCTAAACAGTAATGGAATATCAGAGTGTGTGGTTTAGCAAAACTGGTAGAACGAAGATTATGGTTCAGCTTTTGTGCGTGTAGAGATTTGGAGAGCATTAACCATTTCAATCTTCAAAGCCTTGTTTATATAGCACTTGAGATGATGAACGTTGGATGCAATATTCTTGATTCAATGCTAATAACAAGCTTTCCTTTTTGAGCAGATCTTGTCTGGAATGAGGCCGTTGGAATTAATTAGCTTTCAATGCACAGTACCGTTGCTTACTTAACGCAAGTTCTGGCTTGGCTCATTCTGATTCTGCTTCGCTGCTGATGAACTATTGTGTTTCTGTATCAGAGTGTTTGAGCGCAGTCTTGTTCATCAGGCTTCAGCATGTACGTGAGTTGATCATCTGATCTTGACGTTCTGATGTAGCAACTTCTGATGCTGGTGTATGAAATCAAATTCTGATGCTGAATAGATGTGATCTTGCTTATTTCAATCAGCGTATCTGCAAGTCAGAGCATAATAATTTTAGGCAGCAGATAGTTCATTCATGACACTTATAAATACTATATCTTTTCACTTTGTTATCATCAAAACTTAAATATAGGGTAGTAGATTCAAACATTGTTCTAACATTAGATACTCAATATCTAAGAGACAAGGCCCAGTTAGCAGATAGGGTTCGATAAGTTGAACGTTTAAAAGCTGAAAAGATTAGGGCAAAAAAATTACAAGAAAGAGAGGGTTGCTTATATCGAAGCCGAAGAAGAGGAATAAGAAATTCTAAATGATCCTTTTTGCTTCGAAGAGTTTGAAATAGATTTGGCATAACTAAAACAAGCACCCCCAACCTCTTGTAAAGTTCTTGCCCCATCGAATGGCAAGGACCCCATTGAAACAGAAAAAAATTGACAAATATCCTAATAAAACTTACACATTTGATGTAATAAAATATGATGAGATATTTGACTTATTATTGAAAGATGGCCAGATGATAGTGCCCCGAAATGCTAAGATTCCTCCGTTGGAACAACAAAAGAAAAGGGGTTTCTGTAAATATAAGAACTTCTTAGGCCATAAAACCTTACAATGCTTTCTCGGGATTTGATTCAGAATGCCATCAAGGATGGAAGGCTCAAGTTTGGAGAGAAAGCAAAAAGTCAGATGAAGATAGACACTGACCCCATCAATATGGCTGAAACAAATTATGCTGAGCCATTGGACATCAACATGGTGGAAGTATTTGATGCAGATTCTAGCCAACGGGTTAAGGTGGAACTAAGTGAGGCTAATGAAGGCTTCAAGTCTGAAGATTTTTTCGATGAAATTGCTGAGGACTTTGTTCCAATGATTGCTGAAGTTCCACCGGATCAGGCTACAAATGGCAACGTTGCTGATGACGCAGCCACAAAAGTTGAAAATGCTAATGCTACTGAAGGCCTTAAAGTGAAATTCGAAGAGATGAAGATTGCTAAGGACTCAAAATCTTCCTATGGAAAGATTGAGACTACGGAAGGTCAAAATCTTGAGA
Source organism: Vicia faba (assembly GCA_948472305.1). Lineage (NCBI taxonomy): Eukaryota > Viridiplantae > Streptophyta > Magnoliopsida > Fabales > Fabaceae > Vicia > Vicia faba. The sequence continues at coordinate 80,291,073 of OX451740.1, read as the reverse complement.
TCAAATTGATAGATTTGAATCAACCTACCCCGGAAATGGATGAAATAGAAAGAAAATTGAAATTGGAAAATGATCAAATGAGAGGCGGATATGCCAGAAGCAATGAAAGTCTGCGTGATTACTTGTTCCGCTTCCATGTGTAGGATGTTGATATGCTTACATGCCCTAAATGTAGTATCGTCCATGATCAAAGGGCCGCAGCAGCATACGAGAGGATCCAGAAGGCGCAAACTACGGGGAACTAGAGATGTCCAAACCAAATACTGACTCCTTACCGCAAGCCAGAGGAAAGTTTGTTAGGTTTCCTTGTGAGATGTCAAAAAGCTAACTCTATATGCTTGATGTTCCCTAGATGTGGTGTTGTGTATGAAAAGAAAGCTGCTGGGATGTTCATAAGAGTGCCCTATACCCAAGTCTGGGGAAATCGGAGTGAGGTCAAGTCCAATTTCACCTTTGATAAGAGGGGAATCCCAAGGAGACAAGACAGTCCTCAGCCAAAAGACAATCAGAGGGTTAATTCAAGTGAAGTAAGGAATAAGTGGAGAAGTTTCGATGAGGGAGGCAGGACTACGATGGCTTACAGAAAATAATTCCAAGCATCAAAGAGGGAAGCATATAGGACCGAGAACTATAAGGGTAACAATCCAATGTCTAGATCCTAGTGGCGAAGGCATCAGAGGATAAAGAAGGCTGAAAGGGAACTAGCAATGAAGGAGATATTTGAATCAAATAATAGTCAGTTTTCATCGAACATGATGGTTATAGACCAACCCCCAGTTAGAAGAAAGTTGTTCTCAACCAGAGGGAAAGATGTTGCCAAGAAAAGCCTAGAAAAACAAGAAAATGATGAAGATATGATGACCAGTAATTTCAAATCAGATGGAAATTAAACACTAAACATAAACTACAATGTAGTGTCATACTTACCCCATGAATATGACCAAATCATAAAAGTGTAATAATATGAGGAAGCAGAGGAAGCAGAAATGTCCAGGCATAAGCCCGTGTGCTATTTCTATTTGTAGTATTTTTAACTAAAGTGTTTAAATTATCGTTTTCCTCAAGGATTAGTGTGATATTAATGTCGTTCTATAGTTTCAGTGTTTATAAGTGTTTGAATCATAAACAAATATTTAATGCTTGCTTTTAGTAACCAAAGATCAAGTTTTATGCACTAGATATGGATTTGGATAATAGAGAGGTTGTTGTTTGAAAATGTTTGTTTTGATAAAAAGGTGTCAAGGTTAGTTTTCATCAAACTATTCCACAGTTATTCTATTAACCTTGCATACGAATTAATCAATGATCAATACATTCACGTATCCTCTCAATATTTCTCATGTCTAAGTAATATTGTGAGTGTTATCATGTTAATCTTTAAATGATCACTCAACATAACTATCAACATGATAATCTTTAAAGCTAGATACAAGTGAATACTAACTCGCAAATCTATGTCTATATTTTTATTATTAGTAGATGAATATCTTAGGTCAAGCTTGAAACTTACTTCTCAATAATGAACCAAACCATAAAAATAACAATGATACAAATATATTCAACATGTATTAATCTTCAACCAAGTACATATACAAAATGATTAAAAGAAATACATTAAGTCTAGGTTGACTACTTCTAACCTTGAAACAAAAAGTGTTTAGCTACTCATTGTCATGATACCTTGATCAATGAATAAACAATGGATGTTGATGAACATAAATCTTCAAATCTCCTTGATTGAAGATGCAAGAGTACTCTCCCTCATTTCCTTCTTTGAGATAAGAACAAAATATATTTTCTATATTGTAATCCTATGATCCATAAAACAAAAGGTTTTTATATCCAAAATCATATTTTTTCCCTCCCAAGACAAAAGTTGGTTGGAAGTTTCCATAAAAGGTGGCAAAAAGTAGCCAAAAGTATAGCCTTTCTGCACTCCATCGTCGGGCGACTATAAAGCATCGCCAGGCGATTTTGGCTAGATGTCACACATGACCAGTTGGGCGTGTTAAAACTCCAAAAGAGCGTCTTTCATCGCCCGGCGACAAGAATTCTTCACCGGGAGATCCTCCTTTTTCCAAGCGCCCCAAAAGCGAAGCAATACAGGATTGAAGCTTCTATTTCTCACCATTTTTGCCCGGCGACGCATCCTGTCGTCGGGAGATCCTTTGCAGCATCAACACTTTTGTTTCCTTTGCTTGGCAAGTCTAAATTTTCCATTTTTTCCATCTTTTCTACACAAGTTTTGCTGAAACACTTACAAACAAAATAAACATTCACAACTCTTTGAATAATATGCAAAATGACTAAAATAAATATTTAACCTAATCAAAAAGTAAAATAAAAGGTCTCAAAGTGTAAATAATTATATTAATTTATACTCAAATTGACACTTAACAATTACGTCCTCAATAACGGCGTGGTATAAGAGCAAAATTCCTTTTTCGAAAGGCCATATCAGAGCATGAAGAATCATCTAAAGCCACTCTTCATTAGAGCCAAAGTAGAAGGCATGGGAATAAACAAAGTACTAGTAGATGGAGGCGTTGCAATCAACCTTATGCCTCAATTTGTGCTGAAGAGGATAGGCATGTTCGATACAGATATTAAACCTCACAATATGGTAATCTCAAATTATGAGAGGAAAATTTGTCATACCTTAGGCGTAGTGCAAGTGGACCTAACTGTGGGCTCAACTCCTGTGCCAACAATGTTAATGGTTATTTCTTCCAAAGCCAACTACAATTTACTCTTGGGTCGTGAATGGATCCACGGAATTAGTGTAGTCCCTTCATCAATGCACCAGCGTGTGTCTATTTGGAGAGAAGATGGTATCATGGAAAACATAGAGGCTGACCAAAGCTATTTCTTGGATAAAGTCAACATGTGGATAGAAGGAATTTTGACAGGAATCTGGAAAATATACCATGCAGTCCAGTAGAAGGAGCATATTCCCCTAACAAAAATGCTCTGTACTACCTAACCATACACCTAACCCATGATTTTCAATAGGACAGGGAAATAATGGGTGAAGAGGATGACATCGAAGGGTTACCTGGAGTACAACCAACATGATGATTTGGTGAAGACAATAATGATGTCTGAGTCATCCTTTTTCGAAAAGATTCCGACCTATGTGGCCAAAAATAAAATAAAAATGGCTTTGGAAGCCGAAGGAAAATACATGGCTATGCAAGCCAAAGAAGAATCAACACATACAGAAGGGCCCGAAATGAATTTTATTCTAAAGCCCCCTAATAAACAACTACCCATAGAAAACAACAACCAAAGGCTCGACAATATCTATGATGATGGACCTTTGGTATTTGAAAGGGATCCAGTGGCCCCAAGCACAAAAATGTTGGCACAAGATCCCCTTGAATATGTTAATTTAGGAGAAGGAATTGAAAAAAGACCCACTTATATCAGCGCAAAGCTTGATCCAGAGGTAAAGAACAAAGCAATCTAGATGTTGAAAGAATATAAAGATTGTTTTGCTTGGGACTACAATGAAATGCGTGGTTTAAGTAGAGATCTGGTCGAACTAAAGCTTCTAATAAAGGATGGCAAGAAGCCCATCAAGCAGACTCCCAGAAGGTTCGCACCAGAGATACTATCAAAAATAAAGGAGGAAGTCAAAAGACTCCTTCGATGCAGCTTTATCAGAGTAACCGGGTATGTAGAATGGATTGCAAATATTATTCTTATTACTAAAAAGAATGGATCCCTCGGGGTTTGCATAGACTTTCATGATTTAAATGCTGCAACCCCCAAGGATGAATATCCAATGCCTATAGAAGAGATGTTAATTTATTCTACAGCAGGTTTCGAATACTTGATTATGCTTGACGGATATTCAGGATATAACCAAATTTCCATTGCCAATGAAGATCCCAAAATAGCCTTTCGATTCCCTGGGGAATTAGGCACCTATGAATGGATAGTGATGCCTTTTGGACTAAAAAATGTTGGGGAAACTTACCAAAGGGAAATAAATTCCATCTTTCATGATTTCATAGAGACCTTTATGCATGTTTATATTGATGACATTGTCATTAAATCTGTGTCCCATGAGTTCCATTTTGATCATATTCAATAGTCATTCAAAAGAATGAGGAAACATGGTTTGAAGATGAATCCCCTCAAGTGTGCTTTATTTGTAAAGACAGGTGATTTCCTGGGATTTGTGGTCCACACGAAAAGGATAGAGATAAACCTGAATAAAATGAAGGCAATTATGGAAGCGAAAGTTCCATCATCGAAAAAGGAGTTCCAATCACTTCTAGGAAAAATAAACTTCTTAAGAAGATTTATTTCTAATCTGAGTGGTCGAACTCAAGCCTTCTCCCCTCTCTTACGCCTCAAACAAGGTAACTTCGAATGGAAATAAGAACATCAACGAGCGTTTGATAATATCAAGCAATATTTGATGCATCCTCATATCCTCACACCTCCTTGTATAAAGAATCCCATGAGGCTATATATATCAGCCTCAGAACTAGCTATAGGAAGCATGTTAGCTCAAGAAGATGATAATGGTGTTGAAAGAGCCATTTATTACTTAATTAGGGTGCTAAATGATATTGAGACTAGATACAAGGCAATATAAAAATTATGCCTTTGTTTATATTTCTCTTGTACCAAATTAAAATATTATATAAAACCTGTTGATGTTTATGTTTAATCACATTTTTATGTTATTAAACACATGCTATCAAAGTCAATCCTGCACAGTCGAATTGGCAAATGGGCTTTAGCCCTTACTGAGTATTCATTGGCTTTCTTGCCTTTAAAAGCAATGAAGGGTCAAGTGGTCTCAGATTTTATTGTGGACCATGTAGTGGTCGAAAACCCTCAAGATTGTGTTGAGTTGAAACCTTGGAAACTATTTTTCGATGGTTCTACCCATAAAGAAGGTTGTGGAGTTGGAATCTTGATCATTTCTCCTGAAGGAATTCCAACAAGACTCAAGTATAAGATTGAAGGCCCTCTTTGTTTGAACAATGAGGCAGAATATGAAGCCTTAATTGTTGGACTCAAAGCCTTGTTAGAATTGGGGGAAACAAGAGTTGAAATCAAAGGATACTCTGAATTAGTGATCAACTAAATAACAAAGAAATACAAATGTATAAAAGAAACATTGATCATATAGTTTGTTATTTCTAATAGATTTCTCAAAAGATTCGAGTACATGGATATTAAACACACTCCCAGGGTTAAAAATCAGAAAGCAAATGACTTGGCACATATAGCTTCAAGATATAAAGTATCAACATAAAGTTTAGAAGATCTTATTGAAGTAGGAGGAAAAGCATTAGCTGCCAGGTTATCCTCATCTAATTTGGAAAGATCAAAAGTAGGATACGCTAATGAATAAAAATTTGAAGTATTAGCTACTAATGCTTTAACCGATACAGATTGGCGTAGCCCAATCATAAGTTATCTTAAAGATCCTTCGATGGGTGCAGAAAGGAAGATCAAGTATAGAGCATTGTTCTATATCCTGATGGGAAACAAATTGTTCAAGAAAACCCCAAAAGGAGTCTTGCTTAAATGTTTAGGATAAAGTGAAGCATACTTAGCTTTATCTGGTGTGCACATTGGGGCATGTGGAGCGTATCAAGCAGGCCATAAAATGAAATGGTTGTTATTTTGATATGGAATTTATTGGCCCACAATGCTCAAAGACTGCATAGAGTTTGCCAAGGGATGCCATGAATGTCAAATGCATGCAGGTATTCAACATGCCCCTGCAAGAGAACTTCACTCAATTGTCAAGCCAGGCCTTTTAGGGGTTAGGAAATAGACCTAATTGGGAAAATTCATCCAAAGGCCAAAGATACATTTTGGTAGGAATAGACTATTTTACAAAATGGGTCGAAGCAATACCTTTGGTGAATGTAGATCAAGAGGTTATTATCAAATTCATTCAAAGGCATATAATTTATAAGTTTGGAATCCCGGAAATTATTATGACAGATCAAGGATAAGTTTTCACTGGTCGAAAAATTCAAGAGTTTGCTAAGGAAATGGATTTCAAATTGTTGACCTCAACACCATACTATGCTCAATAAAATGGTCAAGTAGAAGCAGCCAACAAGGTGATAATTGGTCTAATAAAGAAACATGAGGGGAGAAAACCAAAGAATTGGCATAAAACTTTATACCAAGCTCTATGGGCTTGTCGAACAACTCCTGAGGAAGCAACTAATACTACACCATATCAACTCACGTTTGGACATGATGTAGTTTTGCCAGTAGAAATCCACTTATAGTCAATAAGAATTCAGAGGAAAGGAGAAATTCCTTATGAGCATTATTGGGAAATGATGATGAATGAATTAGTGGATCTGGATGAAGAAAGGGTGCATGCGTTGGAAACTTTGAGAAGACAAAACTAAAAAATAACCAGAGCATATAACAAAAGAGTTAAAGGTAAAATGTTCGTAACCAATGATTTAATATGGATAGTAATTTTGCCTATGGATCGAAAGAATAAATCATAGGTAAATGGTCTCCACATTGGGAAGGACCTTTTTTATTCTTACAAGCATTCTCAAAAAACGCTTATGAGATCTAAGAATTAGCAGAGGGTTGGAGGAGCCTAAAATAAACGGTAAATACTTAAAGAAGTATAGACCATGTCTTCAAGAAGTTAAAATTTTAACAAAATAATGTGAAGTGCTTTAGCATAAGCCAAATGGTACCAATAAAAGTAAAGTTGCCAAAATGGTTTTTGTTCTAAGGAGTTACAAACTTTAAATGAAGCACAACAGAAAATAAGTTCAATATTACATGACAAATCAAATTGGTAGTTTGTCCTTTAACCTATCACATTTGATCTTGGCCAAATTCAGCTTATTATCAACAACAGATTTGAGACTTTCAAGAGCGGAAATTCCATTAGTCATGGAAGTGGCTTTCTCTACGTGATCCACACTCTTTGCCACCAACTCTTTGATTCTAGATCTGTCCATCCCTTTGATAGTAGCTTGCTTGGTTTTGGATTCAACTATTTTTTCCTTTAATTCCTTAATTTAAGCCTCCCAAAGAGAAATTGATTTGGTATACGCATCATACTCTGTTTCCACTGCGTGATACAAAGCCTCCAATCGCTCAGCTTCCTACGAAGTCTTGAGAGCATCGTCAAATTCATTTGCTTGAGTTTGCTGCTTCGTTTGGATCTTTAATATAATATCCCTTTCCCTGATGTGCTCAGCACTAATCTAGTCAATCAGATGCTGAGTATCAATCAAATCCCCACCTATGTTTGAGGGACAAGCAATGATATTGATTTGGCCTATCAATTTCTTCATTCGATAGCAAGAAGTGATGTCTTTCTTCAATACATAAAACAAATCAACTTCAAAAACAGTTGCTTTCACCTGTCGAAGGAGTTTATCATAAGAAGCCCCATTGGTACCTTCACTGGAATGGGTGGAAACGTCAGATTGGCCCTTTTCAAAAGAGGATCATCTCTTTGCCATCATCATCCTTACATATCCTAAAGGATAATTTTTCTTCAAAGTTTCTTTCTCTTCTTCGGTAAGAGGCTTTTGAAGTTAAATTAAAGTTGATTTAATCAGTGGTTAAGTAGAAGTTTATATCTCAACAATAGTAGGAATTGTCTCTTGATTGTTCTTATTTTCTTGATCTTTTGTTTGCTCCACTTCACATTCTCCTTCATTGCGAAAATGATGGGTAACATCTTCTGAAAAGTGTTCCTCATTATCAAGAAAGTCTTCAGATAATTTAGCCATTTTTGGGGAAGAATCACTAGGGCTATCTTCATTTGGATCTTGTTTCCTCTTGCCAGCTCTTTGAGATTCCTTCAAAACATTGTCATCAGGACAAGAAATTTGTTGTTCGCCTTGAACATTGCCATTCTCGAGTTGAGGAGCAGCAGTAGAGGAACCTTTGTTAAGGGTTGTACCACTAGGATTGAGTTGAAGCAAAGCATTACCAATTTGAGATGGAATCTCAAAATTTTCAAAAGAATCCAGAGCAGTTGTTTGTTTATTCTTCAAATAAATTTAGTTAGTTCAAATAGTAAAGCATTCGTAGGAAAGGCTTGTGAATTTCAATCATACCTTTGGATCATCTTCATTTGAAGCATTGCTTCCAATATGTTCCAGAGTAACCTGAATAATAGGTTGAGGTTGAATTTCTTTTTGGATTAGGGGCAAGGTTGTTGTTTCAGGATCTTGTGGAATTGATTGTTTGGGATTGTCAATAGATTTCTGGTCTTCTTCTTTTTCTTCTTGGTTTTGAAAGGAGAAGGAGGAGCATCTTCATTATTGTCTTCTTCGTCTTCGACAGTCACTAGATCTTCGTCAACAACTTTCCTTTTTCCTAGAGTTTTGGGTGGAAGACCACTAGCCTGAAAAACGTCATAGTTAGGCATTGTGTGAGGGATTTCAAGGAAGTTTTGTTCTGAAAATCATACCTTAACTTTCTTCTATTTTGGTTTGTCTGGAGATTTGTCCTATGCGGAAGAAGGCTCTTTGGCAGTTATGGTAGTAGTTTGATTGGAAGTCGAACTTGCCTTCATTCTAGGTTTTTCTTTCTTGGCTATTTTTCTCTTGACATCTAATAATAGACATACATTTGAAGTTGGTTAAATGAACAATATTGAGTGAATTTGAAAGGAAAATCGAAAGTATCAAGGAGTCCTTTGGTTCCACACCTTCATGTGTATCAGATACAACAGAGACTACTGATAAGTCATAGTGAAGGTGACCTTTGACACTGTCCAGAATATGCTTAGTTGAAACCGCTCTCTAAATAGGTTTTTGAGCATCATTTTTTAGGATGTTAAAAATATTTCCACAAGTAAACCAATTTGGATAAGGCGGAAAAAACGCTAAACCAAAGTCAGAATTTGGTAGTTTTGGAAATTTTGGTGGTTTTAATCAAAAAGCTAGTTCATATCTATGTTCAGGCTTTATAGAAGATGGAATTTTTGAGCTTGGAAGTTTTTTAGTAAATTTCTCTTTCAATGTTTTTACTGCACCAAAAATAGTTCGACTAATATTAGTTGGATCATAGACAGTTTCAAAGTATCTCTGAAACGCCTGGATTTCTTTGATGTGTGTGAACTTACCTTTTTGAATATTTTCCTGCACAAACGAAAAAGCTTTTGTTAAATGTTTTCCTATCTGAGTAGTGTTGAACATGTTCTTGGTATAAAATTTAGTCCACCAAGAGTAAAAACTTTTAGTTGTGTAGAAAGTTGGTTGAAACAAAGTAAGTTTCAATTCAGCAAAATTGGCATGATAGTTCTGATACTTTGTGATGTCCTGAAATACATAATCCACTTCTACTACACAAATCTCTTTCTTTCAATTAAAGATAGGTTCAGGAACAAGTTGACATAACCCAAACTGGCAAGATACAAAATTGGGTTGGTAGGCCAATAAACAAACACGACTCTTCAATGGCATGATCCTGGAGATTAAAAGCCTTGGTAAAAGGAATGCATGCCATATGTTTTCGATTTCTCAATCAGCATTCTTCAAAGCATCTTTGATGGATGAGGTAAACCATGCAGGACCATGGGTTCGATAAGAAAAAGGAGCCATAATTGGGACAAAATCATGACAATTCGAAAACATCATCATATAATTAGTGAAACATTTTTGGAGAGTTTCTGCCTCTTCGTCTGGGGTTCATTGTAGAATTCTAATTCCTTTAATGGTCTGATTGGAAATATCAAGATCTTCTTCATCTATGGTCTTCAGGGTGATATGTGATGGCTCGAAAGTGGCATTTAGCCACAATTGAAGAAGCCAATATGGGCCAGCAAGGAGAAGGTTGGTACCAGTTTCTTGGCTTTTTAATTTAAAAGTAGCATACCCTAAGTTCTCATAAAGACCAGCTAAGAGAAATTCACTCAAACATATCTTTCAACCATAATGCAATTGGTTGGATATGGTTAAAAATCTCCTAGCAACTTGTAGTGACTTGCAGCAAAAAATGTACTTTGACAACCATAAGTCTAGGAAAGTTGTGTTCAACATCTGTGACTTCATCCCCCTCAGTCTGATACAGATTCATATAAGCAGTGAAACTAGCGTTTTTAACTTGGAAGTTGTTGTACCCCAAAATTTGCCCTCCCATATTCTCCAAGAAATTGCCAAGTCAAAGCTTCAAAATCTCCCTAAGGGTTGCACAGTCAAAGATCTCCTATACAGTCAAAATTAGGGTTTTGAGTCTGATCAAGAAAATGAAGTTTCTAAAGGTCCAATCAAGTCTCATATGACTACAAACATGGTCAAGCATCCTCATATCAAGTTTCAAGACATTCAGCTCAAAATTGCACAGTCAAAACCCTAGATTGCACTACAGTAAACTATAGGGGCAAAATGGTCATTTGACAGTCAAAAGTTCAAATTTTTGGTCAACATATCATTTTGAAGCCACAAACGTCATTTGATCAATGCTTGATCATGATTCTCAAAATTTGGCTCAGAAATCATCAAGATGCAAAAGTTTCCTTATTTGGACAGCTGAAAAAGTCAACTGAAATTGACCAAGGAATAACTTTCACATGGATTATCAGAAAAATTCCATCCAAAGCTCATTTTGAAGAGAAAGACATTTCCTACAACTCATCTTCATACTTCAAGTCCAAGAAATTCTCTCACAAAAAGTTATCAATTTCAACATTATAGGTCATTTTCAAAAGTCAACAAAAAGGGACTTTAAGTCAAAGGCCATAACTTGAGATTGGTAAATCAAAAGGACATGGTACCAAAGGCATTGGTTAGAGGACTCAAAGGCCTTTCCAAAATGTCCAAGAACATGAGAAAAGCTTAAAAATTGAGCAAGTTATGCCTTGTGGAAGTTGGGAAATTTTTGGATATTTTGAAAAGTCAACATTGATTCAAATGACCTAAAATTGCTAATGGGCCCATTTTTCTTCCACAATTCATCATTCCAAGCATGTGCACGACCACTTGGCCCAAAGGGAAGTATTTTCTCATTTTTTATTTATTTATTTGAATTTTTATTTATAATAATTCACTTAAATCAATTAAATATGTGAAAAATATTTAACTTAACCTAACAAATCTTTTTGTACTTGTTTTATTCTCAAGATTTCGTGCATAAGTCAATATGGAAAGAATTGGAGCAATTGGATATGATTTGAACCAAAAACACATGGAAAAAGATATGGAAATCATGGTGAAAAAATCAAATCTTCAAACCATGATTGCAAGAGATTTTGAGCAAGTTTCTTGACCTAATGCATTCAATACAAAAGCCTGAATACAACCCTAGTGCAAGAACACACGCAGCTGCTCAACAAAGCCATAACCAAACTTGAAATTTTTCTCAAGAAAGTCAATTCTGAAAGTCACATTGGAGGGCGATTCGAGCTGAGATTTTCATCTCATCATCTTCCTTAGGCCTTCAGCAACGTGCCTGCATAGATTTCTAAGTCCATAGCCTCCTGAATCGCTGAAAATAATACAACGAAGAAGACGAATTTGTGGCGTGCATTGGTTGGCCCATTTGAATTTCGCGCGAAGAATCACCACTAACGCTTATTTTTATTCATTATGTTTGTTGTTCATTATATATCAAAACGCGTGGAATGGCTTAGTGGTGAGCAAGGCTATTGGTAACATCCCTGACCTGGGTTCGAGCCCCAGGTCTTCATGCTTTCTCAATATTATTTTTTCATTGACATTCACGTGTAGTGCTTGTGCTGGAGACCACCGTGTACCTTCCAAATCCAGCATGCCACGCATTCAGCTTCAGCAATCCAAGGGTGCAGATTGGAGGAACACCATGAGGTTGAGTCAACGCATATCCACGTGTCTGGCCAAAGTCCAACGGACCAGGCTTATTGGGCCAGAATTTCCATGATCTAACCTCCATATTGGGGTCTGAACCCCCAGGTTTGCACATTCTTTTTATTTTCTTTACCTTTTGTGTATTATTATTTTTTATTCCTCTTAATTATTATTTGTTCAGTTAATTAATTATTCTCATAAATATAAAAAATGCATAAAAATCAGAAAAGATAAAAAATATAATGAATATTGTATTTTAATATTTCTTGTAAATAAATGCATGTAAATTAATTAGTTTAAAATAGGGTTTTAATTTTAATTCCTTTCATAACAAAAATCTAAAAAATATAGAACTAGGTTTAATTAATGTTTTATTCCCTTTCAATTTTTCTTTTTCACAATAATATTATTTATTTTATTTATTTTCATAATTAAATTTGTATACAAAAATTAGGGTTAATTTAGGTTAAATTCTAACGTCTTCTTAATAAATTAAAATAAAATAGAATTAGGGTTCGCGTCTTATCTTAATTTTAATTAAATTTTTTTATATTAAATCTTAAAATACTAAAAAACACCAAAAAATAATTCCTTTCCCTTTAATTAATTAATTCATCATTAATTCTATTTTTTGCAAAAGGGTCCAACGCCCTCGTTTCGTTGTAATCCTTATTAATTCGCACTTATTTTATTTATTGTAAATATTAATGTATCTCCCCCGAAGCCATGTAAATTACTTCTCGCACTTTTAATTTCTTTATTTTCTGTCAAATCAGGTCCTGGTTAATTTTGGCGATGTGGACCCGCGCTATTTGTAATAGCTTAGAATTTATCATTCCCGCAATACTTTTTAACTGCTAACTCAAAAGCATGAAAGAATGTATGGACAAAATAAAAACAAGCGTAGAAAACCAATAACATGGCAAGATAAATGCAAATGAAAATGACACACGAATCGCACACACCACCCCTAGGGTACGCCTCACTGTTGCCTTGCCTCTCGAAAGGTGATCGTCGAGTAGAGGATGTTTTAGTAAGTCCTCATGATCCGGGAACCTGGCATGAGGGTAGCTTCTAAGGTGTCTTCCCATTGCTCTGGTGATCACCATGTCCCGAACCTCGAATTGACCCGAACACCTCCAACGGTGGTGCTACCTACCTCTCAATGGTGGGATGGCACTACTTTAAAGGACATCTACACAGACGAATTCCTTAGGGTAGGTAGACGACTCTAGATACTTGCTCTAATTCAAAACAAAACAAATCAAAAATACTTTTCACACCAACACATTTTCAAAAAGCTTTCGAAAGCAATTTTTCAAACACTCTTGAGGACTGATACAAGAGTCGAACTGGAATTTTCAAAGAAACTTTTTAAACCCACAGTTGAAAAGCAAACAAACCATTTTTGAAAACACAATGAGCAAGTATCTAAGAGCCCATGGATAACCATGGATAGAAAGGGTGCTAACACCTTCCCTTTTTATAATCTACCTCCCGAACCGAGAGCAATCTCTTTAAGGAATTTTTCTGTGCTTTTGTCCTTTCCATTTGGAGAAAATAAAAGACGGTGGCGACTCTTGCTTCTGCGACATTTCGCGAACCAGCGTTAAACAGTCAGTTCCAGATCCACCGATCACAGAAGTTAATGGTGTTTTCTAGTTGCAAGTAAGGGTCAAAGGTTTTTCCAGTTGGAGGAAGTCCAGTTATTGCAGTTATGTCAAAAAGAGTGGGAGTCATCATCCCACAAGGAAGATGAAAAGTATTATAGGTGTTATCCCAAAAAAATAAAGATGCTAATAGCAAAGGTTGACAATAACTAAATCACAATTTTGACATTTGAATTAAGTCAAAGATACCCAGATCTTTCCAGACTTGAGATTTTTTCTTTTTGATTTTGGAAAGCCAAGACAGATAAAGCTTATCTAATGAGGGGCATGATCGAAAGGGTTTAAACTTTTCAGTAATGTAATCTAATTGAAAAACTTCTCTCTTTGACATATAAATTGAGGTCTCCTCGGAGGTTTTTTCTTTGAAAGTTTTTGTGGGTTTCCTAGAAGAATAATCATTGTTTTTCTTAGGAGGCTTGGCTCCAATAGCTATTGGTTTAGTCTCATGGTAAACGGGAAAAAACTCTACGAATTTTTCCAGATTTTCAGCAGAGATCAATGGTCCCATAAAACATAGGGTTTTATCAGTGAGAGAAGAAGGAATGGGTACCTGGGAAGCATAAATAGCTTTTTGTTCTGGAGTCAATCTGGGAGTAGAGATGAATTATTGATTTTCATTGGTTATAAGTTTAGTAGCAAGCCCAGATTGAAGAGAAACGTTCTCTAAAGTTCCTATTCCTTTGATTTTCTTAGATGATTATTGTTTCTTGGATAACAACATTGTTGAGATAAGTGTTGGATTGAAATATGAAAAATTGGTTTTGTTTTTGTATTTTTGGAAGAGTGAAAGTTACAGAAAAGGATGTGTGAAGATGAAGAAGATGAAGTGTTTATAAAAGAATTATAGTGGTTAAGAAGTTTACAGTATAACAAGTTAGTGGGACACGTGTGTTTTTGTTATAAGAAAATGAAGAGGTTAAGTTAATTTTTCTTGGGAACTGTTTTCATAAGTGGTAATGTTGAATTGCTATGTGCACGTCTGAATAGACGTTTGGAAAAAGGTGATTACTTTTATGATGTCACAACAGTAAAAGGTTATCATGAGTATATGGTTTATCGAAATTCAAGATTATTATTCAAAATGATTATTTCTCTACATAACGAAATACACATTTTTGAGGGGCAATTTGTTAGCTTGGAATTTCTATTACAAAGTTTGTTTGAACACATTAATATTGTTTTTGGTGTTTGGGCTTCGTTTGGATTGAATTGAGTAAAAGCCCAAGCGTTTGGGATGATTCGATGGACAAACAAGACGAATATAATAAATATTCGTTAAGTATATTTTAAAATCGAAATTTTTTAGATATATACGTCAAAAACTTGGTGCCAACAAAAGAGAAGAATTCAAATTTGAAATTGAATGTTTGAGTCATAGAATACACGTGGAAGTCTTGTGGGTTTGAAGGACATGCAATCTTCGAACGTGGAACTCTATCATAGAAAGACCGTTAGGGTCAAATTAGTATAAATAGGGATCTCAATGTTAAGACTCACGGGGTGTTCATTTTGTACAAATTACTCAATATACTCAACGTACCAAGTGTTAGAGAAAAGAGTTGCAAAAAATGTATGTATAGACAACATTATTGTTCTTTTCGAATCATTTTACTTTATCAATATATAGTCTTTCAACATTTCCAATATTTTATTTACTTTTTATCCAAAACTTTTACTTTTTCAATTCATTTACATTTATTCTGTATTTCCTTTAGGTTTCTTTATGTTTCTAGTCGAAACCTTTGCATTGCTCATTCGAAGCCCTTTTATTCGAACTTACTTTAAATTGCAATTCTAATCTTTATATTGTTATCAACAAAATAATGTTAAACATGAATCCCATTACAAGTTTAATCTTAGAAACTTAGACACATGTCCTAGGATCAATCTAGTCGATCCTGCAAGTTACCAAAATATTTAGTTTGGAGGACTAGTGGTTGTTTACCAAATTCATGCGTAAATAGATTGTCAATGTGTGTTAAAGTCCCAAAAAGGAAGCATTTGTTAGTTATTATACTTAGGAGTTTAGGGCATAAAAATGACAAGTTGCAAGTCATGCTTGCACGGCCAGGCCATCATTTTCACAAACACATGGTGTGCCCCTACATGATGCTCTATCTCTTTATACAAGTGATAATTGAATTTTAAATTCAAAGAGAAGTTGCAAAGTGATATGTAAGCTTCATGTGGATCTTTGAATCACTTCATTTTAGAAAATAATGAAGAAGATATGATCATAAGAAGAGGAGGTCACGAAGTTGAATTTCTTACCCAACATGCAAGCCATGCACGCGCGCGCCCTGGCTTGACAGGCTTTGATTTTCCAAAACTTCACATATTAGTTTCTCCATGATACATGCATCACTTTTAGTAACTCAAATTTTCATGATGAAGCATATCATGAGATCTTTTTAGAGGCCTCTCAAGCACCAATTTTTCACATATGAATTTTGAGTTATTTGAGCTACAAGTCGTAACATCCCAATTATTATTAGCTATTTTATTTAATTTCTTATTTGATTATTTTATTTGGTGTTTTGATTATTTATTTACCATATAGTATGATAATTATTTAATTGTAGTATTTATGTGTTATTTGGGCTAATTGTGTTAGTTAAGAGAGGAATAGCTAGTTGGGCCTAAATAGTGGTGACATAAGTAATAAGGGTGGTGTTAAAATAGTAAGCCCAATAAGAGATAAGAGATAGTAAGGGTTTTGGTGAGAGTAGAAAGATATCATTTCATTTGGAGAAGAGAAGATAAGATGGGAGAAAAGAGGTGAAAGAGGAACAGAGAAGAGGCAAACCTATAGATTGAACCTTCATGAGGTAAGGGGGAGAATCCTTATTATTATGGGTGTGTATGGTATGCAATGGGTAGTAACATGCTAGGTTGATTTGATTTTCAATTTCTAGAATCTTACATGTTATGGTTTTGGTAGAAATATATGAAATTGATAAGATTTGATGTGTTCAATGGAATATAATGAGTACTTTTATGTTAGGATGATGGGTTATTGTTAAAATTGACAAGCATGACGACTTGTGGTGATTTATGGTGTTTCTTAGAATAAGATTCGTGTGAATTCTAAGTAAAAAATACAGAAAAATCATATTTTCGAAGTTTGAGTCGACTCAAACTAAAAGAGGGTCGGTGTAAGACAACCCACCAGGCAAGAAAGTGTTGTCACGCAGTTTTGCGTCGACTCATAGTTCTTTGTGTCGACTCATACAACAAGTTTTCTGACAGATTTTGTAACGGCCATAACTTTTGAACCGTAACTCCGTTTTAGGCGCCGTTCGAATCGTTAGAAAGATAAAGAAATAAAATATAAGATATAACTAGGTTTGTTGGCATTGGATTATTGGAATAATAGTTTGAATATTATTTTTATGTGTCATGAATGGATGATGAATGGAAATAACATGTTTTGGCATTGTTTGTTATTCGTGATATGTGTGATTGATGAATGTTATATGATTGCATTGTGTTAATGATACATGTGTGTTTACGCAACGGTGGATAATTAATTTTGATGGATTATTGTGATATGTGGTATGATTAAGGTTTGGTGATAATCCTAATTTTAATATAATTGGTTAAGTTTGCACATGCATGCATGGGGAGATTGAACTCCAGTTGGTTTCTTTGATCCTTGTGTGAAACTAGAAGCGGTGAACTATATGTTCATATTAGTGGGCTTTGGTCTTGTCCGGATCGGAAGCGTGGCTCTGGTTCTAAATATTGAATCGGGAGCGAGGTGAACTTGATGTTCACGATGGTACCACATGCACGAGTCGCATTGAGTTGCATTGGAGACAAATTTGTTGTTATGTGAGGTTTTGCTTTGAATGCGTGATGTGTTTGATAATTGGTTCATTGTGACTTTGGTGATCATTGAAATATATGTGATGATTGTCTGAATTATTCTACTTGGATATAATTATCTTGGTACTTATATTGGTGAAGCCATGTCGTATAGATAATTATATGAAGTGTGATGAATGCTTGGAATGTATGCGTGTTATATTATATATTCACAATGATGTGAATTCTCACTCTTCTATTGTAATGATATTCTATGCGGCATTGTGCAGGTAACGAGGATAACGGTGATACTGCCAGGATTACCTATAAGAGCTAGATCCTTATTTATCTGTTTTATCCCTATGTAGTGAGTCATTGCTTTGGTCTATGTAACACGGGGGGTTTTGAACTCATGTTTAATTGAAAAGATATTGTTATTTCTCTTATTTGAATTGTATGTTGAGAGTTTATGTTATGTGGCCTCAGTGCCTAAGGATTTGAGATCCATGACTTGTCATGAGGATTTATGATTATAGTATGGGATATAATCATTATTATTATTATTATTATTTCAGTAAAGAATTATTCTGTTATGATGTGAATGATTTTGAAAACATGAAGTTTGAATACGTGTTATGATCAAGACCAGTATACAAGTTTTAATTTCTTGGATATTTTGTGAATTCAATATGTGACGCCCTCTTTGAGATGAACGTTATTTTACTCTGATTATGCTATTTATGCTATATGGGGTTATAGGGTCGGTCAGATTGGCCAGGTTACTAATGAGTTCATTCTCTGTTGTATTCGATACGTGTGTGAAACACTATCGGTACTTGTTTGTTTCTTCTAACCACTTGGTTGCAGGAGTGAGTTTGAGGCAAGTGGGGGAGGATTTTTCGCTTCCCTGAGTTGTTTCAGCTGTGGAGTGTTGGTTCAGTGTGTTGTTGATTGCAAGAGTGTGGATTTGAACTGATGTTTACAGCAACTGTTTGGCTAAGGAAATTATTTTCTAGAACCTGAGAAAGAAGGAAATGGAGAAAAATGTTATAAGCTTTAGAGCGATTATTGGACATTATGCTGAGGTTATTTTGAGCAAGATGAAGGACGCTATTATAGTTTGGTAATAATGGTTTATGCCACCATTACGATTGTCGGCTACCTATTGACAAATTGTGGAACTGATCACCCTTAATCGCTTGTTGATAGTAGATGAGATTGTATTGGACGAGATAGCCTTATCTTGACAGCTTGGTAGTATGTAAAGTGAATTATTATGTGCAAGACGGTACCATGTTGTTTGCTTTATTAGAAACGTTGTATATCGATGAGAACAAACTATGGGTGAGTTGCCTATTTTCCGTGATTTTCCTGAGGTGTTTCCTGAAGACGTAAGTGATTTTCCGCCAGAACGTGAGGTGGAGTTCACGATCGACTTAGTTCCTGGAACTAGTCCTGTTTCGATGGCTCCATATCAGATTTCAGCTTCTGAGTTGAAAGAGTTGAAGAGTCAACTTGAGAATTTACTTGAGAAGAAGTTTATTCGTCCGAGTGTGTCGCCGTGGGGTGCACCTGTTTTGTTAGTTAATAAGAAAGAA
Organism: Vicia faba; assembly: GCA_948472305.1. Classification (NCBI taxonomy): domain Eukaryota; kingdom Viridiplantae; phylum Streptophyta; class Magnoliopsida; order Fabales; family Fabaceae; genus Vicia; species Vicia faba. The sequence continues at coordinate 80,272,197 of OX451740.1, read as the reverse complement.
GGTTCTATGAGGTTGTGCATTGATTATAGACAGCTGAATAAGGTGACTATTAAGAATAAGTATCCACTTCCAAGGATTGATGATTTGATGGATCAGTTTGTTGGGGCAAATGTGTTCAGTAAGATTGATTTGATGTCTGGGTATCATCAGATTCGTGTGAAGGATGGGGATACTCAGAAGGCTGCTTTTAGGAAGAGGTATGGTCATTATGAGTATTATGTAATGCCTTTTGGTGTGACCAATGCACCTGGTGTATATATGTAATATCCGAACAAGATTTTTCATGAGTATTTGGATCAATTTGTTGTTGTGTTCATTGAAGACATTCTAGTGTATTCGAAGAGCAAAGAGGAGCATGTTGGGCATTTGATAATTGTGTTATCTGTGTTGAAGGAGAAGAAGTTGTATGCTAAACTTTCTAAGTGTGAGTTTGGGTTTAAGGATGTGAGTTTCCTTGGGCATATGATTTTGAGTAGGGGTATTCCTATGGATCCTGCAAAGATTGAGGCTGTATCTCAATGGGAAGCTCTGAAACTTGTTTATGAGATTAGAAGTTTTCTTGGTTTGGCTGGTTATTATCGCAAGTTTATTGAAGGTTTTTCTAAGTTGGCGTTACCTTTGACTCATTTGACTAGGAAGGGTAAGGCTTTCATTTTGACTTCGCAGTGTGAAGCTAATTTTCAAGAGCTTAAGAGAAGGTTAACAACCACTCATATTTTTATTTTTTCCTAATCCGCATAACCATTTGTAGTGTATTGTGATGCTTCTTTGATGGGTTTGGGAGGTGTGTCGATGCAGAATCGAAAGTGGTAGCTTATGCTTCAAGGCAACTTAAAGTTCATGAGAGGAATTATCCGATGCATGATTTATAATTGGTTGCAGTTGTGTTTGTGTTGAAACTGTGGAGGCACTATTTGTTTGGATCGAGGTTTGATGTGTTTAGTGATCGCAAGAGTTTGAAATATTTGTTTGATCAGAAATAGTTGAATATGAGGCAAAGAAGATGGTTGAAATTTTTGAAATATTATGATTTTCGTTTGAACTACCATATGTGTAAAGCGAATGTTGTAGCTTATGCTTTGAGTATGAAGTCTTTGCATATGTCAATGTTGATAGTCCAAGTATTGGATTTGATTGAGCAATTCCGAGACATGAGTTTGGTTTGTGAAGAGACTTCTTTTGGGTGTAAGCTTGGTATGTTGAAGCTTACTAGTTGTATTCTTGACGAGATTCGAGAAGGACAGAGTCTGATTGAGTTTAGTTGATCGAGTGGCATTGATCAATCAAGGTCGAGGTGGTGATTTTCGTATTGATGAGAATGGTATCATGAGGTGTCGTGATAGAGTTTGTGTTCCTGATGTGGGAGATTTGAAGAAAAGAATTCTTGATGAATGGAATCATATTGGTTTAAGTATTCATCATGGAGCTACTAAGATGTATCAAGATTTAAGGAAACTATTTTGGTGGTCTGGTATGAAGAAAGATACCGCAGAGTTTGTGTACTCTTGTTTGCTTTGTCAGAAGTCTAAGGTTGAACATCAGAAACCGTCTGGGTTGTTGCAATCGTTATCCATTCCTGAGTGGTAGTGGGATAGAATTTTTATGGATTTTGTTTCAGGTTTCTTGAGGAATCTGAGTAACTGTGATGTTGTTTGGGTCATTGTAGATAGATTGACGAAATATTCTCATTTTGTTCCGATTAGGATGGATTATCCAATGGAGAGATTTGATAAGTTGTATATTAAAAAGGTTGTGAGTTTGCATGGTGTTCCGTCGAGTATTATTTCCGATAGAGATCTGAGGTTTACTTCGAATTTTTGGGAAGGTCTACAAAGTGCTTTAGGTAAGAAGTTACATTTGAGTTCGGTGTATCATCCACAAACAAATGGTCATACTGAGAGGACGATTCAATCACTTGAGGATCTTTTGAGAGCTTCTGTTTTTGGATCGAGGAGGTGCCTGGGATAGTTAATTGCCTTTGATTGAGTTTACTTATAACAACAATTTCCATTCGAGTATTGGAATGGCACCGTTTGAGGCTTTGTATAGACAGAGGTGTAGGACGCCTTTGTGTTGGTATGGATCTGGTGAGAGTGTTGTGGTTGGACCTGAGATAGTTCAACAGACTACGGATAAGATCAAGATGATTCGATAAAAGATGAGGATTTCGCAGAGTCATCAAAAGAGTTATCATGATAAGAGGAGAAAAGCTCTTAAATTTGAGAATGATGATCATGTATTTCTGAGGGTTACTCTAGTAACTGGTGTTGGTAGAGCTTTAAAGTCGCATAAGTTGACGCCACATTTTATTGGTCCTTATTAGATTTCTGAGAAAGAAGGTGAAGTGGCATATCGGATTGCTTTGCCACCATCACTTGCTAACCTTCATGATATGTTTCATGTATCTCAGTTAAGGAAATACATTGAAGATCCGTCCCATGTTGTCCAATTAGATGATGTGCAAGTAAGGGATAATTTGACCGTTGAGACATCGCCTATGCGGATGGAGGATAGGGAAGTGAAGAAACTTCAAGGTAAAGAATTCTCTTTGGTGAAAGTGGTTTGGGAAGGACCGGAAGATGGTAATGTGACTTGGGAGCTTGAGAGTCAGATGAAGGATTCATATCCTGAGTTGTTCGTTTGAGGTAATTTTTTAGGATAGAAATCTTTTTAGTGGGGGAGAGATGTAACATCCCGATTATTATTAACTATTTTATTTAATTATTTATTTAATTATTTTATTTGGTGTTTTTATTATTTAATTATTATATAGTATGATAATTATTTAATTATAGTTTTATGTTTTATTTGGGCTAATTGCGTTAATTAATAGAGTAATAACTAGTTAGGCTTAAATAGTGGTGACATAAGTAATAAGGGTGGTGTTAAAATAGTAAGCCCAATAAGAGATAAGAGATAGTAAAGGTTTTTGTGAGAGTAGAAAGATATCATTTCATTTGGAGAAGAGAAGAGAAGAGAAGAGAGGAGAAAATAGGAGAAAGAGGAACAGAGAAGAGGCAAACCTAGAGATTGAATCTTCAAGAGGTAAGGGGGAGAATCCTTATTATTATGGGTGTGTATGGTATGTAATGGGTAGTAACATGCTAGGGTGATTTTATATTGAGTTTCTAGAATCTTACATGTTAGGGTTTGGGTAGAAATCTATAAAATTGATAGGATTTGATGTGTTGAATGGAATAGAATGAGTACTTTTATGTTAGGATGATGGGTTATTGATAAAATTGATAAGTATGATTAGTTGTGTTGATTTATGGTGTTTCTTAGAAGAAGATTCGTGTTAATTCTATGTAAAAAATGCAACAAAAAAAATCATATTTTCGAAGATTGAGTCGACTCAAACAGAAAGGGGGTTGGCACGAGACAACCCGCCAGGCAAGGAAGTGTTGTCACGCAGGTTTGCGTCAACTCATAGTTCTTTCCGTCGACTCATACAACAAGTTTTCTGACAGATTTTGTAACGGTCATAACTTTTGAACCGTAAATCCATTTTAGGCGCCGTTCGAACCGTTAGAAAGTTAACGAAATAAACTATAAGATAGAACTAGGTTTGTTAGAATTTGATCATTGGAAAAAGTTTGAATATTATTTGTTATGTGTAATGAATGGATGATGAATGGAAATAACATGTTTTGGCATTGTTTGCTATTCGTGATATGTGTCATTGATGAATGTTACATGATTGCATTGTATTGATGATATATTTGTTTTTATGTAACGGTGGATAATTCATTTTGATGGATTATTTTGAAATTCGGTATGATTAAGGTTTGGTGATAATCTTAATTTGCATATAATTGGTTATGTTTGCACATGCATGCATGGGGAGATTGAACTCCGGTTAGTTACTTTGATCCTTGTGTAGAAATAGAAGCAGTGAACTATATGTTTATATTGGTGGGCTTTGGTCTTGTCCGGATCGGAAGCGTGGCTCATGTTCTAAATATTGAATCGGGAGCGAGGTGAACTTGATGTTCATGATGGTACCACATGCATGAGTCACATTGAGTTGTATTGGAGTCACATTTGTTGTTATATGAGGTTTTTCTTTGAATGTGTGATGTGTGTGATAATTGGTTCAATCGTGACTTTGGTGATCATTGCAATATATGTGATGATTGTGTGAATTGTTCTACTTGGATATAATTATCTTGGTATTTTGTATTGGTGAAGCCATGGTTTATAGATAATTATATGAAGTATGATGAATGCTTGGAATGTATGCGTGTTATATACATTTTTTATATTATATATATTCATAATCGTGTGAATTCTCACCCTTCTGTTGTAATCATGTTCTATGCAACATCGCGCAGGTACCAAGGATAATGGTGATACTTCTAGGATTAGTCAGAAGAGCTAGATCCTTATTTATCTGTTTTATCCCTAGGTAGTGAGTCATTGCTCTGGTCTATCTAACACGTGGGTTTTTGAACTCATTTTTAATTGAAAAGATATTATTATTTCTCTTATTTGAATTGTATGTTGAGAGTTTATGTTGAGTGGCCTCAGTGCCTAAGGATTTGAGATCCATGAATTGTTATGAGGATTTATGATTATAGTATGGGATATAATCATTATTATTATTATTATTTGAGTAAAGAATCATTCTGCTGTGATGTGCATGATTTTGAAAACATGAAGTTTGAATATGTGTTATGATCGTGACTAGTATACATGTTTGAATTTCTTAGATATTTTGTGAATTCAACATGTGACGCCTTCTTTGAGATGCACATTATTTTACTCTGATTATGCTATTTATGCTATATGTGGTTATAGGGTGTTACACAAGCTATTTGATCAATGAGGCCATGATAAGACAGTTTTGCACAATCTTTGTTTTGGGTTGGAAATTAGTCTTTTTAGTCATGTTTGGCACGAGCACTCTTTATTTTATCTGCCAAAACTAGCTAACTGACTCACCGCATAAGCATGAGACTCATACCATTTTGGGCAAAAATATTCTCTTTCAAAAATCACGGATGTGCAGATGAGTACAGCTCACCATTATTTGCTTACTCTACCTCATTTTTACTCCTGACTTCTCACTAAATCGACACCCTGAGCCTAGAAGAAGCAACACAAAATGCAGGCATCTTGTTGTTTCACTCAAATTCGCAAGCTATTGTAACTTCCCTCCAACGGTATTCAAGACTGCAAAGACCTTCCTACCCTTACTCAAGCTTCCTCAACACGCTTTCTTTCTCTATATAAATTGTTCTTCATTCTCATTTCAGAAGAGATTAATTCTTACACACACTAAACCTCTAAAATATTTCTCTCAAGAAGCAAGAATAGGTTATGTGTTTGTCATCAAGATCTCTCCAATTTGTTGTTGTTTCCTTCTAATTGAAGTTTTAAAAAGTGATTTCCCTAGCTTCTAAGCCTACAAGCTCGACTTGAAGAAGTCAGTGGAGCTTTTTCCACTACGTATTTTTTTCAAAATTCCATATATCGGGATTCGAGCTTGCATCTACATCTATAAGTGTTTTCAATTATTGAATTCATATTCATTGTGTTGTTAGCTGTCCGAGCAATAGGTTTGAGGTATAACTTTGCTTGAATTCAAGTTTGTGTTGTGTTCTAATTTTTGCGCAAAAGTGACAAATTCGTGGAAGTTTGCTCAATTTTCTGTGAGATTCTTTGATCGTTTAGTATAATTCTTGACATCATGTTGTAGATCTCTGTGAGATCTACAACTTTGCTTCAGATCTTGAGTGTTTTCATGGAAGAACGAGTAAGCTATGAGGATTTGAAGTTCATCGCATAACCTTGTTGCTAGGGTTCACTGGAACTGTTGCATTGAAGAAGATGAAGTCTGATTTATCCGATAGAATCGCTGGGTCCCACGCGCGCCATTTTCTTACATTATTTTTGAATTTTTTCTTTATATTTTCCCTCTTTTTTTATTAACTTCTTGTTTTTATTTTAAATAGTTTCGCTCATCCAAAAATTATCAAAAAAATATGGCGGAATCTATTTTTAGTCTATTTTCAAATTATGAATTTTATTTCTTTTTTTAATAAATTTTGGAACATTGAATAAATCAATAAGTTCAATTAGGATTTTTATCATCTTTTAAATTCTAGAATTTTATTTTTAAATTTGTACTAATGTGAAGAATCCACAAAAAATAAACTAAGTTTCCATTTGAATCTACTTCATAAAAATAATCTTTGCTTGATTTTATAAAATTTTGTGACAAGTAAATAAAATCAACAAATAGTTATGTCTCTTTTTTTACTTGTGTTTTGTTACATTGTGAAAATAATTTTTGTTTGATATATTTTCCTATTGATAAAATTCCACAAAAATATGCTTGATAACCCTTAGGTATTAAACCAATTTATTGTAATCTCAAGCCTCAACTCAACTTTAGTTTTGATGAAAGACAAACAAGCACTATGGCAAGAAGGAAAAGAAGTGGAATTAGCTTAAAGCATCATTCACTCAAAGCTTCAAGGATCATGGCAAGCAAACAAGTATATCAATTCTCATTTGAACTAAATTGATTAAAAATGCTCAAAAAAGATATACACACTTGCCACAACACTTCACTTAAAGTTTAAAGCAAATTCTAAGTTTTTCACTAATGTAAATCGATTAACACATCATGTAAATCGATTTACACTTGTTTTTTTTAAAAACTGATTGCCCCTGGCAGCAATCGATTTACATGGAGTGTAAATCGATTGATTACTGAACTGAGTTAATTTTTTAACACTAGTAAATTGATTAACACATCATGTAAATCGATTTACACTTCAATTTTTTTGAAAACAAGAACGTTACAAACCCGTGAAATCGATTTACATCTAATGCTAATCGATTTACACGTTGTAATTTTTGAAAAATCTGAACTTGATTCAAGATATCCTTCACACCATTTCTCCAATGGTTGCATGGTCATACATTGCATCTTCTCAAGTTTTACAAACAGAAAAGTGGTATCCATTTGGAAAGGTATCTTGATTGCTTTAAATACTAAATCTTTCAAATTATAAAACAACTCTTCTCTCATGCAATAATTCTGAACTTTGTAAAATATTCAAACTTCATATTTCTTATTTTTTAAGAACAAAGATTTTCTGCACTTTCACACATATAAGAACAAAAATCTTTGAGCATTTTCTAACCATTGTGTTACAGTTTGAATTGCTTACAAGAGAAGAAAGAAGAAAATTCATTGAAGTCACTCTATGTGATCAACATCTTTCAAGAAATCATATTTCATAGAATTATACTAAGTGTAACTTATTTCTAGGATTGTTGGAATTAAGTATTAGAATACTTTTGTACCTTGTTGTCCATTGTTGGAAACAAGAGGTATATTTTGAGAGGATTGTTCTCAAGAGACTTATTGGAAATCCAAGAGGGTGTTCTTGGTATTTGTTAGTGTCTTTAGTTGATAAGACTAGGAAGAGTCTTGTAAAAGTTCTAACAAAATAGTGAAATCTCTTGTGTGTTTGCAAGGGGACTGGACGTACTTCCGGGGTGTGGAAGGAACCAGGATAAATCTACGTGTCTCTTTACTTTCTGCACTTTACCGTTTTCCATACCACTAAATCAAAACCAGATAGTGTAAAATAAATCAAAAATTGACCACCACCTAATTCACCCCCCCTCTTAGGCGCAATCTTAAACTTACAATTGGTATCAGAGCAGGTTATAGGTAACCTGCTCCTAGAGATCCAGAATGGCTTCTGCAAATCAACAACCCGTTTTCAGAGATGGTGGTAGTAACAACAAGCCTCCTTTATTTTGTGGCAAATACTTTGATTTTTGGAAAATACGCATGAGGGCGCATCTAGAATCACAAGGAGAAGAAATCTGGGATGCCGTAGAAAATGGTCCATTCATTCCTATAACAGTTATCAACGGTGTCGGCACGGCTAAACCCAAAACTGCATGGGATGATGACGACAAGAAAAAAGTCCTCTATGATAAAAAGGCCGTAAATCTACTTTAAGGTGCACTATGCATGGATGAGTTCTTTCGTGTATCTGCATGTAAATCAGCGAAAGAAATATGGGACACCTTGGTACAAACACATGAAGTAACCGTTGAAGTTAAGAGATCAAAGCTGAATACTTTAAGTCAAGAATACGAGTTATTCCGAATGCAGCCCGGAGAAACCATTCTAGACCTACAAAAGATATTCATCCACTTAACAAATCACTTAAGTGCTCTTGGTAAAACCTTGACAAATGATGAACTCAACTTGAAAGTCCTTAGATCATTGACTAGGGAATGGCAACCAAAGGTAACGGCAATCTCGGAAAAGAAGAGTCTCTCCGCAATGACTTCCGCTACATTATTTGGCAAACTTCAAGAATACGAAACGGAACTTGGTAGACTTGAAAAACATGAGAATCTAGAAAAGAAATCCAAAAACATTGCTTTAAAAATTGATTCAAAGGAAGTAGTAAAAGAAGACAATCCGGAAGAAGATGAAAATTTCATGCTTCTTGTTAAAAGACTTGGGAAGTTTTTTGGCAGAAATGACAAGGGCGGATCTCATGCAAATAAGAGAAAGCACTTCAAGAAAAGAGAAGCCTCCACATCAACACAAGATGTCTCATGTTATGAATGTGGAAAGCAAGGACATATCAAGCCAAACTGTCCAAATCTCCCAAAGAAAAACGGATTCAAAGGAAAGGACTCAAAACACAAGAAAACCTACATAGCATGGGAAGATAATGATATGAGTAGTACATCGGAATCAGAAAGCGAAGAATGTGCAAATTTAGCATTAATGGCATCGCATCACTCCGACGATGAAGAAGAGGTTAGTAATGAATTTAATCTTTTTGATAATGATGTTCAAGGTTCCATTGATGAACTCTTGAAAGAATGCAAAAGTTTATACAAAAAGGTGTCAAGCCAAGAAAAAGAACTTCTAATTTGTCACGAAAAAATTGACACCATGACTAAAGATTTTGATCTTCAAAAACATAATTTTATAAAAGAAAAGGAAAAGTTTGCATGCACCAAGTGTGAATCAAATGTCTTTCAAATTGTTCAATTGAAAAGAGTCATTGAACGATATGAAAAAGTACAAATAGGATTGGAAGGATTACTAAGCCAACAACGTTATCCAAATGATAAAAGAGGTCTTGGTTATGTGAATACTAAGAAACCAAGTAACAATCCCACTGTTTTTGTAAAGGCTAGTAATAGTTCCAGTCCCAAGATAGTAGAAAATAAGCAAGTTGTTCATAATCATCAAAAGAAAAAGCCTAATGTATCTAAAAGAAAACAAATTCCTAGATACAAAAGCAAATTTGTTCCAAACAGTTTTTACTGTGGTATTGTTGGACACACACCTAATGCATGCTATATTAGAAATTTCAGTATGGCTAGTGGACACTATGCATGGGTGAAAAAGGGAACTAACTATGAAGGAACCAAGGCCACTTGGGTACCTAACAAGAAATAATGTGTTTTTGTAGGTATGCTTGAAATCCACATCAAACCTTTGGTATCTTGACAGTGGATGTTCAAAGCATATGACAGGAGATGTACACCAATTTTAATATCTAGTACATAAAGCCAAAGGGTATGTCACCTATGGAGACAACACCAAAGGAAAGATTCTTGGCGTTGGAATAGTTGGCACACCTCCATCCATTCAAATTGAGGATGTTCTCTATGTTGAAGGATTAAAGCACAACCTTCTTAGCATAAGTCAACTTTGCAATAAAGGGTTCAAAATCAAATTCAACAAAGAAGAATGCCTAATTATGGATGAGGCAACCAATGAGGTAAAACTCAAAGGTATAAGATCTAACAATATTTTTATGATTACTTTAGATGATTTGTCTATGAAGCTACAATGTCTCATGGTAAACAACAATGACGCTTGGTTATGGAACAAGAGGATTGCTCACATACACATGGAGCACTTGACCAAATTAGTTAAGCATGACTTAGTTATTGGTCTACCAAAGATGAAATTCATTAAACACAAATTATGTAGTGCATGCCAAAAGGGCAAACAAACCAAATCAACTTTCAAACCAAAGAATGTGGTTTCAACAACAAGACCACTTCAATTGTTGCACATGGATCTTTTTGGTCCATCTAGAACAAAAAGCTTCGGAGGTAACATTTATGCTTTAGTTATTGTAGATAATTTTTCCTGTTTTACTTGGACTTTGTTTTTAGTGCACAAAAATGATGCATTCAAGGCATTCAAGAGATATGCAAAACAAGTTCAAAATGAGAAGTCATTAAAGATAACATCAATCCGAAGTGATCATGGTGAAGAGTTCCAAAATAGTATGTTTGAAGAATTTTGTGAAGAAAATGGGATCTTCCACAATTTTTCAGCACCAAGAACTCCACAACAAAATGGAGTAGTTGAAAGGAAAAATAGGTCTTTGATAGAGCTTGCAAGAACCATGCTAAGTGACTCAAGTTTGCCTAAATATTTTTGGGCGGATGCGGTAAGCACGGCATGTTACATAAGCAATCGCGTGATCATAAGACCTATACTAAAGAAAACTCCATATGAGATTTACAAAGGAAGAAAACCAAATATCTCTCACTTTCACATTTTCGGGTGCAAATTTTTGTCCTTAACAACGACAAAGACAATCTCGGTAAGTTCGATGAAAAATCGGATGAAGGTATTTTTCTTGGTTACTCCCTTTCTAGCAAAGCTTTTAGAATTTATAATAAAAGAACTTTAACTATAGAAGAATCAATGCATGTTTCTTTTGATGAATCTAACACCTCCAAGGAGGAAGTTGTTATTTGTGATGATGATGATTCTATAGATTTACCTCATGAGAATTCATGCGAAGGTGGCAAAATTGTCAACCCGGAACAAACACATGAACTTTCACATCAAAATGGAAATGATGATGGTCTTCTTCAAGAATGGAGAACTCATCGTGATCATCCAATTGACAACATAATTGGAGATATTAGCAAAGGGGTATCTACACGGCTAAATCTTAAGGATGCATGCTTAAATATGGCTTTTGTATCTCAAGTTGAACCTACCAAAGTGGCTCAAGAACTAGAAGATGATCAATGGATCCTTGCCATGCAAGAGGAGCTAAACCAATTCGAGCGGAACGAAGTTTGGGAACTCGTTCCTAATCCAGGAAATAAACGTATCATTGGAACCAAATGGGTATTCAAAACAAGATGGATGAAAACGGTATAATCACTCGAAACAAGGCAAGACTAGTTGCTCAAGGATACAACCAAGAGGAAGGAATTGATTTTGAAGAAACTTTTGCTCCGGTAGCACGTTTGGAAGCAATAAGACTATTACTTGCATATGCATGCTCATTGGACTTTGAACTTTTTCAAATGGATGTAAAAAGCACATTTCTCAACGGATTCATAAATGAAGAAGTCTATGTAAAGCAACCTCCCGGATTTGAACACTTCAAACATCCTAATCATGTCTTCAAATTGAAGAAAGCTCTCTATGGGCTGAAGCAAGCACCAAGGGCATGATATGATAGACTAAGCGCATTCCTATATGAAAAAGGGTTTGTAAAGGGTAAATTTGATACCACTCTCTTCATAAAAAATGTTAATCATCATACTTTACTTGTACAAATCTATGTAGATGATATTGTTTTCGGTTCAACTAACCAAAATATATGCAAGGAATTTTCATCTATGATGCAAGGAGAGTTTGAGATGTCTATGATGGGAAGATTGAATTTCTTTCTCGGTCTTCAAATTAAGCAACTCAAACACGGTATCTTCATAAACCAATCAAAATATTGCAAAGACCTTATAAAGAAGTTTGAGATGGAAAGCAGCAAAGAAAGTGCAATTCCTATGGGATCCGGCACCTATCTTGATCCAGATGAATCAGGGAACTCTATTGACATAACTAAGTATCACGGAATGATTGGCTCTCTTCTCTATTTAACAGCAAGTAGACCTAACATCATGTTCAGCGTTTGCCTATGTGCAAGATATCAAGCCAATCCTAAAGAGTCTCACCTTGCAGCAGTCAAGCGCATAATAAAATATCTGAAAGGAACAACCAACGTCGGATTATGGTATCCAAAAAGTAGTATGTGCAATATAGTTGGTTATTCTGATGCTGACTATGCAGGTTGTAAGACTGATCGCAAAAGTACAAGTGGAACATGTCACATTCTCGGAAATGCCTTGGTTTCATGGTCATGCAAAAAGCAAGCAAGCGTCGCTCTCAGCACTGCCGAAGCAGAATACATTGCGGCTGGAAGTGGATGCGCTCAAATTCTTTGGATACTACAACAGTTTCCATATCAAGGACCCTTCTAATATTTTCCTGGCCAATATTATTAAATTCCTGTTCTTTATCATTATGTTTTTTGTTTGATAATTGCTTCAAGTGTTAGTTTTGTATTATGTGTATTTGAACTTCGTATGATATTTTTAGAAATTTGCGTTTTAGTTTATGTTCATATCTGTTTCAAATTGTTATAAGTATCATCTTATGTTACATCTTTCCCTTCTTTTTGATAATGTCAAAGGGGGAGAAGGATGTGATAGCACTTTATGGTTGTTTGTTTCAGTTTTCTTTTCAGGGCAAGTTTACAAATCTTTTTCTCCATAGGGGGAGAAATCTATCTTAGGGGGAGAAAACTCCTTTTGCTCCAATTCTGAACAACTCATAAAGAAAGATGGTTTGTCATCATCAAAAAGGGGGAGAATGTAATCTCAAGCCTCAACTCAACTTTAGTTTTGATGAAAGACAAACAAGCACTATGGCAAGAAGGAAAAGAAGTGGAATTAGCTTAAAGCATCATTCACTCAAAGCTTCAAGGATCATGGCAAGCAAACAAGTATATCAATTCTCATTTGAACTAAATTGATTAGAAATGCTCAAAAATGATATACACACTTGCCACAACACTTCACTTAAAGTTTAAAGCAAATTCTAAGTTTTTCACTAATGTAAATCGATTAACACATCATGTAAATCGATTTACACATGTTTTTTAAAAAAACTGATTGCCCCTGGCAGCAATCGATTTACATGGAGTGTAAATCGATTGATTACTGAATTTAGTTAATTTTTTAACACTAGTAAATCGATTAACACATCATGTAAATCGATTTACACTTCAAAATTTTTGAAAACAAGAACGTTACAAACCCGTGCAATCGATTTACATCTAATGCTAATCAATTTACACGTTGTAATTTTTGAAAAATCTGAACTTGATTCAAGATATCCTTCACACCTTTTCTCCAATGGTTGCATGGACATACATTGCATCTTCTCAAGTTTTACAAACAGAAAAGTGGTATCCATTTGGAAAGGTATCTTGATTGCTTTAAATACTAAATCTTTCAAATTATAAAACAACTCTTCTCTCATGCAATAATTCTGAACTTTGTAAAATATTCAAACTTCATATTTCTTATTTTTTAAGAACAAAGATTTTCTGCACTTTCACACATATAAGAACAGAAATCTTTGAGCATTTTCTAACCATTGTGTTACAGTTTGAATTTATTACAAGAGAAGAAAGAAGAAACTTCATTGAAGTCACTCTATGTGATCAACATCTTTCAAGAAATCATATTTCATAGAATTATACTAAGTGTAACTTATTTCCAGGATTGTTGGAATTAAGTATTAGAATACTTTTGTACCTTGTTGTCCATTGTTGGAAACAAGAGGTATATTTTGAGAGGATTATTCTCAAGAGACTTATTGGAAATCCAAGAGGGTGTTCTTGGTATTTGTTAGTGTCTTTAGTTGATAAGACTAGGAAGAGTCTTGTAAAAGTTCTAACAAAATAGTGAAATCTCTTGTGTGTTTGCAAGGGGACTGGGCGTACTTCCGGGGTGTGGAAGGAACCAGGATAAATCTATGTGTCTCTTTACTTTCTGCACTTTACCGTTTTCCATACCACTAAATCAAAACCAGAAAGTGTAAAATAAATCAAAAATCAACCACCACCTAATTCACCCCCCCTTCTTAGGCGCAATCTTAAACTTACAATTGGTATCAGAGCAGGTTATAGGTAACCTGCTCCTAGAGATCCAGAATGGCTTCCGCAAATCAACAACCCGTTTTCAGAGATGGTGGTAGTAACAACAAGCCTCCTTTATTTTGTGGCGAATACTTTGATTTTTGGAAAATACGCATGAGGGCGCATCTAGAATCACAAGGAGAAGAAATCTGGGATGCCGTAGAAAATGGTCCATTCATTCCTATAACAGTTATCAATGGTGTCGTCACGGCTAATCCCAAAACTGCATGGGATGATGACGACAAGAAAAAAGCCCTCTATGATAAAAAGGCCGTAAATCTACTTCAAGGTGCACTATGCATGGATGAGTTCTTTCGTGTATCTGCATGTAAATCGGAGAAAGAAATATGGGACACCTTGGTACAAACACATGAAGGAACCGTTGAAGTTAAGAGATCAAGGCTGAATACTTTAAGTCAAGAATACGAGTTATTCCGAATGCAGCCCGGAGAAACCATTCTAGACCTACAAAAGAGATTCATCCACTTAACAAATCACTTAAGTGCTCTTGGTAAAACCTTGACAAATGATGAACTCAACTTGAAAGTCCTTAGATCATTGACTAGGGAATGGCAACCAAAGGTAACAACAATCTCGGAAAAGAAGAGTCTCTCCGCAATGACTTCCGCTACATTATTTGGCAAACTTCAAGAATACGAAACGGAACTTGGTAGACTTGAAAAACATGAGAATCTAGAAAAGAAATCCAAAAACATTACTTTAAAAATTGATTCAAAGGAAGTAGTAAAAGAAGACAATCCGGAAGAAGATGAAAATTTCATGCTTCTTGTTAAAAGACTTGGGAAGTTTTTTGGCAGAAATGACAAGGGCGGATCTCATGCAAATAAGAGAAAGCACTTCAAGAAAAGAGAAGCCTCCATATCAACACAAGATGTCTCATGTTATGAATTTGGAAAGCAAGGACATATCAAGCCAAAATGTCCAAATCTCCCAAAGAAAAACGGATTCAAAGGAAAGGACTCAAAACACAAGAAAGCCTACATAGCATGGGAAGATAATGATATGAGTAGTACATCGGAATCGGAAAGCAAAGAATGTGCAAATTTAGCCTTAATGGCATCGCATCACTCCGACGATGAAGAAGAGGTAGTAATGAATTTAATCTTTTTGATGATGATGTTCAAGGTGCCATTGATGAACTCTTGAAAGAATGCAAAAGTTTATACAAAAAGGTGTCAAGCCAAGAAAAAGAACTTCTAATTTGTCACGAAAAAATTGACACCATGACTAAAGATTTTGATCTTCAAAAACATAATTTTATAAAAGAAAAGGAAAAGTTTGCATGCACCAAGTGTGAATCAAATGTCTTTCAAATTGTTCAATTGAAAAGAGTCATTGAACGATATGAAAAAGTACAAATAGGATTGGAAGGATTACTAAGCCAACAACGTTATCCAAATGATAAAAGAGGTCTTGGTTATGTGAATACTAAGAAACCAAGTAACAATCCCACTGTTTTTGTAAAGGCTAGTAATAGTTCCAGTCCTAAGATAGTAGAAAATAAGCAAGTTGTTCATAATCATCAAAAGAAAAAGCCTAATGTATCTAAAAGAAAACAAATTCCTAGATACAAAAGCAAATTTGTTCCAAACAGTTTTTACTGTGGTATTGTTGGACACACACCTAATGCATGCTATATTAGAAATTTCAGTATGGCTAGTGGACACTATGCATGGGTGAAAAAGGGAACTAACTATGAAGGACCCAAGGCCACTTGGGTACCTAACAAGAAATAATGTGTTTTTGTAGGTATGCTTGAAATCCACATCAAACCTTTGGTATCTTGACAGTGGATGTTCAAAGCATATGACAGGAGATGTACACCAATTTTAATATCTAGTACATAAAGCCAAAGGGTATGTCACCTATGGAGACAACACCAAAGGAAAGATTCTTGGCGTTGGAATAGTTGGCACACTTCTATCCATTCAAATTGAGGATGTTCTCTATGTTGAAGGATTAAAGCACAACCTTCTTAGCATAAGTCAACTTTGCGATAAAGGGTTCAAAATCAAATTCAACAAAGAAGAATGCCTAATTATGGATGAGGCAACCAATGAGGTAAAACTCAAAGGTATAAGATCTAACAATATTTTTATGATTACTTTAGATGATTTGTCTATGAAGCTACAATGTCTCATGTTAAACAACAATGACGCTTTGTTATGGCAAAAGAGGATTGCTCACATACACATGGAGCACTTGAACAAATTAATTAAGCATGACTTAGTTATTGGTCTACCAAAGATGAAATTCATCAAACACAAATTATGTAGTGCATACCAAAAGGGCAAACAAACCAAATCAACTTTCAAACCAAAGAATGTGGTTTCAACAACAAGACCACTTCAATTGTTGCACATGGATCTTTTTGGTCCATCTAGAACAAAAAGCTTCGGAGGTAACATTTATGCTTTAGTTATTGTAGATAATTTTTCCTGTTTTACTTGGACCTTGTTTTTAGTGCACAAAAATGATGCATTCAAGGCATTCAAGAGATATGCAAAACAAGTTCAAAATGAGAAGTCATTAAAGATAACATCAAT
Organism: Vicia faba; assembly: GCA_948472305.1. Taxonomy (NCBI): domain Eukaryota; kingdom Viridiplantae; phylum Streptophyta; class Magnoliopsida; order Fabales; family Fabaceae; genus Vicia; species Vicia faba. The sequence goes on along the minus strand of OX451740.1, from coordinate 80,255,603 downwards.
CCGAAGTGATCATGGTGGAGAGTTCCAAAACAGTATGTTTGAAGAATTTTGTGAAGAAAATGGGATCTTCCACAATTTTTCAGCACCAAGAACTCCACAACAAAATGGAGTAGTTAAAAGGAAAAATAGGTCTTTGATAGAACTTGCAAGAACCATGCTAAGTGACTCAAGTTTGGCTAAATATTTTTGGGCGGATGCGGTAAGCACGGCATGTTACATAAGCAATCGCGTGATCATAAGACCTATACTAAAGAAAACTCCATATGAAATTTACAAAGGAAGAAAACCAAATATCTCTCACTTTCACATTTTCGGGTGCAAATGTTTTGTCCTTAACAACGACAAAGACAATCTCGGTAAGTTCGATGAAAAATCGGATGAAGGTATTTTTCTTGGTTACTCCCTTTCTAGCAAAGCTTTTAGAATTTACAATAAAAGAACTTTAACTATAGAAGAATAAATGCATGTTTCTTTTGATGAATCTAACACCTCCAAGGAGGAAGTTGTTATTTGTGATGATGATGATTCTATAGATTTACCTCATGAGAATTCATGCGAAGGTGGCAAAATTGTCAACCTGGAACAAACACACGAACTTTCACATCAAAATGGAAATGATGATGGTCTTCTTCAAGAATGGAGAACTCATCGTGATCATCCAATTGACAACATAATTGGAGATATTAGCAAAGGGGTATCTACACGGCTAAATCTTAAGGATGCATGCTTAAATATGGATTTTGTATCTCAAGTTGAACCTACCAAAGTGGCTCAAGCACTAGAAGATGATCAATGGATCCTTGCCATGCAAGAGGAGCTAAACCAATTCGAGTGGAACGAAGTTTGGGAACTTGTTCCTAATCCAGGAAATAAACGTATCATTGGAACCAAATGGGTATTCAAAAACAAGATGGATGAAAATGGTATAATCACTCGAAACAAGGCAAGACTAGTTGCTCAAGGATACAACCAAGAGGAAGGAATTGATTTTGAAGAAACTTTTGCTCCGGTAGCACGTTTGGAAGCAATAAGACTATTACTTGCATATGCATGCTCATTGGACTTTGAACTTTTTCAAATGGATGTAAAAAGCACATTTCTCAACGGATTCATAAATGAAGAAGTCTATGTAAAGCAACCTCCCGAATTTGAAGACTTCAAACATCCTAATCATGTCTTCAAATTGAAGAAAGCTCTCTATGGGCTGAAGCAAGCACCAAGGGCATGGTATGATAGACTAAGCGCATTCCTATATGAAAAGGGTTTGTAAAGGGTATATTTGATACCACTCTCTTCATAAAAAATGTTAATCATCATACTTTACTTGTACAAATCTATGTAGATGATATTGTTTTCGGTTCAACTAACCAAAATATATGCAAGGAATTTTCATCTATGATGCAAGGAGAGTTTGAGATGTCTATGATGGGAAGATTGAATTTCTTTCTCGGTCTTCAAATTAAGCAACTCAAACACGGTATCTTCATAAACCAATCAAAATATTGCAAAGACCTTATAAAGAAGTTTGAGATGGAAAGCAGCAAAGAAAGTGCAATTCCTATGGGATCCGGCACCTATCTTGATCCAGATGAATCAGGGAACTCTATTGACATAACTAAGTATCACGGAATGATTGGCTCTCTTCTCTATTTAACAGCAAGTAGACCTAACATCATGTTCAGCGTTTGCCTATGTGCAATATATCAAGCCAATCCTAAAGAGTCTCACCTTGCAGCAGTCAAGCGCATAATAAAATATCTGAAAGGAACAACCAACGTCGGATTATGGTATCCAAAAAGTAGTATGTGCAATATAGTTGGTTATTCTGATGCTGACTATGCAGGTTGTAAGACTGATCGCAAAAGTACAAGTGGAACATGTCACATTCTCGGAAATGCCTTGGTTTCATGGTCATGCAAAAAGCAAGCAAGCGTCGCTCTCAGCACTGCCGAAGCAGAATACATTGCGGGTGGAAGTGGATGCGCTCAAATTCTTTGGATACTACAACAGTTTCCATATCAAGGACCCTTCTAATATTTTCCTGGCCAATATTATTAAATTCCTGTTCTTTATCATTATGTTTTTAGTTTGATAATTGCTTCAAGTGTTAGTTTTGTATTATGTGTATTTGAACTTCGTACGATATTTTTAGAAATTTGCGTTTTAGTTTATGTTCATATCTGTTTCAAATTGTTATAAGTATCATCTTATGTTACATCTTTCCCTTCTTTTTGATAATGTCAAAGGGGGAGAAGGATGTGATAGCACTTTATGGTTGTTTGTTTCAGTTTTCTTTTCAGGGCAAGTTTACAAATCTTTTTCTCCATAGGGGGAGAAATATATCTTAGGGGGAGAAAACTCCTTTTGCTCCAATTCTGAACAACTCATAAAGAAAGATGGTTTGTCATCATCAAAAAGGGGGAGAATGTAATCTCAAGCCTCAACTCAACTTTAGTTTTGATGAAAGACAAACAAGCACTATGGCAAGAAGGAAAAGAAGTGGAATTAGCTTAAAGCATCATTCACTCAAAGCTTCAAGGATCATGGCAAGCAAACAAGTATATCAATTCTCATTTGAACTAAATTGATTAGAAATGCTCAAAAATGATATACACACTTGCGACAACACTTCACTTAAAGTTTAAAGCAAATTCTAAGTTTTTCACTAATGTAAATCAATTAACACATCATGTAAATCGATTTACACATGTTTTTTAAAAAAACTGATTGCCCCTGGCAGCAATCGATTTACATGGAGTGTAAATCGATTGATTACTGAATTTAGTTAATTTTTTAACACTAGTAAATCGATTAACACATCATGTAAATCGATTTACACTTCAAAATTTTTGAAAACAAGAACGTTACAAACCCGTGCAATCGATTTACATCTAATGCTAATCAATTTACACGTTGTAATTTTTGAAAAATCTGAACTTGATTCAAGATATCCTTCACACCTTTTCTCCAATGGTTGCATGGTCATACATTGCATCTTCTTAAGTTTTACAAACAGAAAAGTGGTATCCATTTGGAAAGGTATCTTGATTGCTTTAAATACTATATCTTTCAAATTATAAAACAACTCTTCTCTCATGCAATAATTCTGAACTTTGTAAAATATTTAAACTTCATATTTCTTATTTTTTAAGAACAAAGATTTTCTGCACTTTCACACATATAAGAATAGAAATCTTTGAGCATTTTCTAACCATTGTGTTACAGTTTGAATTTCTTACAAGAGAAGAAAGAAGAAACTTCATTGAAGTCACTCTATGTGATCAACATCTTTCAAGAAATCATATTTCATAGAATTATACTAAGTGTAACTTATTTCCAGGATTGTTGGAATTAAGTATTAGAATACTTTTGTACCTTGTTGTCCATTGTTGGAAACAAGAGGTATCTTTTGAGAGGATTGTTCTCAAGAGACTTATTGGAAATCCAAGAGGGTGTTCTTGGTATTTGTTAGTGTCTTTAGTTGATAAGACTAGGAAGAGTCTTGTAAAAGTTCTAACAAAATAGTGAAATCTCTTACGTGTTTGCAAGGGGACTGGACGTACTTCTGGGGTGTGGAAGGAACCAGGATAAATCTCCGTGTCTCTTTACTTTCTGCACTTTACCGTTTTCCATAGCACTAAAACAAAACCAGAAAGTGTAAAATAAATCAAAAATCGACCACCACCTAATTCACCCCCCTCTTAGGCGCACTCTTAAACTTACATTTACTATAATTTTTAATTGGATTTACATTTTAATTTTTCTATTTTTCTAAATTTTAGAAATTAATGATACTTTTTGGACTTTCTTTTTTCTTAAGCTATAAGAAACCTTTGAAACACTAATTATCTCTACTTGAAAAATCACAAAAAATATGTTTAAGTTTCTTGGATACTTTAAAATCACAAAAATAATATTTGTTAATTTTTCATTTTTCATTTTTCATTTTTTCACCAATATTATACTAAAACTCTCTAGTTTGACCCCTTAATTAACTATTCTTAGTAATTCCTAATCATTTTTAACCCATCAATTAAATCAAAGGAATGTTAATCATGTTTTTGACTTTTACAAGCCTTTATAAAGTTACGTTTTAATTGGCTCAATTTTACAGACTTTTCTTCATTTTTCAAAGTTAATGTTGATTAGTGAACATATTAGGGTTTTACCTTGACCATTTGCTTGTGTTTAGAAGTTTAGGATTTGATTCTATATTTACTAATTCTCTAATACCTCAAGCACCTTTCTCTCATATCCAATCTTTGGTACTTCTTATCGACCTCTCTTTGTGTGTTTAAGATTTTCATCCCTTGCTTTGTTTGATAGTATTGATATATCTTGATGCTCAGTCATCTCTTTTCTCTTCTCTATTAGACCCACTTCTTGTATGATCCCCTTAAGTTATCAATCCACTCTACTCAAAGTGTGAATTAAATAGTCCTTAGGCTTATATCCATATATGCTAAGATAGGATAGAGATTTTCCTTCAAAACTTAAACTATAGGATTAATCATTGGATAACAACATTAGGGATAGATTTAGCTTAGTCTCCTCTTAGACTTTTCTTTTCCATTTTGCATTTACATTAAAACAAAAACTTCTTTTTCTAGCAAACTTCAAAACACTTTAAAAATTACTGATGAGAATCATATCATTATTGAGCTTGGGAAATGATAAGCGGGTTTCTTCTCGATCTTATTGCTTTTACATTCTAATCTTTGGTATGGTTCAAGTCTCAAAGACATATTTCTTGAATAAGTGGAAAAATGGCTAATATCTCTCTCTTGAGATCAATTAGTTGTTATCCACATAAAAAACACTAACCAACACAAACTCTTTTACCTTTGGGATTTTCTTTCAAAACTATTTTCAAAAGAACATGTTAATTCACTTCTGTGCTGATGCGTAAGTCTCCAAAGGTCGAGTTACGGCAGAAAACATAATTCCCTACATTATTTCTCTTTGCATACATTCCCCCTTTTATATCTTTTTTAGCTTTTAAGCTTTAGACATAAAATTCACACCCTTAGATCAGAACAAACATAAGTCGATCTTGTAGAGTACTACAAACGTTTGGGGTGCTAATACCTTCCCCTTACATAACCGACTTCCTTATCCAATCTCTATGGTCGCAAGACCGTGATTTCACCCCTTCAGGTTTTCTCGATGTTTACCTTTCCCATCATGTGGGATAAAAGACATTTGATGGAGACTTCATTGAATATTCACTTTGATGATTTCTGCGGGTTGTTTCAGAAAGCTCGTTTCTTCAACAAGATGAATGGTACAAATGCTTTTGAGGCTATCTTTGCTTTGCTTGCTTATGGGTTGTTTTTGTTTCCTAATATCTACAAATTTGTGGATGTTAATCCCAATAGGATCTTTCTGATTTGGAATCCAGTCCCTACGCTGCTAGGAGATACTTATTATTCCATACATCTTCAGAATTTCTAATAAGAAGGAATGATCATTTGTTGCACACCGTTGTTGTATCACTGGTTTATTTCTCACTTACCTTGGTCTGTTGCTTTTTGGGATATTAAGAAGGAACTGCATTGGGCACCGGAGATTATGGCTTTCACTCATTTAGACATTGATTGGTGTCATCAAGCTTGTTATGATATAAAGATTATTGATAGTTGTGGTGTTTTTCCCAATGTGCCTCTTCTAGGTACAAAGGGAGGAATTAACTACAATCCTATTCTTGCACGTCGCCAACTTGGATATCCAATGAGAGATAAGCTAATCAACATTCATCTGAGTGGTTTATTTCTCAAAGAATGAAAATATCACAAGGAAGCTTAGGAATAGATTGAAAAGGCTTGGCTGGTCTCTCATTGGATATCCAAGTTAACGATGCGCAAGAACGGGATTGTAGCTAAGTCCTTACTTTGTACCAAGAAGAGGCACACTTGGGAAACTACCACAGCTATCAATAATATTCATATCATAATAAGCTTGATGATACCAATCAATGTCGGTATGTGTGAGATCCATAATCTTCGAGGCCCAACGTGGTTCCTTCTCGATATCCCAAAAAGCAATAGTCTGAGGTAAGTGAGAGACAAGCCAAACATCATTCATTTGAGTGGTTTCTTTCTCAAAGAAGGAGAATATTACAAGGTGGCTAAAGAAGCGATTGAAAAGGCTTGTTTCCATATTCATAGATAGGGTAGAAAAGACTTTGGACCAAGAGGAGTTGTTTCCTTAGAGCCTCACCTCTTTAGTTACAAGCAATGACAATTCAGTTGAAGATGCCTTATTCTCGTGAAGAACCTTTATCTGATATTTTTATAAGGACTCCTCCTCCTCTATTAGATGATGTGGAACAACATCAGCTTGCCTTGGTTAGGATGTAGCAAGAAAATGAAGCATGGACGAATAAGTATCATACTTTAGAGGTGTCCTACTATACGAAATTGAAAGAGAATGATGACTTGATTGAGATTCTTGAGAGTCACGCTATGGATATGATGGAGAAGCAAGAGGATTTATTTTCCTCTAGAGTTCAGCCCAGTCCCGGTCACCCATTTTCTGATTCTGGTGGATGGAAAGTAATCGCTGGCAAGTATACATAAGAGAATAAGCAGTTGAAGGCTCAGATTGCAAGACTCACGGGAAAGCGTGAGCGTCTAGAGAGATCTTCATCAGCTTTAACTCCTTAGAATTTCTAGATTCTATCTTTATTCTCTAGTACTAAGGATTATTGAAACTTGTACTAAAAGTTGTAATCCATTCCAAAGTTATTATTAAAATGATAATTTTTCAGTATTTCCAAATGTGTTAGTTCCTCAATATTTGCAATTGTTTATAATTCTTTGAGTTTCTTGAATAAACACAACAAATCATATGCATTTCATATCATGCATCAATTGCACATATTTTTGTATTCCTATCTTTCATGGGTGTCTTACTTGTTTCTCTGCTTCGTTTGGTGGGAAAGTTATCTCATCGTTATAATACTCAGGATAATCCTAAAAAGAAGATAGAAAACCTTGAAAAAGATAACCATGAGCTGCGCGACGAAGTTACTGCTTTAAGAGCTGGTCTGGCCAATCTGACTGCTTTGGTAGAATCATTGGTGGTTGCTAAGAATCAGCCACCTCCTCTTCCTTCGTCTCCTCATACTACTCAACCATAGCAGACGACCATTATTCTAGAGGTTTTGTAAGTTCCAATCTTTGTTACTCCAATCACTGCTACTCAATATCGTATGCCTCGCAGTTACCCGTGGGGAATGCCTGAGAATTTCATTCCAGAAGGTTACAATCTTGCTGCTCAAGTTGCTCCATTTATTCAAACTACTACTGCTTCTGCACCTCCTGTGGTGCATGGTGTCCCTGTTATTAATAATGAGATTCATCATATTGCACCTCCTATAATGAATGTTATGCATGTTATTAATGATGAAATTTATCATCATGCTCCTCCACCAAGTGAAAGTTTGGGTTTTTATGACTGAAAGGATGAATTTCAGGATCAATTCAATGAAATGCATAAAGAATGGAAGGCTCTCTGAGGGAAAAAGTTATTCGAACAAAATGTCAGTGACATCTTCTTGGTTCCTAATATGAAAGTTCCAGCAAAGCTCAAAGTACCAGAATTTAAGAAGTATAAGGGAAACTCTTGTCCTCGTGACCACCTGGTGATGTATATCAGAAGGATGTCCACTCATACTGATGACCAACGCTTGCTTATTCATTTCTTCCAGGATAGTTTAAATGGTGTTGCCTTGAAATTGTATATGGGATTGGACAGTAACAACATATGCACATTCAATGACTTAGGAGAAGCTTTTGTGAAACAATATAAGTATAACATGTTTATGGCATCAGATCGTGACCAATTGAGAGTGATGGCTCAGAAAGATAAGGAACCATTTAAAGACTACATGCAACAATGGCGCGAGGTTACTGCCCAAGTGGAACCCCCAATGGGAGAGCTAGCAATGACTAAGGTCTTTCTAAAAACCCTTGGTTCATTTTACTATCAAATAATGGTAGCGAGTGTGCCAAGTGATTTTACTAAGATGGTAAGTATGAGTGTTCATCTAGAGGAAGCCGTTCGAGAAGGACAATAATTAAAAGATGAAGGTTCTAGTGGAATAAAGAAATTATCATATGGGTTTTATATTACGAAAGAAGGAGATGTGAATGTTGTTGTACAAGAAAAAAGGGTTCGACCTCCGAGAAGACATCATCTGCATCAATGACAGGTTGCTTCAGTAGCTTCGGTTGTCAATGTGGCTCTGGATGTTGTTGCCTACCAGAGAGCACCTCAATAAGGTAATCAAGGGCAAGGTCAGAAGATATAAGCTTTTGATCCTATCCAAATGAGTTATGCAGAATTGTTTCCGGCTTTGAGTTAGAAGAATCTGGTGCATACTAGGCCTCCTCATGTTATACGTTCAACTTTGCCATGGTATAATAAAGTTGATTAGACTTGTGCTTTTTATCAAGGAGCCCCTAGGCACAGCATTGAAAATTGTTATCCATTGAAGTATGAAATGCAGAAGATGGTAAGATCTGGTCTGTTGTCTTTTAAAGACATTGGTCCCAATCTAAAAGATAATCCACTACCCAAGCATGGAGGTGGAGGTGCGGTAAATATGGTTTTTGGTTGTCCTAGGGACTTTAGGATTTTTGATATCAACCTGGTTAGAGGCGATTTAGTGAAAATGCATGTTGATCTCTATGAGTTCAACTATTATACGCATGACCATGCCGCTTGTAGTGTATATAGTACGGACGTCCATGGATGTGATAAAGTGAGAGGTAATCTTCAAGAGATGATGCATGAAGGACTTATCCACATAATCAGACCAAGGGCCGAATATGAAGAAGTTATGAATATGGTTTATGGTTGTCCCGATGAATTCTGAATTTTTGATGTAAACCATGTGGATGATGATCTGGTACAACTGCACACCACATTTTGTCACATGGATGGCCAAGAGGTACATCATTATGGTTCTTGTCAAATTTGTTGTAGGGATTCCCGTGGTTGTTCTGTTGTAAGAAGAGGTGTTCAATTGTTGTTACATATAGGTACTATCAGAGTAACAGGAGACAAGGATGATTATAATGGAGTTAATATGATTAAAGACCACTTTGTTGAGGCCATGCCTGATGATGAGTATGTTTCTGTCGATGAGTTCTTTTCTTCTGATGAAGGTATGCTTTCTGATAATGATTCAGCGATTCCTGAGTATTCTGAAGAAGCAGGTGTGAATGTCATTGTGCCACATTATAGTGTTCCTACTTTTGTAGGGATTACATATCATAGTAAACCTTTTGTATCTCCCGTGGTTATTTGTTTTCCTGGTCTTATCCCATATAAATCAGATAAAGTTATACCTTATAAGTATAATGCAACTACCCTGGAAGATGGTGTGTGTAATATGGTGGGAGAACTTACTTGTTTTGCATTTTATCACATATTTTACGGTTAGCAAGAGTCGACACCGACTTTTCCTTTATCCAATAAGGAAAGGGTGAAAAGAACAGGAAAGACCTTGATAGATTTTGAGTTCGGGGGGTAAGTTATGAAAAATGAAGGTGTTAGCACCCTTTTCATCCATAGTTATCTATGGGCTCTTAATCGCTAGCTCACTTTTGAAAATTTCATTTTTTTTGTGTAAGTATTTGAAAATATTTTGAAAATGCCAATGAAAGGTGAACTTTGTAATGGTTCTTATATCAGTCCTCAAGAATGCGTACAAATTATTTTGAAAATATTTGTTTGAAAGTGATGTATGAAAAATTCTTTGGAAAGAGTTGTGAGCAAGCATTTAAGAGTTTCTTACCCACTAAGTATGGTCTTTCTTATTCTTTTCCTTTTCCTTTACAGATAGTAATATCCATACCATTAGTCGGTAGGTAGCCCTATCTATTAGATGTTTTAATATTGTGGCAGAACCGACTGTTTAATGCTGGTTTTGTGTTTGTGTTTGCAAATGTTGCGGTAAGCAAGAGTCGCCACCAAATTTTCTTTTATCCAAATTAAGGAAAGGGTGAAAAGAACAGAAAAAGACCTTTTAGAGATTTTCTGAGTAAGGGGGTAGATTATGGAAAGGGAATGTGTTAGCACCCTTTCCATCCGTAGTTATTCTATGGGCTTTTAGTTGCTTGCTACTTCACTTTGCTTTTGTTTGATAATGTGCTTGTTGTGGGGGTTTGAAAATATTTTGAAAACTTATTTGTAATGATTCTCGTCTCTATAAGAATGTGTACAAAGTGTTGGTTTTGAAAATTGTTTAAAGAAGTGTTTGTGGAAGATGTTTTTGAAAGTGATTTTGAAAAGTGCCTTTCTAATGATTCTCGTCTCTATAAGAATGTGTACAAAGGGCTTTGACTTTTGAAAATATTTCAATTGAAAGTGTATGTGTGAAAATGTTTTTTTTATTGTGAGCAAGCGAGAAACTATGAGCATCCTACCTACTCAAAAGGTCTAATATTCTTTTCCTCCTCCTTTAGATGTTGCTATCTTATCATTGATTGATAAGAAGCCCCATCGTTGGATGTATGGGGGACATTCGAATGGACGTTGTGGTCACGAAGGAAACTTGGTAAGAAATTTTAGTAACTGTCCTAAAGTTCTAAGATCACTTTTAACCGAGGCAACATCGAGAGGGTCATCGAGGGACTTGTGATCTTTTCAAACTAGAGGACATCCACTAAAACTTCTCATGTTTCGAAAATTATGAACGTTTTCTGAAGGCAACCAAAGTGGGCGTACCTTAGAGGTGCATATGTGCATGTGTGTTATGTTTCAGTTATTTTTTGTCTTTTTTGTTAGGTTTTGCTAGTGTTTTTTTTGTTTTCAGTCTTGTTATGCAATCCTAGTTACTAGCAGTTAATATATATATATAGGAATTTAAAGTGCAGAAATGTAAAGTGCGGGAATGTAAATCCTACACAATTAGATGGCTTTGTGAGAGGTACATTATAGAAATGTGAAAAGTAAAGTCCTGGTTACTATTACAAACTGGGAAGCAGTTACAATAAGATGAAGAAAATGCGAAAATAAATAATGTGCAAACAAATTAAAATGGATGACTAAATCCTAAGGAAAAGAAATCTTTTTGTTTTGTTTTTATTTATAAAAGAAAATAAAAATTAAGTCTATTTAACTTTAATATTAAGGAAAAGGTTAAAATAATTAATTAGTTAATTAACAAAATTTAATTTGATTAATAAAACACTAGCCTAATGTTTTTTTGTGATTTTGATTTTAATGTTAAATTAAAAAAGAAGTCAATAAATAAATGAAAACAAAAGTAAAAATACAAAGGGGCGTCCTTCGAACCAGGGAGAGATGGGGGCTTTGATTCAGAGGAAGAAAATGGCCTTCGATCTAGAGGAAGGTGGCTTTCAATCCAGAGGAAGAAAGGTAGCCTTCGATCCAATGAAGGATGATTGTATTTCGACTCAGGGGTGGATGCTGCCTTTCGATTTGAATCAGCAAGATAAATATTAGCCAAATAAAGATGTAGGACCTGGGTATCGAACCCAGGTCCTTCGATCCTGCACGCATTGGTCTGTTTAGGCCGGATCTGCAACAAGTGTTAGAAACGAAACAAATGCAGACTTGTAGGTCGAACCCATGTCTTTAATCTTGAATAAAAAATAGAATGAACTACAAGTGTTGATGTGTAATGCAAATGTAAAGTTTAATCTTTTTACCAATTCTTACCAATTGGGATGGATGAATTTGTAGCTTCAGGCATGGGTACCCTTGTTTAAGGATTGTTTTAATTTGGTACTTCTGGATTGGGGATACTTTCTTAAGGGCTAGGGATGATTGGAAAAACTTCAGGAAACCTCCAAGAATGTGTTTTTAATTTCGTGTGACTCTCTCTCCGGTTGTGTCCATCCTCCTTTTGATCTGGCTAGTGTGTTCTTTATATAGAGGGGATGGAGGGGACAAAAAGGGAAAGAAATAAACAACCATTAAGTTGGTGTTTTAAGGCCATGAATACAATTTTTAAACATTGCAAAAGATGTGGAATTCTTGTCTCTTTTTGAATTTGAATGAATATGGACACCTTTCGCTTTCGAACGCCTTCAGTCCCTGCCCTTCGATTTGCCTCAAATTGCCTCCTTCTACTGACTTTGGTTTCACCTTTATAGTTCCTTCGATTGAGTCTATCCACCTCAATTCGAATTGATCAGGTCTTGATTCAAATTGTATAAGGCCTCAACATCTCAGCTTCTTCAATCAGCCCCTAAGCTCGCTTTCTTCGATTGCCCTGACCTTACTCAACTAGCCCAATTGAAAGACTTTACTCTGGCTAGTCGAAGCTAACTTTGGCAGGAATGTACCTGTACAGGGGCTTGGGCTTGGCAATATGCAAGATTTTTGCCAACAAGCATCTTGGACCAAAACTCACCATAATGCCGACTTGTCTTGAATAATCATGTGTCCTTCTAATGAACCAGTGAATACTTCTTCGAAGGGACCACATGAATATGCCTTTTAAGGAACTATCATGTGTGTCTAAGTGTGAAAAATTGTTTCAAAGGGGACCCTTGCCCAGTCGAAGCTGGCACAAAGGCAGCCAATGCCTTGTGGGCGCTAGCATGAGGCAGGTCAAAGCAAGCGTAAAGAGGCCATTGCCTCGTGACTCATAATTTACATGTAGGAGGCCACTGTTTATGGATCGTAGGGAATTTGTAGGGGATTCTCCCCTAAATGAAACTTGGACCAATGCTTGCTCGAAAGGGGAACCAACATGCAATCGAAGTTGAAGAGCCAATGCTTCGTCGAAGGGTTTTAGGAGCCCAGTCGAAGCTTGCCATTATGCCAATCGAAGGACATTTCTCTGATGTGTCAATCGAAGAACACTGCTCTGATGTGCCAATCAAAGGACACTGCTCTGATGTGCCAATCAAAGGACATTATTCAGATGCCAATCAAAAGGCATTGTTGGCATGCCAATCGAAAGACCCTTTGCTATCATTCAATATTTTAATTTTTCTTTAGGTAAGCGTTTGTAACCAACCATGTAAAAGAAACCTTGGGAAACATGAGAGGGAAAATTTTGGGGTACAACGGCTGCCCCTGTTCAATCTTCTTAAACCTGAAGATATGGATTGGCTTATCTGCCTTTTGTGATCTGAAGGTGGAAGATGATTAAACACTAGAGTGCCTAGAAATTAGCACTCGCGTGAAATAACACTGATGGGTGATGATGTCGGGAATGGGCTTACAAGTGCCATTTAGAGAAGATGACAGAGAGTCATCAGAGATGGGCTTAAAGATGCCATCCAAAATAGCTGTTGATTTCACACATAGTCCCTTTGGGGGTTCCTGTTCATGATGTCTGAGGAGGAGGAGTCCGCCGGAGAATGTTGGTTTCTATTGTTCTCCTACTTGAGGAAAACTGTGGGGAATAGAGTCTAGGAGCTTCAATTGTCCAAGGCTCTGTTGAGGAGTTATCTCTGGTCTAGAGAGGTGAAGTTTGCTGCTTTCCGGTTGAAATCCAGGCTTCACATTAATTTGATAGGGATAATGGAATTAACCGTTACCTGAAAATGTATTAGAAAGAGCATGTGTAGGGCTGTTTCAGGACAAGTCAGTTTTGGATTACCTCCGGAGGGTTTGACGATTGACACCTCAAATAGATAATGAAGGAATCTGTAACAATTTCTACCCCAACAGATAATGAAGGAATCTTGGAGGATTGCTACCTTAACAGATAATGAAGGAATCTTTAACGATTTCTCCCTCAACAGATAATGAAGGAATCTTTGACGATTGCTACCTCAACATATAATGAAGAAATATTTGAAGAATTCTACCTCAACAAATAATGAAGGAATCTTTGATGATTGCTACCTCAAATAGATAATGAAGAAATCTTTGAAGATTTCTACCTCAACATATAATGAAGGAATCTTGGACGATTGCTACATAAACAGATAATGAAGGAATCTTTCACAATTTCTACCTCAACAGATAATGAAGGAATATTTGACGATTGCTACCTCAATAGATAATGAAGGAATCCTTTGACGATTTCTACCTCAATAGATAATGAAGGAATCTTTAACGATTGCTACCTCAACAGATAATGAAGGAATCTTGGACGATTGCTACCTCAACAGATAATGAAGGAATATTTGACGATTGCTACCTCAACAGATAATGAAGGAATCTTGGACGATTGCTACCTCAAATAGATAATGAAGGAATATTTGACGATTTCTACCTTAACAGATAATGAAAGAATCTTTGACGATTGCTACCTCAGCAGATAATGAAGGAATATTGGACGATTTCAACCTCAACAGATAATGAAGGAACCTTTGACGATTTATACCTCAATAGATTACCAGAAATTAGTTTGTGTATAGACTTTACCTGAAAAGATAAGGTTTAGCTGCATGCAATGTCTTGATGCATGAAGTGCAAATGATATTCTCAAAATGAATGAGATTTGTAATATATGCATTCGTGTTGCCTATGATGTATGAATGCAATGTATGAACGTGTAAGTTATTTCATTGTTGTATTATTGAACTAGGGAAAATGAATCCCTGATTGTTGTGAAGAATGTTGGTCTTCAATTTTGAAGTTGAAACGCTGGGAGATGAACTTCCATTGTTAGAGAAATAAACTATGTTGGGGAAGGAAAACTCCGTGAAATGCTTGGGGATTTTGTTGAAATCATATTGGGGAATCTTGAGAAGCTTGGAGGCTTCACTGGGGAGTTTTTTTTGGAGAAGTAATTGGATATTTTGCTCTGTCGGGGATATGAGAACCTGACACCATTAGGTTGCATACTGCGAATATGGAAGTGACCTTGCCGTAGAATTCCCCTGCCTCGGTACCTGGTGGAGAAAATATTTGTCGGGGATTTCGTAGATGGTTCTACTATTATCCCAACTCTTGGAGACCTTGGTGAATGTTCATCAGGGTAATAAATCTTCTACTGATAGATAAAATGACGAGATGACGGGGCGTATTCATACCCTTTAATCCCTAACTTTTTCCTAGACTGTCCTTTCAAATTTTCAGTCCATCAGGATACCCTTTTTTCCTAAGCCGCCTTTTTAGGTTTTAGACTTGCAGGGTGTACAATTTTTGTATATATCCCTAATTTTTTCCCGAACTCTTTTGGTTCGTTGGGATGCCCTTATTTTTTCCTAGGCCATTCAACCTAGCGGGTCTTTTTTATGCATAGTATTTTCCAACTATGTCCATGTTCACCGGGTATTGAGAATTGTCACTATCCATAGTAGTAAGTGTTGCCACACTGCTAGAAAATATTAGTTTGATTGTACAGGCTTTGTTGCTGGAATTCATGTCCAATGCCCCAAGTAATTAAGATAGAGATTTGCCCTTGGCTATTTGGCATTTTTGAGAGATTCCTTGAATCTTGACTTGACTGCCCCAGATCAATTGAACACCGTGCTATGCCCCTTGATTATGAATGGCCTATTACTAGAATGTCTTTCCATATGAGGTAATTCTGTCCATTGAGAGGATTTTCGTTCATTGAATATTCATCGTCCAAATTTCTCTACTGTTGAATAGATAGTCATATGCAAACAATGGTATTTTAAGAATGCAAAGCTTATGCCTGTCTTGAAGTTTGAAAATTCATTTTTTTAAAACAAACAAATTTTGTAAGAATGTGATATCAACTCAGGATTTAATAGTAAAGCTTATAGGAATTAGGATACCTTTTGTAATAGTATGCTTCCGAACCAACCCATGCTTCAGCTAGGACTTTTAAGGGTTATAACGTGGCTTGGTTCACGGTTCAAGAAACAAAGGATAAGGGCTCAAATTTTATTTATACCCAACCTGTTCTTCGTGATGTTCTTCAATTCTATGCTCAGCTAATTGTGCGATTAGATCCCAATTGAGTCTGAAATCTTTGTTATGATACTTAGTGATGGTTCAGGAATTGAACGTTTGTTTGAGAAGGCAGTCATTTTTGTAACCTTCTCTTTTTTGTGGAGGATTGTAGCGACCTCTTTTTTTTGTTTTTATTATCCCTACCTTTGCCTGAACTGTTTATTTTGTGTTTACAGTCAGCGGGATGCCCCAGTTTTTTCCTTAAGTCTCCTTCATAGGTTTTGACTTAACATGCTTTTATTTTGAGAGATAATGACTGCCTGTCTTGACGATTATGTGGAACCATCACCATCTTTTGGAGAGCATCTTCTACACTATTTGTTGTGTATGAAGGTAGAGCTTGTGACTGAATGCACCTTTTAGATGAAAAACTACCCTGCCCAAGGTTATGATTAAGGGTTTTAATATGTGTGAAAAGAAAAACTCCTACTTCTTAGGCTCAAAGGGGTTGACTAGGGATTATCTTCCTTATAACTCCACTGTTTAGGATTTGAAACAACGCATGTACATCGTCACCAGGGTCTATTCAAAAGCATACTGTAGAGATTATTGTATCGTTTTCGTCATCCTCCCTCTAAAGGCTTAGAGCTTTTTAATCAGGAGTTGAATATCACAAAAAAGGAAGTAAAAACACACTTTGAATATAATGAATACAAATGAAATAATTCAAGGCAAACATATGCAATTTATTAATGTGAATAACCAAAGTTTGACATAAAGATAAATGTTTTTAAGCAACAACAAAATTACAATTGATAATTCAAATGAAACAAATGCTCTCAATTTTGACCATGATTTGGCATGGGAGCAGTGATCACACTAGGGTCTTAGGAGAGTAAAATTAGATCTCCTTGTTGTCGATCAAATCCTTAATCTTGTTCTTCAAAGTTCAACAATTGTCGGTGTCGTGCCCAGGACTATCAGATTGGTAAGCACATTGTACATTAGGATTGTCCTTAGGAGAAGAGTTATCAGGTGTTTGAAGAGGATCATTTAGTGTAATCAACTATGCTTTTAAAAATTGTATTAATGCTTGAGACAAAGGCATATTAATATGAGTGTACTGCCTCTCTTGATACTTTATCCTACGCCTATTGCCCAGTTTATATTGAATAGGTGTAGGATTAGAAGTTAACACTGCTCCCACGAACTGATGGTGGTTATTTGTATTATGGCGGCATTGACCATAGACAACATTAGTTTATTTTTTACCACCAAAAGGCTTCCTCTCAATATTAGAGGATGCAGCCATTAGAATATTCCCACTTTTGATACCGTTTTCGATCCTTTCCCCGGTCAGAACCATCTCTGTAAAACCGGATAAAGAACTCCCAATTAAAAGATTAAAGAACGGGCATGTCAGAGTGCCCATGAACATGTCTACCATTTCCCTATCATTCAGAGGAGGTTGTACCCTGCCAGCTAGATCCCTCCATTTTTGTGTATATTCCTTGAACCCTTCTCTTGAGCCCATGGACATATTCTGCAATTGCACTTGAGTTGGTGCCAGGTCAACATTGAATTGGTACTCCTTGTAGAAAGCTGCAGCCAAGTCTTCCCAGGTATGGATATCAGTTCCTTCTAGCTGATAGAACCATTCCAGTTGAGTGTCGGCCAAACTTTCTTGGAAGAAATGGACTCATAGCTTCCGATCAACAGTGTGAGGCTGGATTCTTTTGACATATGATCTCAAATGAAGTTTAGGACAATAGACCCCGTCATATTTAGAAAATGTGGGAACCTTGAATTTTAGTGGGATGATCACGCCAGAAACTACCCCTAATTCTTCAAAGTCCAAGCCAAGTATCTGCTGAATCACCATAGCATTAAAACTATCCTCCAGCTGTTTGTATTTATCATCAGCAAGAGGATATTTCTCTTCAAAATAGTCAGGTTAATCTTCATCAGACCCTGGATTGTTATCATCTTCATGATTATCCTCCTCATTTGGTGGAGTTGCAAGATCTAGAGCTCTCTTGGCTGGTCTTCTTCTTCCCCACACTCAAAACACGAACTGGTTTCTTTTCCTTTTTCTTCTGGTCTTTGAGAACAATAACCTTCAGATCTTCTTGTCCCTTAGCCAGATTCAGGAACATTTCTTGGAATTGAGAATTTTGTGCCTGAAGCTCCTTAACTGTTTGTTCAAGAGCCATTTCTTTTTGCTGAAATAAATAGCGAAAAGATAAGAAACATGTTTTTTTTACACTTGTTTGTGCAATGACATGTATGATATACGTATGCAATTTTTTCAAGGATATCGCGGGGTAAACACAAAAATATGTTAGCAACTGAATCTGACTGCAGCTTCGATTGAAGAACTTCGTATCGTTGAAGGTCCTTATACGAGAATCAAGCTCACCATGTCGAATGGGTCATCGCCCCTGGATCAAGTTGTTGTGTTTTGATCTTTTAATGGCATTAGATAGAAGAAACTAAATCCCCTTGCCCCTTGTTAGATGTCTGGTTTATCATAACCTTTATCACAGACCCTGGAGATCCTTGAAATGGTTAAGGAGATGTTATGGGATGACATTATGATGTGTACGTTATACATTAAGAAAAAAGTGTAAGGTGGCGTAAGCAAGTAAACCCTGAAAGAAATCCAGGCTATTGGATAATGACTGTAAACAAATGATGCAAGGAAATCATATGTTAGATAATAAAACCCTGCAAGTAGTTCAAGTTTAAAGCAAACAAGTCACACAAGCAGCCTTAAGTTTAGGCTTGCATGGGGTTTGCAGGTAAGTACCCTCTTGAAGTTTATTTGGCTCAACATGTCTTATCAATAGTAACCAGGTTCTAAGGGATATCAATATCACTGATTTTTCCCACAAGTTTCATTCTCATCAACAACTAACTCGCCATTAAACAAAACTCGGGAGTCAAATCTAAATGAGTGTAGTATCGAGTATCAACCTACTTAGGACTACACCAAAGACGACTATCTCACTACTTCCTAATGGCCAAGTTGTTCAATTAAAGGTTCTAAGGGCAGTTGGTGCTTCATGACACCATACAGCGGCCCCGTATTCTCCTTGACTACTCAAGGGCTACCGGTACCAACCAAAGTGTCATACCAATATAGCTATCGCTTTAACCGTGTCGGTATACCCCGCACAGTTTCCACGATCTATTTCTACTTACCTAAAAGGTGCCCCAGATCCGAGTGTAGGATCTATAGTAACCCAAACAAAGCCACCTAAGTCGTAAAGAAAACAAATCACATAAAAGAAGTTAAATAATGAACTAACTCTTAAGGTAACCCCACTTTTTACATAATCCCTAGCAGAGTCGCCAGTTCTGTGATACGGTGGCAGAATTTAATGTTTAATACTGGTTTTGCATTTGTATTTGCAAATGTTGCAGTAAGCAAGAGTCGCCACCGAATTTTCTTTTATCCAAATTAAGGAAAGGGTGAAAAGAACAGAAAAATACCTTTTCGACATTTTTTGAGTAAGAGGGGTAGATTATGGAAAGGGAATGTGTTAGCACCCTTTCCATCCGTAGTTATCTACGGGCTCTTAGTTTCTTGCTAGTTCACTTTGCTTTTGTTGGAAAATGGGCTTGTGGTGTGGGTTTGAAAATATTTTGAAAATGTCTTTGTAATGATTCTCGTCTCTATAAGAATGCGTGCAAGGTGTTGGTTTTGAAAATAGTTTAAAGAAGTGTTTGTGGAATATGTTTTTGAAAGTGATTTTGAAAAGTGCCTTTGTAATAATTCTCGTCTCTATAATAATGCGTACAAAGGGCTTTGAATTTTGAAAATGTTTCAATTGAAAGTGTATGTGTGAAAATGATTTTTTTGTTGTGAGAAAGCGAGCAACTATGATCATCCTACCTACTCAAAGGGTCTAATATTACTTTCCTCCTCCTTTAGATGTTTCTATCTTACCATTGATTGATAAGAAGCCCCGTCGTTGGATGTATGAGGGACATTCATAGGGACGTTATGGTCACGAAGGCAACTTGTCAAGAAATTTTAGTAACATTCCTAAAGTTCTAAGATCACTTTTAAACGAGGCAACGTCGAGAGGGTCATCGAGGGACTTGTGGTATTTTCAAACTATAGGGCAGCCACTAAAACTTCTGATGTTTCAAAAATTATGACCGTTTTCTGAAGGCAACCAAAGTGGGCGTACCTTAGAGGTGCATATGTGCATATGTGCATGTGTGTTATGTTTCAGTTATTTTTTTTCTTTTTTGTTAGGTTTTGCTAGCGTTTTTTTGTTTTCAGTATTGTCATGCAATCCTAATTACTCGTAGTTAATATATATATATATATATATATATATATATATATATATATATATATATATATATATATATATATATATATATATATATATATATATATATATCAGAATTTAAAGTGCAGAAATGTAAAGTGCGGGATTGTAAATCCTACGCTATTACATAGCTTTGTGAGAGGTACATTACAAAAATTCCAAAAATAAAGTCCTATTTATTATTACAAACTGGGAAGCAGTTACAATAAGATTAAAAAATGCAAAAATAAATAAATGCGCAAAAAAATTAAAATGGACATCTTTTTGTTTTGTTTTTATTTATAAAAGAAAATAAAATTAAGTCTATTTAATTTTAATATTAAGGAAAAGGTTTAAATAATTAATTAGTTAATTAACAAAATTTAATTTGATTAATAAAACACTAGCCTAATGCTCTAGGGTTCTCAAGGGTTTGATCAGATAAACTCACTTCCTAAGCACTAAGCCTCAAAATTAGGGTTTTGATTTTATCAAGAAAAATTGGACTTTTGTTGCCTCAAATGACTTTCATGGTTCATTATAGGTCTTCAATATTGCTCATACCAAGTTTCAAGCCATGCATCACAAATTTACTCAATCAAGTTCTCAGATGACTGAAAATCAACTGTATTGGTAAAGAGTCAATTGTGGTCAAATATACAATCAAACTTCATGGTTTTTGGCCAACATCAACATTTTTAAGTTATATTTATAAATTTACCAAGTGTTGATCACAATTCCTCAAGAAAATCATTCAAATCATCAAAGGGGCAAAATTGTTTAAATTAGGGTTTTGATTGAAAATGGTTGATCATTGACTTTTGACCTAGTACATGACCAAATGGCTTGAAGCATGATTTCAAGGACTCAAACACAACATATTGGCATAATATCATGGCTCAAATCATTTCTCAATATCAATGAATTGATAGTTGAAATTTGATCAACTGATGAAAAGTCAACTAATACACAAAAAGTCAAACTTTGACTTTTTGGTCAACATTGAATTACAAAGATCGAGATTCATCAAGACATTCAAAAATATCAAACTTGATCATAAAGAACCAATAAAGTTAAAAAGTAAACAAAAAAATCAAGATTTCAAAGACTTAGAAAAATTCTATGTGTTTTTAACCTTGATAATTTCAATACTTCATGACAATTTTTCACCAAAATGCAAGATGATTCGAGGAAAATTTTCAACATGAAAGTTGTAGATCTTGATGAATTCTACAACTTTGTACCTTGAGGTTGGTGTCCAAAAAATGCTTAGATTTGAAGATATAAGCTCATAAAGTCATGACTTTATTCATAAAACACTTAGTGAAAATTTTAGCAAGTTTAGGCAGATTTTTTACCTAACTTCTTGACCAATTTTCACCAAGTTTTAAGTTGATTTAGCCAAAGTGGTCAACATGAAGATTGTAGACAATGTTAAAATCTTTTCAAAATGTCAAATAACTTGAAGATATCATGTTTGAGCTAAGAGAATCTAAGAGAAGAAGTTAGGCATCCATTCTTGAATTACAAGTCATTTTCTTGATGAACGCATAATCCAATCTCGATGTTGTGCTGCATAATATTGCTTTGCAGGCCTTCTAACTTGTGTATCTATCCATAATTAATGGATTACACAAACTTTTGAGCTATGATCCAAGTGGTTTAAGCATTGTCCAAGTCAATTTGGCATTTTTGGGAGAAAGTTAACATTCCCATTCTTGAAAAGCAAGCTTTATGCACAAAGTCAATTCTTGAGCCTCTCACTTGTTCCCTCTGATCACCCTCCATCTACAAGGTCATAAGAAATGTGGTTAAAGTGTTTAACCACTCTATGATCAAAGGTACAAGGCATTGAAACTTGATTTTTTAAGAAAATCACATGTTGAGCTTAACATGTGATTTTGAATTCTGATCAACTTGAGATTCTCCAACCTTTCCCTATAAATAAACACTATTTTACAAGCTAACACATGAGTTCACATGCCTTAAAAATCCCTCAAACTCCCTAAAATCAGAAATTGCACCAAACACTCTATAACTCTACTACTTCTGACTTTGAATTCTAAATACACAAACCACTCACGCGTTTTTCATTTCAATCATTCAAACATCACCCATACACCATATAGAAGTGATCCAAACACTTGAACCACTTCTATAACACCTCCACCGCCATCCACCATTTTCAAAACTCAGCTCTGCAACTTGACTTCTCCAGCATGATTTAGGCCCTTTCAGCATAAATTAAGAGTTGCATTAGCTTCCTAGGAGTCCAGTGAAGTTATCCAGATCATCACCACACTTCCAGGGTTGCTCAAACTCCATACACGATTTCCAGTTTTGTGATAAGTTTTCTCAACTTTGAACTCTCTCTACAAGCATAATTAATGGTTACTTTGTGAGTAAAAAATGTTGACATCATAGCCCTGAAGCTAACCATGCCTTTAGTTTCCATTTATGTTGCTTGAGTTATGCGAATTTTGAGTTTGAAATTTTTGAAAAAAAATAGGTTTTATTTGGTGCCAATAGAAATTAATGTTCATCTTTGATTTATAGTTTAAGTTGTTTACATGGTTGAATTTGTATTTAAAAATGGAGAATGTTTCATGTTTATACTTTTGAAAATGGTTGAGAAATGAGCAAGATTAGAAATTTAAAAAATGCAACAATGGAGGATGACGCGAGGAAGAAGATGAAGTTGTAACTAGGATTGAGTTTATTTTAAATTTTGCGCAACATGTGTTATGACCGGATGAAATAGTCACCCTAATGGCAGAGGAAGCATGCATAAGGTATTCGTGTGTAGGGACCTGGATTCGAACCCCAGTTGTACCCTTTTACCTTTCACTAATTTTCATATTTCAGATTCTGTGCAATCCAAGCATGTGTGTGCACCATTTGATCATTGGGCCATCATGCAAGACCATGATGCACTTTCAAGAGTTGGATATACTGAATCAAAAACAAGGCTCCTGGGCCTCCTGACTTGGGCATTTTCCTTTTTTATTTTTTCTTCATCTCACCCACTTTTTGCTTTATAACACGCAGGCCCATATAACTTTTATTTATTTATTTATTTTCTCATTCCAAACAAATTCACTTTTGGGCCTAACCCTGTTTACTACTTTTTTCCACCCTTTTTACTTATAAACACTCAGCCCATTTATTTTATATTTTTATTATTTTTTATTTATCTATTTATTTTATTAAAATTAAAAAACACAAAAACATATATTTTTCTTAAATAATTCAATTTAAGTATTTTATTTTATTTTTATTAAATTAAATTCTATTATTTTCTTTTACATTGTAAAATATTTTCCAAATTAATACTAACATTCAAATTATTTTCTAAATAATTTACTTAGACTTAGGTTTTGTTTTCTTCTTAAATTCAATTGACCTAGATTTTAGGTTTTGATTAAATGATTAAATAAATTATTTTGTAAATAAAGTTGATTAGTCTAATTAGGTTAAAACATTGAACGTTTTTCTATTCAAAAAACCCTAAAAGCAATTTCTCCTTCATCTTTACATTTTGTGCATATTTATTGTTGTAAATCATATTCAATGGTTTGTAATAGTAATTAGGGATTTATTGCTTTCTTCTCCCAATTCACAAAATTGTACCCCCCCCCCCATTCCCAAAGCATTGTAATAATGTAGCACATTTAAATTCCGCAATTTATCGCTTTCCTTATTTTTGCTAGTAATTAGGGTTTGCATTACAAGACTTAAAATCAACCATAGTGAAACCCTAATTCAAGACAAAATACTTGAAAAAAATACACCTTGCACACTTTACCTCTAAGGTAACCCACACTTGTTGCCTCAGATATAAATAGTCATGTCGCTCGAACGTTAGATGTTTTAGCAAAAGACCCTCGATTAAAAGATCATAGTTCCTCGATGACCCTTCGATGTTACCTTCGATAAATCATCTTAGTCCCTTATAACAATTGCTAAAACATCTAACAAGTTGCCTTCTATGACTATACGATGACCCACGCCCATCCCTCACATACAATGATAGGGCTCCCTACCAATCAATGGTAGACAAGCACTATCTAAAGAAGGAGGAAAAGAATAAAGACTTCCTGTGTCGGTAGATTGTTCGTAATTTCTTGATCATAAATAAAACATTTACACCCCTCACACTTTCAAAACACTTTTCAAAACAAACATTTTGTATACATTCTCAATGATACGAGAATCATTACAAAATTGCCTTACATTGGTACCTTTAAAACATCTTTCAAACATTCCTTTTCAAACAAATATTTTCAAAACCAACACTTTGTATACATTTCAAAGATACGAGAATCATTGCAATGTTTTCCGTACAAAGGCGTTTTCAAAATATTTTCAAACATACACAAAACACAAAGCATTTCAAAGTGATCAACCAATTAAGAGCCCATAGATAACTATGGATGAAAAGGGTTCTAACACCTTCCCTTTTCTTAACTTACCCCCCGAACTCAAGAAAAAATCTCGAAAGGTCTTTCCTGTTCTTTTCACCCTTTCCTTTATTGGATAAAATAAAAGTCGATGGCGACTCTTGCTATCCGCAACATTTGTGATAAAACGGAAAACAACCAAGTCAGGTCTCCCACCATATCACAGAACTGGCGACTCTGCTGGGAAAACAAACTAAAAAGTGGGGTTACCTTTGGAGCTAGATCACCTTTTATTTGCTTTATTTGTTTGCCTTGTTTTTTTACATTTATGGGTTATGCTTGGGTTTATTTCTTGTATAGATCATATACCCGGATCTGTGGCATATTAGGTAAGTAGCAATAGATCGTGGGGACTATGTGGCGTAATACCCACATGGTTGATGCAATGTCTATGTTAGTGTGACACATTTGTTGGTACTAGTGTCCCTTGAGTCCAGTCAAGGAGAATCTGAGGCGGTTGTGTGGTGTCATGAAGCATTAACTTAACGTATAACCTTAGTTGAACAACTTGACCATTAGAAAGTAGTGAAATAGCTGGCTTTAATGCAAGACTAGAGTTGGTTGATACTCGATACTACACTCATTAAGATTGGACTTTTGGGATATTTTGGCTGTAGTTTGGATGCTTGAGCTAAAACAAAGCCCAATGAAGAAAGATCAGTGATATTGAGATTCCTTAGAACCCTGTTACTTTTGTTAGGATAGGTTGAACCAACTAAACTTCAAGAGGGTACTTACCTATAAACCATATGAGAGACTAAATCTACGGCCTTGTGTGCTTTTTTTATGTGCGATTATTTGTTCATAAACATCGTGACATCATGCCATAGCAATTTCACTAACCATTTCAAGGACCTGGGGATTTATCTTTGTTCTCTTTTGTAGGATATGGCTTCCACTCGCAGAAATACCATCTGAATCAACTTCACAAGGGTGCATCCTCAACTCAAAGAGTTAGCGTCAAGGGTTCCTAAAAATTCTCTGTTCATCAAAAAGTATGGTCGACTTCTCAATCTATTACCTCAAGCTTTGAAGAAGACATAATGAGGGTACTCTTTCAGTTCTTTGACCATGTACATCATTGTTTCACCTTTCCCAATTATCAATTGGTGCCCACAATGGAAAAATTCTCTCAACTACTAGGAGTATATGTTCTTGATAAAATACCCTTCACCGGTTTAGAGGAAACACCAAGACCTGAAGTTATTACCAAGGCCTTACATTTGAAGAGTTCTGACATTTTAGCTAATTGGGATACAAGAAGTGGGGTCAAAGGCTTTTTGGTTAAATTCCCGATGGAGAAGGATCTACTATTTTGGGATGCTATGGACTTACAATCTTTTGAGGAGATCTTGGCTCTTCTAATATATGGGTTGGTGCTTTTTCCTAACCCTTACCAAATCATAGATGTGAATGCTGTCAAAATTTTCCTTACTCGTAACCCCGTGCCTACTTTTCTTGGATACATTCTACATTGTCTTCACACTCGCGCCATGAGGGAGAGAGGGGATCTTATTGTTGTACCCCAATTTTTACCCTAAGATTCTTTCAGCATACCATTTTGTTTCAATCACAACAAGATCACATTAAGGAGTTACCAAGCACCTTGACTTGTTTTCTTTTGTGATCATGGATATTTTGCTTTGATTTTCTCTCTAATTAACAAAATACAATATTGGTTTGTCTTACTTGTTAATGATGTAGGTAAAGTTAATGGGTTTAGCAAGTTGCTTCATGGGCTCATGAGTTTATTTCCATGCCCTAGTCAATAGCTTGAGAAAATTCAAACCTCGCCATTGAAGTTATTTTGGAAGAATTGGTATGGAAGTGGTTTTGGTGGACATGAGTCCTCATCATCATACTCAACAATTTCTATTCACAAAGGAAGAATATTGGCACAAAAAGTTTGTTCAAACTTGGCAAAGTTCATCAAAGCATTCTCTTGATCTAGAGGCTAGGGTTTTGGACTTCAAAGGAGCATATCTTGATCATCTTTTGGTATTTTTGAGTGATTCCAAAAAGATCCTTCTCTTCAAAGAGTTACCAACAAATCACTTCAAGAGTTCCAATGAGTTTTCATGTGGAAGGAACTTGGTGAAGAAGAAAGGTTACAAGTCACCCAGATGAATCCCCAATTTTCCATATGTGACTTCAAATGGTCATAACCTGGTCAATTTTTATCACCTTGAGCCCATTCTTTTTTCATTATGATCTTAAGGATGTGTAATTCATGCCTTCTTTTATGTGCAAAGTGATAAAATGGATGGAAGTTTCCTTAAGAATGCAAAATATTATAGGTCATTTCATGATTTTTGGCCAACTTCAACAAGTCATAACTTGCTCAATTTTTGGAGATTTTGAGTGGTTCAAATTGCAAAATTTCATTCAAGAAATCTAATTCATTCCATCTTTTTTGGTCAAGAGCAAATTCTAGGTGGAAGGCCATGTTTAGATGCAAAGGATTATAGGTCATTTTTAAAGAAGAATTTGAAATATTTCTAAGTATGGAAAGTCAACTCTTTTTCTTCAACTTTGACTCCATGTAACTTTCAGCTCAAGAATCCATTTGATTCCATTCTTTTTCCATTGCAAAGCTTGCAAACTAATCTTTTTAATGCATCAAGAATTATACCCTAAGACCCCTTGAGGTGGAAATGCCATGGATTTGAATTTGGTAGTTTGAAACTGAATTTTGCACAAAGTCAGAATTTTGAAATCTTTGTTTTGGCTTCTAATCACAAGATTTCCACGCGTTTTTGTTTCTAATCATGTTTAGCAACTTTCCATAAGTGATTAGCATCATGAAACGCGCGATTTGGGTGAGTTTTGATCAAGTTTGATTCACACTTTCTTCATGATGCAAACCCACACGAATTCCCTCCAAAACGCATCATTTTCTATTCCTTTTGATCCCATTTGTTTCCCTATAAATAGAGGGTTATTCCCCATTCAATTTCCCAAGCTTAGATAGCTAGAATCACCCTGCCAAACTTGCTTCACAACCCAGAATTCAGCAACTTCAAATTCTATTCTCAAGCCTTTTTCAATCCATTTTTTCCTCAATTCACCTTCATTGATCTTCCCTGAAGCTAACCATATAATTACATTCAAGAATCGTGCCCTATATTGCTCCATAAAACTCCAGTTTCAGAGCTCTGCAACTCAACTTCAATAGGTAGATTCCTTCATCAATTCTTCAAAACTTTAATATCACTGTGATGCTCTCATTTCCCTGGTTCTAGTCGCAACACTTACTTTCATCTGGAAACTCGTTTTGACCATGAATTTTCAAATCCCTTTTCAAAACTTTCCTTCCAAATTGCTTGAGCTACAATTTATATAAATTAGGCGCGAGGGTGTGGTTGTCTTCGTCTTGAAGAGACGAAGCGAATGACATAGGTCTGAGCTTCTGATTTTACAGCTTGAGAGACCTGCAATTCGTGATGGCTGGAGGTTGAATATGACCAACGTGTCATCTTCTAACCAATGAAGGCGTGTCATTTGTATTTTTCAAATTCTGATTTTATTATTGATTCTGTACATTATTCATTAAAGACCATGATATGCACAGCGTGCCAGATCCCTTGGATTTGATTACTAACGCATTTTGACTCTCATCCAATGCTCCACATATTTTACTTTTATTTTATTTTTCTGACTTTTATATTTTAATTATTTTAAATTTAAAAAAATCATAGAAAATTCATTTTTAATCCAAAAAATCTGAAAAATTATGAAAAATATTTTTGATTATTCTCTTTCTGATTTTTATTTTTTCACAATTTAATTTTGTGTTTTGGTATTTTTTTTTAAATTTTACACTTACTTGATTTGTTTAAAATGTTTAAAAATACTTTTATACATTTTTAATTTCTGAAAAAATTATGGAATGATCCAATGATATTGTGACAAATATTTGGTGACCTTATTATATTTTTGTTTCTGACTTTACTATTTTTTTATTATTTTTGTTTATTTTAACGATTTATTTTAATTTTTAAAAATAGTTTCTGACTTTTAAAAATTCCCAAAAATTTTGTAAAATTACTTGGCCTCTTTTCTGATTTTTCTATGGTCTTATTTTTCATTTCTTGATTAATTTAAATACAATTGATATTTTCCTCATTATTTTCCATTTTTAAACATTTTTAAACCTTTTAATGTATATATTAATTATATTATTATTTTATGATTATTTTCTGGCTGTCTTGGGTTGATTTCTTGATAATGACTTTATTAACATCATTGGATCCATGGTGTTGAGTTTAGCTCCTCAAAAAATGGATGAATGATTTTAATAATAGTTTGATTAAATATTAATTCAAATGTGGTTTCTTTTTTTACCCTAATTCCTCTTCATCTTATCCCCTTCTCATTGCACTAAATGTTGTTAGAGCATGATCTCTATATCATTTCTCAAAACAAATGGTGCATAGATTGCTATTTACCGGCCTCAAAATAGGTGCGACTTCTATATAATTCCACTTACGATTGCTTAACATAAAGCTAAATTTTGTCACGATTCGAATAAATGATCATTCGTGGCCCAAACTTATGATTGCAAGCCCAAGTATGTTAATTTGATCTCTTTGATCCAATAACCTTGAGATTCATTGTGTGGAGGCTGTGATTCTACCAATCCTCTAATGGATCTACAACACCTTTGGTCAACGCGGATCACTTAAACATCGTTGATCATTAAATGGTACTTATGAGAATTCCAAATGGATGATATACTTGACAAAAAGCAAATGCAACTTGTTGTGTGGAGGCTTTGGTTTTACCAATCGTCTAATGAGTTCCAAATGCAAGTTTCAAGATGGTCATCCAACTAACCACTAATTATTGACTTGTTTATTTTATGCTTTTATTCTTTTATGCTTTATGTACTATTTATTTTTTAGCATTTTTTATTTCATGCCATTTTCATCTTTGCTCATTTGAGCATTTATTTCTCTTGTCATTTTTACTTTGCTCACTTGAGGTTTTCTTTTTTCTTTTCTTAAGATAATTAATAATCAACTTAAACCCTAAAAAACTTTTAATGGTACTTGGACTATTTGGTTACTATCCTTGGCATTATGGAGCATGAGACTTTTTCTTGGACGTAGGATTAGAAACCTTGGCCTATCTTGGAAACTTTGTGACCTTATCTGATTATTTTGTCTGGAGCTCTTTAGGTTTACCTCAAGACATTGGGTTGCTTGTTTGTTTTTGTGTGCAGGTTTTTGTGATTACATCCTTTGGTTGTAACCTGGAATTCACCCATATACAGCCGTTACTCTGCCCAATTTTTGTGAAGACTTAATACACTTGAAGAGGTCTAGTATCTTTGCTTGCTTGGTTCTAATCCAAAGAATGAGAATTCTATCTTGGCTCATAATTTCAAGTTTTGGCTTCTTGTTGGTTAGATGGTTCTTATCTTTAGCTTTTACCTTATGCTTTAGAATAGTCTCTTCTTCTCCTCCCACCTTCTTTAATTTCAAAAATCTTCTCCCTCCTTTTGAAAACTCTTCTTGTTTTGAAACTTAAACCACTTTCATAATAAACTTGGACTTAGGTCCATGCATTTTCAAAATCTTTTCATAAATAAACACAATCAATTTAATAATACGTTGACATTTTTGTGAGAAGACTAAAAGTCAATCAATCTCATTTCAAACTATTTTTCGACTTTGGCTTTTATTTTAAAACTTTTCTCAAAAGGTTAGACTCTTGTCAATCCTTGTAGTGATGAAAACAACTATACTTCTACAATATGTAGTAAAGTGAGATATTTTCCACTTGGGTGTTGAGTGAGGCATTGTTGATTTTAAAATCCAAGCCATATCCTCCACTTTGAGATGATGCAAATTCTCCGTTCTCATGATTGTGGGTAGTAAGTATGTTTTCCACACGGACAATGACGATGATGTCTTATCTCTTAAAATTAACCAACACACTTGTGTTTCAAACTTTTAAAAGAGGAACTACGTGTACCCGGATCCCCTATTGCAAGAAAGGTGGTACGTAGGCACTAAAGGTTCGCCACCACGGCGGGTGCAAAAATCATAAAAAATATATTTCTTTTCTCACCTCGACCATCCATTTTATATACAACACATTTTATATAGCCAAAATATACAGATTTTTCAAAGAGGTTCCTGCGGAGTACCATAGATGTTTAGAGTGCTAATACCTTCCCTTTGCATAACCAACCCCCTTACCTTGAATCTTTCCCCTTTCTTTTTTGGGTTATTTGCTCTTTTCCCATTCCTTTGGAAACAATAAAGCGCGGTGGCGATTTTTTATTTTTGATTTGTATAAATTCTAGTCAATCCAATGGCTTAGTCTTAAACATTTCTAACGTTACACTTATGTGTTGCATTTCATTGTTGTCTAGGTGGTTTATTTCGCACCTACCTCGATAAGTATTAAAGAACGAACAAGGCTTGAGGTGGTCTTAAAGGTTGATTTTGCTTTCTCATATGGATATATATTGGTGCTCTCGATCTCAAGACGACATTACTATCATTGACCATTGTGGGGAGTTCCCTAATTTTCCACTAGAGCATTATGGGAGGCATTACTTATAACCCTTCCACTACGCCAAAAAAGACTTACGAAAGCGCTTTTTTTGCCTTTAAAAGCGCTTAAAAGCGCTTTCTAAGGCGGCGCTGCTATAGGTTTTAGCAGCGCTTTTTGTTTAATGAAAAGCGCTTTCGTAGGTCTACCTAATACAACACTTTTTCTAAAAAGCGCTCTCTTAAGTAGGCTTTTGGCAGCGCTTTTTTATAAAGAAGCGCTTTCATAGGTCTACCTAAGCCAGTGCTTTTTTCTGGAAAAGCGTTGTCATATGTTTACCTTAGACAACGCTTTTTGTGAAAAAGCGCTTTCATAGGTTACCCAAGGCAGCGTTTTTCTTGAAAAAGCGCTTTCATAGGGTGTTTTCAAAATCGTTTTTCTACACTCTTTCCACTTCCTCACTGAAAACGCATGGAATATGCCATCTCATCACCATTTCTTTTTCTTTCATAATAATAACATCAAATCAAAAGCAACACAAATCTAAAAAATTGTCAATAATCTAAAAAACCATAATCAATGGAAAAATTGTCAATAATCTAAAAAACCATAATCAATAGAAAATCCACCATGTGAAATTACAAAAAAAAACTACGAACAAATAGTGAAATCCATGTAGTGGTTGAAATAAGTCAACTATATAAAATGAAAAAGACATACTACATACACATCAAAGTGAATATATGTCAAAACAAAAGTAATTCATAAATAAAGATCAAGACATTTTAGCTAAAAATCAAGGTATATCTTGATCCTATTACAAAAACTAATCTTCTAAAATAAATAGGACAACATTTCAGTGACCTTTAACAATATAGGTAATCAACGCAGCATCCAAAATTGTAGTAGCAGAAGATATCCAAGTCCATAAATGCTTACCTTTTTGTGCATCTGACACAAACTTCTGCAGTGATACAACTTGTTGCGGAAACGTAACTGAAATGTTGTTGTAGTAAATCAAGCACCAGAGAACAACATAAATTGGTCATTCTCAAAATAAAATAATTAACAAACATAAAGAGGACAATCATATACGTCATGTTTATGTTTGCTGCAAGTGACTCTTCAATTGTGACTTCTTTAATTTATAACACATGAGCTGAAGCTGTAATTTAAATCAAGTGTTATCTGCAATGGTGTGAAGTAAAATTAAAACATTAGAAATTACATGTGAAACATGCTGCTAGTTAAGTTCAAACCCTAACTAAAATCCCAAACAAAATTCAACTCAACTCACCAAAAAACTTGTAACAAAAACATAATCAAAACCTAATCATTCACTAAACAACTACAACAATAAATTAACAAAACCGCACACCACTTTTACAATTTCATTTTCTTCATTCAAGTCAATTACATAACTCCAACATCAAAAATCACAATCAATCAATGTAAGAAACTGAAACTCATTGGGACATTTTAGCAAACACCTTGTTTGCAAAATCATATCACAAACTGAAACTCATTGTGACATTTCAACAAACACCTTGTTTGCAAAATCATATCACAAACAGAAACTCATTGTGACATTTCAGTAAACACCTTGTTTGCAAAATCAAAAGAATGTACCAAAACATCATTGTAACAGCAAACAGAAAAGTAACAGCAAACATAAATTCGCATTTTAGGGTTTGAGAATACACCTGTTAAGATACCAAGGTGAGGTGGTGGTGGTGGTTTGCTTTGGTGACCACGTGAACCTGAGCTGAGAGAGATGCAAAGGTGCAAGGGTGGTAGATTGGTGGTTGATACGTGACACAAAGATGGATGCCAAGGCGCCCTTTTTCTCCAATATTAGGCATGAGTTATGGAAACTTGTGGAACAACTGCAAATAATAGAAGAAGAAAAGATAGAAAAAATAGAAAAGTGATACGAATTGTGTTTTGATATTTATTATAAAACTACCTACGAAAGCGCTTTTAAAAGCGCTTTCTAAAGGTCATTTATAACAACACTTTTACATCAAAAAGCGCTTTCGTAGCATATCCTATAGCAGCGCTTTTAAAAGCGCTTTCTAAGGCTGACCTTTAGCAGCGCTTTTGAAAAGCGCTTTCTTAAGGTACCCTCTGAAAGGCCAGCTTTAGCAGCGCTTCCCAAAAAGCGCTTTCTAAGGGTGACCTTTAGAAGCGCTTTTGAAAAGCGCTTTCTTAAGGCACCCTTTGAAAGCGCTTTTTTAAGCGAATTTTTTTTTAAAACCTACAACAGCGATTTTTTCCAAAAGCGCTTTCTTTTATGTGTTGCTAAAACTTATTTTTGGCGTAGTGTTCCCTGGCTCAACGACAGTTTGGTTCTGCTCGAAGAGATGGTCCTCATGATGCATTTATACATGGTATGGTATTCGACTACGCGGACGATATCCAAGGTTATCATCGAAGGTTTGTACATGCTTGGGGAATGGTAAGAAAGGTTCATAGCAATACTTTGGGGCATAAGAATTCCATCCCTCTTGAGCCTTATCTCAAATGTGTGTGGGCTCATGCTCAAAGTCTCATGATGCCATATCTAGCTATCCTACCAATAGTCGTGGAGCTTGTTGTTGAGGGAGATATTCCTTATACCATTCTACATCCTGACATGCCTACCGACCTCGAAGAATTGCATAGATTATGAATTCAACTCAAGTGGGAACGAGACACCTTTTAAGCTCGATTCTATACAAGCGAGAATAAAGTTTTGGAGCTCACAAGGAAACTTCACGAGGAGGAAAGCATGAATGCATACATTTCACCAAAGAAGAAGCATCCATGGGAGACTTGAGCTTTTTGTCTTAGGCGTTCATTTTGTTGTCTACTTGAGACCTTTTTCCTTTACTCATTACAAGCCCAAAGGGAAATTATAACTCTTGAATTTATTAATGCAATTGTTGTTTCTGTTTCCCTTTTGGCTATAAAATTTAAATCTCTTAAGGTCCTTGAAAACATTGCATCCACATAGCATGCATCATATCATAAGCAGGTTTTCCGATACATGTTTCCTAATATTTTTACTATTTATTTCAGTATAAGATGGCTCTAGAGCAAACCGTCAAAGATCTGCAGACTCAACACACACAATTCCAAGAGACTCTCCTCAACCTAGGGCAAGAACCATGGATTATTGAAAATGAAGATCCATAAATTATAAATATTTTCTGAACTAGTAAGGTCACTAGGACAAGAGGATCTTCTCTCCGGAGATCTCTCCTCCAACAACTACTACAACACATGTTCGTATTCCTGCTGCTAGACCAACTATTGACAACCAAGGTAAAGAGAAGGTTACTGATCCTTCCCTAACGGAGGCGCCATCCAAAGAAGTGACAATTGAAGACCCATCAAGACAAGAGATGAAATAAATTCTGAAGATCATCCGAAAAAGAGACTACAAAATAGTTAACCATTTAGGGCAGACACCCTCAAACATATCCATGATGTCCTTGTTGTTATTCTCCAATGCACATGCCTAAGCTTTGTTGAATTTCTGGAAGAATGCCCATGTTCCACAAGAAACCACTGCTGATTAATTTGCAAAATGTGTTGCAACCCTAACTGCTGATAATGGCTTGGGATTTTCTGATGCAAATTTGACTCTGGCCAGGAAGAATCACAACCCGGCTCTCCACATCTCTATTGAATGCAAAGGCACCACCCTGGCGCATGTGTTAGTAGATATTGGGTCCTGCCTCAATGTTCTACCTAAAGGTGCTTTGGATAGACTATAATGTAATGAGATGGTGTTGAAACCCAGCGATATTGTGGTAAGAGCCTTCGATGGTTCAAAAAGGATGGTCCATGGAGAGGTTGATCTCTCAATCAAGGTGGGGTATCAAGTCTTCAATTCAACTTTTTATGTGATGGATATCCGTCTGGCCTATATTTGCTTGCTTGGACACCCATGGATTCATGTGGAAGGTGTGGTTACTTCTACACTACATCAAATGTTGAAATACCCATTGAGAGGGAAGGTTGTCACAGTCTGTGGAGAGGAAGAATATATGGTCAGTCATTTGAATTGTTTCAAATACGTTGAAATGGATGGAGATATCATTGAAACCCCTTCCAAACAATTAAGGTAATCCCTCCAATGGTTGTTGTCATTACTCCTGCTACTCTTGAAATCTCTAAGGGCACACTAAGGATGGACTCTCTGAAGGATGCTAAGGTTGTTATAGAAGATGGAGGCTTCACTATTTGGGGACAACTTCTTGACATCCTCTACAAATTCGACAAATTTGGATTGGGTTTTACTTCAAAGGCTCAGAAAGAAGTTTGACGTGTTCGCGCTGGAAGACCACCTCTCCATATTAGCAACAATGAACTCAATGCTCTGAAAGACAGTGATGGTGATGGTGACTTTGACGATTGGATATTCCCAACTGATGACGGTGGACTTAACAACTGGAAGGCCAAAGACTTCATCTCAATCTCCTTCAGCCAGGAGTAATTGCTATTTCTTATTTTTATTGCTTTAAGAAGTTAGTCTTTATAATTTCCTTTAAAACAATTACTTTAAACCATGTGCCTTTCCCAGGGCACAATGGTCCATTTGTTAAGGGTTTGTCATTTCATATATCATATGCTTATTTAATGAAAATATTGGACGATTTTGCATTCAAATTTTGCACTCCTTGTCTTTCTTTTACATTACTGCATTTACAAAATAGCCATGTGATCTTACATGCACACACACACATTTGCAGATCCACATCCACTCTGGATCTCATGGACAACAATTCTTCTATTTCCGTTTATGACTTCGAAAATTCAATATATCGAGTCGAAGACGAAGGTGAATAAGATTGTGAGATACCTGGAGAACACACCAGACTCCTCATACAAAAGTAAAAGGCTATCCAACCGCACGAAGAACCGGCCGAAGTGATAAACTTGGGTACTGAGGCAAATAACAAAGAATTCAAGATCGGCACCAACATGGAAGAAAGTGTCAAGAGCATATTGGTACAAATGTTTCACGAATATGTTGAAGTATTTTCTTGGTCATACGAACACGTGCTGGGGCTCGATACTGATATTGTGGTTCATTGTTTTCCAATGAAATAGGGTTGTTCTCTGATCAATCAAAAGGTTCGTCGCATGCGTCCTAATATGTATGAGAAGATCAAGGCTGAGGTAATGAAACAGTTCAATGCAAGTTTCTTGGCAGTAACGTCGTATCCCCAATGGGTTGAAAATGTTGTTCTAGTGTCGAAGAAAGTTGGTAAGGTCTATATATGTGTAGCCTATAGGGATCTGAATAGGGCAAGCCCCAAAGACGAATTCCCACTACCACATATTGATGTCTTGGTTGACAACATTGCTCAACATAAGACATTCTCCTTCATGGATGGCTTCTCGGGTTATAACCAAATCAAAATGGTGCTTGAGGACATGGAGAAAACAAGCTTTGTCACACAGTGGGGCACCTTATGTTATAAGGTCATTCCTTTTGGGCAGAAGACCGTAGGTGTAACTTATCAACGTGCTATGGTGGATTTATTTCATGATATAATTTTTCATGAGATAGAAGTCTATGTTGATGACATGATAGAAAGGTCCCAAACTAAGGAAGAGCACCTTGATCATCTGCACAAGCTGTTTGAGAGGTTGAAGAAATACAAGCTGAGGTTGAATCCCAACAAATGCATCTTCGGGGTGAGGTTTGGAAAGCTCCTAGGCTTCGTCGTCAGTGGAAAAGGAATTGAGGTTAATCCCGCCAAAGTCAAAGGTATCCAAGAAATTCCAGCTCCTCGTACTAAGAAGAAAGTCATAGGTTTCCTAGGATTACTAAACTACATTTCCCGATTCATCTCTCACCTAACTGCTACTTGTGAGCCACTCTTCAAGCTACTGAAGAAAGATCAAGTGGTAAGATTGAATGAAGAATGTCAAATAGCTTTTGACTAAATCAACGAGTACTTGCAAGAACTTCCAATCCTAATGCCACAAGTCAAAGGAAGACCTCTGATCATGTACTTAACTGTTTTGTAGAATTCAATGGGTGTGTGTGTTGGGTCAGCATGACGAGTCTGGTCAAAAAGAGCATGCAATATACTACCTTAGCAAAAAGTTTACCGACTATGAAACAAGTTATTCACTGCTCGAGAAAACTTCATGCGTTTTTGCATGTGCTTCTCGCCGACTAAGACAATATATGTTGGCTTATACCACTTTATTAATCTCTTAGATGGATCCCGTCAAGTATATCTTTGAGAAGCCAGCTCTCTCCGGAAGGATAACCTGATAGAAAATGATCTTAAGTGAGTACGACATCCAGTACACTACAAAAAATAATCAAAGAAAGTGTGTTGGCAGATCATTTGGCACATCAAGCTGTAGATGACTACCAATCTATGAACTTTGAATTCCCGGACGAGAATATCATGCTAGTAACAAATAATGAAGAACCATGACTTTATGAAGGACCTGAGCAAGGATCCCGATGGATTATGGTTTTTGATGGAGCTTTCAACGCACTTGGTAACGGAATTGGTGTTGTGATCATTTCCCCCAAAGGTTGCCATACTCCTTTCACTGCCAAACTCTGCTTTGACTGTACCAACAATATGGTCGAATACGAAGCATGCATCTTGGGTCTCAAGGCTGCTATTGACCTAAGAATCAAATTCTTAAGTGTATATGGAGACTCAGCTTTAGTGATCAGTCAAGTTAAAGTGGAATGGGATACAAAACATCCAAATCTTATCCCTTACAAAGAACTTATGCTAACCTTGATCCCGTATTTTGAAGAGATCACCTTTGAACACATTTCGAGGGAAGAAAATCAGTTGGCTGATGCTCTAGCTACCATGTCTTCTATGTTAAAGGCCAGATGGGACAATGAAGCTACCCAAATTATTGTCGAAATATTTGACAGACCAACACACTACTATGAGGTTGACACTGATGGTGTAGAGGAGAAGCCTTGGTTTCTTGAGGTGAAAAGACATGTTGAAGCTCAAGAGTATCCTGAAGGGGCGTCAGTCAATGACAAGAAGTTCCTGCGGAGGTTCTAATCTAAGTTCTTCCTGAGCAATGGAATCTTATACAAGTGTAACCATGATCAATTTTGCTATGTTGTATGGACAAGAAGGAAGCAGAGAAGATCATGGAGGATATGCATGAAGGTACCTTTGGTACTCATTCTAGCGGACATACTATGGCCATGAAGATTCTGAGAGCTGGTTATTATTGGTCGACCATGGAAACCAATTATAGTCTCTTTCTCGACAATATCACCAATCTACGGAGTTCTAATTAGTACAATGCATAGAATGTTTCTCCCCTAGCTGAGTTTGGTCCTCCAAAACTGAGATGGAAACTTTGCAGACTCCTTCTATTTTTCAAATTTAATTTCCCCAAGAGAATTAGTTTCCTCAGCATAACACTTCTCCATCAATAAGTTTTATTTCCCCAACAGACTACAAATTCCCCAACTCGACTATATTCCTGAGACTACTACAAATCGCTGACAAAATTCTTCTCCCCAGTAAAGTCATCACTATCCCTAGAAAGTTGCTGCAAAGCTTGGAATTTGACCAGATATCATTTAACTTTATCCTCCCCAAATGAGTCAGACGTTTAATCGTATCTTTTATCCCCAGTAAGGGTATATAAGAAATACATTCCCCATTAGAGCAATGGACGACCAATGTTCCTAAACTTTATTCCCCAAATAGAAATCAATACATCCCATGCAGATTTTCCTCAAACAAGTAACCAGGAATCCCCAGCAGAAGCATTCTTGACAAGATTGAAGATACACCTACTCTTCATCCCCAACAATAGTCAGGTATTTATTTTCCAAGATAAATACACTTCAATAATTTTCAAATTGTTCCAGGTCAATTCCCGAAACAGGACGGGGTGACTATCTACATGACCAAAATTTCCTTTAGACATCTGTTGGTTCAGTTTAAATTGACCAAAGATTTATTCTGATACTTCTTCTAGTAGACACTTTTTTGGTCCGGTTCAAATTGACCAAATATTTATTCTAATTCTTATCCAGTTAAAGACAAATACAGACATCTGTTGATTTAGTTTAAATCGACCAAAGATTTATTCTAATACTTCTTCCAGTAGACACATTTTCTTGTTTAATTTAAATTGACCAAAGATTTATTTTTATTCTTATCCAGTTAATGACAAATACAGGCATATGTTGGTTCAGTTTAAATCGACCAACAATTTATTCTAATACTTATTCCAGTAGACACTTTTTCTGGTTCAGTTTAAATTGACCAAAGATTTATTCTGATTCTTATCCAGTTAAAGACAAATACAGACATCTGCTAGTTCAGTTTAAATCGACCAAAGATTTATTCTGATACTTCTTCCAGTAGACACTTTTTTTGGTTCAGTTTAAATCGACCAAAGATTTATTCTGATTCTTATCCAATTGAAGAAAAATACGGACATCTGCTAGTTCATTTTAAATCGACCAAAGATTTATTATGATACTTCTTCCAGTAGACACTTTTTATGGTTCAATTTAAATTAACCAAAGATTTATTCTGATTCTTATCTAGTTAAAGACAAATACATACATCTACGGGTTCAATTTAGATCGACCAAAGGTTTATTCTAATACTTCTTCCAGTAGACACTTTTTCTGGTTTAGTTTAAATCGACTAAAGATTTATTATGATTTTTTTCCAATTAAAAATGACACAAGACATCTGCTGGTTTAGTTTAAATCGACCAAAGATTTATTCTGATACTTCTTCCAGTAGACACTTTTTCTGGTTCAGTTTAAATTGACTAAAAAATTATTCTGATTCTTTTCCAGTTAAAGACACGTAGATATCTTTTGGCTTAGATTAAATCAACCAAAGATTTATTCTGATACTTCTCCCAAATAAAGACG
Source organism: Vicia faba (assembly GCA_948472305.1). Taxonomy (NCBI): domain Eukaryota; kingdom Viridiplantae; phylum Streptophyta; class Magnoliopsida; order Fabales; family Fabaceae; genus Vicia; species Vicia faba. The sequence continues at coordinate 80,215,602 of OX451740.1, read as the reverse complement.
AGCATAAAATTAGTCTAATTTCTCTCAACAGTTACTTTAGATGGCATCTATAAGCCCATCTCCCACAAAATTTATGTCACCTCTCCAAATGGAATCTCTAAGCCCATTCCCGATATAATCAACAAACAATTTTACTTCGTGCACAAGCGATTGCAAATTTCTGGGTACTTAAGTGTTCAATTATCTTCTACCCTCAAGTCTCGAATGGAAAACAAGCCAATATAACTCTTCATGTTTAAGAAGATTGAACAGGGGTAGCAGTTGTACCCCAAAATTTTCCCTCTCTTTTCTTAAGACATTTCTCACCAAAGATCTCAAATTCTCAAGGGTTCTCAAGGGTTTGATCAGATAAGCTCACCTCATAAGCACTAAGCCTCCAAATTAGGGTTTTTATTTTCTCAAGGACAATTTAACTTTTGATGTCTCAAATTACTTTCATGGTTCATTATAGGTCTTCAATATTTCTCATACCAAGTTTCAAGCCTTGCATCACAAGTTTGCTCAGTCAATTGCTCAAATGACTGAAAATCAGCTGTATTGGGTAAAACATCAATTGTGGTCAAATATTCAGTAAAACTTCAAGATTTTTGGCCAACATCAACATTTTGAAGTTATATTTATCAATTGACCAAGTGTTGATCACAATTCCTCAATAAAAGCATTCAAATCATCAAAGGGGCAAAATTGTTAAAATTAGGGTGTTGACTGAAAATGATTGATCATTGACTTTTGACCTAGTACATGACCTAATGGATTGAAGCATGATTTCAAGGACTCAAACACAATATCTTTACCTAATCTCATGGCTCAAATCATTTCTCAAGATCAATGAATTGATAGTTAAAATTTGATCAACTGATGAAAAGTCAACTAATACATAAAAGTCAAACTTTGACTTTTTGGTCAACATTGAATTTCAAAGATCAATATTCATCAAGACATTTAAAAATATCAAACTTAATCATCAAGAATCAAGAAATTCAAAAAGTCAACAAAAAATTCAAGATTTCAAAGACTTAGGAAAACTCTAAGTGTTTTTAAACTTGACAATTTCAATACTTCATGACAATTTTTCACCAAAATGCAAGATGATTCAAGGAAACCTTTCAACATGAAAGTTGTAGATCTTGATGAATTCTAAAACTTTGTCCCTTGGGGTTGATGTCTAAAAAATGCTTAGATTTTTTGATATTAGATCATAAAGTCATGACATTTTTCATAAAACATTTAGTGAAAAATTTAGCAAGCTTAGGCAAATTTTTTACCTAACTTCTTGACCAATTTTCACCAAGTTCCAAGTTCATTTAGCCAAAGTGGTCAACATGAAGGTTGTATACAATTTTTCAAGCTTTCCAAAATTTCCAAGAACTTGAAGAGATCATGCTTGAGCTAAGATAATCAAAGAGAAGAAGTTGGGCATCCATTCTTGAATTACAAGTCATTTTCTTGATGAACACATAATCCAATCTCAAAGTTATGTTGTATAATAATTGTTTGTAGGCCTTCTAACTAGTGTATTTATCCATAATTAATGGATTACACAAACTTTTGAGCTATGATCCAAGTGGTTTAAGCATTATCAAAGTCAATTTGCCATTTTGGGGAGAAATTAACATTACCATTCTTGAAAAGCAAGCTTTATGCACAAAGTCAATTCTTGAGCCTCTCACTTTTTCCCTTTAATCACACTTCAACTACAAGGTAAGAAGCAATGTGATTAAAGTGTTTAACCACTCTATGATCAAAGGTACAAGGCATTGAAACTTGATTTTTCAAGAAAATCACATGTTAAGCTTAACATGTGATTTTGAATTCTGATCAACTTGAGCTTTTCCATCCTTTCCCTATGAATAGATACAATATTTTGAAAGCTAACACATGAATTCACAAGCCTTGAAACTCCCCATAAATCCCTGAAATTTGAAATTGCACCAAACACTCCATAACTTTCCAATTCTGACATTGAATTCCAAATACATAAACCACTTCTGTGTTTTCCATTTCCATCATTCAAACATCATCCATACACCATATAGAAGTGATCCAAACACTTGAAACACTTCTATAAAACCTCGACCACCATCCATCATTTTCAAAACTCAGCTCTGTAACTTGACTTCTCAAGCACGATTCAGGCACTTTTAGCATAAAGTAAGAGTTGCATTAGCTTCCTAAGAGTCCATTGAAGCTATCCAGATCATCACCACACTTCCAGGGTTGCTCAAACTCCATACACGATTTCCAGTTTTGTGGTGTGTTTTCTGAACTTTGAACTCTCTCTACAAGCATCATTAATGGTTACTTCGCGAATAAAAAATATAGACATCATATCCATGAAGCTAACCATGCATTTAGTTTTCATTTATGTTGCCTTAGTGATGCGAATTTTGAGTTTGAACTTTCTGAAAAATTAGGTTTTATTTGGTGCCAACAGAAATTAATGTCCATCTTTGATTTATAGTTTAAGTTGTTTACATGGTTTAATTCGTATTGAAAAATGGAGAAATTTTCATGTTCATACTTTTGCAAATGGTTGAGAAATGAGCAAGATCAAAAATTTAAAAAATGCAATAATGGAGGATGGTGCGAGGAAGAAGATGAAGTTGTAACTAGGACTGAGTTTATTTTAAATTTAGCGCAACATGTATTATGATCGAATGAAACAGCCACTCCAGTGGCAGAAGAAGCATGCGTAAGGTATTGGTGTGTAGGGACTTGTGTTCGAGCCCCAGGGGTACCCTTTTTCTTTTCACTAATTTTGTTATTTCAGATTATGTGTAATCCAAGCATGTGTGTGCACCATGCACCTCTCATCCACACCATCTGATCATTGGGCCATCAAATCCAACGCTCCATAATGCAAGACCATGATGCACTTTCAAGAGTTGGCTATACTGAATCAGAAACAAGGCGCCTGGGCCTCCTGACTTGGGCCTTTTCCTTTTTGATTTTTTCTTCATCTCACCCCCTTTTTTCTTTATAACACGCAGGCCCCTATAACTTTTTTTATTAATTTATATTCTGAATCCAAACAAATTCACTTTTGGGCCTAACTCTGTTTACAACTTTTTACCACCCTTTTTACTTATAAACACTCAGCCCATTTATTTTATATTTTCATTATTTTTTATTTATCTATTTATTTTATTAAAACTAAAAAACACAAAAACATATATTTTTCTTAAATAATTAAATTTAAGTATTTTAATTTATTTTTATTAAATTAAATTCTATTATTTTCTTTTACATTGTAAAATACTTTCAAAATTAATTTACTTAGACTTAGATTTTGTTTTCTTCTTAAATTCAATTAACCTAGATTTTAGGTTTTGATTAAATAATTAATTAAATTATTTTGTAAATAAAATTGATTAGTCTAATTAGGTTAAAACATTAAACTTTTTTCAATTCAAAAAACTCTAAAAGCAATTTCTCCTTCATCTTTACATTTTGTGCATAATTATTGTTGTAATTCATATTCAATGGTTTGTAATGGTAATTAGGGGTTTATTGTTTTCTGCCCCCTATTCATAAAATTGTACCCCCCATTCCCAAAGCATTATAATAGTGTAGGACATTTAAATTCCACAATTTATGACTTTCCTTATTATTGCTAATAATTAGGGTTTGCATGAAAATACTTAAAATCAACCATAGTCAAACCCTAATTCAAGACAAAATACTATAATAAAACACCTTGCACACTTGCACCTTTTGGGTAACCCACACTTGTTGCCTCGAATATAAGTAGTCATGTCCCAAGAACGTGAGATGTTTTAGAAAAAGACCCTCGATTAAAAGATCATAGTCCCTCGATGACCCTTCAATGTTGCCTTTGGTAAATGATCTTAGTCCCTTATAACAATTGCTAAAACATCTTACAAGTTGACTTCTATGACAGTACAATGGCCCACGCCTGTCCCTCACATCCAATGATATGGATCTCTACCAATCAATAGTAGACAACCACTATCTAAAGGAGGAGGAACAGAACAAAGACTTTCTGAGTAGGTAGATTGTTCGTAATTTCTTGCTCAGAAACAAAACCATTTACACCTCACACTTTCAAAACACTTTTCAAAACAAAATATTTTGTATACATTCTCAACAATACGAGAATCAATACAAAATTGCCTTACATTGGCACCTTCAGAACATCTTTCAAACATCCTTTTCGAACAAATATTTTCAAAACCAACACTTTGTATACATTCTCAACGATCTGAGAATCATTGCAAAGTTTGTCGTAGGAAGGCGTTTTCAAAATATTTTTAAAACATACACAAAACACAAAGCATTTGAAAGTGATCAAGAAATTAAGAGCCTGTAGATAACTATGGATTAAAAGGGTTCTAACACCTTCCCTTTTCATAACTTACCCTCCGAACTCAAGAAAAAATCTTGAAAGGTCTTTCCTGTTCTTTTCACCCTTTCCTTTATTGGATAAAAGAAAAGTTGGTGGCGACTCTTGTTATCTGTAATATTTGAGATCAAACACAAAACACCCAAGTCAGTTCTCCCACTGAATCACACTACCCTAGAGGTGTAAGTGTGCAAGTTTGTTTGATTAAGTTATTTATCTTGAAATTAGGGTTTTGCTATCGGCTGATTTTATCTTGCCATACAAACCCTAGTTACTAACAATAGTATAGAAAATATAGTAGAAGAAGATAAAGGCGGAGATGTAAACCTAATATTATTACAAGGCTTTGTGGAAGTTACATAAGTATACAGAGTGCGGGAAATAAAACCTATAACTCTTACATACTAGGAGAAATTACATGAAAGTGAAAAAGAAAGCGGGAAATAATGATTTAAGCTATTACATTTGCAAAACCTATACAACTTATCTAAGAATAAGAAAAAGGACAATAAAAATAGAAAAATATTGTGAAAAATATTTGTATGAAGAAAATAGTTTTGATGATAATTAATTAAATAAAAACCTAAAAATCTGATTAATTTTTAAATTGAAAAGAAAAGGTTAATTAAAAAACATAAAACCTAATTAATTGGTTTTTTAGAAAAGGTTAATTTTTAGATTAATTAAAAATAAATTAGGTTACAAAAGAATTAGGGTTAGCCAAAAAATAGGAAAAGAAAAATCAAAGAGATGAGGGTTAGAAACTAAAAAATCAAACAAATGATAGGGGTGGATATTGAACCCACACCCTCTTGCTTGATAGGCACCTTCTCTACCACTAAGCCACGCTTTTGTTGGTGTTAAGAAAACCAATGCGCTTCATAATATATGAAACCTGCAAAAATAGGAAAAAACAAAGAAATTTTGCAAAAGGCAGGGATCGAACCAACGTCCTAGTGCAGTAATGTCTTAACGCGCGCGCTTCTACCACTAGGGTGCCCATAGATCCATTTATTTATGCAAACCAAAACATATATAATATAACTCTGATCAGGATGACCGAAGAAGCGCTGGAGCCCTAGCTTCGATCGTCTTCTTTGGCTAGGTGTTATCTCAATTCTGCAAAATAAAGAGCATTAGTGATCCAAAGGGATCCTACCCCTCTAATTTGGACATTGCAAATTTAGTGGTGGCCTTGGTTTTGGCTAAATTATCCTGTATGATGATATACGAATCAAACAAGGCCAAACGGTACAAGCATGGCAACACATGGTTCTGGCATCATGGAGGCCATGCGATGGTTCAAACCTGCATATTGACATCTCAGAAGAACATTACTGATGTTAGTTTCGATTAAAGCATGATAGAAATTAAAATATTAATTTCATGCAAGAATGAAAAAAGATGCATGGTTACACGTTTCAAGTTCTTTGGCTCGTCAAAATCGATCCATACTTACTCTATAACACTCTTGGAATTGATTGGGACGACAAGCTTGCTTTGAGATAGGCTGAAAATAGGGTTTGTAGTTTTCCCTAGTTTTGATATTTTTTTGAAGTTTTTAAAAGGTGATTTCTCTTGCAAGTTTCTTCTTTCTCTTGTCTGAATGAAGAATATATATAGAAGAAAATTAGTTCAAGAAGAATGGGCTTGGACCTTTGTATGAAAGCCTTGATTTTTTGTCTAATTTAACTTTGAATTAAAATAAATAAAATAAAAAAATAAATGGAATAAAAATTAAAGGGGTGTATAAATAGATTCAGAGGCTCACTATGAGGCCTAAAACACGTTTGGACCTTAAAAGATAAGTCCACTAGCCCAAAAATTCAAGTTAGATCAATTTGGGTTTCATGCATTTTCTCAAAATTTCCCAACTTGAACCAATCATAGTTCTCTCAATTTTTATCATATGAAGGTGATCTAGGACTTTTTGGAAAGCTCAAGATGTCCCCTAAAACCTCTATGGTGATCAATTTTCCATTTGAAGACTTTATCTTAATGTAAAGTGACCTATAATGTTTTGTTTTATATCTCTCAAATGAAGCATTTTCTGGACTTGAGCTTAGAGAGACCAAGTTATAGAGAATTGCATTTCCTTCAAAATGAACTTTGGTTGAGAAACATCTGATGAAGCATGTGAAAGTTATGCTTGATCAAAGTTCAGTTGACTTTTCCTTAAGAAAACCCTAATTTGGTAACTTTTGACTTTTGGTGAATAAACAGTTTTCTTGATGAATCCTGATCAACCCTTGATCAAATGATGAATATGACTTAAAAATCTTGATGGTGACCAAAAATCTTGAATTTGACTGTATGTTTACCATAGTTGACTTTTTACCCAATATAATTGATTTTAGTCATCTGAGCAATTGATTGAGCAAACCTTTGATGCAAGGCTTGAAATCTGGCATGAGCATTCCTTGAGACATATGAAGAACCATGAAATCCACTTAAGACATTATAAGCTCAAATTTCCTTGAGAAAAGTTACACCCTAATTGTAGGTCAATTTTTTAGGAGGAGAATTTGTCTAATCAAACCTTGAGTAGCCTTGAGCAATTGAAAACCCTAGGAGCATAAGGAGGTGTCTTGATTTGTCTTCAAAAATCGGAGGGAAATTTTTTGGGAATTAATCTGTGACCTATTTTTTATTGGTAAACTCGTCCTTTTTCAGAAATTTATACGGCCTGGTCATATAGATAGTTGCCCTGTCCTGTTTCGGGAATTAATCTCCGACCTGTCTTTTGTTGGTAAACTCGTCCTGTTATGGGAATTTGTAGTGCCTAGTCATATAGATAGTTGCCTTATCTTGTTTCGGGAATTAATCGGTGACTTGTCTTTTGTTGGTAAACATGTCCTGTTTCAGGAATATATACCGCCTGGTCATATAGATAGTTTCAAGAATTAATCTTTGACTTGTTTGAACATTGCTGATGATATTCGTTTGTTTGTGAACTTTACCTGAAAAGATAAAATTAGCTTTATATAATGTCGTGATGCATGTAATGTATTAATGATGCTCTCAAGATAAATGAGAATGTTATATGCGTTTCGGTATGCATATGCTAAGATGTATTGTGAAATGATGTATGGATGAAATATGTTGTTGAATCGTATCGGTAGCTCCTTGTAACAATGTCTAGCTGGGGAAAATAAATCATGGACTATTGTTGGGAATGTAGAAAGTGATTCTTCAATTTTTGTTGGGGATAATTTTGCTGGGGATTCCCGCTTTTTGTTTGAGGATACTCAGTTGGGGATCTTCGACTTCTGCTTGTGCTTGAGGATAGAGGAATTCAAGGAGAGTCGGTTGTTCTCTGTTATTTTTGTTGAAGGATTTGATTCTTGCATAACCTGACTGGAGATGAAAGTGACAGATATTCCTCTGTTGTGTTATTTATCTAGGTTTCAGATATCGTAGCAACTCTTCTGGGGATAGCGACTTTGATTACACCCTGCTAGAGAAGAGAATTTTGTTAGGGATTTACGGTGTAGGAGTAATAAACTCTGCTGGGAATTAAATGCCTATAAAATATGTCGAGGAAATAAACTCTGATGGGGGTTGGAATTTTATAGGTTGCGGTGAGGAAGTCTCCACTGTATGTTAGGGAAATGATCAAACTTCCTTATTCGCTAGGGGATCTATTAGGGATATGAAGGTGAACTGCTGAAAGATGCCCGGAATTTTGCCTGTGGGCATATTACACTTGTTGGGGAATATCTTTGTTGGGGATGATCTTGTGAAGATAGCTCTGTAGAGATAGTTTTATGGAGTTTGCTCTGTGGGGATTTATGAATGACTTAATCATTATCCAGTTTTCATGCATATATTTGTAAATGGTAATCATATTCAAAGGCATATGTTAATTCAATATAATCATTGGACGTTTTCGCAAACAAAACAGAGAAAATAAAAAATAGTTTTTTGAAATTGAAATTGATTGCATTGATTTGGAAGATTTATCTACAGGCAGTTTTATACAGAGAGACAGAAGTCCTAGTAAGAGGAAATTGTTGTGAAAAGAAAAAGGTGTACAAAGAGAAACAAAGGAAATCAACTATGTGGAAATGATCCCATCGAGTTTCAACTCTGCTATTGCCCATATGTCTTCCAGCATCACATCCCTTGTTGTTGGAAGAAGTTGATTGAATTGATCTGTACCATTCGAACTTGACATTGATAACTAAGCTTGATGAATGTAGATGATCAAACGGGACATAGTTGTACGCTTTAATCCCTAACTTTTGCTTGAACCTCCCTTTTGGGTTTTTAGTCCACCAGGATATCCTTTTTTGCCTAAGCCGCCTTTTCGAGTTTTTTGCTTGCTGGATGTACATTATATATATATATATATATATATATATATATATATATATATATATATATATATATATATATATATATATATATATATATATATATATATATATATATATATATATATATATATATATATATATATATATATATATATATATATATATATATATATATATATATATATCCCTAATTTTTTCCAAAACCCTTTTGGTTCATCGGGATGCCCTTATTTTTGCCTAAGCCACTCGACCTAGCGGGTCTCTTTTATGCGTGGTATTTTTTATCTATGTATGTGTTCACAGGGTGTGAAAGATCTTCACTGTCCATGGTGGTAACTATCATAGCACCGCCGAAAAATATCTTCTTAATCACAAATGGCCATTCGTACGTGGGAGTCTATTTTCCCCTAGGATCACTTTGTGGTAAGATGATGCGCTTTATTACCAAACCGCAAACCAGATAAACCTGAGGTTTGATCTTCATGTTAAAGGCTTTGATCATGCACTTTTGATACATCTGACAATGACAACAAACCGCGAGCCTCTTCTCATCAATCAAATTTATCTGCTTAAGTCAATTTTGAATCCCTTTGTCTTCATCTAAACCCGTGTGTTTCATAATTCTCAGAGAGGGAATCTAGACTTCGACGGGTAAGACAACCTGCATACTGTAGACGAGAGAGAATTGGGTTGCCCCAGTTGATGTACGCGCTGAAGTGCGATAACCATGAAGACTGAATGGTAACATCTCATGTCAATCTTTGTAGGTCATCGTCATCTTCTGCGAGATCTTCTTGATTTTCTTGTTGGCGGCTTCCACTATGCCATTCATCTTCAGTCGATACAGAGAAGAATTGTGGTGTTTAATCTTAAACTGCATGCAAAGTTACGTGATTATAGTGTTGTTATGATTGGTACCATTGTCAGCGACGATACTTTCAGTTATGCCATACCGATAGATGAGGTTATGCTTAATAAATCAGGCCACCATATTCTTGGTAATAGAGGCAAACAAGGCTACTTCAACCAACTTTGTAAAATAGTCAATAGAGACCTGGATGATACGGGGCCCATTAGATGAAGTAGGCTTAATCTCTCCAATCATATCAATTCCCCACATCGCAAACGGCCAAGGAGAAGTCAAGACATTTAGATGAACCAGATGCATGTGTACCTTGTGAGCATAAATCTGGCATTTGTGACATGTTCTGGAATAGCGATGGCAATCAGTTTCCATGGTTGACCAATAATAACAAGCTCTCAGAATTTTCTTAGCCATCGCATGCCTGCTGGAATGAGTACCAAAGACCCCTTCATGCATATCTTCCATGATCTTCTCAGCTTCTTTCATGTATACACAATGAAGCAGAGTAGAATCATGATTACGCTTGTACAAAATTTTGTTACTCAGAAAGAATTTGGTGGAGAACCTCCATAAAAACTTCTTATCGTTAATAGATTCCCCCTCGGGGTACTCTTGAGCTTCGAGGTATCTTATTTCCTCGTGATACCAAGGCTTTTCCTCTACTCCATCGCTATCAACTTCATAGTAATATGCAGGTTCATCTAATCTCTCAATAGTGATTCGAGGAGCTTCGCTGTCCCATCTGACTTTGAACATAGATGACATGGTAGCTAATGTGTCTTCCAATTGATTCTCTTCTCGTGGAATATGTTCGAAAGTGACTTCCTCAAAGTACGAAATTAATATCAACACATGCTCTCGATAAGGAATGAGATTTTTATGTTTTGTATCCCATTCTTCCTTAATTTGACTGATCACTAGGGCTGAGTCCCCATATACATTTAAGAACCTAATAGTCATAACGATAGCAACTTTGATACCCATGATGCAAGCTTTTTACTCTGCCATGTTGTTGGTAAAGTCAAAACATAATCTAGCGGTGAAAGACTTATGAAAAGCCTTGGGAGAGACAATTACAACAGCAATTCCATTACCAAGCGCGTTAGAAGCTCCATCAAAAACCATAGTCCACAGGGATCCTTGTTTAGGTCCTTCATACGGTCCAGGTTCTTTATAATCTATAACCAGCATAATGTTCTCATCCGGGAACTCAAAGTTCATAGACTGATAGTCATCTACAGCTTGATGAGCCAAATGATCTACCAGTAAACTTCCTATGATTGCCTTCTGAGTAGTGTACTGAATGTCATATTCAGTCAAGACCATTTTCCATCTTGCTATTCTTCTGGAGAGAGCAGGTTTCTCGAATATATATTTTATTGGATCCATATTAGAGATCAACAAGGTAGTATGAGTTAATATATATTGTCTTTGTCGGCGAGCATCCCATGCCAAAGCCCAACAAGTTTTCTTAAGCAGTGAGTATCTTATTTCACAGTCGGTAAACTTTTTGCTAAGGTAGTATATTGCATGCTCTTTTCGACCAGACTCGTCATACTGCCCCAATACACACCCTATTGAGTTCTCTAACATTGTGAGGAACATGATCAGGGGTCTTCCTTCAACTGGCGGCATTATAATCGAAGGTTCTTGGAGGTACTCCTTGATTTTGTCGAAGGATATCTGACAATCGTTGCTTCACTTTACTACTTGATCTTTCTTAAATAACATGAAGATTGGCTCATAAGTAGTGGTTAGGTTGGAAATAAATTTGGAAAGGTAGTATAATCTGCCTAGGAAACCTCTGACTTCCTTCTCAGTACGGGGCGCTGGAATTTCTTGAATAGCTTTAACCTTGGCGGGATCAACTTCAATACCTTTGTTACTGACGACGAAACCTAGAAGCTTACCGAACCTTACCTTAAATGTGAAATTGTTTGGATTCAACCTCAACTTGTACTTCTTCAATCTCTCAAACAGCTTGTGTATGTGGTCAAGATGTTCTTCTTCAGTCTGATACCTATCTATCATGTCATCAACGTAAACCTCTATCTCATTATGGATCATGCCATGGAACAAAGCTACCATAGCACATTGATATGTTGCTCCTCCATTCTTCAAACCAAAAGGCATAACTTTCTAACAGAAAGTGCCCCATTGTGTGACAAACGTAGCCTTCTCCATGTCTTCAGGTGCCATCTTGATTTTATTATAACCAGAGAAACCATCCGTGAAGGAAAATACTTTATGTTGAGTGGTGTCGTCAACCGGAACATCAATATGGGGAAGCGGAAAGTCATCTTTAGGGCTTTCCCTATTCAGATCCCTGTAGTCTACGCACATACGTACCTTACCATTTTTTAGGTACTGGCACCACATTTTCAACCCACTGAGGATAGGATGTAACAGCTAAGAACCCTGCATTGAATTGTTTCATAACCTCAGCTTTGATATTTTCCGACATCTCGGGACACATACAACGAACCTTCTGTTTTATAGGAGGACAACATTCATTTATCGGTAGATGGGGAACCACAATGTCAGTATCAAGCCCTGCCATGTCTTAGTACGACCAAACAAAGATCTCAACATAGTCACACAACATCTGGATTAATCTCTTTTTGACACTGTTTTCTAGGTTGGCACCTATCTTTACTTCTTTTTTGTCATCTTTTGTACCCAAATTCACAACCTCTACTAGATCTTCATGCGGTTGTATGTCTCCTTCTTCTTTATCTAACAATCTAGCAAGCTCTATAGGTACTTCACAATCTTCCTCACCTTCTTCCTCGGCTCGGTAGATCGGATTTTTGAAGTCATAATTGGCAATAGTAGAATTGTTATCAATGGGATCCAGGGTGGATATGTATTTGCAATTTGTTGTGTGGGTGTGTGTAAGAACACATAGCTATTTTGAAAGCAATAAAGTAAAATAAAAAAGAGCGCAAAATTTGAATGTAAATATCCAATGATTTATTGAATGAAAACATGTGAATGAAAAATGACAACCCTAACAAATGAACTATTGTGTCCCGGGTAAGGAACAAGGCTTAAAGTTATTGTTTAAAATTACATAACAAAAACTTGAAAGCAAGAAAGCAGAAAATAGAATTTTCTCCTGACTAAAGGAGATTGGTATAACGTCTTCAGTCTTCCAATTGTTGAGCCCGTTGTCGGTGGTAGGAAAGATCCAACTGTCTAGGTCATAGTCACTATCAGCATCTTCTACCATGTTGACTCCATTGTTGTTGATGCGGAATGGTGGTCTTCCAGCACGAGCACGAAAAACAGCCATCTGAGCATTTTCAGTGAAACCCAAACCAAATTTATCAATTTTGTAAGGAATGTCGGGAAGCTGGCCCGAAGTAGTGTAACCACCTTTTTCTACCACAGCTCTAGCATCTTTTAGAGAAGCCATTTTGGGCGGAACCCTAGTAACCTTGGGAATAGTACAAATGTCTTCAGTAATGCTAGTTGTCCGAGGAATAACCTCAAAGTTCTGGCAGAGTGTTTCAATCAATTCTCTGTCCATCTCAACATAATTGAAGGATTTTAAGTGAATCATTGTGTATTCTTCTTCAACATATACTGTAATAATCTTTCCTTTCACGGGATATTTCAGCTTCTGATGTAAAGTGGATGTAATCGCGCCTGCCCCATGACGCCAAGGGCGTCCAAGTAAACAGGAATAAGCTGGACGAATGTCCATCATATAGAAAGTAGAGTCGAAGATCTGAGAACCTACTTTGATCGAAAGATCCACCTCTCTGTGCACCATCCTCTTTGAACCATCAAAGGCTCTGACCATGATATCACTGGGTTTCAGCGAAACCCCTTCATAGTCAAGCCTATCTAGAGCGCCCTTTGGTAAAACATTCAACGTGGAAAATGTGTCAACCAACACATGAGCTAAGGTAGTGCCCCTACATTCAATATAGACATATAGGGCCTTGTTATGGTTTCTTCCTTCAGGGGTCAAGTCAGCATCAGAAAAACCTAGCCCATTATCAGTCGTTAGTCTAGCAACATAATTTTCAAATTGATCAGCAGAGATTTCTTGTGGTACATGTGCATATTTCAAGAGGTTCACCAAAGCCTGAGCATGGGATTTGGAGCACAACAACAGGGATAACATGAATATCTTGGAGGGAGTCTTCCCCAACTGTTTAACAATCTTGTAGTCACTTTTCTGGATAATTTTTAGTACTTCCTCCATCTCTTGCCTGGAAGTATCTTTAGTGGTAACCTCCTTAGGTGCCACAGCCTGGGTAGACTCTGTGATTTGTTATTTTCCCTGAGTCTTAGTAGTTGACTCAGTAGCAGTAACATGAATTGGTGTAGCAACAGTCTTCAGAGAGATCTCTGCATAGAAAACCCTTCCACTTATGGTAATTTTACCGGTCCCAGCAATATTTCCAATGTTGGAATCACTAACTTAAGTATTTCCACTTTCGACCGCCAACGGTTCTTGTTTGACACCATCATAGTAAACATCAGCCCCATAATTCCAATGGATAGCCTTGTAAGAGGAATATGGAATTGTCTCGGGCGCGGTAATGATAAGAGGAGAAACTCTAGGTTTGGTCGTAATCTTCACAGGCCCCTTGGAAGTGATCCTTACAAGAGTTTCGGAAATTACAGAAATGTCTTCAAGCTCCAAGTCTTGAAACCAATTCTCCATAGAAGGAATCTTCTCAATTAGAATTATATGGTTATCCATTAGACGCTGAATACCTTCTCTCGGCAGTTTGCAACCATTAGATTGGGCTACACAACACTAGCACCTTTCAGTGCAACCCGGAAATAAACCGGCTTGCAACATATTCTTCTTAATAATTATCAGGGGAGTAATCAAGTTACTTACAGCAGAAACATAAGAAACATCTTCGATATCATTAATTCCCTTGTCGTGCTTAGGCATAGGTATAGTGATCACATTGGGAGTCTCGGGAGGATTAAACTTAATCTCCTTTGCGTCGATCATGTCCTAAACCTTGTTTTTCAGAGCCCAACAGCCATTTGTGACATGCCCGGTGTTGTACCTAAATTTTTTCCCCTAAGATCCCTTCATCATACCATGTTGATTCAATCACAACAAGATCACAGTAGGGATTTTGATTCTCCTCCCTATCTTTAGCTTTTCTCTTTGAGGAATCACCAAGCACCTTGACTTGTTTTCTTTTGTGATCATGAATATTTTTGTCTTGATTTTCTTTCCAATTAATAAAATGCAATGTTGGTTTGTCTTACTTGTTAATAATGTAGGTAAAGGCAATGAGGTTTAGCAAGTTGCTCCACTGGTTCATGAGTTTATTTCCATGCCCTAGTCAATAAAGCTTGAGAAGTCCATACCTCACCATTGAAGTTGTTTTTGAAGAAATGGCATGGCAAGGTTTATCTTGGTTCATCAGATTTAAAATTTATCAAGATTGATTCAAAAGTACAAGGGGTTGATTGAAGAGGTAGTCATGTTTGGGACAAGACTTTGTGCCCCTTGGTCACAAGTGCATAGTTCTCTCAATTCTCAAGATATGGAAGTCGTTTTGGTGGCTATGAGTTATCATTATCATCCTCAATAACTTCTATTTACAAAGTAAAAGTGTTGGTACAAGAAGGTTGTTCAAAATTATCAAAGTTCCTCAAATCTTTTTCTTGATCTAGGAGCTAGGGTTTTGAACTTCAAAGAAGTATATCTTGCTCATATTTTGGTATTTTTGAGTGATTCCAAATACATACTTCTATTCAAAGGGTTATTAACAAATCACTTCAAAATTTTCAAAGATTTTTTATGTGGAAGAAACTTGATGATGAGGAAAGAGTACAAGTTCTCCAGATGAACCCCCATTTTCCCATGTTTGACTTCAAATGATCATAACTTGGTCAATGTTTATCACCTTGAGCCCACTCTTTTTCCATAATGATCTTGAGGATGTGAACTTTATGCCTTCTTTTTTGTGAAAAGTGAGAAAATGGATGGAAGATGCCCTAAGGATGCAAAATATTATAGGTCATTTCAGGCTTCTTTGCCAACTTCAACAATTCATAACTCTCTCAATTTTTGGATATTTTTAATAGTTAAAGTTTCAAAATGTCATTCAAGAGGTCTATTTCATGCCATCTGTTTTGGTCAAGAGCAAATTCCAAGTGGAAGGCCATGTTTGGATGCAAAATATTATAGGTCACTTTTGAAGAAAAATTTGAAATATTTCTAAGTATGGAAAGTCAACCTTTTTCCCCAACTTTGACTAAATGCAACTTCCAGCTCAAGCATCCATTTTATTCCATTTTTCAATTACAAATCTTTTAACCTCATCTTTCTAAATCATCAAGAATCATGCCCTAAGACCCCTTGAGCTGAGAATGCCATTGATTTGAACTTGGTAACTTGAAAATAAAGTTTCTTCAAAAGTCAGAATTTGAAATCCTTGATTTAACTTTAAAACACTTTTTTCTTCGGATTTTTGCTTCTAAACATGTTTAGTGAACTTCCAGAAGTGATTAGCATAGAAAAACGCACATTTTGGATGAGTTTTGATCAAAGTAGAGGTCACACTTTTCTCTTTTGCAACTTCACACGATTTCCCTCCAAACTTCATCATTTCACATGCTTGAACATTCCATTTGATACCCTATAAATAGAGGGTCATCCCTCATTCATTTCCTCAAGCTTGAATAGCCAGAATCTCCCTGCCAAACTTGCTCCATAACTCGATTTTCTGTAACTTCAAAATCAGTGTTCAAGCCTTTTTCAATCCAATTTTTCTATCAATTCACCTTCCTTGATCTTCCCTGAAGCTAACTATACAACTACCTTCAAGAATCGTGCCCTATATTTCTCCATAGATGTCGAGTTTCAGAGCTCTGCAACTCAACTTCAATAGGTAGATTTCTCCATCAATTCTTCAAAACTTTGATATCATTGTAAAGCTCTCATTGCCCTGGTTCTAGTCACAACACTTGCTTTTATATGGAAACACGTTTTGACTATGAAATTTCAAATCCTTTATCAAAACTTTCCTTCCAAATTGATTGAACTACAGTTTATATAAATTTGTCGCGAATGTGTGGTTGTCTTCGTCTTGAAGAGACGAAGCGAATGGTATAGGTCTGAGCTTCTTATTTTACAGTTTAAGAGACCTTCAATTCACGTTGGTTGGAGGTTGAAGATGACCAACGTGTCATCTTCCAACCAATGATTGTGAGCCACTTGTTTTTTTTTAAATCTGATTTAATTAATGATTCAGTATATTATTCACTAAAGTCCATAACATGAACAGCACGCCACGTCCACTTGATTTGTTTACTAACGCGTTTTGACATTGATCAGATGGCCCAGATTTTTTTGTTTTTTATTTTCTTTTCTGATTTTTATATTTAATTGTTTTAAATTTCAAAAAATCATAGAAAATTCATTTTTAGTCCAAAAAATCTGGAAAAAATTATGAATTTTTTTTTTGATTTTTCTCTTCCTGATTTTTATTTTTTCACAATTTTATTTTGTGTTTTGATATTTTTTATAAATTTTCACTTTATTTGAATTGTTTTAAATGTTAAAAAATACTTTTATGCATTTTTAAATTCTGAAAAAAAAATATGGAATGATCCAATGATATTGTGACAAATATTGGTGACCTCATTTATTTTTAATTCCTGACTTTGGTATTTTTATCATTTTTGGTTTATTTTACTCATTCCTTTAAATTTTAAAAATAGTTTCTGACTTTAAAAAATTACCAAAAATTTTATAAAAATATTTGAGTTCATTTGTGATTTTTCTATGGTCTTACTTAATGTTTCTTGATTAATTTGAACATAGTTGATATTTTTATCCCTTATTTCTATTTTAAACATTTATAAAAACCTCTTTTAATGTATATATTTAATGCAATATTAATTTGTGATTATTTTTTGGCTGATCTTGGATTGAAATTTTGATCATGAACTTTATTAACATCATTGGATCCATGGTGTTGAGTTTAACTCCATAAATATGGATGAATGATTTTAATAATAGTTTGATTAAATTTTAATTCAAATGTGGTTTGTATATTCTCTCCCACCCCTTTTCATCTCATCCTCTTCTTAATTCACTAGGTGTTATTGGAGCATGATCTCTATATCATGTTTCAAAATAAATGGTGCATAGATTGTTATTGACCGGCCTCAGAATAGGTGTGACTTCTATATAAGTCCATTTAAGATTGCTTAACATAGCGCTAAATTTTGTCTCGATTCGAATAAATGATCATTCGTGACCCAAACATATGTTTGCAAGCCCAAGTATGTTAATTTAATCGCTTTGATCCAATAACCTTGAGATCTATTATGTAGTTGCTTTGGTTCTACCAATCTTCTGATGGATCTTCATTAATTTTGGTCAACGCGGATCACTTAAACATCTTTGATCATTAAATGGTACTTTTGAGGATTCCAAATGGATGATATACTTGACAAAAAGCAAATGCAACTTGTTGTGTGGAGGCTTTGGTTCTACCAATCCTCTAATGAGTTCCAAATGTAAGTTTCAAGATGGTTATCCAACTAACCACCAATCATTATCTTTATTTTGTGTTTTTATTTTATGACCTTTATTTTATGCACCATTTACTTTTAGCATTTACATTTCAGGCTATTTTCATCTTTGCTCACTTTCAGCATTTACTTCCTTGTTATTTTTATTTTTATTTTGCTCACTTGAGATTTTCTTTTTTTTAAGACACCTAATAATTAACATGAACCATAAAAATCTTTAATGACACTTGGACTATTAGGTTACTATCTTTGGTATTATAGAGTATTGGACTTCTTGGACTTAGGATTAGAAACCTTGACCTATGTTGAAGA
Source organism: Vicia faba (assembly GCA_948472305.1). NCBI lineage: Eukaryota > Viridiplantae > Streptophyta > Magnoliopsida > Fabales > Fabaceae > Vicia > Vicia faba. The sequence continues at coordinate 80,197,211 of OX451740.1, read as the reverse complement.
CCTTGTGACCTTAATTGATATTTTGTCTGGAGTTCTTGAGGTTTACCTTAAGACATTGGGTTATTTGTTTATTTTGTGTGCAGGTTATTATCATTACATTCTTTGTTTGTAATCTGCAATTCAACTGTATACAACCGTTACTCTGCCCAATTTTTGTGAAGACTTAATACACTTGAAGTTTAGTTCTCTCAAGAGGTCTAATATCTTTGCTTGCTTGGTTTCAATCCAAAGAATGGGAATTCTATCTTGACTCATAATGTTAAGTATTAGCTTCTGGTTGGTTAGATGGTTCTTATCCCTATCTTTTACCTTATGCTTTAGGATAGTCTCTTTTTCTCCTCCCATCTTCTTTAATTTCAAAAATCTTCTTCCTCCTTTTTGAAAACTCTTCTTGTTTTGAAACTTGAACTAATTTCATAATAAACTTGGACTTAGGTCCATGCATTTTCAAAAAAATTTCATAAACAAACTTCAATTAACTTAATAATACCTTGACATTTTTTGTGAGAAGAATAAAAGTCAATTAATCTCATTTTAAACCATTTTGCCACTTTGGCTTTTATTTTAAAAAAACCTTTCACAAAAGATTGGACTCTTGTCAATCCTTGTAGTGATGCAAACAACTATACTTCTACAATATATAGTGAAGTGAGATATTTTCCACTTGGGTGTTGAGTGAGGCATTATTGATTTTAAAATCCAAGCCATATCCTCCACTTTGAGATGATGCAAATTCTCCTTTATGGTGATTGTGGGTAGTAAGTATGTTTTCCACACGGACAATGACGATGATGTCTCATCTCATAAAGTTAACCAACACACTTGAGTTTTAAAAATTTCCAAAAGGTGAACTACGTGTACCCTGATCCCATATTGCATGAAAGGTGGTACATAGGCACTAAAGGTTCACAACCGCGGAGGGTGAGAAAATCATAAAAAATATATTTCTTTTGTCACCTCCACCATCTATTTTTTTATACAACATTTTATAGGCAAAATATATAGATTTTTTCAAAGAGGTTCTTGCGGAGTACCGTCGATGTTTAGGGTGCTAATACCTTCCCTTTTCATAACCAACCCCCTTACCTAGAATCTTTCCCCCTCTTTTGGGTTATTAGCTCTTTTCCCATTCCATTGGAAACAAAAAAACATGGTGGCGATTTTTATTTTGATCTGTATATGTCTAGTCAATCCAATAACTCAGTCTTTAACATTTCTACCTCTACAGAAAAAATGGAGACTTCAATGGGGAAAGATTGACCTCGTGCTGGTCCATCCCTAAGTGGGTTAAATCTATCTTTTTTTATATCTGTATATGTGTTATTGTTTTCTATATGTTATATATTATATATATGTTTATCTGGTTTTTTCTAGTTTTCAGGGTGCTTGGTGATTACTTATAAGTCTTATACCCGGACTTGGGCAAACTTTAAGATAGGACGGGCGATATAGTCATGTTAACTTTGAGGGAATAATCCCCAAAAAGGAGGAATGAGATCCCCCACTCATTGGAGGCCCCTTTGACAGTAGCATCATTTACCGAGTAATCGGGAAGATGTACTGCTTTCGACCTGGGAGATTTCTGAAACTGAGGACCGTAGAATACCTAACCCATCTTGGCCTTTTAGGTGTAGTGCGGAAGCTATGACAGTAATCCAGAAATAGTTGTCACACGATACTACGCTCAGACGAGTTTTTCTTGAGAATATTACTAATTACTGAGTTAATCGAGAAGTTGGTAATATCTGAAAGAAGTATGTAGACTCTGGGAACTTCTAGAACCTTGTTCGGTAGGTGATAACTTGTAGACCATACCTTATGGGTAGTACCTTCGACCTCATGCTCGTGACGTTGAACTTATGAACCCTATATTTCTGATCTTGTGTGTGATTGTTACATCATGCATCCATGCACCCATAAGCATATTTTGCAGGAATTTCATTTCAAGGGACTTAAAAGTTGACCATTTGTGAATATCTCAGGTACCTTTTGCCCATGGATTCTGGAAAAAGAAAGACCAAAAAATAAAGTTTTAAAGATCCCAAGATAGATGAGTTGATCAGTCTAATTCCCGAGATTGAGTGTTCCGCAGATTTTCAGAAGAAGTATACATCCAACATTCCTCTCATGAACCTTAGGATGAAGGAGGGTATTCTCTCGACCTTGGTCCAGTTCTATGATCTGATGTATCTTTGCTTTACTTTCCCTGACTATCAGTTGATGCCTACACTGGAAGAGTATTCTTATATGTTGGATTTACCTATTACCGATCGTGTTCCTTTTACTGGGTTGGAGGGTGAGCCAAAATCCCATGAGATTGTTGCTTTAATCCATCTGGGGAACTCTGAGGTTGAAGCCCATATGACTACTAAAGGAGGGATTAGAGGATTACCAGCTCAGTTCTTATTGGAGAAAGCTCGTTATTTTTCCAGGATGAAGATTACAATCGCTTTTGAGGCCATCTTTGCTCTACTTGCTTACGGGTTGTTCTTATTTCCTTATGTGGACAAGTTTGTTGACATTAATGCTATCAGGATCTTCATGATTGGAAACCCAGTTCCTACATTGTTGGGTGATGCTTATTCCTCTATTAATCTTCGGAATTCTTATCATGGGGGAATGATTGTCTGTTGCACGCCTCTGTTGTACCGGTGGTTTATCTCTCACATGCCTCAGTCGGATGCTTTCTGGGATGTCAGGAAGGAACCCCGTTGGGCTCCTGAGACCATGGCACTTACTCACTCGGATATTGATTGGTATCATCGAGCTTACCAGGATATAAAGATTGTTGACAGTTGTGGTAGTTTCCCCAATGTACCTCTTCTTGGTACAAAGGGAGGAATTAACTACAACCATGTTCTTGCACGACGACAGCTTGGTTATTCGATGAGGGATAAACCAAATAGTAATCATTTGAGTAGTTTCTTTCTAAAGTAAGGAGAATGCCATAAGGAAGCTAGGGAGCAGATTGCAAAGGCCTGGCGTCACATTCACAGGAAAAGTAGGAAAGACTTGGGACCTAGAGTAGCTGTTTCTTTGGAGCCTTATCTTCAGTGGGTCCAAAAGAGAGCTATTCAGTTGAAGATGTCGTATTCCCGGGAAGCACCTATGGCTGATTTGTTTGTGAAGACCACTCCTCCCTTATTAGATGATATGGAATAACTACAGCTTGCTTTAGTCAGGATGCAATAGGAAAAGGATGCTTGGAAGAATAAGTGTCAAACTTTAGAGATTTCCTATAGAGAAGACTTGAAGGAGAAAGACGACTTGATTGAGAATCTTGAGAGTCGGGATGTAGAGATGATGGAGAGGCAAGAGGATTTATTTTCTCCTAAGCCTCAGTCAGATGCTAGTTGCTCACTTCCTGATTCAGGTGATTGGAAGGAGGTTTCCACCAGATATGTGTAAGAAAACCAGAGGTTGAAGGCTCAGATTTCCAGGCTTACAAGGAAGCGCCAGCGTATAGAGTGATCTCCATTAGCTTTGCTTCTTAGGGTTTTAGACTTAATTTTCATCTTGTACTTGGGATTATTGAAACTTGTAACCTATTTTGAAGTTATTATAATATTAAAAATTCAGTATTTCAAATTTGTTACTACTTTGATATTTGCGATGTGTCTATAAATCTTTAAGTCCCTCAAAATATTAATAATAAAATAAATCATGTGCATTGCATATCATGCATCATATTGCACATATTTCTTTCATTTCTTTGCATATCTAGGTGTCTTACCAAGCTTCTTTACTTCGTTCAACAAGTTGTCTCACCACTACAAAACTCGAGCTAATTTCAGAAGGAAGATGGACAACTTAGAACAAGAGAATCGCGAGCTGCGCGAGGAGGTTTCTTCTTTGAAGGCCGGCATGGCCAATATTAGTGCTCTGATGGAATCTCCGGTGGCTGCTCAGAATCATCCACCGAGTGTTCAACCTCAACCAACAATTGGTACTACTGAAGCTCTGACTGTTCCTGTGTCTACTACTCCAATTGTTGTTCAGAACCGCGTGCCTCAAGGTTATCCATGGGGAATTCTGGAGAACTGTGTGCCTGAAGGTTTCAATCTTGGTCCTCAAGATACTCCAGTTGTTCAGACTACTGTTACTCCTGCACCTCCTGTGGTGCACATTGCTCCTGCTGCACCTCCTTCGGTGAATATTGTTCCAATTGTTAATGATGATATGTGTCGTCCTTTTCCTCCACCAAGTGAATACTTGGGTCTCTATGATATAATGGATGATTTTCAAGAGCAGTTTGACAAGATGCAGAGAGAGATGAAGGCCCTCGGGGGAAAGGAATTGTTCGGGCAGAATGTGAATGATTTATGCTTGGTCCCGAATGTCAAGATACCTGCGAAGTTTAAGGTCCCAGAATTCGAGAATTACAAGGGCAACACTTGTCCTCGCGCTCATCTTGTGATGTATGTAAGGAGAATGTCTATCCATACTGATGATCAGCGTCTACTGATTCACTTTTTTTAGGATAGTTTGACTGGTGTTGCGCTGAAATGGTATATGAGTTTGGACAACATCAATATCCATAATTTCAATGACTTGGGAGAAGCATTTATCAGACAATAAAAATACAACATGGACATGGCGCCTGACCGTGATCAACTCAGGGCCATGGTCCAGAAGGACAGGGAATCGTTCAAATAATATGCACAGAGATGGCGTGAGGTAGCCGCCCAAGTGATTCCTCCCATGGAAGAGAATGAGATGACTAAGATTTTATTGAAGACTCTGGATACTTTCTACTACGAGAGGATGGTAGCGAGTGCGCCAAGGGACTTTACTGAAATGGTAGACATGGGTATCCGCTTAGAAGAGGCTGTAAGAGAGAGCCGTCTAACGAAGGGTGAAAGTTATGGAAACAGAAATAATCCATCCTATGGGTTTTCCAAAAAGAAGGAAGGAGATACAAATGTTTTTATACAAGAGATGAGGGTTAATCCTCCTAGAAGAAGTTATCAGCGTCATCAGCAAGTCGCCTCAGTTACTCCAGTTATTGGTGTAGCTCCAACAACCGTTGCTTATCAAAGACCATCCCAACATAGGAATCAAGGGTATAATCAGAGAAGGGAGAGTTATGACCCTATCCCTATTTCTTATACAGAGTAACTCTCAGCATTAATTCAGAAGAAGTTGGTTCAGACCCGACCACCTCTCGCTGTATAATCACTGTTTCCTTGGTATTACAAGGCAGACCAAACATGTGCTTTTCATCAGGGAGCACCGGGGCATAATGTTGAGAATTACTATCCTTTGAAGACTGAGGTATAGAAATTTGTGAAGTCTGGTATCCTATATTTCAAGGATGTGGGCCCTAATGTGAAAGATAATCCTCTACCAAAGCATGAAGGAGAAAATGTTGTGAACATGGTGACCTGTTGTCCATGTGACTTCCAGTTTTTTTTATGTTAATTTGGTTAGGGAATATTTGGTAAAAATACATGTAGAACTCTAAATTTAGCTACTATACACATGACCATTCCGGTTGTTCTATTTGCAGTACAGATATACAGGGTTGCGACAAGATAAAGGATGATTTGCAAGAGATGATGGATGAGGGCCTCATCCACATAATCAGCCCTAGGGAAGAGTATGAAGAGGAAGTAAACATGGTTTCTGGATGTCCTGGAGAGTTCAGAATCTTTGATGTGGAACATATGAATGAGGATCTTGTACAATTGCATGCTACTTTCTACCACATGGTTGGTCAGGTGGAACATCAGTATAGATCTTGCCGAATTTGCTGTCGGGACTCCCGAGGATGTCTGATTGTAAGTAAAGGTGTTCAGTTGTTGTTGAATAATGGAACTATCAAGGTTACAGGTCAAAGGGATGATTACCATGAAGTGGATATGATTGAGATTTGTTTGGCTAAATAAGAGTCGGATGATGAATATGCCTCCGTAGATGAGTTCTTCTCCTCGGATGAAGATATGTTTTCCAGAGATGACTTTGTAATGACTGATTGTGTTGAAGAGGGAGTAAATGTTATTGTGCCTTATTTTTGGGCACCCGCCCATTTTGAAGTTGAATATCATATCAAGCCAGCTATTACTCCATTGGTGATTAGTTTGCCGGGTCCTGTCCCCTACAAGTCAGATAAGGCTGTACCCTACAAATATAATGCTACAATTTTAGAGGATGGTGTGGAAATTCTCATCCAACCAATGCCTAATGTTGGAAATATTGATGAGACTAGAAGAGTGACCCGCAGTGGTCGTGTATTTTCACCAGTTGTTCGTGGAGATGTTAGTACTGGAAAGAAAATTGTTGAAAATGTTGAACCAAAGAAGGCTACGGGTGAATCTAGTGGAGCTACGCTAGAAAAGGAGGTGGTGGATATTTTGAATATAATCAAGATGAGCGACTATATAATTGTAGATCAGCTACTGTTGAATCATTCAAGAATATCTATCTTGGCTTTATTTATGAACTCCTCTACCCACAGAGAATCTTTGATGAGGGTATTGGACCAAGCTTTTGTGGAGAGTGGTGTGCCTGTAGACCAATTCAGCAGCGTAGTGGGGAACATTACATCATGTAATAACCTGAGTTTTTACGCTGATGATTTTTTCGATGAAGGAAGGAATCACAACTTGGCTCTTCACATCTCTATGAACTGCAAGAATGATTCATTATCCAATGTGTTGATTGATAATGGATCCACATTGAACTTTATACCGAGGAGCACACTTATGAAGTTGAAATATCAAGGAACGCCCATGCGCCCAAGTGGAATTATTGTGAAAGTGATTGATGGATCAAGGAAATCTTTTATTGGTGAAGTGGACTTGCCTATTTATATAGGCCCACATTTGTTTCAGATTACTTTCCAGGTCATGGATATTATACCCGCTTATAGTTGCTTGCTGGGATGGTCGTGGATACATGAGGCAGGGGCTGTCACTTCGACTTTACACCAGAAGTTGAAGTTTGTGCGTGAAAGAAAAGTGGTAATTATAAATGGAGAATATGCATTATTGATATCTCATTTGTCCTCTTTCAGCATTGTAGAGGCAGATGAAGCTGTTGTTGGACCCCAATTCCAAGCTTTATCCATTGACAACATAAGAGGAAATGAGAACTCTATAGATTTGTTTAAGGATGCGCAGCAGGTTGTGCATAATGGCAATAGTGACGTTTGGGGACAGATTATTGACCCACCTGTGAACAAGAATAAAGCTGGCTTGGGGTTCTCTGTAAAGAATGATAAGGGTAAGAGTATGAAGCTGAAGTCTGCTGCAGGAAAGTATCAAGACATCTTTGGAAGCAGGGGTTATCTTCATCCAACTATTTCCGGGATTAATTCCATTGTGGAAGATGAAGCATAGCCAGAAATGTCGAATTTTGTGACGCACAGAGTTAGGGTTAAGAACTTGATCACCATCGATGTTCCCTCTTGCATACATGTTTCAAAGTAATTGGTTTTTTTAATCTTTTTGAAAAGCTTTCACTCTGCCCAAGGTGAAAGTATTAATATTGTATGGGCTTATTCATTTACTGTGATTTTAAATCAATAATAAAAGTTGTCTTTGTTTCCCAAATTGTGTTTTTATTTTTTTAATTTTTTCTTGGAAATTTGTAATCATAAAAATACCTTTCAAAATAAAAATTAACTAAAATTAAATATGCATGATCAATTGTTATATGTGTCAGTTTCTAAAAGCAATCATAAATCATATGTGCAGATTAATTAAAAAAACTGTTGAAAACAATGACCCTGTACCCTCTCCCGACTTTGAATGTCTTGTGTATGGGGCCGAAGAAGAATACTATGATGAGATTCCAGAAGAGGTCTCACGGTTGCTTGAGCACGAGGAGAATGCCATTCAGCCATATAAAGAGCCATTGGAAGTAATCAATTTGGGTTCGGAAGAAGATCTGAAGGAAGTCAAGATTGGAGCATTGTTGCATCCTGATGTGAAGAGCAGGTTGATTGAGATGTTGAAAGAGTATGTGGATATTTTTGCTTGGTCTTACCAAAATATTCCTGGTCTAGGTACAAATATTTTAGAGCACCGTTTTCTGCTAAAGCCAGAGTGCCCGCCAATCAAACAGAAGTTGCGAAGAACTCACCCAGATATGGCAGTGAAGATCAAAGAAGAAGTTCTAAAGCAGATTAATGTCGGTTTTCTTGTGACATCATTGTGCCCTCAATGGATTGCCAATATTTTCCCAGTACCGAAGAAAGACAGAAAAGTTTGCATGTGCGTAGATTACAGAGATCTAAATATAGCTAGTCCAAAAGATGATTTTCCATTGCCACACATTGATATGTTAGTGGATAGCACAGCAAAATTCAACGTTTTCTCGTTCATGGATAGATTTTCCGGGTATAATCAAATAAGGATGGCTCTTAAGGACATGGAAAAAACAATGTTTATCACACCCTGGGGAACATTCTGTTAGAGTGATGCCGTTCGGGTTGAAGAATGCTGGTGCAACATACCAGAGGGCTATGAAAACCCTATTCCATGATCTGATGCACAAGAAAATTGAGGTATATGTTGATGATATGATTGCTAAATCACAGACTAAAGAAGGGCATGTGGAAGAGTTGTTGAAGTTTTTTCAGCGTTTAAGGAAGTATCGTCTCCGCTTGAACCCAAATAAATGTACCTTCGGTGTTCGATCAGGGAAATTGTTAGGTTTCATTGTTAGCCAGAAAGGGATTGAAGTTGACCCTGATAAAGTCAAAGCCATTCAAGAGATGTCAGCACCAAGAATTAAAAAGCAAGTCAGAGGCTTCCTCGGGCGTTTGAATTATATTTCCAGATGCATTTCCCACATGACGGAAACGTGTGAACCAATCTTTAAGTTGTTAAAGAAAGATCAAGGTTGTGTATGGTTAGATGACTGCCAAAGGGCATTTGAAAGTATTAAAGAATATCTGCTTGAACCTCCTATCTTGCTCCCTCATGTTGAAGGAAGACCATTGATTATGTATCTGATAGTGTTAGATAATTCCATGGGTTGTATTCTGGGATAACAAGATGAACCAAGGAAGAAAGAGTATGCCATTTATTATCTCAGTAAAAAGTTTACTGATTGTGAGTCATGGTATTGCATGCTGGAAAAAACATGTTATGCTCTAGCCTGGGCGGCAAAACGTTTGCGGCAGTATATGTTGAATCACACTACTTGGTTGATCTCAAAAATGGATCCAATCAAGTATATTTTTGAAAATCCTGCTCTTACTGGGAGAATTGCCTGCTGGAAGATGTTGTTATTTGAATATGATATCGAATACTGCACTCAAAAAGCTATTAAAAGCAGCATGTTGGCAGATTATCTTGCTCACCAACCAGTTGATGATTATCAATATGTGAAGTATGATTTCCCTGATGAGGATGTGATGTTTCTGAAAGTGAAAGATTGTGATGAACCATTGCCTGAGGAAGGTCTTGATCCTGAATCTCGTTGAAGTATGATATTTGATGGAGCTGTGAATGCTTATGGTAAAGGAATTGGTGTTGTGATTGTCACTACACATGGATCGCATGTTCCTTTCACTGCAAGGTTGAAATTTAATTGTACTAATAATATGGCAGAATATGAGGCTTGCATCATGGGTCTCGAGGAAGCCATTGATATCAGAATTAAAATTCTAGATGTGTATGGAGATTCAGATTTGGTAATAAATCAGATTAAAGGAGAATGGGATACTCGTCACCTGACTTGATCCCTTACAAAGATTATGCTAGATGATTGTTACCCTTCTTTAATAAAGTTGAATTCCATCACATCCCTAGAGATGAAAATCAAATGGAGGATGCTCTGGCAACTCTGGCTTCAATGTATCAAGTGAATACTTGGAATGATATACCTCGAATTATAGTTCGGCGATTGGATAGGCCCGCTCATGTGTTTACAACAAAAGAGGTAGAAAATGAGAAACCTTGGTATTATGATATCAAGCATTTTCTCCAGACTCAGGAATACCCGATTGGTGCTTCAAATAAAGATATAAAGACATTGAAAAGATTGGCTGACAGCTTCTTCCTCAGTGAAAATGTGTTGTACAAGAGAAATTATGACATGGTCTTGCTCAGATGCATTGATAGACACGAAGCATACATTTTGATGCATGATATTCATGAAGGTTCATTTGGCACTCATGCCAATGGACATTCGATGGCTAAAAAGATGCTAAGGGCAGGTTACTATTGGCTGACAATGGAATCTGACTGTTACAAATTTGCGAAGAAGTTCCATAAGTGCCAGATTTATACGGACAAGATTCATGTGTCTCTGACACTCCTCAATGTTATTTCTTCCCCGTGGCCTTTCTCTATGTGGGGTATTGACATGATTGGAATGATAGAAACCAAAGCTTCGAATGGACACCGTTTTATTTTGGTAGCAATTGATTACTCCATCAAATGGGTGGAAGCTGCTTCATATGCTAATGTTACTAAGCAGGTGGTTGTGCGCTTCATTAAGAATAATCTTATATGTCGGTATGGTGTGCCGAGCATAATTATCACCGATAATGGCTCGAATCTGAACAACAAGATGATTACAGAACTTTGTGAAGAATTCAAGATTGTCCATCACAACTCATCTCTGTACAGGCCAAAGATGAATGGAGCTGTTGAAGATCCTAATAAGAATATCAAGAAGATCATCCAGAAGATGGTCGTTACTTATAAAGATTGGCATGAAATGCTCCCTTTTGCTTTACATGGATATCGGACATCTGTCCGCACTTCAACAAGAGCAACCCCGCTCTCCCTTGTGTATGGAATGGAAGCAGTGCTCCCAATCGAGGTTGAGATTCCCTCCTTGCGTGTGATAATGGAATCCAAGTTGTCAAAGGCTGAATGGGTCCAGAACAAGTTTGACCAATTGAATTTGATCGAAGAGAAGAGAATTACAACTTTGTGTCATGGGTAGTTATATCAGAAGAGAATGAAGAAAGCTTTTGATAAAAAGGTCAAACGTCATGAATTCAGAGAAGGCGACCTCGTGCTTAGGAATATCATGTCTTTTAACGATGATTCTAGGGGAAAGTTGAATCCTAATTTTGAAGGCCCATATGTTGTCAAGAAAGCCTTCTCCGACGGTGCCTTAATTCTTGAGACTATGGATGGCGAGGAGTTCCCACGTCCCATGAATGTTGATGCAGTCAAGAAATACTTCGCCTACAGAAATAAAAGAACAGCTCGCTAAGTTGAAAACCAAAAAGGGTGGCTTAGGAAAAAGAGAGCGTCTCGGTAGGCCGAAAATCCGAAAGGGCGGTCTAGGAAAAAATTAGAGACATAAACAGAATAAAATTTCCCTCTAGGTTGAAAACCTGCAAGGGCAGCTTAGGAAAAAGTTAGGGAATTTCTTGGCAAGTAACTACATCAGACAAGACTTGATCATTGAAGCAACAATCTTCTTGGATCCTCACCATACTTCAACAGAAGTTGTTGCTCAGAATTTCAAAGTTGTTAGAGGGAATAATGGTCATTTTATTTCAATGTATCTTTTACACTATATATTACCATTTTCCAAACATTGAAAATATCCATGGAGTCTCGCAATTCAAAGACTATCATTCTATCAATAAAATTTCATCTTTTACCTAATTCTTTGTAGTTCCTATTTTTATTCAGCTTACAAAGACTCCATTTATTATTGATAATAATTTTCAAAGAAAAAATGATTAAATAACAAAATTGTTTTTTTTTTCCAACAAGAATTCACAACTTACTTTTACTTTAGATTTTTTGATTCAAGAGGAAAACAAAAGTGGTGATCCCAGGAATGGACAAACTCCAGTAATTTTGGGAAATTCTGATTCCCTTGGAAAGGTTTTCTCAGGTCATTTTTCGCTGGTATGCGTGTGATTTTTGTATGTTAAAGACGATACTAATTGGCGTAATGTGCAGTGTTGGGTTTGTGATCCCAGTGTCCCCAGTCAAGTCTTGATTCATTTTTCATTTTGAGTTTGCATGATATGAAGACTCAATCCAAGATTCTCCAGTGAAGTCCTTTTTAATTTGATAGAAATCCTTTCTCTCCAGAGAAGTTGGTGCAATAATTACTCTCGAAGAAGAACGTATCTTCAGTTTCCCTAGTGAAGAATATATCTTGTTTTCCCCTCGATGATGTAGTGTTAACCTCCCCAATGAAGTCAGGACGAAATCCCCAGTTGATATCATGAAGATGAAGCATTATCCCCCTTAGTGAAGTTTGTATGATATTTCTCCATTGAAGTCAGCTTGAATTCCTCAGTGGATGTTTTGACAATTTGGTTTCCATCTGCCTTATTTTAAATCAGTTTTACAATCCCCAGTAGAAGTGATACACATGAAAACATTTATTTCCCCGTTAAAGTCTGAGTGTTATTCCCTGGTGAAGCCTGAGGAGGACGTTATATCCCTATGAGAAGACTAAAAGTCAATCAATCTCATTTCAAACCATTTTTCCACTTTGGATTTTATTTTAAAAAAACCTTTCTCAAAAGATTGGACTCTTGTCAATCCTTGTAGTGATGCAAACAACTATACTTCTACAATATGTAGTGAAGTGAGATATTTTCCACTTGGGTGTTGAGTGAGGCATTTTTTGTTTTAAAATCCAAGCCATATCCTCCACTTTGAGATAATGAAAATTCTCCTTTCTCATAATTGTGGGTAGTAAGTGTGTTTTCCACATGGACAATGACGATGATGTCTCATCTCATAAAATTAACCAACACACTTATGTTTTAATAATTTCCAAAAGGTAAACTACGTGTACCCTGATCCCCTATTGCACGAAAGGTGGTACATAGGCACTAAAGGTTCGCAACTGCGGTGGGTGCAAAAATCATAAAAAATATATTTATTTTCTCACCTCCACCTTCTATTTTTTTATACAACATTTTATATCCAAAACATACAGATTTTTTCAAAGAGGTTCCTGTGAAGTACCATAGGTGTTTAGGGTGCTAATACCTTCCCTTTGCATAATCAACCCCCTTACCTAGAATGTTTCCCCCCTCTTTTGGGTTATTCGCTCTTTTCCCATTCATTTGGAAACAATAAAGCGCGGTGGCAATTTTGATTTTGATTTGTATAAGTCTAGTCAATCCAATGACCCGATCTTTAACATTTCTATCACTACACCCAAGACTATTGGAATGATAGGCGCACCTTACATTAGGATTGTACCGAGGAGAGGAAGTGTTGGGATTTTGAGGAGGATCTCTTAATGTAATCAGCTCCGCCTTCAATAGATGTTGTAATGCCTGAGACAACGGCATGTTGATCTTGGTAAATTGTCTCATGGGTGCATCCGACCTACACTGAATGCCTTATTGATGTTGTTGCACTGGTGCCGGATTAGAAATTAGCATTGCCCCCACAGATTGGTTGAGGTCACTTCTACCAAGACCCTTCTGACCATACACATCATTATCCTCTTTTTCCCGTTGAATGTCTTCTTTACAGTACTTAAAGACGCAGCCACCTGAAGTTTTCCACTCCTGATTCCACCTTCAACATGTTCTCCTGTTAATATTAACTCGATGAATCCAGCTGAAGAGCTTCCGATCAGATGATTAAAGAAAAGACCTGCCAAAGTTCCCATAAACATGTGAACCAGCTCCTATCAGACAAAGGAGGTTAAACTCTTCCTGCTAGATCTCTCCATTTTTGGGTATACTATTTGAAGCCTTCGTTAGAGCCCATGGTTATACTTTGTAATTGTACATGGGTTGGTGTAAGATTAACATTTTATTGGTATTGTTTGTAGAAAGAAGCATCCAAATCTTCCTAAGTATGAATATTGGTTCCTTCCAGTTGATAGAACCATTCCAATTGTGTCCCAGATAGGCTCTCTTGAAAGAAATTCACCCATAACTTCCTGTCGGCAGTGTGTGGTTGAATCTTCCGGACATAAGACCTCAAATGAAGCTTAGGTCAAGAAACACCGTCATACTTTGAAAAAGTAGGGACCTTGAATTTGTGATGAATGATAACTCATGAGACTAAATCTAGCTCCTCAAAACCCAATCCAGGCACACTCGGATATCCATAGCGTTTTAACGATCTTCCAGCTGTTTGTATTTTTCATCTACGGGAATATATTGTTCATCAGAATAGTCTTCTTCATCTTCATCAAAATATTGTCCAGAACCAAGGTTGCTTCCTTTCGCAGACTTAATACTCTTACTGTTTTCACCCTAGTTGTCATCTTCGTTTGATGGAATATCACAGTCTTGAGCTTGCTTGGGAGGACCTTTGAACCTTCTTCCCATGTTGAGAATTTTGAATGGTTTCCTTGTCTTTTTATTCCTATATTTGGTGATGAGGGTATTCAGCTCTTCCATCCCCTTGGCTAAGTTTAGGAATATTTGTTGGAATTAAGCGTTCTGAGCCTGAAGATCTTTGACTGTTAGTTTGAGAGCCATCTTTTTACTGAAATAAACAGCAAGAAGATGATAAAACTTGTCTTGGAAATCTGTTATGTAAAGATATGTATGGTATGTAGATGTATATGTAATGTTTTCAAGGATCTTACGGGATAAATATGAATGAAACGTCAGAAATTGAGCCTGGCTGCAGCTTTGTCGGAAGAACTTTGCGTCTTTGTTTTTGAACGTCCTACTATAAAAATCAAGCTCACCATGTCAAGTGGGTCCTAGCCTTTGACTCAAAGGAATGTAATTCGGTCTTTGACATCATCTGGTTAGAGGAAAATAAATCCTCTTGCCCCTTGATAGCAATCCGGCTTATGATAACCCTGCATCAAAGGTCCCTAAGATCATTGAAATGGTTAGTAGAATGCCGTGTCAGATGTTATGATGTCATGATTTTATATTTATGTTCAAATAAATAGAAAACACTAACAAATCACACAAGAGCATTAGTTTTAAAGGCTTGCATGGGGTTTATAGGTAAATACCCTTCTCTATTAAAGTTAAGTTGGCTCAACCTGTCCTAAAAATAGTGACTGGGTTCTAAGAATCTCATATCACTGATCTTTCTTGCAGGTTTTATTTTAGAACTGCAACTGACTTGCCACCAAAATATCCCGAAAGTGGAATCTCAATGAGCATAGCTTCGAGTATCAACCAACCTTGGACTTCACTAAAGTCGGCTATCTCGCTACCTTCTAATGGCCAAGATGGGTCAATTAATGTTCTAAAAGTCAGCTAGTGCTTATGACATCATGCGGCATCCCAATGTTATCCTCAGCTAACTCAAGGAATATCGGTACAAACCAAAGTGTCACACTAACGTAGCCATCACTTCAACCATATCGGTCAATGTTGTGCAGTTTCCATGATCTATTGCTACTTACCTAAGGTATCCCTAGATCCAGGTGTAGGATCTTTGCAAGAATTTAAACCCATAAAACCCTTAAAATAAAGAAAGCAATGCAAACAATTTAAAGCCCATAAAAGTGAGCTAAGACTCTAAGGTAACCCCTCTTTTTAAGTCCCCAGCAAGTCGCCAGTTCTATAATACGGTTGGAAAACTGACTTGTTTTGCATTTTATCGCAAATCTTGCAGTTAGCAAGAGTCGCCACTGACTTTTCTTTTATCCAATAACGAAACGGTGAAAAGAACAGGAAATACCTTGATAGATTTTGAGTTCGGGAGGGGAGGGGGGTAAGTTATGAAAAGGGAAGGTGTTAGTACCCTTTTCATCTGTAGTTATCTACTGGATCTTAATCGCTAGCTCGCCTTTGAAAATTGTCTTTTTTGTGTAAGTGTTTGAAAATATTTTGAAAATTCCAATGTAAGGCGGAATTTGTAATGGTTCTTGTATCACTCCTCAATAATGCGAATAAAGTATTTTGAAAATATTTGTTTGAAAGTGATGTGTGAAAAATGTTTTGGAAAGAGTTGTGAGGAAGAATTTAAGATTTCCTTACCCACTAAGTATGGTATTTCTTATTCTTTTTCTTCTCCTTTAGAGATGGTACTATCCATACCCTTATTTGGTAGGTAGCCCTATATATTGGATGTGAAGCGACAATCGAGGGTCGTCGTATGGTCCTTGAAGGCAACTGATTAGGATACTTTAGAAATTATCGAAGGGACTAGATCATTTGTTCGTAGGCAACATTGAAGGGTCATCGCGGGATTATGATCTTTTATTCGGAGGGACTTTACTAAAGCATCCCTATGTTCTAGGGATATGACCATTATTTTGAAAGGCAACGAAGAGAGGCTACCCTAGAGGTGTAAGTGTGTAAGTGTGTTTAGTTCAGTTATTTATCTTGAAATTAGGGTTTTGCTATCCGTTGATTTTATCTTGCCATATAAACCCTAGTTACTAACAGTAGTATAGAAAATATAGTAGCATAAGATAAAGGCGGAGATGTAAACCTAAGACTATTACAAGGCTTTGGGGCAGTTACATAAGTATAGAGTGCGGGAAATAAAACCTACAACTATTTCATACTAGGAGCCATTACATGATAGTGAAAAACAAAGCGGGAAATAACGATCCAAGCTATTACATTCCCGAAACCTATATAGTTGATCTAAGAATAAGAAAAAGGAAAATAAAAATAGAAAAAGAATGTTAAAAAGGATTTTTATGAAGAAAATAGTTTTGATGATAATTAATTAATTAAAAATCTAAAAATCTTATTAATTAAAAAACCTAAGACCTAATTAATTAGCTTTTTTAGAAAAGGTTAATTTTTTAGATTAATTAAAAATAAATTAGGTTAAAAAAGAATTAGGGTTAGCCAAAAAATAGGGAAAGAAAAATCAAAGAAATGAGAGTTAGAAACTAAAAAATCAAACAAATTCCAGCGGTGGGTTTTAAAACCACACCCTCTTACTTCACAGGCGCTTCCTCTACCACTAAGCCATGTTGTTGTTGGTGTTAAGAAAACCAACATGCTTCATAATATATGAAACCTGCAAAAATATGAAAAAACAAAGAAATTTTGCAAAAAGGCAGGGATCGAACCCATGCCCTAGTGCATTAATCCCTTAACGTGCGCATTTCTACAACTGGGGTGGCCATAAATCCGTTTATTTATTCAAGCCATAACATATATAATATAAATCTGATCAGGATGACTAGAGAAGCGTCAGAGCCCTAGCTCCTAGTCGGTGAATTCAGTGGTGGCCTTGGTTTTGGCTAAATCATCATGTATGATGAGATACAAAGCAAACAAGGTCAAACGAAGCAAACATGGCAACACAAGATTCTGGCATCATGGAGGCCATGTGATGGTTCAAACCTGCATATTGACATCTTAGAAGAACATTAATGATGTTAGTTTCGATCAAAGCATGATAAAAATTAAAATACGAATTTCATGCAAGAATGAAAAAATGGTGATGCATGGTTATGCGTTTTAAGCACTTTGGCTCATCAGAATTGATCCATACTTACTCTATAACACTCCTGGAATTGATTGGGGCGACTAGCTTGATTTGAGAGAGGCTGAAAATAGGGTTTCTAGTTTGCCCTAGTTTTGATATTTTTTGAAGTTTTTAGAAGGTGATTTCTCTTGCAAGTTTCGTCGTTTTCTTGTTTGAATGAAGAATATATATAGAGTAAAATTAGGTCAAGAAGAATTGGCTTGGACCTTTGTATGAAAGCCTTGTTTTTTATCCTAATTTAATTTTGAATTAAAATAAATAAAATAAAAAAATAAATGGAATAAAAATCAAAGGGGTGTATGAATAGATTCAGAGGTTCATTATGAGGCCTAAAACATGTTTGGACCTTGAAAGATAAGCCAACTAGCCTAAAAATTCAAGGATGGACAATTTGGGTTTCATTTATTTTCTCAAAATTTCCCAACATGCACCAATCATAATTCTCTCAATTTTCATCGAATGAAGGTGATCTTTGACTTTTTGGAAAGCTCAAGGTGTCCCCTAAAATCTCTATGTTGATCATTTTTCCATTTGAAGATTTGTCTTGATGTAAATTTCTTTGACAAAAAGTTTCTTTTTGTTGACTTTTGAAATGACCTATAATGTTTTGGCCTATATCTCTCCAATGAAGCATTTTTTGGACTTGAGCTTAGAGAGACTTAGTTATAGAGATTATAATTTCCTTTAAATGAGCTTTGGTTGAGAAAAATTTGATGAATCATGTGAAAGCTAGGCTTGGTCAAATTTCAGTTGAATTTCCTCAAGACAACCCTAATTTGGTAACTTTTGACTTTTGGTGAATTAAGAGTTTTCTTGATGAATCATGATTAATGCTTGATCAAATGATGAATATGACTTCAAAATATTGATGTTGACCAAACTTGTGATGCAAGGCTTGAAATCTGGCATGAGCATTCCTTAAGACATATGGGGAACCATGAAATCTACTTGAGGCATTATAAGTTCAAATTTCCTTGAGAAAAGTGGAACCCTAATTGTAGGTCAACTGGTTAGGGCGAGAATTTGTCTGATCAAACCTTGAGTAGCCTAGAGCAGTTGAAAACCCTAGGAGCATGAGGAGGTGTCTTCAATTGTCTTTAAAAATAAGAGGGCAAATTTTGGGGTACAACATGTGCCCCTGTTCAATCTTCTTAAACCTGAAGAGTTAGATTGGCATGTCTGCAATTCGTGATCTGAAGGTGGAAGAGGATTGAACAATTAAGTTGTCGAGAAATTTTATAGTATTGCTTGAATGGGCTTAAAGATGCCATTTGGAGAGATGATAGAATGTCATTGGGGATGGGATTACAGATGCCATCCAAAGTAATTGTTGATAGGAGTATCAGAATGAGTCTACGCCTGACTGTATCTGAAGAATGTTTTTCAGAAATTTTTTGAAGAAAAATGATTTTCAGAATGAAGGCCCTGAAGGAGATGTTTTTCAGAATTTAGTCTCTGAAGGGAGTCATTTGGTCATGCAGATAGTCTCCCCGTCCTGTTTCGAGAATTGATCTACAATCTATTTTCCATTGGTAAACCCGTCCTATTTCAGGAATTCATAATGCCTGGTCATATAGATAGTTTCCCTGTCCTATTCCGGGAATTAATCTGCGACCTGTTTTTTGTTGGTAAACTCGTCCTATTTCAGGAATTTATACTGCCTGGTCATATAGATAGTTACCTCCTCTTGTTTTGGGAATTAATCTGCAATCTGTCTTTTGTTGGTAAACTCGTCCTGTTTTAGGAATTTATATCTCCTGGTCATATAGATAGTTGCCCCGTCCTGTTTCGGGAATTAATCTATGACCTGTCTTTTGCTGGTAAACTCGTCCTGTTTCGGGAATTTATATTGCTTGGTCATATAGATAGTTGCCCCGTCCTGTTTCAGGAATTAATCAATGACATGTCTTTTGTTGGTAAACTCGTCCTGTTTCTGGAATTTATACCGCCTGGTCATATAGATAGTTGCCCCGTCCTTTTTCGGGAGTTAATCTTTGACTTGTTTGAAGATTGCTGATGATATTCGCTTGTTTGAAAACTTTACCTGAAAATACAAAATTAGCTTTATGTAATTTCGTGATGCATGTAATGTGTTAATGATGCCCTCAAGATAAATGAGAATGTTATATGCGTTTCAGTATGCATATGCTATGATGAATAGTGAAGTGATGTATGGACGCAATATGTTATTGAAGCGTATTGGTATCTCCTTGTAACAATGTCTACTTGGGGAAAATAAATCTCAGACTATTGATGGGAATGTAGAAAGTGATTCTTCAATTTCTGTTGGGGCTAATTTTGTTGGGGGATTCCCGATTTTTGTTTGAGGATACTCCGCTGGGGATCTTCAACTTCAGCTTGAGGATAGAGGCATTCAAGGAGAGTCGGCCATTCGCCGATCTTTTTGTTGATGGATTTTATTCTTGCATACCCTGACTAGGGATAAAAGTGATGGATATTCCTCTGGTGTGCTATTTATCCATGTTTCAAATACGGTAGCAAATCTTCTAGGGATAGAAAATTTGATTAAACCCTGCTGGAAAAGAGAATTTTGTTAGGGATTTATGGCGTTAGAGTAATAAACTCCATTGGGAATTAAATTCCTGTAAACTGTGAAGAGAAAATAAACTCTGATAGGGGTTGGAATTTTATAGGTTGTGATGAGGAAGTCTCCACTGTATGCTGGGGAAATGATCAAACTTCCTTCTCCACTAGGGGATCTATTGGGGATGATGATCAGGTCAAGCTATCCATTAGGGATATGGAGGTGAGCTGATGGAAGATGCCCGAATTTCTGCCTGTGAGCATATTAGACTTGCTGGGGAATATATCTCTGTTGGGGGTAATCTTACGAAGATATCTCTGTAGAGATAGTTTTATGGAGATTTCTATGTGGGGATTTATGAATGACTTAAACATTATCCCAACTCCTAGAGTCTTCGATAAATTCTAATCCTGCTTTCATGCATATATTTGTAAATGGTAATCATACTCAAATGCATATGTTCATTCAATATAATACTTGGACGTTTTCACAAACAAAATAAAGAAAATAAAAAATAGTTTTTTGAAATTGAAACTGATTGCAGGGATTTGGAAGAATTATCTACAAACAATTTTATACAAAGAGACAGAAGTCCTGGTAAGAGGAAATTGTCATGAAAAGAAAAAGTTTTACAAAGATAAACAAAGGAAAACAACTATGTGGAAATGATTCCATCGAGTTTCAAGTATACTATTTCCCATATGTTTTTGAGCATCTCATCCCTTTCTGTTGGAAGAAGTCGATTGAATTTATTTGTACCATTAGCTTGTTGTATGTAGATGATCCAACAGGACATAGTCGTACGCTTTAATCCACAAATTTTGCCTGAACAACCCTTTAGGGTTTTCAGTCCACCGGGATATCCTTTTTGCCCAAGCCGCCTTTTCAGGTTTTTCGCTTGTCGGGTGTACATTTTTTTATATATATCCCTAATTTTTGGCCGAACCTTTTTGGTTCACCAGAATGCCCTTATTTTTACTGAGGCCAGTCGACCTAGCAGGTCTCTTCTATGCTTAGTATTTTTTTAACTATGTCTGCGTTCACAGGGTGTCGAAGATCTTCACCATCCATGGTGGTAAGTATCATAGCTCCGCCAAAAAATATCTTCTTAATCACAAATGGCCCTTTGTACGTGGGAGTCCAATTTCCCCTAGGATCATCTTGTGGTAAGATGATGCACTTTATTACCAAACCGCCGACCTGATTCACCTAAGGTTTGATCTTCTTATTAAAGGATTTGATCATGTGCTTCTGATACATCTGACCATGATAAACAGTCGCGAGCCTCTTCTAATCAATCAAATTTATCTGGTCAAGTCGAGTCTGAATCCATTAGTCTTCATCTAAACCTGCATCTTTCATAATTCTCAGAGATGGAATCTTGACTTTGAAAGGTAAGACAACCTCCATACCGTAGACGAGAGAGAATGGGGTTTCCCCAGTTGATGTATACGCTGAAGTGAAATAACCATGAAATGTGAATGGTTACATCTCACTCATATACTTGTAGGTTACCGTCATCTTCTGCAAGATATTCTTGATGTTCTTGTTGGCGGCTTCCACTACACCATTCATCTTCAGTCGATACAGAGAAAATTGTGGTGTTTAATCTTAAATTGAATGCAGAGTTCCGTGATCATAGTGTTGTTAAGATTGGTACCATTGTCTGTGATGATCCTTTCCGGTATGCCATATCGACAAGGTCAAACAAAGCAAACATGGCAACACATGATTCAGGCATCATGGAGGCCTTGGTTTTGGCTAAGTTATCATGTATGATGAGATACGAAGTAAACAAGTTCAAACGGTGCAAACATGGCAACCCATGATTCTCACATCATGGAGGCCATGCGATGGTTCAAACCTGCATACGGACATCTCAGAAGAACATTAGTGATGTTATTTTCGATTAAAGATGATACAAATTAAAATATGAGTTTCATGCAAGAATGAAAAAACGGTGATGCATGGTTATGCGTTTCAATCCCTTTAGCTCGTTAGAATAAATCCATACTTACTCTATAACACTCCTGGATTTGATTGGGACGGCTAGCTTACTTTGAGAGAGGCTGAAAATAGGGTTTGTAGTTTGCCCTAGTTTTGATATTTTTTATGTTTTTAAAAGGTGATTTCTCTTGCAAGTTTCGTCATTCTCTTGACTGAATGAAGAATATATATATATATATATATATATATATATATATATATATATATATATATATATATATATATATATATATATATATATATATATATATATATATATATATATATATATATATATATTTATATATATATAGAGAGAGAGAGAGAGGAGAGAGAGAGAGGAAAATTAGGTCAAGAATAATGGGCTTGGACCTCTGTATGAAAGCCTTGATTTTTTGTCTAATTTAATTTTGAATTAAAATAAATAAAATAAAAATTAAATGGAATAAAAATCAAAGGGGTGTATGAATAGGTTCAGAGGTTCACTATGAGAACTAAAACACGTTTGGGCCTTGAAAGATATGCCCACTAGCCCAAATATTCAAGTTTCATCAATATGGGTTTCATGCATTTTCTGAAAACTTCCCAACTTGCACCAATCATAACTCTCTCAATTTTTATCATATGAAGGTGATCTTGGACTTTTTGGAAATCTCAAGATGCCCCCTACAATCTCTATGTAGATAATTTTTCCATTTGAAGAGTTTATCATGAAGTTAAATGCTTTGATAAAAAGTGTCTTTTTGTTCACTTTTGAAATGACCTATAATGTTTTTGCCTATATCTGTCAAATGAAGTATTTTTTGGACGTCAGCTTTGAGAGACAAAGTTGTAGAGGATTGAATTTCATTAAAAATGAGCTTTGGTTGAAAAAAATATAATGAATCATGTGAAAGTCATACTTGGTCAAAGTTTAGTTGAGTTTTCCTCAAGAAACCCCTAATTTGGTAACTTTTGACTTTTGGTGAATTGAGAGTTTTATTGGTGAATCATGATCAAACCTTGATTAAATGACGAATATGACTTCAAAATTTTGATATTGACCAAAAATATTGAAGTTTAACTGTATGTTGACCACAATTGACTTTTTACCCAATATAGTTGATTTTTAGTCATCTATGAAATTGACTGAGCAAACTTGTGATGCAAGGCTTGAAATATGGCTAGAGCATTGCTTGAGACATATGAGGAACCATGAAATCCACTTGAGGCATTATAAGATAAAATTTCCTTGAGAAAAGTGAAACCCTAATTATAGGTCAACTACTTAGGAGAAGAATTTGTCTGACCAAACCTTGAGTAGCCTTGAGCAATTGAAAACCCTAAGAGAATGAGGAGGTGTCTTGAATTGTCTTCAAAAATAGGAGGACAAATTTTGGGGTACAACAGTGTGGAAATTCCTACCCGACCTTTGTCCCATGTTTAGAATATTGTTGAAGCTAGTCAGGTAACTCGCAGGGGTCGTGTCTTCGGCCCTACCTTTCAAGGAGATGTTAATTCTGGTAAAAAGGTTGTTGAGAATGGTTAACCTAAGAAAATGGTAGGAGAATATAGTGGCGCTGCCTTGGAAAAGGAAGTTGATAATTTATTTAAAATCATCAAGATGAGTGATTACAAGATTGTGGATCAGTTGTTGCAAACTCCATCCTAGATTTCCAGTTTAGCCTTGTTGATGAACTCTTCTTCTCATTGAGAATCTCTTATGAGGGTGTTGGATCAGGCTTTTTTTGAAAGGGGTGTTTCTCTGGATCAATTAAACAAATTGTGGGGAATATTACGTCTTGTAACAATCTGAGTTTTTGTTATGAGGAATTGCTTGATGAAGGGAGAAACCATAACCTGGCTCTGCATATATCTATCAATTGTAAGAATGGCTCTTTGTCTAATGTGATGATAGATAATGGATTAGCTTTGAATGTCATACCAAGAAGAACTCTCATGAAGCTCAAATACCAGGGAACTCCTATGTGCCCTAGTTGCATTATAGTAAAAGCTTTTGATGGTTCGAGAAAATTTGTCATTGGAGAGGTGGATTTACCTATTCACATAGGTCCACACTTATTCCAAATCACCTTTCAGGTTATGGATGTTGTCCCAGCCTATACCTGTTTATTAGGACGACTTGAATCAATGAAGTAGGAGTTGTTACTTCAACCTTGCATTAGAAACTAAAATTTGTCCGTGAAGGAATGGTAGTTATTGTAAACAGTTAGCAAGCTCTGTTGATATCTCATTTATCTTCCTTTAGCAATGTAGAAGTTGATGAAGCCTCTGTTGGAACTCAGTTCCAAACTTTGTCCACTAATAATATAAGGTAGAATTAATATTCTATCACCTCATTTAAGGATGCGCAACAAATAGCGTAGAAGGACCCTAGCAAGGTGTGGGGGCAGGTTATTAGTCCACTTGTGAACAAGAATCAGACTGGTTTGGGATTCTCCATGAAGAATGAAGTTGTAAAGCCGAAGTACGCTTCGAGTAAATATCAAGACATCCTTCACAGTGCAGGATATATCCATCCGACTACTCAAAAGATCAACGCTATTCTCGAAGATGATCCATAGCAAGAGATGCAAAACTTTGTGACACATGGATTCAGAATCCATAATCGAATCATTATTGATATTCCTTCTTGCAATCCCATTTCAAAGTAATTTGTTTTTTGTTTGTCTTTTCAAAATTCTTTCACTCTGCCCAAGGTGAAATTAATGTTGTAAGGGAAGGTCTGTTGTTTTGAATTTTAAGATCATTAATAAAAGTTGTTTTTGATTTCTAAATTGTGTCTTTATTTTATATTTTTCTCGAAAAATGGTAATCAGAAAAAACTTTCAAAATTAATAATAATTGTAAATAAATATGAATAATCACTTGTTACATGTGTCAGTTTCTAAAATCAATCATAAATCATATGTGTAGATTAATTAAAAAACCTGTTGAGTTCAATGACCCTGCACCCTCTCCCATCTTTGAATATCCTATGTATGTGGCTGAAGAAGAAGAACATGATGAAATCCCAGAAGAAGTTTCATGGTTTCTTGAGCGTGAGAAAAATACCATTCATCCGTATAAAGAGTCGTTGGAAATAATTAACTTGGGTTTAGAGGAAGATCCGAAAGAAGTCAAGATTGGGGCACTACTTCTTCCTGATGTGAAGAGCATGTTGATTGAGTTGCTGAAATAGTATGTTGATATCTTTGCTTGGTATTACCAAGACATGCCTGGTTTGGACACTGATGTTGTGGAACATTATTTGTCGTTAAATCCAGAATGTTCACCAATCAAGAAGAAGTTGCGAAGAACTAATCCTGACATGGCAATGAAGATTAAAGAAGAGGTTTTGAAGAAGATTGATGTTGGTTTTCTTGTGACATCAGTATACCCTCAGTGGATTCCCAATATTGTTCCAGTACAAAAGAAATACGGAAAAGTTCGCATGTGCGTTGATTAGAGATATCTAAATAAAGCGATTCCAAAAGATGATTTCCCATTACCACATATTGATATGTTGGTTGATAGCATAGAAAAATTCAAATTGTTCTCATTCATGGACAGATTTTCTGAATACAATCAAATTAGGATGGCTCATGAGGACATGGAAAAAACAACATTTATCACACCATAGGAAACACTCTGTTATAGAGTGATGCCTTTCGGGTTGAAGAAAAATGGTGCAACGTACCAGAGGGCTATGACAACCCTATTCCATGATATGATGCATAAGGAAAACGAATTTTATGTTGATGATATGATCACCAAATCTCAGACTGAGGAAGGGCATATAGAAGACTTGTTGAAATTGTTTCAGTGTTTGAGGAAGTATCGTCTCTGCTTTAATCCAAATAAGTGTACTTTTAATGTTTGTTCAGGAAATTTGCTAGGTTTCATTATCAGCCAAAAAGGAATTGAAGTTGATCCTGATAAAGTTAAGGCAATTCAAGAATTGCCTGCACCAAGAACTGAAAAACAAGTCAGAGGATTCCTTGGACGTCTGAATTATATTTCCAGCTTCATTTCTAATATGACTACAACATGTTAACCAATCTTCAAGCTGTTAAATAAAGATCAAGGTTGTGTGTGGACGGATGATTGCCAAAGGGAATTCGAGAGCATTAAAGAGTGTCTACTTGAGCTTCCTATATTGCCCTCTCCTAATGAAGGAAGACCATTGATTACGTATCTGACTGTGTTGGATAACTCCATGGGTTGTATATTGGGACAACAATATGAAACAAGAAGAAAAGAATATGCCATTTATTATTTAAGCAAGAAGTTCACTGACTGTGAGTCACTGTATTTTATGCTAGAAAAAACATGTTGTGCTTTGGCCTGGGCGGTAAAGAGATTGCGAAAATATATGTTAAACAACACTACTTGGTTGATTTCCAAATTGGATCCAATTAATTATATTTTGAAAATCTTGCTCTTACTGGAAGAATTTCCCATTGGATGATGTTGTTAAATATTATGATATTTAATACCGTACTCAGAAGGCTATAAAAGGCAGTGTGTTGGAGAAGTACCTTTCTCACCAACTAGTTGATGATTATCAGTCAGCTAAATATGATTTCCCTAATGAGGATGTGATGTATTTTAAAGTTAAATATTATGATGAACCTTTTCCTAAGGAAGGTCCTGATCCTGAATCCCGGTGGGGTATGGTGTTTGATGGAGCTGTAAATGCTTGTGAGAAATAAATTAGTGTCGTGATTATCACTCCCTATGGGTCACTGTTGTACCCCAAAATTTTCCCTCCCATTTTTCAAGACAAGTTGATTCAAGATACCTCCTCATACTCTTAGGGTTCTAAAGTGCTCAAGACTAATCAAGAATTGATCAGACGAACCCTCCTCCTAAGCATTAACCTACAAATAGGGTTTTACTTTTCTCAAAGGAAATTGGACTTCTAATTTCTCAAGTGGATCTCATGGTTTTTCATATTCTTCAATGAACCCTCATGTCAAGTTTCAATCCTTATATCATAAATTTGCTCAGTCAATTGCTCAAATATGTGAAAATCAACTATATTGGACAAAAAGTTAATTATGGTCAACATACAGTCAAACTTCAATATTTTTGGTAAACATCAAGATTTTGAGGTCACATTCATCATTTTATCAAATGTTGATCATAAGTCATCAAGAAAACTGAAGATTCATTAAAAGTTAAAAGTTGCTAAATTAGGGTTTTCTTTAAGAGAAGTCAACTGAACTTTAACCAAGCATAACTTTCACATGCTTCATTGGGAAATTCTCCACCAAATCCCATTTTGATGGAAAATCAATTCTCTACAACTTTGCATCTCTAAGCTCATGTCCCAAAAATGCTTCATTTGAGAGATATGGGCCAAAACATTATAGGTCATTTAAAAAGTCAACAAAAAGACACTTTTTGTCAAAGAAATTTACATCAAGATAAAGTCTTCAAATGGAAAAATGATCAACATGATAGTTATAGGGGACATCTTAGGATTTCTAAAAACTCAAAGATCACCTTCATATGACAAAATTTGAGCAGGTTATGACTTTCACAAGTTGGGTAATTTTGTGCAATTGCATGAAACCTCAATTGAAAAATTTTGGGCTTTGGAACTAATGGGCCAAAATTTTCAAGTTCTAACGTGCTCATAACGTATTAGGGGACCCCCAAAACCATTCTTATCTTTTTTTTGAATTTTATTTCCTTTATTTTAATTTTTATTCATTTAAATGCAAATTAAATCAAATAAGGAGTAAGTGGGGGTACAAGGCTTAAAAGACTTTTGTTTCAAATATTTTGGAGGCCCAAGATTACATTGAAAACCGTGTGGGGTTATTTTCAAAACAAATCTTCATGTTTTGTCTTATTCCAATTATATTTTCAAACAAAAATCAAATATTGTTTTACAAGAGGTCTAAGCCCACCTTTGACATAATCTAATCCTCTTATAAATACCCTACATGTTCAGACAACAAGGACACGAAAAAACCCTGCAAGAACACTCCCTCAAAATCTCAAATTTTGTCAAACTAGGGAAAACTTGAAAACTCTCATACAACCACTTTCAAAGAAAAGCAACCATCCAAATCGACTCTTGGGATATCATAGGGTTAGTTGGGATCATCCATGATGATAAAACAGGTCTGAAACATGCATCCCATGCATCACCGGTTTCCATACTTTTGTTAATTTTGTATTTTTATTTTTACCATGCTTTGATTCATACTAATTATTTCATTGTGTTTCTGAGATGTAACAATACAGGATTGGACACTTGCATGAGTCCCATAACGCTTGGATAACTTAGCACCATGTTTGGATCAATTTATATTATCTTGTTCGTATCTCTTTATGCAGGAAGAATTAGCCAAAACTAAGGTCACCAATGAATTTGCAACCCTCAAAGTAGGGGGGTAGAGTTCTTTTGGATCACTGACGCGCTTTATTTTCGCAGGTTGCAAAATAAAGTCACTAGAGAAGACAACCGGAGCTAGGGCCCTGGCACCTCTCTGGTCCATCCATTTGTTTTCATATTATTTTTATTTGTTTCCATTGTGTAACTGGATGAAATAGCCATCCCAGTGGCAGACATGTGCGCGCTAAGGCTTTGGTCTCTAAGGGCATGGGTTCGATCCCTGCCTTTTGCCACTTTTTGTGTTATTTTCTAATTTACACAGGTTTCACATATAATCTCCAGCGCCTGTTTCCTATCGCCAACCAGTGCTTGGCCTGGTGGCAAGTTAAACAACTGTAAAGCTAGAGGGTGTGGGTTCAACACCCACCTCATGCAGTTTTACATTTTTTTCCTTTTTAACCTTATTTATTTAAATTACTAACCTTAATTTTCTCCTTAACCCTAATTATTTTCCTTAATCAATTTTAACCTTTTTAAATAAAAAACCCTAATAAATTAGTATTTGTTTTTTAATCAATAATAAATTTTGACATTTTTTTATTTACTAATTAATATTTTCTTAAAATTAAAATTAATTAGACTTTAGGATTTTTATCAATTAAAATTAATTAGACTTAGGGTTTTAACTATTTAATAAACATCAAATTAATTTCATAAAAAAATTCACATTCAAACATTTTCAAACATTTTATTTTTATTTTTATTACATTTAAATCCTTAGACGATTGTATAGGGCGCACGACTTTCTTATAATAATTTAGATTTATTTTCCCGCATTTTTACTATTATGTAACTGCTTACGGGATCTAATAGTTTAGGGTTTAATTTCCGCACTTTATTTTCCGCACCCTTTTTATGTAAATGCCTCAAAGCCCTGTAATAGCTTAGGATTTACTTTCCACACCTTTAATTTTCTGTATATATTCAACTGCTAGTAACTAGGCATGTATAGCCAGATCATAAAAAGAATCAATAGATGACCCTAATACAAGATAAATAACTGAATTGAACACACTATTCACACTTACACCTCTAGGGTAACCTCCCTTTGTTCCCTTTGAAAATAATGGTCATGTCTCTCAAAAATAAGGATACATTAGCAAAGTCCCTTCGAATAAATATCATAGTCCCTCGATGACCCTTCGATGTTGCCTACAAAAAATGATCTAGTCCCTCCGATAAATTGCTAAAGTATCTCTATGTGTTGCCTTCAATGACCATTCGATGACCCTACGCTTGTCCCTTTACATCCAATGGATAGGGCTATCTACCAACTAATGGTATGGATAACACTGACTCTAAAGGAGAAGGAAAATAACAAAAAATACCTTGAGTGGGTAAGAACTGTTAATCACTTGCTCATAATCTTTCTAAAAAACGTTTTACACATGACATTTTTAAAATATTTTCAAACACTTTGTACGTGTTCTTGAGGACTCATACAAGAACCATTACAAAGTTGGTCGTACTTTATGCTTTTCAAAATATTTTCAAATATCACACACACAAAGAAAGATTTTCAAAAGTGAGCTAGCAATTAAGAGCCCGTAGATAACTACAGATGAAATGGGTGCTAACACCTTCCATTTTCATAACTTACCCCCCGAACTAAAAATCTTTCAAGGTATTTCCTGTTCTTTTCATCCATTTAAGAATCCTTAAGGAAACATTTAATGATTAAGGATGTTTAAGTGATATGCGTTAACTAAAATTGATGAAGATCCATTGGAGGATTAACATAACCAAAGCCCCCTAATAATGAATCTCAAGGTTATTGGATCAAATGAACATAATTGGGCTTGCAAACATAGGTCTGGGCCACGAATGATCATTTACTCAAATCTGGACAAATTTTAGCGCTATGTTAAGCAATCGTAAGTGGACTTATGTAGAAGTCACACCTATTTTGAGGCCACTCAATAGCAATCTATGTACTTCATGTTTGGATAAATGATATAGAGATCATCATCCCTTAACATGTAGCACAATTAAAAAATTATGGGATAAGATGAAGAGGGAGGGGAATTATAATCTAACTTGGATCACTTCCTTCAATTTTATTCATCTTTAAATTCAATCACTCATCTAGATGGATTAAAGAACTAAACATATCATTAATCCAAAGCACCAAAAATGAATTAAATAATTCACTCTTTGGTAGATTTGAATTGATGAACATTTATCCAACTTCATCTACACCTAAAGTCCATTGAATTTAAAGAGAAGTTGGACATTTAAAATTGCAATCCAAATCAACAATCAAAATGAGTGAGTAGAAAAAGACAGATGGATCAAAACAGTCCCAAAACAAGGCAAAAAAGCATTTTTGTTCTATTGAAATCGATTGCACTGCTGATGCAATCGATTGCATCAGTGCATTTTTTCAAAAAAACATTGAATTTCACTCTGGGACAATTGATTGCAATGTTACAGCAATTGATTGCACTCTATAAAAACAGGAAAAAAAACAACATTTCGAAAGGCCAAATTCTTGTTCAAACTTTCCATCAAACAGCTTACGATCATGGACTCAATTGAGCACGAAAATTCCATCAAATTATGAGAAAATAGCACCAATGGAATCACTAAATAATGCTCAATGAATCAAGCTCAAAGATCAACAAGAGATCACATTGTGAAAGATGAAAAATTCAACTTACGAAAGGTAGATCTAGAGAATTATCAAAACAACTTCAAGAATTTGCTTCAATTCAATCCCAAGAATCAATTGCCCAAGCTTGGATGTATAGAATTGATGAAGAAAAAGTTTTTGGATGAAGGTTTAGCTCAAAGATTAGTAAGCTTCAAGGAAAAGCTTACTAACTTCTTTTTTTTAAAATGGAGCTTTGAGTGAATTTGGTAGGCGGAGAGAATTGAGAGATTTTTTAGCAAGGTGGATTTGGCTCTCAAAAGATTGTGATTTGAATGAAATGAGGACTCTATTTATATAGTTTCGGCTTGGGATTAATGGTGATTTGGTAATTAATTTTTGGAGGCAAAATTTGAATTAATGACATATCTTTAAAAAAAAATGAAAATTTGGAGCCAAAATTTGAATTAATGATGTATATTTCAACAAACGAAAAATTGACACCAAAATTTGAATTAATGATATATATTTCAAAAAATGAAAAATTGGCACCAAAATTTGAATTAATGATATATATTTCAAAAACGAAGAAAAATTGGAGCCAAAATTGACAAGCTTGAAATTGCTAATTTTTTTTCAAATTTTCACTATGTGCAAACGATTGCACTCTAGGCTCAATCGATTGCATCAGTGTATTTTTTCAAAAATGGTGCAAAATGCCCTATGTGCAATCGATTTCACTATAAGAGCAATCGATTGCATTATTGAAAAAAAAAATTAATTATTTTTCTTTACAAATAGAAATTTTATGAAAATAATACTGGAAAACCTTATTTGTCAGATGCCTTGACTCGGTACCTAGAAAACAAAAATATTCAAAGACAAATATTTTTTTTTGTATTTTGATTAGAAGTTAGTCAACAACGCATATACAAAATACACA
Organism: Vicia faba; assembly: GCA_948472305.1. Classification (NCBI taxonomy): domain Eukaryota; kingdom Viridiplantae; phylum Streptophyta; class Magnoliopsida; order Fabales; family Fabaceae; genus Vicia; species Vicia faba. The sequence continues at coordinate 80,165,420 of OX451740.1, read as the reverse complement.
ACTAAGGGGCTTGGAGATTCCTCAAGAGAAAACTTTAAGATATGAGATATAAAAAGAGGAAGAACCAACCCTGATGTGATCTTGTTATGATCGAGTTGATATGATATGATAGGGGAATCTTAGGGGGAAAAATTGGGGGTACAACAAATGCCCTTATTTAAGTTTCTTCAATCCAGAGACACGAAGGTTAAAAATCTTCGTGTCGACACGATTGAAGATACTTAAATATAAAACAAGCCCTATTTTTGGCCCTGAGATGCCATGCAATGCTTATGATTATGAATGCAGATGGACAAATCTTAAAGAGACCCAAGACACCACTGGGGATGTAGCGAAGGAAACAAGGATAAAAAAGAAACCCCACTAGGAAAATAAATTGTTGGTCAACAAAAGACCTGAATCTATTGGGGTAAAGCCCAAAGAGGAGGCAAGGTAACATCAACTCAAATATTGAGGAAATAGTAAAGGATGAAAGCGATCTACAGATAACTGTGAACTACCAATTCCATAATTGAAGGTAGAAGATCGAAGTATACACCAACTTTCCTTGAAGGAGAAACTACCAACATTCACTGAAGGTAGAGAGAGAAGAATATAACAACACCGATGTTCACTGACAGTGAACTACCAACATTCACTGAAGGTAGAAAAAGAATAATATAACACCAACATTTACTGATGGTGAACTATCAACGTTCACTGATGGAAGAAAAAGAATAACATAACAACAACGTTCATTGAAGGTAGAAAAAGAATAAAATAACACGAACATTCACTGATGGTGAACTACCAACATTCACTGAAGGTAGAAAAAGAATAACATATCACCAACGTTCACTGATGGTGAACTACCAACATTCACTGAAGGTAGAAAAAGAATAACACTGACGTTCATTGACGATAAGCTACCAACGTTCATTGAAGGTAGAAATAGAATAACATAACACCAATGTTCACTGAAGCTAAACTACCAACATTCGCTAAAGGTAGAAAAAGAATAACACTGACTTTCACTGATGGTAAGCTACCAACATTCACTGAATGTAGAAAGAGAATAACATAACACCAACATTCATTGATTTTGAACTACCAACGTTCACTGAAGGTAGAAAAAGAATAACACTGACGTTCACTGACGGTAAGCTACCAACGTTCACTGAATGTAGAAAGAGAATAACATAACACCAACGTTCACTGATGGTGAACTACCAACATTCACTGAAGGTAGAAAAAGGATAACACTGATGTACACTGACGATGAGCTACCAACATTCACTGAAGGTAGAGGAAACAATAATCACCAGCTTTAACTGAAGGTGAACTACCAACATTCACTGAAGGTAGAAAGAGAAGACAATAATCAGTTTCTCAAAATCTTGGCGTTTCACCTAGAACGGGTCTCAATTTTTTCTTTAACCAAGGCATTTTTCCTGGAAAGGGTAATATATAAGTTGTCTGAAATAAAGAGACTACCACTTGTAAAGATTTCACAATGAACTATCTCTGCTATATTGAAAGACTTTCCATCCCTTGGAGTGAGTTGACAACGAACTGCAAACTATCTGCTCATAAGGAAGATAGCAAAAAAGTAACATCAACTTTTATGGAGAAGCACAAGTTGCTCAAATAAAGAGACTTGCCACTTGCTGTTATGTGAAGGATTGTGAAAATGACTTTTTGGGGAAAGAAATATGGCTTCCTGGGGAAAGAAATATGAATTCTTGGTGAATGAATTATGATTTCCTGGGGAATGAATCATGACTTCCTGGAGAATGAATCATGATTTCCTATGGAAATGCCAACATATTCCTACTGAGGAGGTAAAAGTCTTTTTGTGCCAAAATAAATGTACATTCTCAGTCCAATGCTCGAAGCTTGTAGAAATCAAAAGTAATAATATTGATGAGGATCATAGATTCAAACCAGAAATAAACTGGAGTAAAATAGTCAACTAAAATACATCATTTGAGAAATAAACTCAAGAGGGAAATCCAAATCATCCAGATAAAGAGTTGTACAGGAAATATAAAGCAAAGATCTTCCATGAGGGATAGCTCAGTGGGGAAATTGAAAGAATATACATTTTCTGCTTAAGGTTGGAACTCTATTGGAGAGAGGACAACATAACTCTGCAAAACAGGGTAATAGACTAACAAAAAATTAATGAATGCAAATGAGAAATGATTTGCTAAATTCAACTATGCATGATGTATGTATGAATGTATGAGTGTTATTATGTATATGCTGACAAAAGATACATATAACATTGGGGATAACCATACAAAACCAACATGAGTAAAGTCAACACTCGGCTAAATCACATCTAAGGAAAAATTCCATAAAAAAGTAAGCACCAACTGAGGAACAGAATCCTACTTCGCGGCTTAACTTCACTAGGAAGGAACATAATTCGAAAATAATCTCATCATATCAATAAATCAGTATAGATACAAGGATATAATATCCTCCTCCAGGCTTCACCGGGGAATACCACACAGATTTCAACGGGGAAAATAAATGTTTCACGGTCTCTACTTCTACTGGGAATTGTAATACTGATTTCAAATAAGGTAGATGAAAACCATATTGTCAAAACATCAACTGAGGATCTCTTTCTGAATTTATTGGGGAAATATCATCGAGATACCAACTGGAGACCTCAGCTTACTTCATTGGGTAGGACAACACCATATTGTCGAGGGGAAACCAAGATACGTTCTTCAATATTGAGAGTAAGTATTGCACCAACTTCTCTGGAAAGAAAGTACGAAATCTCATGGGGATAACAACTTGGGGATTTATGAAGTCAAGCATTTCAGCAAGAAATCAAACTTATGGGGATTTTAAATCAAGCCCAGCACTTGGCAGGAGAAAACCCCAAAAGTTTATAACCATTTCAACACTTCTTAAATAAAACATTGCCCTTGCCTGACTATCGGGCAATCAAACAAAATGCAAGTACTGCCAAAAGGGAGATGCTACGCATATGGGTCCAACTCAGCATGCACAGGGAGAAAAGACTTTTACCAAATAAGTGAAGCCTTCACAGGGGAATCTTAGATATATTCTTCATATCATGCAAACCTATTCCAATAAGAAGTGCCCTGGGATAGCCTTCCTGGGGAATAAATACCAACAATAATGCCAACACTACCAAAAAGAGCGATATTTTGCAAATAGTTCCATCTCAGCACACCAAGGGAACAAGACCTTTCGTCATATGAGGGAAAACTTTCCTGGGGAATCTGGGATAGAGGCCTCGGACCATGAAAACCCAAAATAAAAAATGAACCAAGACTTGACTGGGGACAATAGGATCACAAACCCAATACCGCACCTTATGCCAATTGGTATCATCTTCAATATACAAAAATCATGTGCATACCAGCGAAAACGACCCAAGAGAACCTTCCTGGGGGAAACAAAACTTCCCAAAATTATTGGAGTTCGTCCATTCCTAGGATCACCACTTTTGTTTTCCTCTTGAATCACAAAATCTAAAGTAAAAGTAATTTGTAAATTCATTTCAAAAAACAATTTTGTTATTTAATCTTTTTGCTTTGAAAGTTACTATCAATAATAAATGAAGTCTTTGTAAGCAAAATAAAATAAGAATTACAAAGAATTGGATGAAAGCTCAAACTTTATTAATAGAATGGTAGTCTGTGAATGACGGGACTCCATGGATGATTACAAAGTTCGGAAAATGGTAATATATAATGGAAAAGATACATTGAAATACAATGACCACTATTCTCCCTAACAACTTTGAAATCTTGAGCAACAACTTTGTTGAAATATGGTGAGTATCCAAGAAGATTGTTGCTTCAGTGATAAAGTCTTGTCTAATGTAGTTACTTGCCAAGAAAGTCCCTAGATTTTGCCTAAGCTGCCCTTGCGGGTTTTCAACTTAGCGGGAAAAAATATTTTATTTATCTCTCCAATTTTTTCCTAAGCTGCCCTTTCGGGTTTTTGGCCTACCGAGATGCTCCTTTTTGCCCAAGATGCCCTTTCAGGTTTTCAACTTAGCGAGTTGTTCTTTTATTTCTTTAGGAGAAGTATTTCTTGACTGCATCAGCATTCACAGGACGTGGTAACTCCTCCCCATCCATAGTTTCCAGAATTAATGCACCACCAGAGAAGGCTTTCTTGACAACATATGGGCCTTCAAAATTAGGAGTCCACTTTCCCCTAGAATCAGCGTTAAAAGGCATGATTTTCCTGAGCACGAGGTCGCCTTCTCTGAATTCACGAGGTTTGACCTTATTATCAAATGCTTTCTTCATTCTCTTATGATATAACTGCCCATGACACAAAGCCGTCATTCTCTTTTCTTCAATCAAATTCTATTGGTCAAACCTATTCTGGACCCATTCAGGCTCTGACAACTTGGTTTCCATTATCACACGTAAAGAGGGAATCTCAACCTCGACTGGGAGCACTGCTTCCATACCATATACAAAGGAGCGCAGGGTTGCTCCTGTTGATGTGCGGGCAGATGTATGATATCCATATAAAGAAAAAGGGAGCATTTCATGCCAATCTTTATAAGTAACAACCATCTTTTGTATGATCTTCTTGATATTCTTATTGGCAGCATCAACAACCTCATTCATCTCCGGCCTATACCGAGATGAATTGTGATGGACGATCTTGAATTCTTTACAAAGTTCTATCATCATCTTGTTATTCAGATTCGAGCCATTGTCGGTGATAATTCTGCTCGGCACACCATAATGACATATCAGATTGTTCTTAATGAAGCGCACTACCACCTGCTTAGTAAAATTACATATGAAGCAGCCTCCACCCATTTGGTGAAGTAATCAATTTCTACCAATATAAAGTAGTTTCCATTCAAAGCTTTGGGTTAAATCATTCCAATCATGTCAATACCCCACATGGAGAAAGGCCACGGGGAAGAAATAACATTGAGAAGTGTTAGAGGCACATGCATTTTCTCCGCATAAATCTGGCATTTATGGCACTTCTTTGCAAATTTGAAACAATCAGATTCCATTGTCAGCCAATAGTAACCTGCCCTAAGCATTTTCTTAGCCATTGAATGTCCATTGACATGAGTGCTTCATGTTTATCCACGCATCTGAGCACGACCAAGTCATAAGTTCTCTTGTACAACACATTTTCGCTGAGGAAGAAGCTACCAGCCAATCTTCTTAATGACTTTCTATCTTTATTCCATACACCAATCGGATATTCCTGAGTTTGGAGAAAATGCTTGATATCATAATACCAAGTTTTCTCATCTGCTACCTCTTCTGTTGTAAACACATGAGCAGGTCTATCCAGTCGCCGAACTATAATTCAAGGTATATCATTCCAAGTATTCACTTGATACATAGAAGCCAGAGTTGCCAAAGAATCCGCCATTTGATTTTCATCTCTGGGGATGTGATGGAATTCAACCTTATAAAAGAAGGGTAACAATCTTCTAGCATAATCTTTGTAAGGGATCAAGCCAGGGTGACGAGTATCCCACTCTCCTTTAATCTGATTTACTACCAAAGCTGAATCACCATACACATCTAGAATTTTAATTCAAAGATCAATAGCTTCCTCGAGACCCATGATGCAAGCTTCATACTCTACCATGTTATTGGTGCAATCGAATGCCAACCTTGCAGTAAAAGGTATATGTGATCCATGAGGAGTGACAATCATGGCACCAATTCCTTTACCATAAGCATTCACAGCTCCATCAAATATCATGCTCACATGAGACTCAGGATCAGTACCTTCCTCAGGTAATGGTTCATCATAATCTTTCACTTTTAAAAACATTACATCTTCATCAAGGAAATCATACTTCACAGACTGATAATCATCAACTGGTTGGTGAGCAAGATAATCTGCCAACACGATGCTTTTGATAGCTTTTTGAGTGTGGTATTCAATGTCATTTTCAGATAACAACATTTGCCAACGGGAAATTTTCCCAGTGAGAGCGGGCTTTTCAAAAATGTACTTGATCGAATCTATTTTGAGTATCAACCAAGTGGTGTGATTCAACATATACTGCCATAAACGTTTTACCGCCCAAGCCAGAGCACAACATGTCTTTTCCAGCATAGAATACCGCGACTCGCAGTCAGTAAACTTTATACTGAGATGATAAACGGCATGCTCTTTCTTCCATGTTTCATCTTGTTGTCCCAAAATACAGCCCATGGAATTATCTAACATTGTCAGATACATAATCAATGGTCTTTCTTCAACAAGAGGGAGCAAGATAGGAGGTTCAAGCAGGTATTCTTTAATACTTTCAAATGCCCTTTGGCAGTCATCTGTCTGCAGACAACCTTGATCTTTATTTAACAACTTAAAGATCAGTTCACACGTTACAGTCATGTGGGAAATGAATCTGGAGATGTAATTCAAACACCCGAGGAAACCTATGACTTGCTTTTAAGTTCTCGGTGTTGGCATTTCTTGAATTTCTTTGACTTTATCAGGATCAACTTCAATCCCTTTTTGGTTGACAATGAAACCCAACAATTTCCCTAATCAAACACCGAAGGTACATTTATTTCGATTCAAGCGGAAATGATACTTCCTCAAACGTTGAAACAGTTTCAACAAATCTTCTACATGCCCTTCTTCATTATGGGATTTAGAAATGATATCATCAACATATACCTCAATTTCCTTCTGCATCAGATCATGGAATAGGTTTGTCATAGCCCTCTGGTACGTTGCACCAGCGTTCTTCAACCCGAAAGGCATCACTCTGTAACAGAATGTTCCCCAGGGTGTGATAAACGTTGTTTTTTCCATGTCCTCGGGAGCCATCTTTATTTGATTATATCCGGAAAATCCGTCCATGAACGAGAAAACTTTGAATTTTGATGTGCTATCCACTAACATATCAATGTGTGGCAATGGAAAATCATCTTTTGGACTAGCTTTATTTAGATCTCTGTAATCTACGCACATGTGAACTTTTCCATCTTTCTTCGGTATTGGGACAATATTGGCGATCCACAAAGGGTACACTGATGTCACAAGAAAACCATCATTAATCTGCTTTAGAACTTCTTCTTTGATTTTTACTATCATATCTGGGTGAGTTCTTCGCAACTTCTGTTTGATTGGCGGGCATTCTGATTTCGAAGGCAAATGATGCTCCACAGTATCAGTATCCAAAACAGGCATATCTTGGTAAGACCAAGCAAAGATATCCACATACTCTTTCAACATCTCAATCAACCTGCTATTCACACCAGGATGCAGCAATGCTCCAATCTTAACTTCCTTCGGATCTTCTTCTGAACCCAAATTGATTATTTCCAATGGATTTTTATATGGCTGAATGGCGTTCTCCTCGTGCTCAAGCAACCGTGAGACCTCTTCCAAAATCTCATCGTAGTCTTCTTCTTCGGCCCCATACACAAGACATTCAAAGTTGGGAGAGGGTGCAGGGTCATTGTATTCAACGGGTTTTTTAATTAATCTGCAATATGGTTTATGATTGCTTTTAGTAACTGACACATATAACAAGTGATTTTGCAGATTCAATTTCAATTATTATTTATTTTGAAAGGTTTTTTCTGATTACCATTTTCCAAGAAAAAGCAGGGGGAAAATCATAATTTGGAAAACAAAGACAACTATTATTATTGATTTAAAGATCAAAGCAAATAGATAATCCCATACAATATCAATACTTTCACCTAGGGCGGATTGAAAGCTTTTCAAACAGATTAACAAAAACAAATTACTTTGACACATGTATGCAAGAGGGAACATCAATGGTGATCCAGTTCTGAACTCTAACTCTGTGCGTCATAAAATTTAGCATTTCTGGCTCTGCTTAATCTTCCACAATGGCATTAATCCCGAAAACAGTTGGATGAAGATAACCCCCGCTATGAAAGATATCTTGATACTTGTCTGCAACAGACTTCAGCTTCATACTCTTACCCTTATCATTCTTCACAGAGAACCCCAAGCCAACTCTATTCTTGTTCACATGTGGGTCAATAATATGTCCCCGAACATCGCTATTGCCATTATGCACAACCTGTTGCGCATCCTTAAACAAAGTTATAGAGTTCTCATTTCCTCTTATGTTGTCAATGGATAAATCTTGGAATTGGGTTCCAACAGCAGCTTCATCCGCCTCCACAATACTGAAAGAGGACAAATGAGATATCAATAATTCTTGTTCTCCATTTATAATTACCACTTTTCCTTCACGTAAAAACTTCAACTTCTGGTGTAAAGTTGAAGTGACAGCCCCTGCTTCATGTATCCATGGTCGTCCCAACAAATAGTTGTAAGCGGGTATAATATCCATGACCTGGAAAGTAATTTGAAACAAATGTGGGCCTATATGAATAGGCAAGTCCACTTCACCAATAACAGATTTCCTTGATCCATCAAACGCTTTCACAATAATGCCACTCGGGCGCATAGGCGTTCCTTGATATTTCAACTTCATAAGCGTGCTCCTCGGTATGACTTTCAATGCGGATCCATTATCAATCAGTACATTGGATAATGAATCATTCTTGCAGTTCATAGAGATGTGGAGGGCCGAATTATGATTCCTTCTTTCATCGGGAAATTCATTGTCGCAAAAACACAGGTTATTATACGATGTAATGTTCCCTACCATACTGCTAAATTGGTCTACTGGCATATCACTTTCAACGAAAGCTTGGTCTAATACCTTCATCAAAGATTCTCTGTAAGCAGAGGAGTTCATAAGCAAGGCCAGAATAGATATTTTTAATGGAGTCTGCAACAATTGATCTACGATCCTGTAGTCGCTCATCGTTATAATCTTCAATATGTCATCCACGTCTTTTTCCAGAGTAGCACCACTGGATTCACATGTAGCCTTCTTGGGTGCAACATCTTTAACTATTTTCTTTCCAGCACTATCATTTCCATAAATATTAGACATAGGCTGGATGGGAACTTCCACACCATCCTCTGAAATTGTAGCATTATACTTGTAGGGTACAACCTTGTCTGACTTGTAAGGGACAGGATTCGGCAAGCTAATCACCAATGGAGTAATAGCTGGCTTTCCATGATATTCAACATCAAAAGGGGTGGGTGTACCAAAAAAAGGCACAATAACATTTACTCCCTCTTCAACACAATCATTCATTACAGAGTCATCTCTAGAAAACATATCTTCATCCGAAGAGAAGAACTCATCTGCAGAGCCATATTTATTATCTGACGCAATCTGATCCGAACAAACTTCAATCATATTAACATAATCATCCTTATTTCTTAAAACCTTGATGGTACCATTATCCAAAAGTAACTGAATACATTTTATCACAATGGAACAACCACGAGAATCTCTGCAGCAGATCCGGAAAGATCCATAACAGTGCCTTTATTGACCTTCCATATGGCAGAAGGTGGCATGCAACTGCACCAAATCATCGTTCATATGATCTACATCAAAGATCCAGAATTCTCCTGGACATCCCAAGACCATATTCACATCTTCCTTATATTCTTCCCTAGGCCTGATTATATGTATGAGGCCCTCATCCATCATCTCTTGCAAATCAGCCTTTATCTTATCACAACCCTGTATATTTGCGCTGCAAATACCACATCTAGCATGATCATGCGTATAGTAACTAAACTCGACGAGGTCAGCATGCATTTTACCAAATCTCCTCTAACAAAATTAATATCGAAAATCTGGAAGTCGCCTGGACAACCAGCCACCATGTTCACATCATTTTCTTCTCCATGCTTTGGTAGAGGATTATCTTTCACGTTCAGCCCAACATCTTTAAAGGATAAGATATCAGTCCTCACCAATTTTTGTACTTCAGTCTTCAAAGGATAGCAGTTCTCAACATTGGTCGTGGTGCTCCCTGATGAAAAGCGCATGTTTGGTCTGCCTTATAATACTAAGGCAACGATGATGGTATAACAGGAGGTGGTCTGGTATGAACCAACTTCTTTTGAATTAACGTCGGGAGTAATTATGTATAACTCATAGGGATGGGTTCATAATTCTCTCTCCTCTAATTATACCCTTGATTCCCCTGATGGGATGGTCTCTAATAAGAAACGGTGGTCAGAGCCACACTAACAACTAGAGTCACTGAGGCAACCTGTTGATTACGCTGATAATTTCTTCTAGAGGGGTTAACCCTTCTCTCTTGCATAACAGCGTTTGTATCTCCTTTCTTCTTTTTGGAAAACCCATAGGATGGTTTCTTCATACCTCAGTAACGGATACCCATGCCCACCATTTCAGTAAATCCATTTTGCGCACTTGCTACCATCCTCTCATAGTAGAAAGCACACAAAGTCTTCAGGAAAATCTTAGTCATCTCCTTTTCTTCCATTGGAGCAATCACTTGGGCGGCTACCTCACGTCATCTCTGTGCATATTCTTTAAATGATCCCCTGTCCTTCTAGACCATGGCCCTGAGTTGATCACAGTCAGGCACCATGTCCATATTGTATTTGTATTGTCTGATAAATGCTTCTCCCAAGTCGTTGAAAGTATTGATATTGACATTATCCAAACTCATATACCACTTAAATGCATCACATGTCAAGCATCTTGAAAAAGTGAATCAGCAGACGCTGATCATCAGTGTGGGTAGACATTCTTCTTACATACATCACAAGATGAGCACGAGGACAAGTATTGCCCTTGTACTTCTAGAATTCCGGAACCTTAAACTTTGCAAGTATATTGACATTCGGAACCAAGCACAAATCATTCACATTTTGACCAAACAATTCCTTTCCTCTGAGGGCCTTCATCTCCCTCTGCATCTTGTCAAATTGGTGTTTGAAATCATCCATTCTATCATAGAGACCCAACCCTTAAATTGGTAAAGGAAATGGATGATACATATCATCATTAGAAAATGGGACCACATTCACCGAAGGAGGTGTAGCAGGAGTAACATGAACCACAGGAGGTGTAGGAGTAACAATAGTCTGAATAACTGGAGTAACTTGAGGACCAAGAATCAAACCGTCAGGCACAAAGTTCTATGGCATTCCCCATGGATGCCCTTGAGGAATTCGATTCTGATCAACAGCTGGAATAACAAACACGGGAACAACCGGAGCTTCAGTACTAACCATTGTCTGTTGAGGATGAGCAATCGGTGGCTGATTCTGAGCAACCACTAATGATTCCATCAGAGTAGTGAGATTAGCCATATCGGCCTTCAAAGAAGAAACTTCCTCGCGCAGCTCGCAATTCTCTTGTTCTAAGTTGTCCATCTTCCTTTTGAAATTAGCTCCAGTATTATAGTGGTGAGACAGCTTGCTAAACGAAGTAAAGAAGCTCAGTAAGACACCTGGATATGCATAATAAATGCAAGAAATATGTACAATATAATGCATGATGTGCAAAGCACATGTTTTATTTTATTATTATTATTTCAAGGGACTTAAAGATTTATAGACAATATTGTAAATATAAAAGTAATAATACATTTGAAATACTGAAAAACTTATTATAACTTCAAAATAGATTACAAGTTTCAATAATCCAAAGTACAGGATGAAACTAAAGTCTAAAATCCTAAGAAGAAAAGCTGAATGAGATCACTCTATACGCTGACGCTTCCCGGTGAGTCTGGCAATCAGAGCCTTCAACCTCTGGTTTTCTTCCACATATCTAGTGGCAGCCTCCTTCCAATCACCTGAATCAGGAAGTGTGCAACTAGCATCTGACTGAGGCTTATGGGAAAATAAATCCCTTTGCCTCTCCATCGTCTCTACAGCCCGACTCTCAAGAATCTCAATTAATTCGTCTTTCTCCTTCAAGTTTGCTCGGTAAGAAATCTGTAAAGTTCAACACCTATTCTTCCAAGCTTCCTTTTCCTGTTGCATCCTGACTAAAGCAAGTTGTAGCTCTTCCATATCATCCAATAAGGGAGGAGTGGTCTTCACAAACAAATCAGGCATAGGTGCTTCCTGAGAATACGACATCTTCAACTGAATTTCTCTGGCTTGTACCCACTGAAGATGAGGCTCCAAAGAAACAGCCCCTCTAGGTCCCAAGTCTTTCCTACTCTTCCTGTGAATGTGACGTCAGGCCTTCGCAATCTTCTCCCTAGCTTCCTTATGGTCTTCTCCCTCTTTCAGGAAGAAACTACTCAAATGAGTACTATTTGGTTAATCCCCCATTGGATAACCAAGTTGTCATCGTGCAAGAACAGGGTTGTAGTTAATTGCTCCCTTTGTACGAAAAAGAGGTAAATTGGGGAAACTACCACAACTGTCGACAATCTCTACATCATGGTAAGCATGATGATACCAAACAATATTTGAGTGAGTAAGTTCGATGATCTTAGGAGCCCAATGGGTTTCCTTCCTGACATCCCAGAAAGCATCAGACTGAGGCAAATGAGAAGTAAATCATCGATACAACAGAGGCGTGCAACAGATGATCATACCCCCATGATAAGAATCCCGAAGATGAATAGAGTAATAAGCATCACCCAACAATGTAGGAACTGGGTTTCAAATCATGAAGATCCTGATAGAATTAATGTCAACAAATTTGTCCACATTAGGAAATAAGAACAACCCGTAAGAAAGTATAGAAAAGATGACCTCAAAAGCGATTGTACGCTTCATCCTAGAAAATTAACGAGCTTTATCCAACAAGAACTGAGCTGGTAATCCTCTAATCCTTACTTTAGTAGTCAGGTGGGCTTCAACCTCGGACTTCCCCAGATGGATTAAAGCAGTAATATCATGTGGTTTTGGCTCGCCCTCCAAACCAGTAAAAGTAACACAATCGATAATAGGCAAACCTAGTAGATAAAAATATTCCTCTAGTGTAGGCATCAACTGATAGTCAGGGAAAGTAAAGCAATGATACATCGGATCATAGAACTGGACCAAGGTCGAAAGAATACCCTCCTTCATCCTAAGCTTCATGAGAGGAATGATAGACCCATACTTCCTCCAAAAATCTGCAGAACACTCAATCCTGGGAATCAAACTGATCAACTCATCTATCTTAGGATCTTTGAAACTGTACTTTTCGATCTTTCTTTTTCCAGAATCCATAGTCAAAAAGTACCTGAGATATTCACAAATGGTCAAATTTTAAGTCCCTTGAAATAAAACGTCTTCAAAAGATGCTTATGAGTGCATGGATGCATGATGCAACAATCACATACAAGATCACAAACATATGGTTCATAGGTTCAACGTGACGAGCATGAGGTTGAAGGTACTACCCATAAGGTATGGTATAAAAGTTATCACCTGCTGAACAAGGTTCTAAAGGTTCCCAGAGTCTACATCCTTCCTTCGGATATTACCAACTTCCTGATTAACTCGGTAATTAGTAATATTCTCAAGAAATATACAGTACTCCGCAGGAACCTCTTTGTAAAATCTGTATATTTTGGATATAAAATGTTATATAAAAATAGATGGTGAAGGTGAGAAAAGAAATATTTTTTTAATGATTTTTTCACCCGCCGCGGTTGCGAACCTTTAGTGCCTACGTACCATCTTCCGTGGAATAGGGGATCAGGGTACTCGTAGTTCACCTATAAAAATTTTAAAACACAAGTTTGTTGGTTGATTTTATGAGATATGACATCATCGTCATTGTCCATGTGGAAAACATACTTACTACCCACAATCATGAGAAAGGAGAATTTGCATCATCTCAAAGTGGAGGATATGGCTTAGATTTTAAAATCAACAATCCCTCACTCAACACCCAAGTGGAAAATATCTCTCTTCACTACATATTATAGAAGTATAGTTGTTTTCATCACTACAAGGATTGACAAGAGTCTAATATTTTTGAAATTCTTTTAAAGATAAGAGCCAAAATGGCAAAATGGTTTGAATGGGATTGATTGATTTTTAGTCTTCTCACAAAAATGTCAAGGTATTATTAGGTTGATTGAAGTTTATTTATGAAAATGTTTTGAAAATGCATGGAGCTAAGTCCAAGTTTATTATGAAAGTGTTTCAAGTTTAAAAACAAGAAGAGTTTTCAAAAGGAGGGAGAAGATTTTTGAAATTAAAGAAGGTGGGAGGAGATGAAGGGACTATCCTAAAGAATAAGGTAAAAGCTAGGGAGAAGAACCATCTAACCAACAAGAAGCCAATACTTAACATTATGAGCCAAGATAGAATTCTAATTCTTTGGATTGAAACCAAGCTATCAAAGATATTAGACCTCTTGAGAGAACTAAACTTCAAGTGTATTAACTCTTCACAAAAATTGGGCAGAGTAACGGCTGTATACAGTAAATTCCAGATTACAGACAAAGTATGTAATCACAATAACATGCACACAAAACAAAAAAACAACTCAATGTCTTAAGGTAAACCTCAAGAACTCCAGACAAAATATCAATTAAGGTCGCAAGGTCTCCAACATAGGTGAAGGTCTCTAACCCTAAGTCCAAGAAATCCAATACTCCATAATGCCAAGGATAGTAACCAAATAGTCCGAGTATCATTAATGTTTTTTATGGTTCATGTTGATTATTAAGTATCTTCAAAATGAAAAGAAAATCTCAAGTGACCAAAATAAAAATAACATAAAAGTAAATGCTCAAGTGAACAAAGATGAAAATAGCATGAAATGTAAATGCTAAAGTAAATGGTACATGAAGTAAAATCATAAAAATAAAAGCATAGAATAAAGTCAATTGTTAAAAGTTAATGGTTAGTTGGATGACCATCTTGAAACTTGAATTTGGAACTCATTAGAGGATTTATAGAACAAAAGCCTATCAACAACAAGTTGCATTTTCTTTTTGTCAAGTATATCATCCATTTAAGAATCTTCAAGGCAACATTTAATGATCAACGATGTTTAAGTGATTCGCATTGACCAAAATTGATGAAGATCCATTGGAGGATTGGTAGAACCAAATCCTCCTAATAATGAATCTCAAGGTTATTGGATCAAAGGGATAAAATTAACATACTTGGGCTTCCAAACATAGGTTTGAGCCACGAATTATCATTTACTCGAATCGGGACAAAATTTAGCGCAATGTTAAGCAATCGTAAGTGGAGTTATATAGAAGTCGCACCTATTTTGAGGCTGGTCAATAGCAATCTATGTACTTCATGTTTGGATAAATGATATAGAGATCATCATCCCTTAACATGTAGCACAATTAAAAAATAAAGGGATAAGATGAAGAGGGAGGAGAATGATAAGCTAACTTGGATCACTACCTTAAATTTATTTCATCTTTAAATTCAATCACTCATATAGATGGATTAAAGCATTAAACATATAATTAATCCACAACACCAAAAATGAATTAAATAATTCACTCTTTGGTAGATTTGAATGGATGAACATTTATCCAACTTCATCTACTCCCAAAGTCCATTGAATTTAAAAAGAAATTAGACATTTAAAATTGCAATCCAAATCAACAATCAAAAGGAATGAGTAGAAAAAGATAGATGGATCAAAACAACCCCAAAACAAGGCAGAAAAAGAATTTTTGGTCTGTTGCAATCGATTACATCAGTGCATTTTTTCAAAAAAAATTGAATTTCGCTCTGTGACAATCGATTGCATTATTACAGCAATCGATTGCACTCTGTAAAAATTAGAAAAAATAGCATTTCAAAAGGCCAAATTCTTGTTCAAACTTTCCACCAAACACCTTATGATCATGGATTCAATTGAACACGAAAATTCCATCAAATTATGAGAAAATAGCACGAATGGAATCAATAAATAATGCTCAATGAATCAAGCCTAAAGATCAACAAGAGATCACATTGTGAAAGATGAAAAATCCAACTTACCAAAGGTAGATCTAGAGAATTATCAAAACAACTTCAAGAATTTGCTTCAATTCAACCCCAAGAATCAATTGCCCAAGCTTGGATGTAGAGAACCGATTAAGAAAAAGTGATTGGATGAAGGTTTAGCTTAAAGATTAGTAAGCTTCAAGGCAAAGCTTACTAACTTTTTTTTTTGAAAATGGAGCTTTGATTGAATTTGGTAGATGGAGAGAATTGAGAGATTTTTTAGCAAGGTTGATTTGGCTATCAAAAGCTTGTGATTTGAATGAAATGAGGGATCTATTTATAGAGTTTAGGCTTGGAATTAGTGGTGATTTGGTAATTAATTCTTGGAGCCAAAATTTGAATTAATGACATATCTTTCAAAAAAATGAAAATTTGGAGCCAAAATTTGAATTAATGGCATATATTTCAAAAAAAGAAAAATTGGCACCAAAATTTGAACTAATGATATATATTTCAAAAATGAAAAGTTGGCACCAAAATTTGAGTTATTGATATATATTTCAAAAGTGAAGAAAAATTAGAGCCAAAATTGACAAGCTTGAAATTGCTGATTTTTTTTCAAATTTTCACTCTGCAATCGATTGCACTTTGGGCTCAATCGATTGCAACAGTGTATTTTTCAAAAATGGCGTATAATGCACTATGTGCAATCGATTTCATTCTAAGAGAAATCGATTGCATCAGTGAAATTTTTTTTTTAATTATTTGTCTTTGCAAATAGAGATTTTAGGAAAATAATACCGGAAAACCTTATTTGTCAGATGCTTTGACTCGGTGCCTATGAAACACAATTATTCAAAGACAAATATATATTTTTTTTTATTAGAAGTTAGTCAACAACGCATATACAAAATACACAACTAAGATACTTGGAGATTCCTCAAGAGCAAACTTTAAGATAAGAGATATAAAAAGAGGAAGAACCAACCCTAATGTGATCTTGGTATGATCGAGTTGATATGACGTGATAGGGGAATCTTAGGGGCAAAAATTGGGGTACAACAATAGGTTAAAAAACCAAATCCACCAAAATGAATGAATGATGTTGATGATATATGAAATCCTAATTCCATCTGATATATTGGTTACACTATTATTCCTCTCCTTCTTCATCTTATCCCTTTCTTGTTTTTACTTGTGCTACATGTGTTTATAGAATAATCTACATATCATTTCTCTAACATGTTTTGTACATAGATTTCTATTGACCGATCTCAAAATAGGTGTGGCTTCTACATAATTCCACTTATGATTGCTTAATATAGCGTTAAATTTGTCCCGATTCAAAAAATGATCATTCGTGGCCCAAACCTATGTTTACAAGCCCAAGTATGTTTAATTTGAAACCTTGGATCCAATAAATTTGAAGTTCATTGGTAGGAGGCTTTAATTCTATCAATCCTCTAATTAACTTTATGAATTTTGGTCTAAGTGAATCATTTGAAAATCGTTAATCATATATGGCTACTTTGAGCACTTGAAATTAATGATATACTTGACAAAAAGCAAGTGAAACTTGTTGTTGAGATTCTTTAATTTTATCAATCTTCTAATGAGTTTTCAAAAGCTAGCTTCAAGATGGTCATTCAACTAACCTTTTGTACTCGACCTCTAAATTATAATTCACTAACAATTAACTTTATTGTATTCCTTTATTTAATGTGTAATATAGTGGGAGAACTGACTTTTTTTGTTTTTATCCAAATGTGCGGATAGCAAGAGTCGCCACCGACTTTTCTTTTATCCAATATGGAAAGGGTGAAAAGAACATAAAAGACCTTCGAGATTTTTGAGTTTTGGGGGTAGGTTATGAAAAGGGAAGGTTTTAGCATCTGTGATCGGTGGAAATGAGAACTGACTGTTTAAAGCTGGACCGCGTATGTCGCGGTAAGCAAGAGTCGCCACCGTCTTTTATTTTCTCCAACATGGAAAGGACAAAAGCACAGCAAAATTCCTTATGAGATAGTTTCTCGGTTCGGGAGGTAGATTTATAGAAAGGGAAGGTGTTAGCACCCTTTCTATCCAAGGTTATCCATGGGCTCTTAGATACTTGCTCATTGTGTTTTCAAAATGTTTTCTTTTCAATTGTGAGTGGGTTTGAAAAAAAGTTTCGTTTTAAATATTTCTGAATAACTCTTGTATCAGTCCTCAAGAGTGTTTGAAAAATTATTTTGAAAGCTTTTTGAAAGTGTCGGTGTGAAAAGAGTTTTGATTTGTTTTTGAAGAGAGCAAGTATCTATGAGTCATCTACCTACCCTAAGGAATTAGGCTGTGTAAATGTCCTTAAGGTAGTGCCATCCCACCATTGAGAGGTTGGTAGCACCACCGTTGGAGGTGTTCGGGTCAATTCGAGTGTTAGGGACAGTGTGGTCACCGAAGCAACAGTTAGGACACCTTAGAAGCTACCCTCATGTCCTTGATCCTTTTTTTATTCCGAGGCAGCCGTTTTGAGGCAACTATTTCGAGGCAACCGTTTCGAGGCAACTTGTTTTGAGGCAACTGGATCATGGACATAAGGACTTACTAAGACGTCCTATACTTGATGACCACGTTTCGAAGGCAACAAGTGAGGCGTACCCTAACAGTGGTGTGTGAATTTTTGTGTTGTTTTCAGTTTAGCAATTATCTTTGATCATGGCATTTGTGAGCTACGCTTGTTTTTAATTAACCATACATTCTTTCATGCAATTTAGAATTTTAGAGTGCAGAAATTTAAATGCGGAAAGATAAATCCTACGCTATTACAAGGCGCGGGTCTATACATCGCCAAAATACAAAGACCCGTTTGATAAAAGACGCGGAAAGTAAAAAGACCTAATTACTATTACAAGCCTTGAGCAGTTACATAATATTCAAAAGAAAATAATGCACGAAATAGAAATTGAAATTGAACGTCCGAGGGTTTCGACCCTTTGCTTGAAATTAAATGAAATTAAGACTTGATTAATTATTTAATAAAAAAATGTTTTTTATGTTTTTGGTATTTATGAAAATAAGGAAAAGAATTAAAATTAAAGGAAACCCTAGTTCTAAATATTTTAATTATTAATAAAAAGAAATATTAAAGTTACTCTAATTTACTAATTAATTAATATACATGTTTATTTACAAAAATAAATAGTAATTATAATAATAAATAATGAGAACGATAATTAATTAAGAAAAGGATGAAAAAATGTCAAAAAAAACCCTAAGTCTAGATATTTTTTATTTATTAAGAAAAGGATTAAAGTTTAAAACCTAAATTAACTAAATTAATTATTAAAATTTATTTACAAAAATAAATTAATGAGTAAATTAATAAATAATTAACATATTTTGTATTTTTGATTTTTCTATTTTTATTATGAAAAGAATATTATTTTAAGTGAATTAAATAAAAATAAGTAAAAGAATTAGAAAAAGAAAAGAAAATAGAATTGAAAAATATACAAACCAAGGGGGGTTTTCAGGCCCAGAATGGAGGTTTGTTTGAAGCAAATTTGGCCCATGAACACAAAGCCTGTTTGACCTTTCCAGCTTGAGTGCGCGTGGTTGACTGGGGTACATGATAGACCTTCTCCTGCAGCCTTTGGATTGAGGGTCAGGGCCATCTGGCTAGCCAATACATGAGGACGTATGGTGAACCCTTGAGGATGTGCTGCATGTGAATACATTGAAACAAAAATAAAGAATTAAGTGGGGGGACCTGGGAATCGAACCCAGGTCCCAATGCTTGAAATATCTCTCCTCCACCAACCGAGCCACTTAGCGCGTTTGTCTATATAATGGAAAACATATATTATAATGAAAAACAAAAGTTAATGATATAAAACAAAAAAAACGCGCTGAAATTCAAATGCTCATGTCACGCCTTGCCACGCATGCTTCGTCTTTATTCTTCCTGCAAAATAGAAAACAAATAGCGGGGGTATTAAACCCCCACAAACTGAGACCTGTAAAAATAGCGATTACGCCCATGGGTTATATAAATTAGGCGCGAGTATCTCAAACGATTCGTCTTGTTGCCACGAGTAGGTCCATACAGGTTTGGTGGTCTAATTTTACCATATATGGGAACCCCCAATTTTGAAGTTCTGAAACCCTAGGTTTCATCAAAGGTGGATTCTGATTTAGGCAATATTATCACAATTAAGTTGTACCAATCGCTTCAGAAGGTTAACATTAGTGTAAATCAATGAATAAAACATATGAATAATGCATGGAAATCATGTTTCGATTATCAACATATTTGTTCAAACCATAACCATATTTTACCGTTTCTTTGAGTATGGGGACTGGAAAATGGTTGCAACACGTTCAAAGAAGTCTCAGCAAGGGTTTGGAATCAACAATCTTCCCTGAATTGGACTGTAAATCAGAAAACAGTTTTTGAGTTTTTTATGAAAATTTGCAACTTTGTTTTATGGCTTTAGCAGCTTTTCGTGTCCTCTTGAATTAGGTTTCCTTGTGCATATGTATGTGAAGCATTCTAGGTCAAAAAACAAGCCCAAAGATCCATGAATTGATGATTTCAATATTTGATTTTTTCCATATCTTTTCCAATCTTTTTTCCATGCAAATCTTGCCAAATATGGATGATCTTGTCTTTTTGATTGGTGCACGAAATATTTAGCCTATAATGAGAATATTTGCTGCACAAAAAGATTTGAAGAGCATTATTTGATATTTTTCTCATAATTAAATCTAATTAAATGAATTAATAAGAATAAAAATTCAATTAATTAATTAAAAAAAAGAAAATAAATCATTTTTAGCTCAATGGGTCGTGCATAGGCTTTGGGTAATGATTCAAGGAAGAATTTGGGGCCCATTAGCAATTTTGAAGTGTTTTAGGCAAAGTTGACTTTTCAAAATTCCCAAAAATTTCCCAACTTCTCCAAGGCATATCTTGCTCAATTTTGAAGCTATGATCATGTTCTTGGACACTTTGGAAAGGTCTTGAAGTCCTCTAACCAATGCCTTTGGTCCCATATCATTTTGATTTACCAATCTCAAGTTATGGTCTTTGACTTAAAGTGCCTTTTTGTTGACTTTTGAAAATGACCTATAATGTTGAAATTGATAACTTTTTGTGAGAGCATTTCTTGGACTTGGAGTGTGAAGATGAGTTGTAGGAAATGTCATCCTCTTCAAAATGAGCTTTTGATGGGATTTTTCTGATTAACCATGAAGAAGTTATGCCCTGGTCAATTTGCAGTTGACTTTTTCAATTGTCCAAAAATAGAAACTTTTGCATCTTGAGACTTTTTGAGCCATGCTTTGAGAATCATGATCAAGAATTGATCAAATGATGTTTGTGGCTTCAAAATAAGATGTTGATCAAAAAAATTGACTTTTGACTGTCAAATGACCATTTTGCCCCCACAGTTGACTGTGAAGCAATTAGGGTTTTTGACTGTGTAATTTGATGCTGTGAGTCTTGAAACTTGACATAAGGATGCTTGACAATGTATATGGGCATGTGGGACTTGATTGGACCCTTGGAAACCTCAATTTCTTTGCAAGAACCAAAACCCTAATTTTGACTGTGTTAGGAGGCAATTGGACTGTGCAATCCTTGAGAGATTTTAAATCATCTGGAGATTGATCCTGACAAATCTTGAAGAATATGGGAGGGCAAATTTTGGGTACAACAGTTTCCCCTGTTCAATCTTCTTAAACCTGAGGGTGTAGATTGGCTGGCGTGCCTTTCGTAATCTGAAGGTGGAAGATGATTGAACACTAGAGTGCCCAGAAATTTGCACTCACATAGTTGCGTATCAGCAGTGTGATGGCGAGAATGGGCTTACAGATGCCATTTGGATACGGATGAATAGGGGGATGGGCTTATAGATGCCATCTGAAAGTGTGACAGTACCTTGTCGGGAATGGGCTTATAGATGCCATTTGGAGACTGTTGGTATGTGGATGGGCTTACAGATGCCATCTAGGTGTTGATCGCGTAAGAGATTCCTTAGCGAGAACTTGCGTACCTGAGAAAGAAAATAATTACCTGGCCTGTTATAGGAGTTGATCTTCAAACTCTTTATGTAGATGTGCCCTGGCTGGATACAGGAATCGAATCTTTAAACTCTTCAGACGTGCCCTGGCAAGATACAGGAATCGAGTCCGAAGAATAGTCGTCAACAGATACACCCTGGCAGGATACAGGAATCGGATCTTCGAACTCTTCAGACGTGCCCTGGCAGGATACAGGAATCGAGTCTGGAATATAGTCATCAACAGATACACCCTAGCAAGATACAGGAATCGGATCTTCGAACTCTTCAGACGTGCCCTGGCAGGATACAGGAATCGAGTCTGGAATATAGTCGTCAACAGATACACCCTGGCAAGATACAGGAATCGGATCTTCAAACTCTTCAGACGTGCCCTGGCAGGATATAGGAATCGAGTCTGGAATATAGTCGTCAACAGATACACCCTGGCAAGATACAGGAATCGGATCTTCGAACTCTTCAGACGTGCCCTGGCAGGATACAGGAATCGAGTCTGGAATATAGTCGTCAACAGATACACCCTGGCAAGATACAGGAATCAGATCTTCAAACTCTTCAGACGTGCCCTGGCCGGATACAGGAATCGAGTTTGGAATATAGTCGTCAACAGATACACCCTGGCAAGATACAGGAATCGGATCTTCAAACTCTTCAGACGTTCCCTGGCCGGATACAGGAATCGAGTCTGGTATAGTCGTCAACAGATACACCCTGGAAAGATACAGGAATCGGATCTTTAGTTGCGACCGTTGATAGTAATCATCTTTGTATTGACCTTTGTCCTGAAAAGACAAAACGTTAGTTGTATGCGATGTCATGATGTATGGCATGCGTGATGTTCTCAGAATAAATGAGATTGTATGTTCATGATGCGTATGTGCATTCTATAATGTATGAAGATATGATGTTCACGAATGTATTTTTGTCTAGGAAAATAAATCCTTGACGGGTGCCGGGAAATTAAATCCTGGGCTGATGTTGAAGAGTAGAGTTCTTCGTTTCCGCTGGGGATGATGGTTGCAAGAATACCTGTAGGAGAAGATGACTCCGTTGGGGAATAAACTTGGCAAATATAATACTCCGCGGGGAATGCTCTGTGGGAAGAGAGGCACTTTGCTGAAGTCGATGATAACTCCGCTGGGGATACCATTGATGTGTTATGTTGAAGGAATTGATGAACTCCGCTGGGGGATAGGAAGACTCCGTCGGGGACGATCTTTCCGTGACAATTGGCTGAGGATAACCCAGTTATATCCTGGTGGGGAAATAACCTTCTGAATAAAGTCGGGGGAGCGTTCATACTATGCGGGTGACAAGCTTCCAGAATCTACTGGGGATAAGCTTCCTGCTGGGGAGATGGATTCCACTTTCTTGGGGAAGCTTTTGGACTGTACTGGGGAAGTGGCTCCACTGGATGTTCGGTATTCCGCCGGGGAATAATCTTGGATCAAGACTGCTGGGGATGCTTGTTAGGAATTTTTGTAGACTCCGCTGGGGAATGTTGAGATCTTCCGGGGATACCCAACTTCCTTAAGGCTGACAGTATATTAACTCTGCTTGAGGAGAGTATGGCTGACTTGCTGGGAATACTGTGCCTTGTTCAGGGTTGATGAGAGACCAACTGCTTGGGAGAGAATTGTTGAATCTTGGTCGCTCTCTGGGGAATTAAGATATCTTGGTTACATTCTTCAGCTGAACTTACCTTGGTACCTTGGTGGACAGAGTAATTAGATTGCTTGGACAACTCATTATTGCCCCTGTTTCTGATGTTACCTGTAATTAATCCTTTGTTCCGCATGCAAATATTTATGAGTTTAGCAATTAGTGTCAAATGCATATATCACAATTTGAACATTGGACGTTCTTCGCAAAACAAAACAGAAAAAGGAAAAACAATTGGCAATTGGTCTTGAAAAGTGAATTTGTATTGATTTTTGAATTTGCCTGTAAATAGGCGTTTATGTACAAGAGGCTGACGTCCTAGTAAGAGAACGCCGCCGAACAACAGAGTTTATACAATTTGTACAAAGAAAGCAAAACAGCTATGTGAAAAGAATAATCCCACTGGGTTCCAACTTTGCTATCGCCTTTATATCTTCGAGCGTCTCATCACTTGGCTGCTCAGTTGAAGATGAAGCTGACTGATCGATGTCGTCTGAACTTGATAGTTGATACTGGATTATGGATGCACGGTGATTCAATGAGACATAGTATTACGCTTTAATCCCTAACTTTTGCCTGGACTGCCCTTTCGGGTTTTCAGTCCACCGGGATACCCATTTTTGCCCAAGCCGCCTTTTCAGGTTTTCGACTTGCCGGGTGTACATATTTTTTTTATTTCATCCCTCATTTTGCCCGAACCCTTTTAGTTCGCCGGGAAGCCCTAATTTTTTCCTAGGTATGTCAACCTAGCGGGTCTTTTATCATGCGTAGTATCTTTTTACTATGTCTGCATTGGCGGGGTGAGGAAGGTCGTCACCATCCATGGTGGTTAGAATCATGGCTCCTCCTGAGAACACATGTTTAACCACAAATGGCCCTTCGTACGTGGGGGTCCATTTTCCCCTTGGATCACTTTGAGGAAGAATGATGCGTTTAATTACCAGGTCCCCAACTTGATACTCTTGTGGTCTGACTTTCTTGTTAAATGCCCTGATCATCCGTTTTTGGTACGTTTGACCATGACAAATAGCAGTGAGTCTCTTTTCGTCGATTAGGTTTAACTGATCAAGTCGAGTCTGGATCCAGTCATCTTCGCTCAAGCCTGCGTCCTTCATTATCCGGAGAGAGGGTATCTGGACTTCAATCGGCAAGACTGCCTCCATGCCATAGACCAAGGAAAAGGGGGTTGCCCCGATTGACGTTCTTGCTGAGGTACGGTACCCGTGAAGAGCAAACTGTAACATCTCGTGCCAATATTTATAGGTCACTGTCATCTTCTGCACAATCTTCTTGATATTCTTATTAGCTGCTTCGACAGCCCCATTCATCTTCGGCCGGTAAGGAGAAGAGTTGTGGTGCTGTATCTTGAATTGCTCGCAGAGCTCAGTGATCATCTTGTTATTAAGATTGGTACCATTGTCCGTAATGATCCTTTCTGGGACACTGTATCGACAGATCAGATTGTGTCGAATGAACCGTGCCACGACATTCTTGGTTACAGTGGCGTAGGAAGCTGCTTCAACCCACTTTGTGAAGTAATCAATCGCTACTAGGATGAAGCGATGCCCGTTGGATGCCGTAGGTTTAATCTCGCCGATCATATCAATGCCCCACATTGCAAAAGGCCAAGGTGCTGTCAAGACATTCAGAGGAACTATAGGAACATGCACCTTATCTGCATATATCTGGCACTCATGACATGTCCGAGAATGTTGGTAACATTCGGCTTCCATTGTGGACCAGAAATATCCTGCCCGAAGGATTTTCTTTGCCATGGTGTGTCCACTGGAATGTGTTCCGAAGGTACCTTCATGCAGCTCTGCCATCATTCTTTCTGCTTCAGTCTTATCCACACAACGCAGTAAGGTTGAATTGTGTTTTCGCTTGTACAGGATGCCGTTGCTGAGGAAGAACTTTGCTGCGAACCTTCTCAGAAACTTTTTATCATTGATGGATGCACCTTCAGGGTATTCTTGAGCTTCTAAGTACCTTTTCACCTCATGATACCAGGGTTTTTCAGTTACTACCTCAGCCTCAAGATCACAACAGTATGCAGGTTCGTCCAGTTTCCAGATAATGATCTGGGGAGCCTCATTGTCCCACTTAACTTTGAACATAGAATACATCGTAGCCAACGTGTCCACCAACTGATTCTCCTCTCTTGGGAAATGTTCAAAAGTTATCTCTGTGAAATGGGGGATCAATGTCAACACACATTCTCTGTAAGGAATAAGATTCTGATGTTTCGTATCCCACTCGCCTTTGATCTGATTGATCAGGAGAGTGGAATCTCCGAAGACACTCAGAAACTTGATCCTTAAGTCAATCGCAGCTTGAAGACCCATGATGCATGCCTCATACTCCGCCATGTTGTTGGTGCAGTTGAAACATAGCTTGGCAGTGAGTGGAGTATGAGTGCCTTGAGGGGATATGATCACAGCGCCGATACCGTTACCCAAAGCGTTGGAGGCTCCGTCAAAGTGCATAGACCATCGGGATCCTTCCTCAGGTCCTTCATCCAGTCCAGGTACTTCACAATCAGTTACTACCATGATGCTCTCGTCTGGAAACTCGAAGTTCATTAACTGGTAGTCATCTACTGCCTGGTGTGCCAAGTGGTCGGCCAATACACTTCCTTTGATAGCTTTCTGAGTCGTGTACTGGATGTCGTATTCTGTCAAGATCATTTGCCATCTTGTTATTCTCCCAGACAGAGCAGGCTTTTCGAATATGTACTTTATTGGATCCATTTTTGAAATCAACAGAGTAGTGTGAGTCAACATATACTGTCTCAGCCGGCGAGCAACCCATACCAAAGTGCAGCAAGTTTTCTCGAGCAGTGAGTATCGGGTCTCACAGTCGGTAAACTTTTTGCTAAGGTAATAAATGGCATGTTCTTTTCGGCCAGACTCGTCATGCTGCCCCAGCACACACCCCATTGAGCTGTCAAGTACTGTCAGGTATAGTATTAGAGGTCTCCCTTCAACCAGTGGCATAAGGATGGGTGGTTCTTGGAGGTACTCTTTGATTCTGTCAAAAGCGGCCTGACATTCATCATTCAAATGTACTACCTGATCTTTCTTCAGCAGCTTGAAGATTGGTTCACAGGTAGCAGTTAGGTGCGAGATGAATCGGGCAATATAATTCAGACATCCTAGAAAGCCTCTGACTTCTTTCTCTGTCTTGGGAACTGGCATCTCTTGTATGGCTTTAACCTTGGCGGGGTCCACTTGAATACCTTTGTCACTTACGACGAAGCCTAGCAACTTTCCAGATCTTACCCCAAATGTGCACTTATTTGGATTCCACCTCAGCTTGTATAACTTCAGTCGGTCAAACAGCTTTTGCAGATGGTCAAGGTGTTCCTCCTCAGTTTGGGACCTTGCAATCATATCGTCGACATACACTTCAATCTCATGGTGGATCATGTCATGTAATAAAGCAACCATGGCACGTTGGTAGGTTGCCCCAGCATTTTTCAGTCCAAAAGGCATGACCTTGTAGCAGAAGGTGCCCCACTGAGTAACAAAGGTAGTCTTTTCCATATCTTCAGGAGCCATCTTGATCTGATTATAACCTGAAAAACCATCCATGAAGGAGAACACCTTGTGCTGAGCCGTATTGTCAACCAGAACGTCGATGTGAGGTAGAGGGAAATCATCCTTGGGGCTTGCCCTGTTCAAATCCCTGTAATCGACACACATTCTGACCTTACCATCTTTCTTTGGCACTGGAACCACGTTGGAAACCCACTGAGGGTAAGAAGTCACTGCAAGAAAACCGGCGTCAAATTGCTTCATAACCTCAGCTTTGATCTTCTCGGACATCTCTGGACGCATACGGTGGACCTTTTGTTTAACCAGAGGGCAGTCTTCCTTGGTAGGCAGATGATGGACCACGATGTCGGTATCCAACCCAGGCATGTCTTCGTAGGACCAGGAAAATATTTCCACATAATCATGCAACATCTGAATCAACCGTTGTTTCACGCTGAGCTCCAGATTGGCACCAATCTTGACTTCCCTTCTGTCTGTCTCAGTACCCAGATTTACCGTTTCCACTGGCTCTTCATGTGGCTGAATGGCCCTCTCTTCCTGGAGTAACAGTCTTGCGAGCTCGCCAGGCACTTCGCAATCATCTTCACCTTCGTCTTCGGCTAAGTTGATCGGATTTTCAAAGTCATAACTGGCAGTAGCAGAGTCGTTACCAGTGAGATCCAGAGTGGATTGGAACATGTATAGGTGAGTGTGTGTAAATATAGTTGTTTTGCAATATATAAAGAAAGAAAGAAAGAAAGGGAGCACAAGATTTGAAATGTGAAAAACGTCCAATGTTTTTATTCATGATATATGGAAATGACAAGTAATAAGCCCTCAGAAATGAAGCCAACGGTTCCCCGGGTAAGACACCGGGCCATAAAGTTTCAATTTATTGTTCATTACAAAATTAAAAACAAAGGAATTCATTACTGTGTAACAAAAGTAACAGGTATGTAGTCTTTTGCAGTCCAATTATTCAGTCCACCATCGGTCGTCGGGTAGATCCAGCTATCAAACTCTGATTCCTCCGCCTCGCCTTCAATAGCATTCACCCCCGGGTTGGTGATGAACACGGGAGGTCTTCCGATCCTTGCTTTGCGTACAGCCCTCTGAGCCTCTGCAGTGAAACCCAGCCCGAACTTGTCAGTCTTAGGAGTAAAATCAGGGAGCCTGCCCCAGTTAGCACATTCACCCTTCTCAATTACAGCCCGGGCGTCCTTTAAGGAGGCCATCTTCAAAGGAAAGTCTTCTTCAATTACTGTCTCAGCTGACGCCAATGTTGGAGGTACCTCTTCAAAATGTTGAAAGGGGGTTTCAATAAACTCCTCGTCCATCTCAATATACTGGAATGAATTCAGGTGACTAACCATGTATTCTTCCTCCCCCTGCACTGTAACAATCTTCCCTCTGACAGGGTACTTGAGCTTCTGGTGTAGAGTGGAGGTCACAGCCCCAGCCTTGTGAATCCAAAGTCGACCCAGCAAACAAGAATAGGATGGACGAATGTCCATCACATAGAACGTTGAATCAAAGACTTGGGAACCAATCCGGATCGGAATATCCACCTCACCATGAATCATCCTCTTCGACCCGTCGAAGGCTCGGACAATGATGTTGCTAGGCTTCAACTCCAAGCCCTCACAATCCAACCGGTCTAAGGCCTTCTTGGGAAATACATTCAGGGAAGAACCGGTGTCCACCAACACATGTGCGAGAGTAGTGCCCCTGCATTCAATGGAGACATGCAGGGCATCATTGTGGTTATTTCCCTTGGCGGTCAGATCAGCATCAGAGAAACCCAACCCATTGTCAGCGGTCAAGTTGGCCACACAATTAGTGAATTGATCCGCAGATGTCTCTTGTGGCACATGGGCCATCTTCAGAAATGAAATCAGGGCCTTGGCATGGGCCTCTGAGCACAACAACAATGATAACATAGAGATCTTGGAGGGGTATGCCCCAATTGTTCAACGACGTTGAAGTCGCTCTTCTTGATGATTTTAAGGATTTCCTCCATCTCTTGCTGGGAGGCTTCAACATTAACAGTCTTCGGTGCCTCCATCCGGGCAGGCACATCATCAATCCCCTTGCCCCGAGTGTCAGATGACTCGGCAGCAGGGGTAGAAACTTGGTCAGAAGGGGAAACAGACGCACTTGCAGGTGTTATTATAAGAGGTCTTCGAATGACTGGTGGCGCAATGTCAGGCGAGAAGAGCCTGCCACTGCGAGTAACTTTGGCGGGACCAGTGATGTTACTGATACTGGTACTAGTGTTGAACTCCTGTTTCACTCCAAGTACATACACATCTGCCCCATAGTGCCATGGGACAGCCTTGTCAGATTCATAGGGGAGGGGCCCTGGAACAGTAATAATAATGGGTGCAACGGACATGATTTTGACTGGCTTCCTCGGGGGAGCCTTGGTAGGATTGTTGAAGATGGTGACAACAGATACTTCCTCAGTGGGAACAAAAGGAACAGCGGTCTTCTTGAACAAGATTTCTTTGCTATCCATCAGGTTCTGGACGCCTGACTTTAGCAACAGACAACCAGCAGGGGCAACAGCACACAGAAGGCAACCCTTACTACAACCCGGAAATAAACCGGCCAGCAGCAGGTTCCTCTTGACAGTCAGTAAAGGGGTAGCAACATCATCCACAGAAACGGCATACAGGTCTTCCGCAATGGCATTTACTCCATACTGAGGCATAGGAGCAGTCACAACATTGGGCCTTTCAGGTGCCTCAAACTGTATTTCCTTCGCATCGATAAGGTCCTGAACCTTATTCCTTAGGACCCAGCAATCATCAGTAGAATGCCCCGGGCTATCAGAATGATAGGCACAGCGGGTATTTGGATTATACTTCGGAGAGGTCGTGTTCACCACCTTCGGAGCTTCTCTGACGGTTACCAAGTTGGTCGATAGCAATTGCGGCAAGATTTGTGACAAGGTCATACTAAGCCGAGTATATTCTCTTATGGGTCTCTCACCCCTTGGTTGGTTAGGTTGCCGAGGAGCGGCAGCAGGCTTTGCAATTACCACCGTGTTGACAGCTTGGCGGCGTTCTGGTTTATTTTGCCTCCTAGGCCCATACACAGCACTGGCTTCCTTTTTAAAAGGTTTCTTCTCATAACTTGAGGATGCACCCTTCTGTATCTTTCCTGATTTCATACCAGCCTCTATTCTTTCCCCAATCAGAATGAGATCTGTAAACCCTGCAGACAAATTGCCAATGAGATGATTGAAGAATGGCCCAGATAGGGTCCCCAAGAACATGTCTACTAGTTCACGGTCGGTTAATGGTGGCTGCACCTTGCCAGCCAGGTCCCTCCACTTCTGCGCATACTCCTTAAAACCTTCTCCCGATCCTAGCGACATACCCTGGAGTTGGGTACGTGTAGGAGCGAGGTCGGCATTATACTGATACTGCTTGTAGAAAGCAGTAGCCAAATCCTCCCAGTTACGAACCTTGGTTCCATCCAGCTGATAGAACCATTCGAGATGAGTCCCTGAAAGACTCTCCTGGAAGAAATGGATCCATAAGTTCTCGTCCACAGTGTATGGTTGGATCTTCCGCACATAAGATCTGAGATGTAGCTTTGGGCAGGACGCCCCGTCATACTTTGCGAAAGATGGTGCTTTGAACTTGTGTGGGATGACCACACCAGAAGATAGACCCAGGTCTCCGAAGTCCAACCCAGGCACTTGTTGAATTTCCATGGCATTCAGACGATCCTCTAACTGCTTGTACTTGTCTTCAGCTGGAGGGTACTGCTCCTCATTGAAATCAGTCTCGTTGTCAGAGACCACCGGACTAGGAACCCTTCCCCCCTGGGGACTGCCTTTTCCTACAGAAGAACCATCTTGATCAACCTCATTCTGCAGTGTGTTGCCAAACCTCCGGCCAGCGTTGAATAGTACAGTTCTCTTCTTCTTCTTCTTGACCAGTAGGGCCTTCAACTCCTCCTGACCTTGGGCCAAACTCATGATCAGCTCTTGGAACTGGGCGTTCTGAGCCTGAAGGGCCTTGATGGACTACTCAGTAGATGGTTCGGGATTCATGATGGCGAGCTGAAATAAACAGCGAAGAAGATTAAACCACCTGTAAAAAAGAGTACCTGATATGCACATGATGCATGATATGTGTTTATGCAATGCATTCAAGGGTTCGAAAGTTCAAATTTGTAGTAGACAAAAAGGAACACACGTTATCATTAGGAAATAATTGTTCAGTACATCAAAGCCTCATGGGCAAACATTACAAAGTAAATCAATCCCAAAAGACACTGCGCATCCTCTTTGGAGCTATGTATGTGTTGAGAGTCTTTTCCTCGTGCAGTAGGCGGGTGAGCTCCAATACCTTCTTCTCACTAGCATGTAGACTGGACTCAAGAGAATTTCGTTCTTCCTTAAGCTGAATCCAACTTTTCTGCATTTCTTCCCAGGATGTAGGCATATCAGGATGTTGAATGGTGTAGGACACCTCTCCTTCCAATACTGGCTCTTTGATCACAGGGAGAACATGAGGATATGGCATCACTAACTTCTGAGAGCGGGCTCGTACCCACTTGAGATAAGGCTCCAAGGGGATGGAGTTTTTGTGCCCCAGTGTCTTGCTGTCTATCTTGCTGGGCATCCTCCAAGCTCTGATAAATCCCTGGCGAAGTCCTTGTGCATCGTTATCGAAGTCAAAAACTATGTCAGGAATTAACATGTCATGAGGGCCATCCCTCCGAGCATAACCAAACTGTCTCCAAGCCAGACACGGGATGTAAGAAATACCCCCTCTGATTCCAAGTAAAGGAACATTAGGAAACTCCCCGCAACGATCAATGATAGTGACATCCTCTCTGGACCGAGAACACCAATGTATATCAGCATGCGTAAGAGTCATCAATCGTTGTGACCATCTCAAACCCCGCTCATTCTTCAGAACTGATTGTGGAAGGTGTGAAATAAACCACCTTCCCAGGAGAGGAGTGCAGCACATGAGAACACCTCTTTTTCTCATGGTTCGAGTGTAACATGAGTGAAGGATGTCCCCAAGAAACGTAGGTATAGGATTCCCGGACATGAAGATCTGGACAGCATTGATATCTATAAGCTGATCGGGATTCGGGAATAAAACCAATCCATAGACAAGGAGGGCCACAACTTCTTCAAAAGCTTGTAGGTCAAGGGAGTTCCAACATTCTTAGGCCTTCTCAAACAGAAACCTGGCCAAGAACCCTTTGATACCACTTCTAACTTCCCAATGTCCCTTGATGTCAGATGGTTGTAGGCGTAGTGCTTTAGCAATCTCTTCCAGTTTGGGTTCCTTTTCCGTACCGTTGTAGGGTAGTTGACTAAGGATAGGGATCTTCAGAAGCCGGGAGAACTCTTCCAATGTAGGCACCAGTTGATAATCCAGGAAAGTAAAACAGTGGTGAAGAGGGTTAAAGAACTGGAAGAGGACCTTTATCATATCTTCCTCAATGTTGGTGTTGACCAAGCTGATGAGTCTTCCATGTTTCTCACTGAAAGAAGAGCTCTCGGGAGTCCTGGATATGAGTTCCTTAAGCTGAGGAGGGATCCTTACAAGGATGATCTGAATTGTCTTTCTGCGAATAGTTTCCATGTCCTACAAAACAAGAACAAAGATGAAGATTCGAACCCCTGAAATGGTTAGTCAATGCATATGATGCTGTATGATGTTATGATGCTATGATAAAACACACCACAAATATTCACAAGAAGCAAACATGATAAGGCACACAAATCACACAAGACAGCCCTTAGAGTTTAGGCCAGCATGGGGTCTAGGTACTACCCTCTTGAAGTTGGTGGGCTCAGACCTGTCCTATCAGAAGTAACCGGGTTCTAAGGGTCCCAATATCATTGGATTGTTTTCTGTGTTCATCGTTTCGATTTAGCCACTGAACTGGCGACCGAAATATTCCAAGAAAACAACCCTCAACTGAGTGTAGTATCGAGTATCAACCAACCTCAGACTGCACCAAAGTCAGTTATCTCACTACCCTAAAGAGGCCAAGATGGTTCAATTAAGGTTCCTAAGGTCAGTTCATGCTTCACGACACCACGCGGCGGCCCCGTACTCTCCTTGACTGGACTCAAGGGTTATCGATACTCACCAAAGTGCCACATCAACGTAGCAGACTGCTTCAACCATGTCGGTATATCCCGCACAGTTCCCTCACAGTCTTGTTGCTACTTTCTAAGAAGGTATCCCCCAGATCCGGGTTAGGATCTATAGAACTCCCAAGACAGTACTCACAATAATAAAGCAAACAATTCAGACAATTGAAAACACAAGTGATCTTAGTCCTAAGGTACACCTCACTTTAAAAGTTTCCCCAGCAGAGTCGCCAGTTCTGTGATCGATGGAAATGAGAACTGACTGTTTAAAGCTGGATCGCGTATGTCGCGGTAAGCAAGAGTCGCCACCGTCTTTTATTTTCTCCAACATGGAAAGGACAAAAGCACAGCAAAATTCCTTATGAGATAGTTTCTCGGTTCGGGAGGTAGATTTATAGAAAGGGAAGGTGTTAGCACCCTTTCTATCCATGGTTATCCATGGGCTCTTAGATACTTGCTCATTGTGTTTTCAAAATGTTTGCTTTTCAATTGTGAGTGGGTTTGAAAAAAAGTTTCGTTTTAAAGATTTCTGAATAACTCTTGTATCAGTCCTCAAGAGTGTTTGAAAAATTGTTTTGAAAGCTTTTTGAAAGTGTCGGTGTGAAAAGAGTTTTGATTTGTTTTTGAAGAGAGCAAGTATCTATGAGTCATCTACCTACCCTAAGGAATTAGGCTGTGTAAATGTCCTTAAGGTAGTGCCATCCCACCATTGAGAGGTAGGTAGCACCACCGTTGGAGGTGTTCGGGTCAATTCGAGTGTTAGGGACAGTGTGGTCACCGAAGCAACAGTTAGGACACCTTAGAAGCTACCCTCATGTCCTTGATCCTTTTTTTATTCCGAGGCAACCGTTTTGAGGAAACTATTTCGAGGCAACCGTTTCGAGGAAACTTGTTTTGAGGCAACTGGATCATGGACATAAGGACTTACTAAGACATCCTATACTTGACGACCACATTTCGAAGGCAACAAGTGAGGCGTACCCTAAGAGTGGTGTGTGAATTTGTGTGTTGTTTTCAGTTTAGCAATTATCTTTGATCATGGCATTTGTGAGCTACGCTTGTTTTTAATTAACCATACATTCTTTCATGCAATTTAGAATTTTAGAGTGCGGAAATTTAAATGCGGAAAGATAAATCCTACGCTATTACAAGGCGCGGGTCTATACATCGCCAAAATACAAAGACCCGTTTGATAAAAGATGCAGAAAGTAAAAAGACTTAATTACTATTACAAGCCTTGAGCAGTTACATAATATTCAAAAGAAAATAATGCACGAAATAGAAATTGAAATTGAACGTCCGAGGGTTTCGACCCTTTGCTTGAAATTAAATGAAATTAAGACTTGATTAATTATTTAATAAAAAATGTTTTTTATGTTTTTGGTATTTATGAAAATAAGTAAAAGAATTAAAATTTAAGGAAACCCTAGTTCTAAATATTTTAATTATTAATAAAAAGAAATATTAAAGTTACTCTAATTTACTAATTAATTAATATACATGTTTATTTACAAAAATAAATAGTAATTATAATAATAAATAATGAGAACGATAATTAATTAAGAAAAGGATGAAAAAATGTTAAAAAAACCCTAAGTCTAGATATTTTTTATTTATTAAGAAAAGGATTAAAGTTTAAAACCTAAATTAACTAAATTAATTATTAAAATTTATTTACAAAAATAAATTAATGAGTAAATTAATAAATAATTAACATATTTTGTATTTTTGATTTTTCTGTTTTTATTATGAAAAGAATATTATTTTAAGTGAATTAAATAAAAATAAGTAAAAGAATTAGAAAAAGAAAAGAAAATAGAATTGAAAAATATACAAACCAAGGGGGGTTTTCAGGCCCAGAATGGAGGTTTGTTTGAAGCAAATTTGGCCCATGAACACAAAGCCTGTTTGACCTTTCCAGCTTGAATGCGCGTGGTTGACTGGGGTACATGATAGACCTCCTCCTGCAGCCTTTGGATTGAGGGTCAGGGCCATCTGGCTAGCCAATGCATGAGGACGTATGGTGAACCCTTGAGGATGTGCTGCATGTGAATACATTGAAACAAAAATTAAGAATTAAGTGGGGGGGCCTGGGAATCGAACCCAGGTCCCAATGCTTGCAATATCTCTCCTCTACCAACTGAGCCACTTAGCGCGTTTGTCTATATAATGGAAAACATATATTATAATGAAAAACAAAAGTTAATGATATAAAACAAAAAAAACGCGCTGAAATTCAAATGCTCCAGTCACGCCTTGCCACGCATGCTTCGTCTTCATTCTTCCTGCAAAATAGAAAACAAATAGCGGGGGTTTTAAACCCCCACAAACTGAGACCTATAAAAATAGCGATTACGCCCATGGGTATATAAATTAGGCGCGAGTATCTCAAACGATTCGTCTTGTTGCCACGAGTAGGTCCATACAGGTTTGGTGGTCTAATTTTACCATATATGGGAACCCCCAATTTTGAAGTTCTGAAACCCTAGGTTTCATCAATGGTGGATTCTGATTTAGGCAATATTATCACAATTAAGTTGTACCAATCGCTTCAGAAGGTTAACATTAGTGTAAATCAATGAATAAAACATATGAATAATGCATGGAAATCATGTTTCGATTATCAACATATTCGTTCAAACCATAACCATATTTTATCGTTTCTTTGAGTATGGGGACTGGAAAATGGTTGCAACACGTTCAAAGAAGTCTCAGCAAGGGTTTGGAATCAACAATCTTCCCTGAATTGGATTGTAAATCAGAAAACAGTTTTTGAGTTTTTTATGAAAATTTGCAACTTTGTTCTATGGCTTTAGCAGCTTTTCGTGTCCTCTTGAATTAGGTTTCCTTGTGCATATGTATGTGAAGCATTCTAGGTCAAAAAACAAGCCCAAAGATCCATGAATTGATGATTTCAATATTTGATTTTTTCCATATATTTTCCAATCTTTTTTCCATGCAAATCTTGCCAAATATGGATGATCTTGTCTTGTTGATTGGTGCACGAAATCTTTAGCCTATAATGAGAATATTTGCTGCACAAAAAGATTTGAAGAGCATTATTTGATATTTTTCTCATAATTAAATCTAATTAAATGAATTAATAAGAATAAAAATTAAATTAATTAATTAAAAATAAGAAAATAAATCATTTTTAGCTCAATGGGTCGTGCATAGGCTTT
The DNA here is from genome assembly GCA_948472305.1 of Vicia faba. Taxonomy (NCBI): domain Eukaryota; kingdom Viridiplantae; phylum Streptophyta; class Magnoliopsida; order Fabales; family Fabaceae; genus Vicia; species Vicia faba. Next base: position 80,129,101 of record OX451740.1, on the reverse strand, counting down.
GGGTAATGATTCAAGGAAGAATTTGAGGCCCATTAGCAATTTTGAAGTGTTTTAGGCAAAGTTGACTTTTCAAAATTCCCAAAAATTTCCCAACTTCTCCAAGGCATATCTTGCTCAATTTCGAAGCTATGATCATGTTCTTGGACACTTTGGAAAGGTCTTGAAGTCCTCTAACCAATGCCTTTGGTCCCATATCATTTTGATTTACCAATCTCAAGTTATGGTCTTTGACTTAAAGTGCCTTTTTGTTGACTTTTGAAAATGACCTATAATGTTGAAATTGATAACTTTTTGTGAGAGAATTTCTTGGACTTGGAGTGTGAAGATGAGTTGTAGGAAATGTCATCCTCTTCAAAATGAGCTTTGGATGGGATTTTTCTGATAAACCATGAAGAAGTTATGCCCTGGTTAATTTGCAGTTGACTTTTTCAACTGTCCAAAAATAGAAACTTTTGCATCTTGAGACTTTTTGAGCCATGCTTTGAGAATCATGATCAAGAATTGATCAAATGATGTTTGTGGCTTCAAAATAAGATGTTGACCAAAAATTTTGACTTTTGACTGTCAAATGACCATTTTGCCCCTACAGTTGACTGTGAAGCAATTAGGGTTTTTGACTGTGTAATTTGATGTTATGAGTCTTGAACCTTGACATAAGGATGCTTGACAATGTATATGGGCATGTGGGACTTGATTGGACCCTTGGAAACCTCAATTTCTTTGCAAGAACCAAAACCCTAATTTTGACTGTGTTAGGAGGCAATTGGATTGTGCAATCCTTGAGAGATTTTGAATCATCTGGAGATTGATCCTGGCAAATCTTGAAGAATATGGGAGGGAAAATTTTGGGGTACAACAGCATCATTTTCATCTGTAGTTATCTACGGGCTCGTAATCGCTAGCTCACTTTGTTTGAAAATGCTTTGTGTTCGTGTGTATGTGATTTGAAAATATTTTGGAAATGCCTAAGTACGAAAACTTTGTAATGATTCTTGTATAAGTTAATAATGCGTACAAAGTGTTTGTTTTTTTGAAAATATTTAAGAGAAAGTGTTTGTGAAAAAAGATGTTTTGAAATGTTCGCGAGCAAGCGATTAAAAACAATCTACCTACTCAAAGTCTTTCGTGTTATTTTCCTCTTCCTTTAGATAGTGCTATCCTATCATTAGTTAGTAGGAAACCATATCTGTTGATTATGAAGAGACAGGCGTGAGTCATCGTACAGTCATAAAGACAACTCGTAGGAGCACTTTAGAAATTTATCATAAGGGACTAATATCGTTTATCGAAGGCCGCATCGTAAAGGTCATCGAGGGACTACGATCTTTTTAACCGAAGGTCTTTGCTAAAGTTTCCCAATGTTCGAGGGACATGACTGCTTTTATTCGAAGGCAACAAGTGGGATTGCCCTAGAGGTAAGTGTGTGAAAAGTGATTCAATTCAGTTATTTATCTTGTATTTAGGGCTTTCTAACGATTGGTTTTAGATTTTTCCATACATGCCTAGTTACTATACAGTAATAAGGAAAGCGGTAAACTGCGGAAAGTAAAGGTGCGGAAAATAAACCTAAATTATTACAAGGCTTCGGGAATGGGGATACAAAACCATAAAATCAAGGAAAAAGATAGTAAACCCTAATTAAACTATTACATATTGTAGCAGATACATAATCGAAAAAAACTAATGCGAAAATAGTAAAGCATATGAAGATTGTAAAAGTGAAAAGCACTACATTGCCCTATACGAAGTCAGCTGAAACAGGTTTTTGTCCACTTCCTATCTCTCTATTTAGGAACATTTAGCTTTAGGTTTGTGAATAAAAAATGTAGTATTCATTGCCATGAAGCTGTACATATGCTCAGTTTTCATATATTAAGCATGCTAAGAGAATTTCATCCATGAACATACTGAAAAAACTAGGTCATATTTTAGGGCCAGAGAAATTCTCTCTGGTCTTTGAGAGTTAAGACAAGTTATTTATATGGTTGGAATCGTCTTGAAATTCTCTACAAGTTTGATGTTATGTGTTTTTGCAATAGAGCTCGTATACAGGATCTGGTAGTTGTACAGGGCACGCGCGTGTTTTTTCAAAAGTTGAAGGTTGAAGATGAAGTGGTGGGCTGGGCTTGGCCTGGCTCACTATTGGCACCTCCCCTTTTCCTTTTTGCACCCCCTGGAAATTTTGTATCATTTTATATTTTTGCATTTTTATTTCCATTTCTGATTTTGTTTATTTATTTCCAAATATAAAAAATGCTCAAAAATATTTTCATAATTTTTTCACATTTATTTTGCATTTTATTTTTATTTTTCTAACATAAAAAGCATTTAAATACTTTTACCTTATTTATACAAAACTTGAAATATATATATAATTTATACTTTTATTTTTGTTCTTTATTTTTATTCACACTAAAAATATTTTTCTAAATATATTTTATTTTTGTATATATTTTATTTTAGTTTATCATATTTAATATAAAAAATACATATATAAATATATACTTTTGTTTTTAAATACATAAGAAATAAAATATAAAATATCACATTTTTACTTTTATTATTATTCATACTAAAAAAAATAATTTTTCTAAGTATATTTTATTTTTGTATATATTAATATATTTTATTGTATATAAATAAATGTATTTATTTTCTTAAAGAATATTAGGGTTTTACCCTTAACCTAATAAAAATTAATCTTTTTATTTATTTCTTTATTTTCCACATTAAATATTTTTACATACATAAATAAACAAAAACCTTTTTTTTTTTTGCATAATTCATTTCATTTGATATATTTATTTTGTTCATTTAAATATTGTCCATTTATTATTTATGCATTTGAATTCAATTTGGATGTAATAATAAACTAGGGTTTATATTTCTTGTCAAATACACCCCCGTTCAAAGATTGTACCCCCATCCCCATAATCATGTTGTAATAGCTTAGACTTTTAAATTCCCGCACTTTACGCTTTCAATTATGCCATGATTAGAGAATTAGGGTTTGTATGCAAAAAATCCAAAATCAACAAGTAGCTTGACCTAATCAAAGACAAATATGCATGAAAATCAAAACACAATACACACTTGCACCCCTAGGGTTACAATCCACTTGTTGCCTTTAAAAATGGGCCATGTTATGCATGTTGGGTATTTTGGCAAAACAAAAACAAAACAAAATATCATAGTCCCTCGATGACGCTATCTTGGTTGCCTAAACAAAATGATCAAGTCCCTCAAAATTTTTCCAAAGATACTTAACATAATTGCTATCATGGTCTATACGATGACCCGCACATGTCCCGTTTAAACATCCTAACACAAGGTTGTTCACCAAATGCAATGGTGAAATAACACTATCAAAAGGGTTAAAAACATATAGGAAAGATCTTTGAGTAAAATAGGGTAGATAACTCTTAGTTACTTGATCAAAGCTTGCAAAAACATCCTTGCTATTTTCAAACACACTTCACAACACAATTTCAAAACATTCCCAAATCAAACTTTCAAACATTGAAATATTTTCAAAAGACAAAAAAATCTTTGTATACATTCAAACAAGAATCATTACAAAGATTGCCACAACGATGGCCTCTTTTCAAAACATATTTCAAAACCACACACAAAGCACAATTTCAAACAATTGAAAAGCAAAAGCAATTGATCTAAACAAGTAACTAAGAGCCCATGGATAACCATGGATGAAAAGGGTGCTTGCACCTTCCCTTTTCATAATCTACTCCCTGAACCCAAGAAAACATCTCAAAGGTCTTTGCTTTGCTTTTTGACCTTTCCTTAGGATAAAATAAAAAGTCGGTGGCGACTCTTGCTAAACCGAAACATTTGCGAACACAAATGCAAAACCTCAAGTCAGTTCTCCCACCGTATCACAGGGGGGTAGGTTATAGAAAGGGAAGGTGTTAGAACCCTTTTTATTTGTGGTTTCCACGGGCTCTTAGGTACTTGCTCATCTTTTAAAATTGCTTGTGTGTGCTTGTTTTGAAAATTTTTGTTTTACTTTGTTTTAACCCTTGTTTCTGTCCTCAAGAGTGTTATGAAGTTGTTTTTGAAAACTTTGTTTGAAAAGTGTTTGGTGTAAAAAAGTTTGATTTGAGCAAGTACCTACTAGCATCTACCTACTCGAAAAAGGATTGTTTTTGTTCTTGTTTCCTTTAGACAATGTTATCCTACTATTGAGAAAGAAGAAGCATCGTCGTTGGAATTGTAAGGGTCAATTCGTAAGGGACGTACGATCACTAAAGCAATGTTAGGACGTCTTAGTAATAACCCTAATGTCTTAAGATCATATTCGAGGCAACATTTCCGAGGCAACCTTTTCGAGGCAACATTTCCGAGCGGGACATTTGATCTTTGTTTAGATAGGGGGGCCACCACTAAGACACCCTATACTTAATGACCGTTTACCGAAGGCAACTGAAGTGAGAGTATACCCTAGGAGTGCGCATGTGTGAGTGATTTGATTTCAGTTATTATCTTTACACATTAGGGTTTTCTAGCCATTTTAAAATTATCATGCAATCTTGTCATACAATCCTATTAACATACATCTAACAGTTAATATTTGCGAGAATTAAAATGCGAGAAATGAAACCTACGCTATTACAAGGCTTAGGGGTAGGGATTAATTACATAGCCAAAAAACCCGTAAAAGACGATAAATAAAGAAAATCCTAATTTAAACTATTACATACCGTGAGTAGTTACATTAATATTGCAAAAATAATAGACGCGCGCGGTGAATCGAAAACGAGAGAATTAGGGTTTTGACCCCATCTACCTAATTGCAATTTAAAAGAAAAATCATTTTTTATGGTTTTTGTGCCATTTTGAGAAAATAAAGTTTAATTGAATAAATAAATAAAAAACCTAATTACTAATTAATTTAAATTTAAGAAAAATAATTAAATTAACCTATTTTTGTGTTTTTTTTTATTTTGAGAAAGAAATAAAAATTAAATCAAAAGCTAACCCTAATTGTTCTAATTTATTTTAATTATATAAAAAAGTTAGAATTAACCTAAATTAAATTAAACTAACATTAAATTTAATTTGATAAAATAAAACCTAATTCTAAAATTTTTTGTGAAAACTTGATTTTATGATTTTTTGTGAAAAAAAGAAGTTAATCGTGTTAGAAAATAATTAAACAAATTAATTTAAATAAAAGAAATAAAAGAAAAAGAGAAAGAGAATGGGCCTGGTTGCTTAGCATAAAAGGGGGTGTGGTTGGCAATTCTGAGCCCAACAATTCCTGGCCCTTTTGACTTTGCCAGATTCTATATGTACACTTGACTCCAGCGCATGGTGGACCCTCATGGGAAGGCCTTGGATCTGGCATGTTGATGATCTGATGGTTGGATGCTGATGATGTATTATGGACGCAAGGGACACTTGTGCACCTGATTATGCAAAGCAAAATAATATGAAACCAAGGTTGGGACCTGGGGATCGAACCAAGGTTGGGACCTGGGAATCGAACCCAGGTCCTTAAGCATTCCCCCAATGCACGTTTTTCAGCTGAGCTGGTTGTGTTAGTTGTATAAATAATAACAAATGAATATTATATGATAAAAACAAAAGCCCAAGTTCTGAAACGCGCGAAATTTGAATTGGCAAGTCAGGGAGTGCCACGTTACTTTCTTCTTCCTCCCACCGTCGTGTTAGCCCTGGAAGCTTTTACCTACGGACATCTGAGTGTAACTACAACCCCTGTTCATTCCAAAATCTTGTATACGCATGATAAATCAAAACCAATGGTACCAATCCACTCGTTGCAACCTCACGAGCATCATGGTACCATTATTAATGGCCAATTGTTCCTGTATGAAAAATCCCTAAAAACGAACCATGAACCCTAGCCATGGAAACTTGATATACAGTCAACAAAAATGCAATTAAACATAACCATTAGCTTACAAACATCTCAAGGATAAAATATGTCTATTAATCATGCTAAATATGCCAGAATTAATGTATTCGAAATCAAGAAAATGTGGAAATCGTATGAACCTTACAGAGTGTTTCAAGGCGTGAGGAAGCTTGCTAGCGATTAAAGCACGATCCTAGGATGCCCAGCAAACGATTGGTATGATCATAATGGCTTGAGAGGGCCTGAAACTTAGAAATCAGTTTGCAACTTTACTTGAATTTTTTTAAATTTGTTCTCTCCTTTGCACGCCTCTAGCCCCTTTGTTTTTGGTCTGCACTTGTCCCTTATGTATCCAAGAATGTATTAGGGTTACAATTTTTTTCAAATCTTCTTCAATTATGAATATTGATTCATGATTTGATCCTTGTGCAAAATCTTTCCAAATCAAGCAAATCTAATCTTTTTGTGTCCATTTTGAACCTTGCACGATTTGATCTTGTTTCCAGTTGTGTAATAGACCTAATCATGCACAAAATCTCAAGATTTAATTAGCTTTTGATATTTTTACTATTTAGTATTGATTTTATTTGATTTAATTGAAATAAAATCAAAATAAATAACAAAAATAAAATAATGACAAGTGGAAGAGCTCATGGGTCGTGGGTCATATTACAAACTCAGTGCAAGCATAAAAAGTTGGGCCCGTTTAACAAAAATTGCAATTTGGGACACATTTGACTTTTGGCAATTTTGCAAAAAAGGTCAAATTTACCAATGCATAACTCCATCAATTTTGACCCTAGAGATGTGTTCTTGAACTTTTTAGAAAGCTTAAGATGACCTCTAAGCAACCCTTTTGGTCTCATCTCAATTGAGTCTTCCATGTTCATGTATGAAGCCTTGACCCAAAAGGTGTTTTTGTTGACTTTTCAAAATGACCTATAATGTCCAAATTTATATCTTCTTGTGAGTGCATATTTTGAACTTGGGAATGAATATGGGTTGTAGGTAATTACATCCTATTCAAAATGAGCTATGGATGGGTCACTATTGATAAAGTATGAGAAAGTTATGCTTGGTCAAAGTTGAGTTGACTTTTCTTGTAAAACCCTAATTTAGCAACTTTTGGGTTTTGATGAATTGTGAGAAATCCTTGAGGAATCATGATCAACCCTTGATCAAATGATGAATAATACTTCAAAATGATAATTTTGACCAAAAATATTGAAGTTTGACTGTATGTGGGCCACAGTTGACTTTTGCCCTAGCACAATCGATTTTCAGGGCTTTGAGCAATTGACTGAGCAAATTTTCTCTGCAAGGCTTGAAACTTGACATGGATGATCTTGAGAACATATTAGGACAATGGTGAGAATTTGGGATCCTTTAGACTCAAGCATCTTGATGCAAAATGAAACCCTAATTTGAGGTAGACTGCTTTATGAGAGAGTTTGTCTGGTCAACTCTTAGACTTCCTTGAGCAATTTGAGGACCTCACTTGAAATGTATTGACAAATATGGGAGGGAAAATTTTGGGGTACAACAGACAGGCATAGGGGTCGACAAGCAAGGATATATGATGACTGGAACGGTTAACAACATGCAATCCAGTAAGAACGTGGGGATGTTCAAAGCAGTTTAGGGAGGTTCTCCATAAAGTCCCAATGTGGGCTAGTAACCATCGATGGTTACATACTTAGGATTTCTATTTAAGAAAATATTTGTATTCATATTGAGGGTCGCATTTCTTCATATTTAGAGAATTATACTCAAAGTACCCGCATCTAAGAGAGAAATCAGTTCAGGCTTAACAATGTATGAATGCTTCCACATTTAAATTCATAGCAATTTTCAGTTTTAACATTTGGTCATTTATTTCCTTTACTTTGCAATTATCCTTAAGTTTTATACTTTTTATCCAACATCAACCAGTTTCAACCCAAAAATACTAAAAACACTAAGTCTAGAATTATTGTAGCTGATCATGCAAGTAACTTTTAATAAGAGGCTAGTGATTGTTTCGCGGAGAAAGAAATTGGCATGCCCAGTGGGACACGTTGTGTTTGATTCTTCTCTTTTCGTGCGTGAAACTAAGAAGTGGTATAAAAATGGTAGATCCTGGAACTTCTGAAAGGGATCAAAACCTGGGAGGAAATACCAGCGCGGCGACGAGTGTGGGTTCTAGCCTGATTTTCGTATCTTTAATGGTACCAAACATAGTTACCACAACACAGCCAGTAACTGCAAAACCACAAATGTTCACAACTATTGGGAAGTATGTGCATAGTTTTGCAAGAGATACACATGAACATAGAATTCCAACAATGATGATGGCAGGACTACATAATAGTATTTTGACATTTGGTGAAAAATTTGCGTCAGCATTTTCCCCTTATCATGCTTCAGGGCCATTGGGAAATCAATTTGGTCGTTTAACTAGATTGGGTTTTTCCCACCAAGTCATGCCTACTTTCACCCGAATTACATTTTCTATCATGAGGCTATAGATGGATGAAAGTAATCATGAAATGGTAAATATGCTTGGAAACTACCAAAATTCACCAAGTTCGCAGGGGGTGTCGAAGAATCCACTATCGAACATGTTGCGAGGTATCAAAAAGAAATTGGTGACCTAGTAGTGAATGAAAATTTGAGGATGAATTATTTTTCCAATTCCCTCACAAAGAATGTGTTTACTAGGTTTACAACACTTCCCCTATAGTCGGTCCAAACATGGATTCAGCAAGAGAAATTATTCCATGAACAGTTTCACATAGGGCCGTCCAAAATAAGCTTAACAGAATTGTAAAGTGTTAAATGAAAGAGTACTGAGTCAATAGACCAATACCTCAATAGGTTTATACTTTTAAAAGCATGGTGATTTACAGAAGTCCCTGAACACGAGTTTGTCGAAATTGTTGCAAATGGTTTAGAGTATTCTATGTTGGTGTAAGCCCTAGAGGCTAATACTTTTGGTACTTGTAGCGAATTATTTATTAATAATAAAAGGAATGTATTTATTATGTTTTCTTTTCCAAAATAATAAAGTCCCCATAATAGTGTGTCTATTTTATTAAATGTTAAGTGTGACTTAATCATGAGATCACATTAAACATAAGGACACTATTCTTAAAGTATTAGTAGTCGAGCTTTATTGCAAAGTGGAATAACATTAAAGCATTGAGATTATTATGAAAATAGTATGATGATCACATCTCATGGATCATGGATAAGGAGTTATCAAGACTTGACATAGGTATAAATATTAGGAGTAATATTTATACTGGATTGACCCGCTATGAGAATACTACATAGAATGTTATGCAAGGTGTCATAAGTTATTCTCATGGTAATAATGGTTGTATACCACCCTTCGACCTGACACCACTATGGACCATAGATGTAGAGTTAAGTATTTTATTGCTGATCAAACATTATCCGTAACTAGATGACCATAAAAATAGTTAATGGGTACTTCACAAAGCATGCTGAGGGACATGAGTGACCTAGATGGAATTTGTCCATCCTGCATAACAGGATAAATGTCTAAGGGCCCAATATTGAATTGGACAAGGGTGACATGGTCTATGCTTTGTATTAAATGTAGACATAAGAGCAAAAGGGTAATTGTACATACAAATATTATCACATAAAGGTTTTGTCAGATCATATTACATTTTCTTGACTTGGGTAGTAGAGATGTGTTGCTAGATACTGCTCACTAGTTATTATGTTAAATGTGTAATTTAATATAATTGCCAACATCGTGAAAACCTATAGGATCACACACATAAGGACAAGTTGATGAGAGATAAATTAAATAAGGAACACCATAAGGTGTGATGCACTAAAGTGAATTGTAGAACACTGTAAGGTACGATACACTTAAGTGAAATACATAATGTGGTAAGGTACCACACGCTTAAGTGATATGTGGTATATCATAAGTTATAATGCTCGTACGCTTAATTGGGCTCTTAGCTTGCCACCTTAATTGGGATTTTAGCTTGCATCCCACACATTGGTTCTATAAATAGAGCCCTTGTGCTGAAGCATTTCACTTGATGAAATTTCGCTCTTAAAACCCTAGTTGTATTTTGCCTCACTCTCTCACTCAAAGTTTTTGTTCGTAAGAAGCTAGCTATGTGACCAAAAGCGATGTGTTCATATGGACTGAGTAGAGGCATTGTTCTTCATCAACGCTCGTGATCACAATATCGAAAGTATGAATCGCCAAAAAAGGTAATATATTCTATCACTGATCATGTCCATTCATAAGGATCGCTAAAGGAAAATTTTAATTTTCGCTGCATTTTGGATTGCAATTTTCCTTCAATGGTATCAGAGCCACTTACGAAACCATGGATCTCATAGTTTTTTATTTTCTATATGTTTTGTATTAATCGGATTAAAACATAAAATAATTTGAATAATAACCGAGTAAATTAAATTTTGGCACCATGGTGTATATGATTTGGGCAAATCGATGTTGACTATGCTTCGGAATCCGACACTAGTATGGTGAAACATCGATACATCGGTCGTCAATAAGTTACACTAATATGATTGATCAACTTTATATACAATATAAACAATTATGCAAAGATGGTATATTGGATATATTGTTTCGATTTCTTCCATTCAATCATAGAATAATTGTTATTCATTTGAAATATCATTGTTCATTTGCTTCAGAATTCGACGTTTGTATGGTGAAGCAATGGCATATTGATCGATCATACTGAATGATCAATTGAGTTATGTTTGACGTATGAAATTATTTACATTAGGGTTCATGAAGGAAAAAGGGTTGTGTTGTCAGAGAGTTATGGAGATTAGGGTTGCAACAGCAAAAGAGTTTTGTGAAAAATGATGCTAATTTCAAATGAATTGTTCATCAAAAATTTTCATCAGGACGCTGACCCGGAAGCAAAACCCCTGGCTAACTCTGCGTAGTGTGGTCAATCGCCAAAATTTAAATTGATTTATTTTATTATCAGAATCTAAATTAATAATAATAATAATAATAATAATAATAATAATAATAATAATAAAGTGTTTATTATTGTTGTCTTGTGGTGATCAGTTATGGCCTTAGTTTTGCTTTATTTTGTTTTGGGATTTTAAAATACGGCATGCGTGTCGTGCCTCTCTCTTAATCTCTTAATGTAACTTATTTTCTTATCTCACTCCCTCGTATGTAAAACGAGTTTTCATTTATGTAATGTATGTTATGAAGAAAGAGAAGAATACAATATCAGAGGCTAGTATCGAACAATTTTAGCACTCATCAAGGCTAGTATCGAACAATGTAGGTTTCTCCTAGCACGAGGTGTATGTTATATATTAGTAAGGCGCGATGGGATAAATGTAATATCAAATTTCTAAAACACTGGATTAAACTTAACTAAAAAATTATAATAAGATTATACATATTCAGAAGCAAGAGTTGGGAATGATTCATATGATGTATTATAATAAGGAGTTATTCACCCAACTAAAAATATTCGAGAATTGTATGAGATACAATTGGAAGAAGATCCTACCTAAATAACCTAGTTTTGTGTAATCAGCCTAACGTTGATTTAAAACAAAGTGAAATGTGATCTCAACCCACTAGAAAATCTTCCAACAAGATTTTCCGAATCAAATTATAAGGGTCATTTGGTTTGAGTATAATAGTGAGAGAATATTTGATTAAAGGCCTCATTGAATATGTTGTTTTAATGATACTTATATTTTCATATTTTTCTTGTAGATTACCATGACAACAAACACCTCTAACAACATTTTACAATCAATCCTTGATAAGGAAAAAAAATTTGGGACAAATTTTTTGGATTGGCATCTAAATTTGATGATGGTCCTCGAGCATGATAAGAAGTTGTATGGCTTGGAGACACCTATTCCTGAAGTGGAACCTCCTAGTACTACACCTAAGGTAGAAAAATATGCTTATAAGAAGCATGTCGATGATGCCAATGAAACTGCTTGCCTTATGCTAACTACCATGAACTCATTGTTGCAAAAGCAACATGAGAACTGTTAGAACAAGATTTAGTTCTGAAATATTATCTCTGAGTTTTGATGACAACAAATGACTATGTTTGTATTAACAATTTTGATACTATAATGTTTGTTATTTTTTAGTATTTAACGAATAGGTTCTGCTTCTAATGGATGGTATGGCCAAGACATTAGAAGAAAGTTAGTTCCGCTTATGCACTACACAAGTTCTAATGAACATAAGTAAGACACTCCAGAAGCTTCTTAAGTGTAGGCTCTAATGTTTGTCTAAAGAAACAAGTCATAAGATCTCAAGACAGAAGTTCTACTTAAGTCCAGATGTTGAAAACTCGTGCTTCTAAAAGACGACGTGTTCTTAAAAAAACAGTTAGAAGATATGAAGACAGAAGTTCTACATAAGTCCAGATGCTAAAGACTCAAGTTTTTAAAGACCTATGGTTCTAAGAAAAGGGTTCTAAAGACCAAGTGCTAAAGACTCTCAAGACAGAAGTTCTAAAGACTCTGAAGACTTGAATTTTTGAAGACCCAAGGTTCTAGGAAAATTGTTCTCAAGATCAAGTTATAAAGCCTGTGAAGAAGAAGTTCTTAAGACATGAAGTTCTAAAGACCCAAGGTTCTAGAAAAGCTTCTAAAGACCAAGTGTTGAAGTTTTGAAGACAAGGTTCTGAGTGAACAAGTTCTGACAACTGAAGACTTGATTATCTAGAGATTCAAATTTCACAATTATACTCATGCTTCAATCATCTACCATGAGAAGCCTTTGAAGTTCAGAAGACACGTGATACTGTTAGCAATGACAAGTTCCCAGTATGAAAAATCCTTATCCCACTATCTCTCCACTAGGTTGAATTATGGAAAATAAAAAGATGTGGCAGTAATTTATTCATCATTGTGTAACGACTCTTTTTCAATATCTAACGAATCTATTTTTCTTGGATATATAAGAAAGGGATCATATGCTTAAAATGTTGTTGGTGTTCAATGTTAAAATGAAAGTTGTTATTATTGGAACACAACAAAAGCTATCAACCACTATAACAACAACAAGAACAATTGTTATCAAAGGATTATTGAATCATGTTGTTGATGATTACAAGATGACAATGAAGTCATTGATTCACAATGTGCTTAATTTCATATACTGCAAGAAGCTTGCTAAGCCGGAGAAGATAATGAAGATGATCATGGAAGCTCCAATTACAAATCCAAAACATGAATGATGTGCTTTAAAGTGGTCATTGAATTAAATAGAACAAGCGATGTTATCCATAATGTTCTAAGATGAATCAAGATGAATAAGTTCTTCTCTTTATCACATAAAGATCAACAAAGTTTCAAAAGCTTCTGAAGAAGAAGACTTTAGCGATTCAAGTGCTTTGGGTTGTTGTCCATGAAGAACCTACTTGAAGAAAATAAGACCACACATCAAATCTACAATACAATGTAATATTTTTTAGCTTGTATTAGGATCTTATGATGTACTTAATTGAGTTTACACTTGCTTGTGTAGAAGCGTTCTCTTGTAAATAAACCTTGTAAAAACAAACAACTATGTGTTCCTTCTAAAGGACCAGTTAGGTCAGAAGCTTTATAAGGTTTTGTGTTTCTTCTAAAGGACCGGTTAGTTTTGAAGCTTTATAAGGTAAAGTATTCCTCAAAGGACCAGTTAGGTCAGAAGCTTTGAGAATACTAAGATGGTGGTTTTAGTGGTTGTTAGTCACAATAGTTGTCTGTGCAGATTGTAATCAGTTTGGTTATAGTGGATTAAGTCCTTGAGTTCAAGGAGAAATCACCTTGGTAGGGTGGACTGGACTAGCTTGAGGGTTTCTCGAGTGAACTAGGATATATCAAGTGTTCTTTACTCTTGCTTATGCTTTACTATTTATGCTTCCACAACATATTCAAAGCATCATTTAATGCAACAATGTCAAGAAATGAAAGTCTCCTGTGAATGGAAAACCCAATTCAACCCCCCCCTTTCTTGTGTTTTCTTCACACCTTCAATTGGTATCAGAGCCTAGTTCTGTTTTTGATGGATATCAAACACTTAACAGTGTCAGATAAAGATCCAAATGATGTGTGAAGAGATACTCTGGGTGATAGTTACTCGATCTTCAATTACAGTCTCATATCAGAACATGGTGATTGAATACGGAATTGTAACCAAATGGATTACCTTGAGCAAATCTCTGATTCTTCAGAAATTAAAGATGTCAACAACAAAATCTTCTCTTTTAGAGATAACCTGTTGAAAACCCAAGAAGAAGATACCACAAGTCGTAGCATCAGAAGCTCCCAATTCAGATGCAGTTATTGCTCCTTCTGATCCGTCAAGATGAAAAGAAGAATCACAATATCTCTTTCTGAAGAACTGATTCTAGGAGATAAAGAAGCTCTTGTCAGAACCAGATAAGATTTCAAACCTCCTGAAGAAATGCTTATAGGTTTGGTGTCCTTGATTGAACCAACCTCTTCTGTTGAAGCTCTTCTAGACAAAAATTGAATTCTGGAAATTAAAAGAAGATTGGAGAATCAGCTGACAAGACAGATTCATCAAATAAGAAGTAACATATGTTGAATGCTAATGTTAAAAAAAAATTATGATTAGATGAACAATGTATTTGCTCAAAGATCAAATCATCAGAAAATAAGAAATTTTGCTTGTTGAAGATTAATTATTTGTGAGTATGAGATGTTTTCAAGAAACAAATTAGTCCACCCTTTACTTTCTCATAAAAATCTCATTAGGAATTTCTTCAAGTAAAGAAGAAAGATTGTTGTCTTCTGATTTTGATACATAAGAGCTTCATGATGAAGTCTGTAGAAAATTGTCATAAATCTTGAACAGAGGAATTCAAATCTCTAAGACATAATTTCTCTCAGTTAGAACATGTGAAGTCTAACTAATCAAGCAGGTAGAAGATCTAATGCATAAATTCTGAATATTGTTTCCTTTGGAAAGCTTCATAGAAAACTGAAAATTGCTTAGAAAAAGAAGCTTATTGATTCATCAGGAATATAATCAAAGGTGTAGTTCACAATATGCCAGATCCTTTGAGTAGTAATATAGACAATCAAGTTATGATAATTCGAGAAGTTATCTCAGTTGAACAAACTTTAATATATCATAATGTTATTTGATTTTTATCTCATAAATTCTTGATATATGAATTATTGAATGAAATATGCTTTAAAAGATGAAAAGACAAAAGCCATTCACTTTGAAGCGGATATGCTGACAAGTCTTGATAGAATAACTCTAAACAAGTTAGATCAGCATTGCAAGAACAAGATTGTCCTTCAAAATTGTCAAAGTTTGATGATACTTTTATTAGAACAAATTTTGTAATTTGTTCAAGGAATCAAAAATTTAGAAGATGCTAGGAAATGTTAGTTAATTTTCTCAAGCACATAGCTTATCATAAGTTCATGAAATATTGACCTTCTCAAAGTTAAGCTTTTGTTCAAAGGAAGCTTCACAAACAGACGGATGTTCTAATAATAAAAGATCAGATATATGTGCTCTGAGGATTACTCTCAAGAAGTCAGATGGGTGATTCTAAACAAAATAATGAAGAGATCATCTGAAGAGAAGACTGATTCTAGATCTCAGATTAGAGATTAGAGTTTAGAAGAAACTTATACTCCTCAAAATCAGAAAATAGAGAACCTCTAAAGAAGTAAGAGGAACCAATAAGTACGAGTTCAGAACCTTTGATAGATCACTATGAAGAAAGCAGATGTAGAACAAAGTTGATCATAAGCTATATCAAGGACAAGCTAAAGTCAAAATCAGAATGTAGAGCACTCAAATAAAAGAATCACGGTGAAGATTTTAGAATCTCAAAGGTATGTTTTTCTTTTGTCTATAATTCATTAGAACTTCTAATAAAAATACTTCTACAAATTAGAGGATGTTTTAAATAGACTCATTCTAAATGTTAGTGCAACTCCAAGTTTTGAATTTTCTTGTTAGTGAAAATTCCATGATCTGGAACATTCTCTATTTCAAGGAGAAAAATATTTTGACCAATTCTCTGGATAATGTGAACACGTAAGTTTCCTTGACAATGAGTGAAAAAATTTATGTATTATGTGTGTGTGACGATAGTTTCTCATTTAAGAAACTATATTCAATATTTTTATGTATGTTAGTTTCTGGTCTTCCACTTCCAAATGCTGATTCAACCAAAGTCTTATTTGAAACCTGTATGGTACTCTGTTCTTTATGAAGATTGGTTCACTCTATTCCTTTTCTTTGAAATTCTTGCCTTTTGTTGTGTCAGTGATCTATGTCACTCTTATAGTATGGTACAACCTCTTTCACCCACTTGAGTGTATATAGAAAAATAGTGATTTATCACGCTTATCTCTTCCTCTCATAAACCCATTCCTATCAAGATCCTTCGTCTCATCTGTCCATCATGCCTCAACCAACCTTTCTTGTAAATGAAGATCTTCTTGAAATTATCATTAAAAAACAAATTGAAATTCTTTCTCTTGAAAGTAACGTTGCGTGTAGCATCACAGATGTGTCATACTTTCAACAATGGACAAGATACTTCACTATGTTGAAGAGACTTGCCTATGTGAATCTTGTTAAATAGTTTTAGAAGCATGCTTAGCTTGATTATGAGAATTGTTCTATCCTAACCTATATTTTTGAACTTCTCATCACCATTACTCCTTTCTCAATCACTCTTGCAATTTGGGTGTGAAAATGTTAGTGTCACTGTTGACTTTGTCAAATCTAGGTTTATCATGTCTGAGAAATTTGCTTCTCTTCATGACATGTCATCAGGATATGACCCTATATATCCTGAAAATCTACTACACATTCCCAAAGCTTGGTTCAAGCTTGTGTTGTCCAACTTTCACCCCAGAGGGGAATACCAAGACCTTATATGGTATGATGACCAGACTTTAATATATCTTCTGATGAATGATACTCGAATAAACCTGCCAAATTCTATCTTCATCTGTCTTTGGAAATCTATCTCTGAGTCTATAAATCACATTAAGTAATATATTACTTATGGAAGATTTTTGTCTGAAATATTCTTCCAAGAAGGAATAATGGATATAATCAAGGAAACGATGGAAAAAGATGGCCCAGAGAACTGTCCTTAAAACTATTTATTGAATACTAAGTGTTAAATCTTCAGTGGTTAGGAGAACATAGCTTGTCTTGTCCAATTGTGGTTGCCTTTATCTCATGTTCTCTTCTCTGATTATTTTTTTTAGTTTGTGTCTGGTGTATTTTCTTTAATTAATGAAGCTTTTTATTTTTATCAATTTGTGACTTTTTTATGCTTAATTTGGATATAAATATCTCAAAACTCTGATATAATCATAATCATGTATTATCAGGAAATGACAAGTATTTAGGAAGTAAAAATTATTAAAGTCTAAAGTAAGACAGTCACAAATGTGTTTCTAAGGCATAGGTAAGGTTTTAGACCTTTAACGTATGTCAGTTGTTTTCTTCACATATTAAGAAGGTAGTTGTTTAAACTTCTTTTCATGAACAATTTATATTCTCTCATTAATGAAATTAATCATTCTTTTTTCCATTCGCATACATATATGTCTCCTAGTCTACTTTAGATACTCATAATCTACCTAGAAGATATCAACCGTCACTTATTCAATTCTCTTTATCCTCATGACTCTATAAATAGTATTAATTTCTTCTCCATGTTATCTCTCCCTCAGTTTAACTATTAACTCTTAAATCCTTATTCGTGCTATAACAATGTCTGCTATAACCTTTCACAGAATTGAGAAAACCCTAGAAGTCATTCCAGAAAAATGACCCAATCTTGCTAGACTCAAATACTATATACTTTACATGGTAAGGAGTATGCAAATCCAATCTTGGTCGGGCTGCTACACTTTGTTAAACGGTTACGTCTTCCCTATCCTTGTAAAGGAATTCTAGAAGTATGCCAGAATCAGCGATGATGGCAACACTATCTGGTCAAAGATTTTCAGCCTTCCTATTATTGTCACCATCTCTTCAATAGTAAAGGTCACAAGGTGTATCTCATCTGGAGTAACCATTGATGACTATCAATCCGAACTGGGTATAGTGGAGAAGTTTAGGATTCTTCATGATGGTTCAGCCCCATATGAACCAACTAATCCTGAAGCCCTTCTTCCTTCTACAACATTACATTGATGTCTCAAGAACACATTCACAATCATACATTCCTTATGGAAGGATATTGTCTGAGATAATGGTCAGAAAAAGGATTTAGCTATTGATAAAGAAGATTGGACCGGAGTATAAGCTAGCTGATGAAAGGTGTGCTAGAGTGGATGTAGATGAAGATTTTGATGATTAAAATCTTGGTTGTAATGTTATTAAAATCTTAGTTTTTGGATAGTTCTTGTTCTAATCTAAGTTTCTCTTTTTTTTTCAGTTTTCTCTTGGTGTACTTCTTAATCCTTCAAGGAAATACCTTTTGGCTATATTCCTTTATTTTACTTATATTGTCTTATCATAATGCATTGATATGAATGAATCAGAATCAGAATTAGATAATACGTGAAGACTTATTAGCATATTAATCATGCTTTAACCTGTTTAGATGCTCTAACTTTTTGATGATGTTAAAAAGGGGGCGAAATATAATGATTTTGATAAACTTTAAAAGAAATTCAAAACTCATCATAATAATAAAATGATATAAAATGTGAATTTACCACTGACGTGTGTTTGTTTGTTTGATGATTAACCGAGGAACTCTGAACAAGTTCACTAGGCATTATAAGACAAGTCAAAATGAAAGAACTCTGTTAAAGTTCTTAAAAATTGATTGTTCATATAATCGAAGATGTACACTTTGTGAACATATGTTCAAGAATCAGATAGACCAATATTGTTTAGAAGTTAAGAAATTTTTGAAAGTTTAAGTTATCTTGATTTTGGTATCATAACGTTTAGAAGATATAAAATGTCTGAGAATGTGATATTCAGAACATAAGAATCAAAAGAAGAAGCAGATGCTTTCAAGAAGAACTGAGTGAATCATAAGTTAAAGACTATCTAAAAATATGGATAGAAAATTCAATAAGAAGAAGCTCTGATGAATTCAAGATCTTAATTGGCTCGACTGGTATCAAGAGTCAAGAATCTTAAGAGCTCAATATCTGATCTATTGGAACCAGGGGGAGTTCTACTCAAATGTTTCAGAGTCAGGATATTTGATCTTCATCTAGTTGTTGACTAAGGGGGAGTTTCATAAAAAGGATAAGCATTCCTTACCTTTTTATTTTCACTTTTTCTGTTTATATTAACAAAATTGTGTCATCAAAGTACATAGTTTTGTCATCATCAAAAACGGAGAGATTGTTAGAACAAGATTTGGTTCTGTAATATTATCTCTGAGTTTTGATGATAACAAATGAGTATGTTTATATGAACGATTCTGATACTCTAATGTTTGTTATTTTTTAGTATTTAACAAACAGGTTTTGCTTCTGGTAGATAGCATGGCCAAGACATTATAAAATAATTAGTTTCGCCTCTGCACTACACAAGTTCTAATGAACAGTAGTAAGACACTCCAGAAGCTTCTGAAGTGTAGGCTTTAATGTTTGTCTAAAGAAACAAGTAATAAGATATGAAGACATAAGTTCTACTTAAGTCTAGATGTTGAATACTCATGCTTCTAAAAGATAGCGTGTTCTAAAGGAATCAGTTAGAAGATCTGAAGACAAAAGTTTTATTAAAGTCCACATGCTAAAGACTTAAGTTTCTAAAGACCCATGTGTTGTACCCCAAAATTTTCCCTCCCATATTCCTAAAGATTTGTCAATAATGATCTTTAAAATTGCTCAAAATGGCTCAAGGGTTGTACAGTCAAACCACCTCCTAAGCCAGTTCAAAATTAGGTTTTGGTTCTTTCAAGGAATTTGGGGTTCTCAATGGTTCAATCAAGTCTCATAGGCCTATATGCATTCTCTAGCACCTACATGCCAAGTTTCAAGACTCACAGTGTCAGTTTGCACAGTCAAAAGCTCCATTTGATCTACAGTCAACTGCAAGGGCAAAATGGTCATTTTGTAGTCAAAAGTCAGAATTTTTGGTCAACATATTATTTTGAGTTCACAATCATCATTTGATCAAGTCTTGATCATGATTCCACAAGAATAGCTCAAAAATCATCAAAGATGCAAAAGTTAGTATTTTTGGACAGCAGAAAAGTCAACTGTATCTTGACCAGGGCATAACTCTTTCATGGTTTATCAGAAAAATCCCATCCAAAGCTCATTTTTAAGAGGATGCAATTTCCTACAATCCATCTTCATACTCCAAGATCAGAAAATGCTCTCACAAGAAGTTACCAATTTTTACATTATAGGTCAAATTCAAAAGTCAACAAAAGTACACTTTGAGTCAAAGGCCATAACTTGAGATTGGTAAATCCAAATGACATGGTACCAAAGGCATTGGTTAGAGGACTTCAAGAGCTTTCCAAAATGTCCAAGAACATGGTCATATGATCAAAATTGAGCAAGTTGTGCATTAGAGAAGTTGGGAAATTTTCATGAATTTATAAAAGTCAACTTTGCTCAAAACACCTTCTTTTTGCTAATGGGCCTCAAATCTCTTCTTGAAACTTCACCCATGACTTATGCACGACCCACCAAGATGAATTGGACTTATTTTCTTATTTTTATTGATTAATTGGATTTTTATATATATTAATTCATTTAATTAATTTAAAACATAAGAAAATACAAGATTTGATTTTTTTAATCAATTTGTGAAGCAAATATGATCAAAACATGCTGGCAAATTCGTGCACAAGTCAAAGATACAAAAAAATACAAATTTGGCAACATTGTTCAATCATGAAAAATCAAGAATATTTGATTTTCAATCAAAGATTTAAACATCAATGCACATGGATATTGTCCCAACTTTTAACCTAATTTGATTCTCCTAGATGTATGCAAGCAAACCATGACCTAGGACACGTGAAAAAACTGCAAAAACGGCCATAGCAAATTCAAGAAATTTCAAGAAAAGTGAAAACTTGTTCTTGCATTCTAGGCCAATTCAAGGCGTTTTGACCATCCAAATACATTGTAGGAGGTACCAGGAATGTTTTGCAATCAAATTCAGGCACTAAAGCTCAAGGAATCGCTGCATACAGTCCCACGGTTTGCACTTCTTATTCAGAATTATATCTCCTAATTCATGCGCATTTAACATGTGATTGTGATTGTTTTGCATTGCTAGAGATCATACAAAGCTAATGGCATGATTGAATTGAACTGTAACGCCCTGAATCGAAAGATACCATGACTGAATTTCTAGGGTTCTTGAGCTTTTAAATGGGGCTTTTCAATCCAGGAAAAATTGGGACTAATAGGATACATGGTTGAAATCGTGAGGCCAAGACGAACACAACTCATACCTCGCGAAATATTTATGCTTGCTATATTTCTATTCGTTATTTTTCCTTGCAGGAGTTAGTGGAGGTTAAAAACCCCCGCTATTTGATTCTGTTTATACAGAACAAAGGTTGAAGACGCTGATGTGTTGGCATATGATTGGTTAATTTGAAAAGCGCGCGTTTGTTTTTTTTTTTTGCAGCATGTTGATTGTTTCATATATATTAATTGCTTATCATTATAATATCAATTGAAGCATGATGGTGTAGTGGCAGGGACGCTGGCCTGGAAGCATTGGGACCTGGGTTCGAATCCCAGGTCCCCCAAAACATTTATTCCATTTTTCTTCATATATTCACATGCAGATTTCAAAAGGTAGTCCACCATGCACCTCAAATCTCAGCACGCCATGTGGCTTCAGGCCAAGATCCAGTGGCCAAAGATGAAGGACCATCATAGTCTTCAGTCAACACGCGTGTGGATGATCCTGGAATGTCAAACAGGCTGGATGTAAATGGGCTTCAGAATTGCAACATACACCACCAAAATTGGCCCAACACCCCCTTTCAAGTTTACTTATTTTCTTTTCTTTTTTATTTCTTTCATTTAATTATTTTTTATAATTATTATTTTCACTAACAAATTAATATTTATTTTCATAATAAAACTCAGAAAACATAAAAATATAATATTAAATTTAATTAGTTATTTTTGTAAATAAATAAGTAATTAATTAATTTAGTTTTAATTAGGTTAATTTTAACTTTTTTGCAATAAATAAAATTAATGTAGAATTAGGGTTTTTTTTAATAAATTTTAATCATTTTATTTTTATTTCCTTAAACCTTCAAAAAAACCAAAAAAACATTTCTTTTTATTAAATAATTAGTTTAGGTTTAATTAAATGCAAAAAAATAATCTCTTTCTTTCTCAAAAAAGGGTCAAAACCCTAAAAGACTCTCCGATCCAATTTTTCTCGCGCGTGTGATTTTTGTTGATTAATTTTATCATATAATTATATTTGCTCCGAGGATGTAATAGCTTTAATTAGGACCCTTTTTATCGCTTTTATTTAATTTCTCGCAATTTACTTTTTCAAGGGTTTGTTTTTGGCGATGTAAATACCCGACGCCTTGTAACAGCTTAGTTTTATTTTCCACAACCATTAACTGCTAGATGTATGTTAACTAGGCTATGCATGTCAAGATCTCTCTTAAATTAAAATCAACCGTAGCTCATCATCACATGTACAAAGATAACATAACTGAAACCTGACACACTCGCACATGCCACTCTTAGGGTACGCCTCACTTGGTTGCCTCGAACGTGGTCATTGAGTATAGGAAGTTTTAGAAGGTCGCCCTCCTGTCTAAAGATCAAAGTTGCCTCGAAACGGTTGCCTTGGATAAAAAAATGATCTAGGACATTAGGGTTATCGCTAAGGCGTCCTACCATTGCTTTAGTGACCACATGTCCCATTAATCGAATTGACCCGAAAACTCCAACGATGGTGCTACCTACTCCTCAATAGTGGGATGGCACTGTCTAAAGGACATTTATACAGCTTAATTTCTTTCGAGTAGGTAGATGTTCTCAGGTACTTGCTCTTTCAAAAATACTTTTCGCACTTACACTTTTTCAAACAAAGTTTTCAAACAACACTTCATACACTCTTGAGGACAGATACAAGAGTTAAATCGAAGTTTTCAAACAAAACTCTTTTCAAAACCCACAAACACAAGAAAAGCAAAACCTTTTGAAAACATAGTGAGCAAGTACCTAAGAGCCCGTGGATAACGACGGATAGAAAGGGTGCTAACACCTTCCCTTTCTATAATTTACCTCCTGAACCCGAGAAACATCTCGAAAAGGAATTTTGCTGTGCTTTTGTCCTTTCCTTGTTGGATTAAATAAAAGACGGTGGCGACTCTTGCTTATCGCGACATTTTGCAAAACGCAAACGAGAACCAGCATTAAAAAACAGTCAGTTCTATTTCAACCGATCACAGAACTGGCGACTCTACTGGGGACGCTATAAGTGAGGTGTACCTTAGGATTAGATCACCTATGTTTTCAATTCTATGCTTTGTATGCTTTAAAATTTGTGGGCTTGTATCAGAGTTTTATAGATCCTAACCCGGATCTGGGGTACCCTTTTTTAGGTAAGTAGCAATAAACTGTGAGGGATCTGTCCGGCGTAGACCGACACGGATGAAGCAGTAGCTACGTTGGTGTGACACCTTGGTCTGTACCAATATCCCTTGTGTTGGAACGAGGAGAATATGGGTCTTCTAAGGAGTCATTAAGCACCAACAGACCTTAGAACCTTAAATTGACCAACTTGGCCATAGAATAGTAGCAGTATGCTACACTCATTGAGACTAAACTCTCGCGATGGTTCCGGCCGCAAGAAAAGGTTGCCAAACTGGAATTATGACCGATTGAGGGTAGTCAATGATATTGAGATCCTCTAGAACCCGGTTACTATTTTTAGGATAGGTCTTAACCAACTGAAACTGAAAGAGGGTAGTACCTAAACTTCATGCCAGCCTGAAATCTAGGGGCTCTTTTGTGTGACTTGTGTGCCTTTACCACGTTTGCCTTTTGTGAATACTTGTGGTGTGCCTTTACCATGACATCATAACATCATAACATTGCATACATCCTGCATAAAGACTGACCCATTTCAAAGACAAGAGGGTTTCATCTTTGCTCTGTTTTGTAGGACATCATGATGCCCATGCGCAGGAATACTATCCGGCTCAACTTTGTTCAACCACCTACTTTGCTTAGAGAATTGGTTGACAGGATTCCAAACACTACTTCCTTCATCAGGAGGTATGGTTCTCTTCTCGGTTTAGTCACTTCAAAGTGGGACCAACAACTGATGAGTGTCCTGGTCCAGTTTTATGATCCGCTATACCATTGCTTCACCTTTCAAGACTTCTAGCTGGTCCCTACTCTGGAAGAATTCTCTGAGTTTCTTGGTATCTCTATCTTGGAGTAGACTCCATTTACTGGTTGGGAAAAGACTCTCAGGCCTGAAGAGATTGTTGCAGCCCTTCCCTTGACCAAAGAGGAGGTAATGGCTAACTGGGAGACTAGAAGTGGAGTTAAGGGCTTTTTGGCTAAGTTTCTGGTTGGCAAAGCTAATAGTTTCTGGAATGACTTAGACTTCAGGGCGTACGAGGACATTCTGGCTCTCTTAATCTATGGTATAGTCTTGTTTCCAAATCCCGACACCTTTGTTGATGTTAATGCCATAAGGATCTTCATCTCTCGGAATCCTGTACCCACTCTATTGGGTGATATCCTTTATCAGCTCTATACTCGTACTGCCCGAAGACGGGGAACTTTGATGTGTTGTGCTCCTTTATTGGCGAGGTGGTTTATTTCGCACCTCCCTAAGTTCGTGCCGAAGAACAAAGAAGGAAGGGGCTGGGCTCATAGGATAATGTCTCTTACTGATAACGACGTTATTTGGACTCTCAGAGGCTTAGATGAGGTGGTTGTCATTGATCGTTGTGGAGAGTATCCTAATGTTCCATTGATCGGAACCCATGGAGGAATCTCTTATAACCCATGTTTAGCTCTCCGTCAATTTGGAAGAGCCAGAAGAGAAGGGCCTCATGAGATGTTGATACCTCATATTGTCTTTGATTTTCAGGTAGATAGCGACGAGCTGCGTCGTAGATTCATCAGGGCTTGGGACAGAGTTCACAAAGCTGACCCCCATGAGTTGGGACCAAAAACTTCTCTACCAATGGAGTCATATTTCAGATGGGTCCGCATCCGTGCCCAGAAGTTAGGTATGTCGTACGAAGCTGTCAGGCCTATTACTCTTGAAGCTGCTGATAAAGAAGGGGTTCCTCCAACTATTCTCCATCCTCATATGCCCACTGATGTTGGCACACTTTAGAGGTCTTGGGCACAACTACAGGAAGAACGGGATTCTTATCGGGAAAGGTTCAATGAACAAGAACAGAAGATCTAGAAGCTGACTAAGCAATTGGAGAACGAACGGATCCTGAATGATTATATCCGCACTGAGAAGAAGAGGCCATGGGAGAATTGATGGACCTTTGATGTTTTCTTTTACAGTTTTTATTCACTTTTCAGTATTTTCGTACTTGTAGCGCCTAAGGGCAGCTTGTTGAACAATTTAAAATTTTGAAATTTATCTAATAAAATGTGTTTCCTTTTTTGTCTACAAATTTGAATCCTGATTGTCTTTGAAAACATAAACCATACACATTTTATTTCACCATATGCATAACGGGTACCCTTTTTACAGGTCACTTATCTTCTTCGCTGTTTATTTCAGCAATCATCATGTCTACTGAACCTTCCACTGAACAAGCTATCAAGGCCCTCCAGGCCCAGAATTCCCAGTTCCAAGAGTTGGTTATGAGCCTAGCCCAGGGTCAACAGGATTTGAAGACTCTGATTCTGAAAGAGAGGAAGAAGAAGAAGAAGAAGAGGACCGTCCTATTCAACACTGGACGCAGGTTTGGGAATGGACTACAGAATGAGGTTGATCTGACCACCTCATTTGTAGGGAAAGACAGTCCATAAGAGAGAAGGGTTCCTAGTCCCGTGGTCTCCGAAAACGAGACGGATTATGATGAAGAGTAGTACCCTCTTGCTGAGGATATGTACAAACAGTTGGAGGACCGCTTGAGCGCCATGGAGATACAGAATGTTCCCGGGTTGGACTTTGGAGACCTAGGCTTATCCTATGGGGTGGTGATTCCCCATAAGTTCAAGGCACCTGCCTTTGCCAAATACGACGGAGCTTCCTGCCCAAAGCTGCACCTCTGGTCGTATGTAAGGAAGATCCAGACTTACACAGCTGATAAGAATTTGTGGATCCATTTCTTCCAGGAAAGTCTTTCAGGGACTCAGCTGGAGTGGTTCTATCAGCTGGATGGAGCCAGTATCCGTAATTGGGAAGATTTGGCTATTGCATTCTATAAGCAGTATCAATATAATTCCGACCTCGCTCCTACGCGTACCCAACTCCAGGGTATGTCAATAGGGATGGGTGAAGGATTTAAAGAGTATGCTCAAAAGTGGAGAGACCTTGCCGGAAGGGTGCAGCCACCTTTAACTGATCGTGAACTTGTGGATATGTTCTTGGGGACCCTGTCTGGTCCATTCTTTAACCATTTGATTGGAAACTCTTCAGCCGGGTTTACAGACCTTTTATTGACTGGTGAGAGGATCAAAGCTGGTATCAAGGCCGGAAAGATACAGAAGGGTGCCTCATCGAGCACCGAAAAGAAGTCGTTCAAGAAAGAATCCAGTGCTGCCTATGGTTCAAGGAGACCAAATAGATCTGAACACCGCCAAGCTGTCAACGCGGTGGTCATTTCAAAACCTGCTGGTGCTCCTCAGCATCACAACCAACAAAGGGGTGAGAGACCTAGAAGGCAATTCACTCGCCTCAGCATGACCTTGTCCCAGATATTGCCGCAGTTACTGACAACCAATTTGGTAACTCTAAGGGAAGCCCCAAAGAATCCGAATACTACATCATCAAAGTATAACCCCAACGCCGGTTGCGCTTATCATTCTGAGAGCCCGGGGCATAATACGGATGATTACTGGACTTTGAAGAATAAGATCCAAGACTTGATTGATGCAAAAGAGATTTAGTTTGAGGCGCCCGAGAGGCCCAATGTTGTGACTGCTCCCATGCCCAAACATGGAGTAAATGTTGTAGAGGAAGACTTGTTTATAGCCTCTGTGGATGATATTGTCACCCCGCTATTGACTGTCAAGAGGAACCTGTTGCTAGCCGGTTTATTTCCAGGATGTAGTGAGGGTTGCCATCTATGTTCTGTTTCACCTACTGGTTGTCCATCTTTGAAGTCAGGCATCCAAAACCTGATGGATAATAAAGAGATCCTGTTCGAGAAGATTGTTGTTCTTGCCACCCCTACTGAAGAAGTTTCCATTGTCACCATTTTCAAAAATTCTCCCAAGGCTCCCTCGAGGAAGCCTGTCAAAATTATGCCTGTTCAGAAGATTGCACCCATAATCATCACCGTTCCGGGGCCTATTCCCTACACCTCCGACAAAGTTGTCCCGTGGCACTATAGGGCAGATGTTTATGTTCTTGGGGTTAAGAAAGAGTTTGATACTAATGCCGGCATCAGAAACATTACCGGGCCTGCTAAAGTCACCCGCAGTGGTAGACTTTTCTCACTAGATATTGCGCCACCAACTATCCAGAGACCTATTTTCATCACACCTGCAAGTGTGCCTACTTCCCCTCCTAATCAAGTTCTTAGTTCTAACCCTGTTGCCGAGTCATCTGATGCTCGGGGCAAAGGGATCGCCATTGATATGCCTGCCCAGACGGAGGCGCCAAAGACCATCAATGTTGAAGCTTCCAAACAGGAGATGGAAGAGATTCTGAAGATAATTAAGAAGAGTGATTATAATGTAGTTGAGCAGCTGGGGCAAACCCCGTCCAAGATTTCTATGTTATCACTGTTGTTGTGTTCAGAGGCCCATGCCAAGGCTCTGATTACCTTCCTGAAGACGGCCCGCGTGCCACAAGAAACATCAGCTGATCAGTTTACCGATTGTGTGGCTAACTTAACTGCTGATAATGGTTTGGGTTTCTCCGACGCTGATCTGACTGCTAAAGGGAAGAACCATAACGATGCCTTGCATGTCTCCATTGAATGCAGGGGCACTACTCTTGCACATGTGCTGGTTGACACTGGTTCGTCATTGAACGTCTTGCACAAGAAAGCTCTAGACAAGTTGGATTGCGAAGGGTGGAGCTAAATCCAAGTAACATTGTTGTCCGGGCTTTTGATGGGTCTAAAAGGATGGTGCATAGTGAGGTTGATATTCCAATAAGAGTTGGTTCTCAGGTCTTCGATTCCATATTCTACGTGATGGAAATTCGACCATCCTACTCTTGTTTGCTGGGTCGTCCATGGATCCATAAAGGTGGAGCTGTGACCTCCACACTCCATCAGAAGCTGAAGTACCCGGTCAGAGGGAAGATTGTGACAATACAGGCGGAGGAAGAGTACATGGTCAGCCACCTCAACTCGTTCCGGTACATAGAGATGGATGGGGAGTTCATTGAGACCCCATTCCAACACTTTGAAGAGGTTCCTCAGACACTGGCATCAGCGGAGACGGTGGTTGAAGATTCTCCTTTGAAGATGGCTTCCTTAAAGGATGCCCGGGCGGTTATTGAGAAGGGTGAGTATGTAAACTGGGGCCAACTTCCTGATTTCACTCAGAATACTGACAAGTTTGGTTTGGGTTTCACTGCAGAAGCTCAGAGGGCTGTTCGTAGTGCAAGGATTGGAAGACCTCCTGTGTTCATCAACAACTCGGGAGTAAATGCCATCGAAGATGACGTGGAGGAATCTGAATTCGACAGCTGGATCTACCCTACGACCGACGGTGGACCAAACAACTGGACAACGAAAGACTTCCTCCCTATTACTTTTGTTACTCAGTAATGAACTCTTTTGTTTTGAATTTGTAACAGACAATATTGTGAAACTTTATGGCCCGGTGTCTTACCCGGGGCACCGTGGCTTCATTTGTGAGGGCTTTTGTGTGTCATTTTCATATATCATTAATAAAAGCATTGGACGTTTTTTGCATTTCAAATCTTGCACTCCTTGTCTTTCTTTATTATATATTGCAAAACATCTATTTACACACACTCACATATACAGGTTCCAATCCACTATGGATCTCACTGGTAACGACTCTGCTACTGCCAGTTATGACTTTGAAAATCCGATCAACTTAGCCGAAGACGAAGGTGAAGATGATTGCGAAGTGCCTGGTGAGCTTGCAAGACTGTTACTCCAGGAAGAGAGGGCCATTCAGCCACATGAAGAGCCAGTGGAAACAGTAAATCTGGGTACTGAGACAGACAAAAAGGAAGTCAAGATCGGGGCAAATCTGGAGCTTAGTGTGAAACAGCGGTTGATTCAGATGCTGCATGACTACGTGGAAATCTTTGCCTGGTCTTACAAAGATATGCTTGGGTTGGATACTGACATTGTGGTTCATCACCTGCCTACCAAGGAAGAATGCCCTCCGGTAAAACAGAAGGTTCACCGTATGCGCCCCGAGATGTCCGAGAAAATTAAGGCTGAGGTTATGAAACAATTTGACGCTGGTTTTCTAGCAGTGACTTCTTACCCTCAGTGGGTTGCCAATGTGGTTCCAGTGCCGAAGAAAGATGGTAAGGTCCGAATGTGTGTTGACTACAGGGATTTGAACAGGGGGAGCCCCAAGGATGACTTCCCTCTGCCTCACATCGACGTTCTGGTTGACAATACTGCTCAGCATAAGATATTCTCCTTCATGGACAGTTTCTCCGGTTATAATCAGATAGAGATGGCTCCCGAAGACATGGAGAAGACCACTTTTGTTACTCAGTGGGGTACCTTTTGCTACAAGGTCATGCCTTTTGGGTTGAAAAATGTTGGGGCAACGTATCAGCGTGCCATGGTTGCTCTGTTTCATGATATGATCCATCATGAGATTGAAGTATACATCGACGATATGATTGCGAGGTCCCAAACTGAGGAGGAACACCTTGACCATCTACAGAAGCTGTTTGACCGATTGAAGTTATACAAGTTGAGGTTGAACCCGAACAAGTGCACCTTCGGGGTGAGATCTGGAAAACTACTAGGCTTCGTCGTAAGCGACAAAGGTATTCAAGTGGACCCTGCCAAAGTGAAAGCCATACAAGAGATGCCAGTCCCCAAGACAGAGAAAGAGGTCAGAGGCTTTCTAGGACGGCTGAACTATATTTCCCGATTCATCTCACATCTAACTGCTACTTGTGAGCCAATCTTCAAGCTACTGAAGAAAGATCAAGTGGTACGTTGGAATGATGAATGTCAGGCCTCTTTCGAAAGAATCAAAGAGTATCTCCAAGAGCCACCCATTCTTATGCCACCGGTTGAAGGGAGACCTCTAATCTTATACTTGACAGTACTTGACAATTCAATGGGGTGTGTGCTAGGCCAGTATGACGAGTCTGGCCGAAAAGAGCACGCTATTTATTACCTTAGCAAAAAGTTTACCGACTGTGAGACCCGATACTCACTGCTCGAGAAAACTTGCTGCGCTTTGGTATGGGCTGCTCGCTGGCTAAGACAGTATATGTCGACTCACACTACTCTGTTGATTTCAAAGATGGATCTAATCAAGTATATCTTCGAAAAGCCTGCCTTGTCCGGAAGAATAGCAAGATGGCAGATGATCTTGACTGAATATGACATCCAGTACATGACTCAAAAAGCAATTAAGGGAAGTGTGTTGGCAGACCATTTGGCACACCAGACAGTAGATGATTACCAGTCTATGAACTTTGAATTTCCATACGAGAATATCGTGGTAGTGACTGATTGTAAAATACCTGGACCGGATGAAGGACCTGAGGAAGGATCCTGATGGTCTATGCACTTTGACGTAGCCTCAAACTCTTTGGGTAATGGCATTGGCGCTGTGATCATATCTCCTAAAGGCTCACATACTCCCATTACCGCCCGACTATGTTTCAACTGCACCAACAACATGGCGGAGTATGAAGCATGCATCATGGGTCTTCGAGCTGCAATTGACCTAAGGATCAAGTTTCTGAGTGTCTTCGGAGATTCCGCTCTCGTGATCAGTCAGATCAAAGGCGAGTGGGATATGAAACACCCAAATCTTATTCCTTACAAGGAGTATGTATTGACGTTGCTTCCCCACTTCGAGGAGATAACCTTTGAACATTTCCCAAGAGAGGAGAATCAGTTGGCGGACGCGTTAGCTACGATGTCTTCTATGTTCAAAGTCAAGTGGGACAACGAGGCTCCCCGGATCATTATTTAGAAATTGGATGAACCTGCACATTGCTGCGATCTTGAGACCGAAGAGGTAACAGAAAAGCCTTGGTATCATGAATTAAAGAGGTACCTTGAAGCTCAAGAATACCCCGAGGGTGCATCCGTTAATGACAAGAAGTTCCTGAGAAGATTCGCGGCAAAGTTCTTCATCAGCAATGGCATTCTTTACAAACGTAACCATGATTTAACCTTAATGTGTTGTGTGGATAAGATTGAAGCAGAAAGGATCATGGCAGAGCTACATGAAGGCACCTTCGGAACTCATTCTAGTGGATATACCATGGCAAAGAAAATCCTTCGGGCAGGTTATTACTGGTCAACAATGGAAGCCGATTCTTATCAGCATTCTCGGACATGTCACAAGTGCCAGATCTATGCTGATAAGGTGCACATTCCTCCAGTTCCTTTGAACATCTTGACAACACCTTGGCCTTTTGCAATATGGGGCATTGATATGATCGGCGAGATCAGACCTACGGCATCCAACATGCATCGCTTCATCCTGGTAGCGATTGATTACTTTACGAAGTGGGTTGAAGCAACTTCCTTTGCCACCGTAACCAAGAACGTCGTGGCACGGTTCATTCGGCATAACCTGATCTGTCGATACGGTGTACCAGAGAGGATCATTACGGATAATGGTACCAATCTTAACAATAGGATGATCACTGAGCTCTGCGAGCAATTCAAGATACAGCACCACAACTCTTCTCCCTACCAGCCGAAGATGAATGAGGCTGTAGAAGCAGCTAATAAGAACATTAAGAAGATTGTGCAGAAGATGACAGTGACCTACAAAGATTGGCACGAGATGTTACCATTTTCTCTTCATGGTTACCGTACCTCAGCACGACATCAACAGGGGCAACACCCTACTCCTTGGTATACGGCATGGAGGCAGTCCTGCCCATTGAAGTTCAGATACCCTCTCTCCGGATCATGAAGGATGCGGGTTTAAGTGAAGACGACTGGATCTAGACCCAGCTTGATCAACTAAAATTAATCGACGAAAAGCGACTCACTGCTATTTGTCATGGTCAGACGTACCAAAAACGGATGAACAAGGCATTTAACAAGAAATTCAGACGACAAGAGTATCAAGTCGGGGACCTGGTAATCAAGCACATCATTTTACCACAAGGTGATCCCAGGGGAAAATGGACCCCTACGTACGAAGGGCCATTTATGGTTAAGAACATCTTCTCAGGAGGAGCGATGATTCTGACCACCATGGATGGTGACGACCTTCCTCACCCCGCCAATGCAGACATAGTAAAAAGATACTATGCATGATTAAAGAACCGCTAGGTCGACTGGCCTAGGCAAAAATAAGGGCTTCCCGGCGAAC
Organism: Vicia faba; assembly: GCA_948472305.1. Taxonomy (NCBI): domain Eukaryota; kingdom Viridiplantae; phylum Streptophyta; class Magnoliopsida; order Fabales; family Fabaceae; genus Vicia; species Vicia faba. The sequence continues at coordinate 80,096,526 of OX451740.1, read as the reverse complement.
CAAAAGGGTTCGGGCAAAAATAAGGGATGAAAATAAAAAAATATGTACACCCGGCAAGTCGAAAACCTAAAAAGGCGCCTTGGGCAAAAATGGGTATCCCGGTGGACTGAAAACCCGAAAGGGCGGTCCAGGCAAAAGTTAGGGATAAGCGTAACACTATGTCTCATTGGATCACCCTGCATCCAGACTTTGGTATCGATTATCAGGCTCGGACGGAACCAATCAATCAGATTCATCTCCAACCAAGCAGCAAAGTGATGAGATGCTTGAAGATATAAGGGAAATAGCAGAGTTGGAACCTAGTGGGATTAGTCACATAGCTGTTTTGTTTTCTTTTCACAAATTGTATAAATCCTATTTGTTCGGCGGTGTTCTCTTACTAGGACGTCAGCCTCTTGTACAAAAACGCCTATTTTCAGGCAAACTTCAAAAATCAATACAAGCTCACTTTCAGACAAATTGCAAATTGTTTTTCCTTTATCTGTTTTGTTTTGCAAAGAACGTCTAATGTTCATTTTTGATATATGCATTTGACATTAATTGTTGCACATAAATTTTTACATGCGAAACAAAGGACTAATTACGGGTGATATCAGAAGTAGGGGTAATAAGAATTGTCTGAACAGTCTAGTTGCTCTGTCCCCCAAGGTACCACGGTAAGTTCGGCTGAAGAATATGACCAAGATACCTTCACTCCCCGCAGAGTAAGACAGGATTCAACAATACTCTTCCCCAAGCAGAGTTGGTCTACCATCAGCCCTAAAAAGGTTGGGTATCCCCAGTAGATCTTAATATTCCCCAGTAGAGTATACAGATATTCCTCATCAAGCATCCCCGGCGGTCTTAATATTCCTCAACGAAATATAAGAATGTTCCCCGACGGAATATAAGATACCCCCAGTGGAGCCATTTCCCAGTGCAGTCTAAAACAGCTTCCCCGCCAGAGTTGAATCATCTTCCCCAGTAGATTTTGGAAGCTTGTCCCCTGCAGAGTACAAATGTATCTCCCCAGCCAAATTTAGAGGTTACCCCCACGAGAGTCTAACTGGGTTATCCTCAGCAAGTTGCAACGGAAAGATCATCCCCAGCGAAGTTCTTTCTATCCCCAGCGGAGTTCATCTTCAAAATCTCCAATAAGAGCTTATCAACGGAATCCCCAGCGGAGTTATCGTTAAAATCTCAGCAAAGCATCTCCTCCCCACAGAGTAATTCGCCGCAGGATAATCTCTTCACCAGTTTATTCCCCAACAGAGTCATCCTCTCTTGAAAGTTTATCATCTTCGTTTATCATCCCCAGTGGAAGCAAAGAATTCAACATCATTCTCCAGCAGCTATCCGGGATTTATTTTCCCCAGCTAAAACATCATGTTTTCTTACATCATGATACATGCATATATGCATCATATCATACGATCTCATTTATGTTGAGAACATCATGACTCGATCCATATCATGCATCGCATATGACTGACCTTTACCTTTCAGGAAAGATGCAGTTAGATTCTCAAATTATGTCAATAGAGACAAAATCAGTCAAATTGATTCCTAAAGATTTTTCTGAAGCCAGTAAATGGAGACAAGACCAGTTAAATCGATTCCTAAAGATTTTTCTGAAGCCAGTCAATGGAGACAAGACCAGTTAAATCGATTCCTAAAGATTTTTCTGAAGCCAATCAATGGAGACAAAATCAGCTAAGTCGATTCCTAAAGATTTTTCTGATGCTAATTCAGTCAAAGGAGACAAAATTAGTTAAATCGATTCCCAAAGATTTTTCTGAGGCAATCCAGTCAAAGAAGACAAACCCAGCTAAATCGATTCCTAAAGATTTTTCTGATCCGAACCCAGTCAATGGAGACAAAATCAGCTAAGTCGATTCCTAAAGATTTTTCTGATGATAACCCGTCAATGAAGACAACCAGTCAATGAAGACAACCCGTCAATGAAGACAACCCGTCAATAAAGACAACCCGTCAATGAAGACAACCCGTCAACGAAGACAAAACTACCTACCAACAATCTCCAGATGGCATCTATAAGCCCATCCTTCTACCAACAATCTCCAAATGGCATCTGTAAGCCCATTCCCGACATCACATTGCTGATACTACACCATGCGAGTTCAAATTTCTGGGCACTTTAGTGTTCAATCATCTTCCACCTTCGGATCACGAAAGGCACGCAAGCCAATCTACATCCTCAGGTTTAAGAAGATTGAACAGGGGCAACTGTTGTACCCCAAAATTTTCCCTCCCATATTCCTCAAGATTTGTCAAGAATGATCTTCAAAATTGCTCAAAATGGCTCAAGGGTTGTTTACTTAAACCACCTCCCAAGCCAGTTCAAAATTAGGGTTTTGGTTCTTTTAAGGAATTTGGGGTTCTCAATGGTTCAATCAAGTCTCATAGGCCTATATGCATTCTCTAGCACCTACATGCCAAGTTTCAAGACTCACAGTGTCAGTTTGCACAGCCAAAAGCTCCATTTAATCTACAATCAACTACAGGGGCAAAATGGTCATTTTGTAGTCAAAAGTCAGAATTTTTGGTCAACATATTATTTTGAGTTCACAATCATCATTTGATCATGTCTTGATCATGATTCCACAAGAATAGCTCAAAAATCATCAAAGATGCAAAAGTTATTATTTTTGGACAGTAGAAAAGTCAACTGTATCTTGACCAGGGCATAACTCTTTCATGGTTTATCATAAAAATCCCATCCAAAGCTCATTTTGAATAGGATTCAATTTCCTACAATCCATCTTCATACTCCAAGATCAGAAAATGCTCTCACAAGAAGTTGCCAATTTTTACATTATAGGTCAAATTCAAAAGTCAACAAAAGTACACTTTGAGTCAAAGGCCATAACTTGAGATTGGTAAATCCAAATGACATGGGATCAAAGGCATTGGTTAGAGGACTTCAAGAGCTTTCCAAAATGTCCAAGAACATGGTCATATGATCAAAATTGAGCAAGTTGTGCATTGGAGAAGTTGGGAAATTTTCATGAATTTGTAAAAGTCAACTTTGCTCAAAACACCTTCTTTTTGCTAATGGGCCTCAAATCTCTTCTTGAAACTTCACCCATGACTTATGAACGACCAACCAATATGAATTGGACTTATTTTCTTATTTTTATTGATTAATTGGATTTTTATATATATTAATTCATTTAATTAATTTAAAACATAAGAAAATACAAGATTTGATTTTTTTAATCAATTTGTGAAGCAAATTTGATCAAAACATGCTGGCAAATTCGTGCACAAGTCAAAGATACAAAAAAAATCCAAATTTGGCAACATTGTTCAATCATGAAAAATCAAGAATATTTGATTTTCAATCAAAGATTTAAACATCAATGCACATGGATATAGGCCCAGCTTTTAACCTAATTTGATTCTCCTATATGTATGCAAGCAAACCATGACCTAGGACACGTGAAAAAACTGCAAAAACGGCCATAGCAAATTCAAGAAATTTCAAGAAAAGGGAAAACCTGTTCTTGCATTCTAGGCCAATTCAAGGCGTTTTGACCATCCAAATATATTGTAGGAGGTACCAGGAACATTTTGCCTTCAAATTCAGGCACTAAAGCTCAAGGAATCGCTGCATACAGTCCCACGGTTTTCACTTCTTATTCAGAATTATATCTCCTAATTCATGCGCATTTAACATGTGTTTGTGATTGTTTTGCATTGCTAGAGATCATACAAAGCTAATGGCATGATTGAATTGAACTGTAACGCCCTGAATCGAAAGATACCATGACTGAATTTCTAGGGTTCTTGAGCTTTTAAATGGGGCTTTTCAATCCAGGAAAAATTGGGACTAATAGGATACATGGTTGAAATCGTGAGGCCAAGACGAACACAACTCATACCTCGCGAAATATTTATGCTTGCTATATTTCTATTCGCTATTTTTCCTTGCAGGAGTTAGTGGAGGTTAAAAACCCCGCTATTTGATTCTGTTTATACAGAACAAAGGTTAAAGACGCTGATGTGTTGGCATATGATTGGTTAATTTGAAAAGCGCGCGTTTGTTTTTTTTATATTTTGCAGCATGTTGATTGTTTCATATATATTAATTGCTTATCATTATAATATCAATTGAAGCATGATGGTGTAGTGGCAGGGACGTTGGCCTGGAAGCATTGGGACCTGGGTTTGAATCCCAGATCCCCCAAAACATTTATTCCATTTTTCTTCATATATTCACATGCAGATTTCAAAAGGTAGTCCATCATGCACCTCAAATCTCAGTACGCCATGTGGCTTCAGGCCAAGATCCAGTGGCCAAAGATGAAGGACCATCATAGTCTTCAGTCAACACGCGTGTGGATGATCCTGGAAAGTCAAACAGGCTGGATGTAAATGGGCTTCAGAATTGCAACATACACCACAAAAATTGGCCCAACACCCCCCTTTCAAGTTTACTTCTTTTCTTTTCTTTTTTATTTCTTTCATTTAATTATTTTTTATAATTATTATTTTCACTAACAAATTAATATTTATTTTCATAATAAAATTCAGAAAACATAAAAATATAATATTAAATTTAATTAGTTATTTTTGTAAATAAATAAGTAATTAATTAATTTAGTTTTAATTAGGTTAATTTTAACTTTTTTGCAATAAATAAAATTAATGTAGAATTAGGGTTTTTTTTAATAAATTTTAATCATTTTATTTTTATTTCCTTAAACCTTCAAAAAAACCAAAAAAACATTTCTTTTTATTAAATAATTAGTTTAGGTTTAATTAAATGCAAAAAAATAATCTCTTTCTTTCTCAAAAAAGGGTCAAAACCCTAAAAGACTCTCTGATCCAAATTTTTCTCGCGCGTGTGATTTTTGTTGATTAATTTTATCATATAATTGTATTTTCTCCGAGGATGTAATAGCTTTAATTAGGACCCTTTTTATCGCTTTTATTTAATTTCTCGCAATTTACTTTTTCAAGGGTTTGTTTTTGGTGATGTAAATACCCGACGCCTTGTAACAGCTTAGTTTTATTTTCCGCAACCATTAACTGCTAGATGTATGTTAACTAGGCTATGCATGTCAAGATCTCTCTTAAATTAAAATCAACCGTAGCTCATCATCACATTTACAAAGATAACATAACGGAAACCTGGCACACTCGCACATACCACTCTTAGGGTACGCCTCACTCGGTTGCCTCGAACGTGGTCATTGAGTATAGGAAGTTTTAGAAGGTCGCCCTCCTGTCTAAAGATCAAAGTTGCCTCGAAACGGTTGCCTCGGATAAAAAAATGATCTAGGACATTAGGGTTATCTCTAAGGCGTCCTACCATTGCTTTAGTGACCACATGTCCCATTAATCGAATTGACCCGAAAACTCCAACGACGGTGCTACCTACTCCTCAATAGTGGGATGACATTGTCTAAAGGACATTTATACAGCTTAATTTCTTTCGAGTAGGTAGAGGTTCTCAGGTACTCGCTCTTTTAAAAATACTTTACGCACTTACACTTTTTCAAACAAAGTTTTCAAACAACACTTCATACACTCTTGAGGACAGATACAAGAGTTAAATCGAAGTTTTCAAACAAAACTCTTTTCAAAACCCACAAACACAAGAAAAGCAAAACCTTTTGAAAACATAGTGAGCAAGTACCTAAGAGCCCGTGGATAACCACAGATAGAAAGGGTGTTAACACCTTCCCTTTCTATAATTTACCTCTCGAACCCGAGAAACATCTCGAAAAGGAATTTTGTTGTGCTTTTGTCCTTTCCTTGTTGGATTAAATAAAAGACGGTGGCGACTCTTGCTTACCACGACATTTTGCAAAACACAAACGCGAACCAGCATTAAAAAACAGTCAGTTCTATTTCCACCGATCACACCATGGTTCTAAGAAAAGGGTTCTAAAGACCAAGTGTTGAAGACTCTGAAGACAGGAGTTCTAAAGACTTTGAAGACTTGAAGTTTTGAATACCCGAGGTTCTAGGAAAAGGGTTCTCAAGATAAAGTACTAAAGACTCTGAATACGGAGTTCTGAAGACTCTGAAGACATGAAGTTCTGAAGACCCAACGTTCTAGAAAAGGTTCTCAAGGCCAAGTGTTGAGGTTTCAAAGAAAAGATTCTGAGTGAACAAGTTCTGACAACTGAAGACTTTATTATCTAGAGCAGGAAATGTCACGATTCTACTCATGCTTCAATAATCTACCATCAGAATCCTTTAAAGTTCGAAAGACACTTGTTACCGTTAGAAATGACAAGTACACCGTACGAAAAATATTTATCCCCTATCTCTCTACTAGCTTGAATTATTGATGAAAAAAATACGTGGCAGTACTTTATTCATCATTATGTAACGACTCTTTTTCAATAAACAACAGCTCTATTTTGCTTGGCTATATAAGAAAAGGATCATATGCTTAAAATGTTGTTGGTGTTCAATGTTCAAAGGAAAGTTGTCATTATTGGAACACAACCAAAGCTATCAACCACTATAGCAACAACAAGAACAACTATTTCAAAATGATTATTGAATCATGCTATTGATGATTACATGATAACAATGAAGTCATTAATTCACAATGTGCTTAATTTCATATACTGCAAGAAGCTTGCTAAATTGGAGAAGATAATGAAGATGATCATGGAAGCTCCAATTACAAATCCACAACATGAATGTCGTGTTTTAAAGTGATCATTAAATTAAATAGAACAAGGGCTATTGTCCAGAATGTTCTAAGATGAATCAAGATGAAGAAGTTATTCTCTTTACTACATCAAGATCAACAAAACTTTCAGAAGCTTACGAAGAAGAAGACTTCAGCGTTTCAAGTACTTTGGGTTGTTGTCCATGAAGAAGCTACTAGAAGAAAAGAAGACCAGACATTAAAGCTAAGATATAATGTAATATTTTTTAGTGTGTATTAGAATCTTTTGATGTACTTAATTAAGTTTACACTTGCTTGTGTATAAGAATTCTCTTGTAAAAAAACCTTGTAAAAACAAACAGTTGTTTGTTCCTTCTAAAGGACCAGTTAGATTAGAAGCTTTAGAAGGTTTTGTGTTTCTTCTAAAGGACCAGTCAGGTCATAAGCTTTAGAAGGTAACATGTTCCTCAAAGGACCGGTTACGTCAGAAGCTTTGAGAAGACTAAGATGTGTGTCTTAGTGGTTGTTACTCACAATAGTCATCTTTTAGATTGTAATCAATTTGGTTATAGTAGATTAAGTCCTTGAGTTCAAGACAAAATCACCTTGGTAGGATGGACTGGATTAGCTTGAGGGTTTCTTAAGTGAACTAGGATATATCATGTGTACATTACTATTGCTTATTCTTAACTATTTATGCTTCCATAACATATTCAAAGCATCATTTAATGCAATGATGTCAAGAAACGAAAGTTTGCTATGAATGGAAAACCCAATTAAAACCCCGCATTTCTTGTGTTTTCTTCATACCTTCAAGAACATGTTAGCGTTTGATATGATTGGACATCTGAAGATGCTTTATCAAGATCAAGAAAGAAATGAGATGTTTCAGGTTTCAAAGGCCATTTTTAATAGCAAATTAGCTGAGGGAACCCCTGTAGGTCCCTATGTACTCAAGATGATTGGGTATGTGGAGAACCTTGAAAGGTTAAGGTATCCCCTTGGAAAGGAACTTATGAATTATTTCATCTTGCAATCGTTTCCAGAGAGCTTCAGTCAATTTATTCTGAATTTCAACATGAATGACATGGACAAAAGTCTTCTAGAATTGCTAAGCATGTTATGAACTGTTGAGAAAAATTTGAAGTCAAAAGGGAAGTCCATTCTGATGGTGAGTAATGGAAAGAAGTTGAACAAAAGGCCCACCAAGCAAGTTGATAAAGGGAAAGGCAAGGAAGTTGCCAAACCTAAACCTATTGTTCCTGCTTTGAAGCCTAGTGGAGGCATAGAAAAATAGGGCATTTTCTTCCATTGTGGTAAGAACGGAAACTGGAAGAGAAACTTCCCAAAGTACCTGGAAGATAAGAAGAATCAAGTAGAGACTTCAAATTCAGGTATTTTTGTTATAGAAATTAATTTATCTACTTCTGCATCAAGGGTATTAGATACTGGATGTGGTTATCACATTTTTACCAATGTGTAGGGGCTTGCAAGGAGTAGAGATTTGGCAAAAGGTGAAGTTGACCTACGAGTTGGCAATGGAGAAAAGGTTGTTGCTTTAGCCGTAGGAACTTATGTTTTGATAGTGACTTCATAATTTAGTTAGAGAACTATTATTATGTACATGTAATTAGCAGGAATATTATCTTCGTTTCTTGTTTGGACAAGTTTGGTTTTTCATTCATAATAAAGAACAATTGTTGCTCCACTTATTTTAATCATATATTCTATGTTTATGCATAAATGAACAACGGGCTGTATGTCCTTGATCTTGAAATGCCAATTTATAACATTAATATTAAAAGGACTAAACCTAATTTGTTAAATCTAAGTTACCTTTGGCATTTTCGCTTAGGCCACATAAATGAGAAACGCGTTTCCAAACTCTATAAAGATGGACTCTTGGACTCTTTTGATTATGAATCATATGAGACGTGAAGATCTTGTTTAATTGGAAAGATGACAAAGTCCCTATTCACATGAAAAGGTGAAAGGGCTAACGATCTTTTGGCCCTCATACTTACGGATGTATGTGAGGACCACGAAACATACCATCCATAGGAGGTTTTCAATACTTCATCACATTTAATGATGATTTCAGTAGATATGGTTATGTTAATTTAATGAACACGGATCTGAAACCTTTGAAAAGTTCAAGGAATTCAAGAATGAAGTACAAAACCAAGTAGGTAAGAACATTAAAGTTCTTCGATCCGATCGAGGCGGTGAATATTTAATCCTAGAGTTTCTTGACTGTTGTACCCCAAAATTTTCCCTGTCATTTTATTCAAGACATAATCCTTGTGTTCTCAAATGCTCAACATGGCTCAAGAATTGATTAGACAAATTTTCCTCCTAAAGCAATGGATCCACAACTAGGGTTTTGTATTCCTCAAGGAAATTGGAGTTATAATGCATAAAATGGCTTCCATGACTCCTCATATACTTGAAAGAATGCTCATACGAAGTTTCATGCCTTGCATCACAAGTTTTCTCAATCAATGGCTCAGATGACTGAAAAATCAACTATATTAGGTAAAAAAAGTCAATTATGGTCAACATATAGTCAAACCTCAAGATTTTATGTCAACATTGATGTTTTGAAGTCATATTCATCATGTGATCAAGGGTTGATCATGATTCCTCAAGAAAATCCCTAAAATCATCAAAAGTCAAAAGTTACTAAATTAGGGTTAGGAGGAGTCAACTAAACTTTGACCAAGCATAACTTTCACATGCTTCATCAGCTTTTCCCCAACCACAGCTCATTTTGAAGGGAATTCCGTTCTCTACAACTTTGTCTCTCTAAGCTCAAGTCAAAAAGTGCATCATTTGAGAGATACAAGCCAATACATTATAGGTCATTTCAAAAGTCAACAAAAAGACACTTTTTGTCAAAGCAACTTACAACAAGATAAATTCTTCAAAAGCAAAACTAATTTAAATAAATATTGTAAAGGATATTTTGAGCTTCCCAAAAAGTCAAAGATCACTTTCAAAAAATGAAAATTGAGAGAGTTATGACGATTGCAAGTTGGGAAATTTTGAGCAAATGCATGAAGTTCAAATTGAACAAACTTGATATTTTGGACTATTGGGCCATTGTTTAAAATTACAAACATGCTCTATACTCCTTATACGACTCATAATTCATTCGTGCATCCCTTGACCTATTTTATTTTAATTATTTTAATTATTTTTTAATTATTCATTAATAGTGCAAAATAAATAAGATAAAATCATATCTTCTTACACAAGGCCCAAGTCTATAAATCTTTGACCTAATCCCACATTATATAATCACATTCTCTTCATATAAACAAGGACAAGAAAAAACCCTTGCCACAAACTTGTCAAAACATCAAATTTTCTCAAGAACCCTAGAAAGTTTGAAACCCTTGTTACAAACCCCTCACTACAAACAACCACTTTATTCACTCTTAATAATCATATAGAGTAATAATGGATCATGTTTGATGGTTCAAAGCTCATGAAATACACATGCATTCATCAGTGATTTAATGATCTTTTCAAAATTCGTATCTTTATTTTAGTTTTGTTTTAAGCCATATTAATGTTACTAACATGCTTCTAAGAGGTATCTGAACAGGTTTGGACCATCGTAATAGTCAAATGCATGATAAAACATAGAATACCATGTTTTCTCTTATCTGCCTTTTTTGCACCATAGCTCTTAAATCAGGTCATTTTAGCCCACAAAAATACCTCCATCGGATTCGCAGCCCTCGATTTAGGGTGGTAGGGTGTTTTTAGATTGCTAACTTTGTCTATTTTGCAGGTTTGTTAAAAGAGGGTCACAGGAGAAGACGATTGGAGCTAGGGCTCCTCCGCCTCTCTAGTTCAAGCATTTTATTTATATTATATATTTATTGATTGATATAAGCTAACGGATGAAACAGTTGCCCTAGCGGTAGAAGCGCACGTGATAGAGCATTATAGTACCAGCGCACGGGTTCAATCACTGCCTCTAGTATTTTGTTTTCATATTTTTTTATGTTTGCAGATCCAGCGTGGTAATCCCTCATGTGGCCATCGCACATCCTTCCCTTCATCACCCTTGGATATCAATAGATCTAGATCAACGCATTAGGGCTCGCTGGACCATGATGAACCCTCCCTAGAAGCTACACTAGATCAAATGCAGGCATATTGGGCTTGCTATTTTGGGCCTAGCCAATTTCTTTCCTCACACCCCTGTTTTACTTCAATACCAGCCCAATCTCAATTTTTTTATTTTTTTTTATTTTGATTATTGTTCCTTTTAAAATTATAATTAGGTTAACTTTTTTTTGTTAATTGAAATTAATTTAGACCTTAGGTTTTTTAATTAACTTAATTAATCATTTTTTTAATTAAATTAATTTAACTTTTTTATTTAATTAACTAACTATTTTTCTTAATTATAACCAACTTAGGTTTTTTTTGGGTTTTTAATAAATCCCTTTTTAATTAATTAAAATTAATTAGGTTTTAGGTTAAACATAAAAATATATCAAATAATCATAAAACAATTTTCTCTTTTCTATTTTCCGCTTCACGTTCAGTATTATTTTTGCATTATTTTTTCCAATTATGTAATTGCTTACGGTTGTAATAGTTTAATTAGGTTTTTTTCAATTTTACCCCCTTTTTACTATTTTGAACCCCCACTCCTGAAGCCTTGTAACAACATAGAATTTTATTTCCCGCACTTTACTGCTTTTCATTATCTATATTGCTTTGCGCTTAATTAGGGTTTGTATGGTAAGACTTAAAAATAATTGTAGAAAATCCTAATTACAAGACTAAATAACTGAACATGAATCACTCTTCACACATGCACCTCTAGGGTAACCCCACTCGTTGCCTCAGAAAACAGTCATGTCCCTCGAACATGGGGATGCTTTAGCAAAGTCCCTCGGTTAAAAGAGTGTAGTCCCGCTGTGACCCTTCGATGCTGCCTTCGGTAAGCGACTTACTCCCTTACAATAAATTGCTAAAGCGCCCCTATGAGTTACCTTTATGACTGTACAATGACCCACGCATGTCCCTTCACATCCAACGATAGGGCTTCCTACTAACTAATGGTAGGATAGCACTACCTAAAGTAGGGGGAAATAACATGAAAGACCTTTGAGTAGGTAGATAGTTCTTAATCTCTTGCTCACAAAAACAAAACAAACATCTTTCTCACACAAAAACACTTTTCTAAAATATTTTCAAAAACAAACACTTTGTACGCATTCTTAACTGATACAAGAATCATTACAAGGTTGCCGTACTTAGGCATTTTCAAAATATTTTCAAACAAACACATAAACGAAACATTTTCAAAGTGAGTTACCGATTAAGAGCCCGTAGATAGCTACAGATGAAAAGGGTGCTAACACCTTCCCTTTTCAAAACCTACCCCCCAAACTCAATAAATCTCAGAGGTTTGTCCTATTCTTTTCACCCTTTCCTTATTGGATAAAATAAAAGTCAGTGGCGACTCTTGCTATTTGCACATTTGCGATAAAATACAAAACGAAGTCCGTTCTCCCACCGTATTACAGAAATGGCGAATCTACTAGGGAGAACTAAAAGTGGGGTTACCTTTAGAGTTAAATCACTTTTAAATGTTTTCCTTGTTTGTCTTGTGTTCTTTACATTTTGGGGTTTTCTCGGGTTTATTTTCTTGCAAATATCCTATACCCGAATATGGGGGCATTTTAGGTAAGTAGCAATAGATCATTGAAACTATACGGTGTATATCGATATGCTTGAAGTGATGGATATGTTAGTGCGACACATTGGTTTGTACTGGTGTCCCTCGAGTCAGTCGGGGAGAATACTAGGTTGTCACGTGGTGTCATAAGCACTAACTTACCTTAGAACCTTAATTGGCCCAACTTATCCATTAGAAGGTAGTGAGATAGTTGGTTGATACTCGATGCTACGCTCATTGAAATTCGACTCTCGAGTTTTGTTTGGTGGCAAGTCAGTTGCCGTGCTAGAGAAAAATTGTCGGAAAAGTCAATGATATTGAGATCCCTAGAACCCCGTTACATCTTTAGGACAGGTTGAGCCAACTAAACTTCAAGAGGGTACTTACCTATAAACCACATGCAAGCCTTAAACCTAAGGCATTTATGTGCTTTGCTTGTGTTTGATTATCTATTTGAACATGGCATCATGACATCCTAACATCATAATATCATATCATGACTAACCATTTCAAGGATGTAGAGGATTTATCTTTGTTATGTGTTGCGAGGTCACGACTTCCGAGCGTAGGAATACCATTCAGACCAACTTCATAAAGATATCTTCCAAGCTTGACGAATTAGTATCAAAGGTTCCTCATAATTCTTAGTTCACCGAGAGACATGGTCATCTACTCAGTTTGGTTACTTCTGGCTTCCAGTAAGACATGATAAGCATTCTTTTACAGTTCTTTGATTTGAAGCATCATTGTTTTACCTTCCCGGATTATCAGTTGGTTCCCACAATGAAAGAATTCTCTAAGTTTCTAGAAGTGCCTATTCTTGATCAGATACCCTTCACCAGTCTTGAGCAAGTTCTGAAACCTAAAGACGTTGCAGTAGCCTTACATTTGAAATGATCAGATATTATATCTAATTGGGAAACAAGGAATGAAGTCAAGGGTTTTCCCCTAAATTTATGATAAAGAAGGCTCATGGATTTCTAGAAGCCATGTATCTTTGAGCTTTCAGGGATATATTGGCTTTACTGATTCAATGGTTGGTACTATTTTCTAATCCGGGCCACTTCATAGATGTGAATGCCATCAAAATATTTCTCACTCATAATTTGGTACCTACTTTTCTCGGAGATGTCCTGCATTCCCTCCACACTCGTACTATGATGAAGCGAAGAACTCTTATGTATTGCATATCTCTACTATCCAGGTGGTTTATTTCGCACATGCCCCGATCAGTGATAAAGAATGAACAAGGTTTGAGATGGTCTCAAAAGTTGATGTCACTCACTCATGCAGATATCCATTGATGTTCTCGATCTCGGGTAGATGTCACTATTATTGATCCCTGTGGGGAATTCCCTAATGTACCACTCCATAGTATAAGAGGGGGCATCACTTATAACCCTTCTCTAGCTCTGCGTCAGTTTGGCTATGCTCAAAGGGATGACCCTCATGATATGCTCATCCAGGGTATTGTGTTTGACCATGCGAATGATCCTCAAAATTACCATCAAAGATTTATACGTGCTTGGGGCACGGTCAACAAGATTGATAGAAAGACTTTGGGACATAAGAATTGCATTCCTCTAGAGCCTTACCTCATATGGGTGTGGTCTTGTGATCATAATCTTAAAATTCCATATCATGTTATCTTACCAGTGATCATAGAGCCTCTTGTTTAAGGGGATGTTTCTCATACCATTCTTCATCCTGATATACCTAACGACTTCGAAGAGCTACAAAAGTCCTGGATTTAGCTTAAGGAGGAAAGATATACTTTCGAGGCTCAGTTCTATGCTAGTGAGAAGAAAGTACTGGAGCTAACGAAACGACTCCATGAAGAAAAAATCCTTAATGCATATGTCAACACAAAGAGGAAATGTCCATGGGAGACTTGAATTCATATTTTCTTTTTTTGTAACTCTTTTTATTGAAAGCAATTATAGTTTGAGCTTGTTACTAATTATTTTGTTTCCTTTTCTTTAAACAAATTTGAATCCCGCAAAGGTCCTTGAAAACATTACGCTTGCATTTGCATATTGTGATCGGTGAATTTAGAACTGACTGTTTAACGCTGGTTCGCGAAATGTCGCAGTAAGCAAGAGTCGCCACCGTCTTTTATTTTCTCCAACATGGACAGGACAAAAGCATAGCAAAATTCCTTATGAGATAGTTTCTCGGTTCGGGAGGTAGATTTATAGAAAGGGAAGGTGTTAACACCCTTTCTATCCATGGTTATCCATGGGCTCTTAGATACTTGCTCATTGTGTTTTCAAAATGTTTGCTTTTCATTCGTGAGTGGGTTTGAAAAAGTTTCGTTTAAAGTTTTCTGAATAACTCTTATATCAGTCCTCAAGAGTGTTTGAAAAATTCGTTTTGAAAGCTTTTTGAAAAGTGTCGGTGTGAAAAGAGTTTTGATTTTTTTTCTAATAGAGCAAGTATCTATGAGTCATCTACCTACCCTAAGGAATTAGGCTGTGTAAATGTCCTTAAGGTAGTGCCATCCCACCATTGAGAGGTAGGTAGCACCACCGTTGGAGGTGTTCGGGTCAATTCGAGTGTTAGGGACAGTGTGGTCACCGAAGTAACAGTTAGGACACCTTAGAAGCTACCCTTATGTCCTTGATCCTTTTTAATCCGAGGCAACCGTTTCGAGGCAACTATTCCGAGGTAACTGTTTCGAGGCAACTTGTTTCGAGGCAACCAGATCATGGACATAAGGACTTACTAAGACGTCCCATACTTGACGACCACATTTCGAAGGCAACAGGTGAGGCGTACCCTAGAAGTGGTGTGTGAATTTGTGTGTTATTTTCAGTTTAATATTTATCTTTGATCATGGCATTGTGAGCTACGCTTGTTTTTAATTAACATTCATTCTTTCATGCAAAGTTTAGAATTTAAGAGTGCGGAAATTTAAATGCGGAAAGATAAATCCTACGCTATTACAAGGCACGGGTCTATACATCGCCAAAATACAAAGACCCGTTTGATAAGATGCGGAAAGTAAAAAGATCTAATTACTATTACAAGCCTTGAGCAGTTACATAATATTCGAAAAGAAAATAAATGCGTGCAAAAGAATAAAAGTTAGGACGTCCGAGGGTTTTGACCCTTTTGAAATTAAATTGAAATCAAAGTCTAATTATTATTTAATTAAAGAAAAGAAAATGTTTTTTATGTTTTTGGTATTTAATGAAATAAAGAAGAATTAAAATTGAATGGAAACCCTAATTCTAAATTATTTTAATTATTAAGAAAGTATTAAAATTAACCTAATTTACTAATTGATTAATGTACATGTTTATTTACAAAAATAAATAGTAATTATAATAATAAATAAATGAGAAACAATTGATTAAGAAAAGGATGAAAAATGTCAAAAAAACCCTAAGTCTAGCTATTTTTTATTTATTAAGAAAAGGATTAAAGTTTAAAACCTAAATTAACTAAATTAATTATTAAAATTTATTTACAAAAATAAATTAATGAGTAAATTAATCAATAAATATTTTTTTGGCAATTTTGGTTTCTGATTTTTATATTATGAAAATTAATTTTATGGTGAATTAATGAAAATAATTAAAGCAATAAAAAGAATCAAAACGAAAAAGAAAGTGAAATTAAATATACAAATAGGGGGGTGTCTGGCCCATTTTGGAGGTTTTTTGAAGTAATTTGGCCCATCAGCATAGGCCTTGCTTGACTTTTTGGTATCACGTGTGGGATGGTTGACTGAGTGTACCATGGACTTCACTCTGCAGCCTTCAGATTGGACCTTGAAGCCACTTGTCAGGCTAGCGCATGAGCGTGTGTGGTAGAACGTGGATGGAAACTGCATGGGAATACGTTAAGACAAAAATTATTGAACATATGGGGGGACCTGGGAATCGAACCCAGGTCCCAATGCTTACCAGCCATGTCTTCTACCAACTGAACCATTACGTTCGTTTGTTAATATAATAGATGGAAAACATAATATACAAAAAACATTAGTTAGTGGTATAAACAAAAAATTACGCGCCAGATTTGAATCTCCCTATCACATGAAGACACGCATGCTTTCTTCTTTGTTTGCCTGAAACAAAAAGGAATGAATAGCGGGGGTTTTAAACCCCCACAACCTGAAAAACGTGAAAATAGCGATTAGGCATATACTTAATATAAAAAAGGCGCGATGGTCTTAATAGCTTCGTCTTGATGCCACGAATTCATCCATAAAAGTTTGAAGGTCCAATTTTACAGTATATGGGAACCCCTAATTTTGAAGTTCCTGAAACCCTAAGTTTCATCAATGGTGGATTCGTCTACAGGCAGTGTTAGTCCAATTAAATGTTACCAATCGCTTCAGAACATCATTATTAGTGTAAATCAACAAATAAAATATAGGAATAATGCATGGAAATCATGTTTCGATTATCAACATATTCGTTCAAGCCATAACCATATTTTACCGTTTCTTTGAGTATGGGGACTGGAAAATGGTTGCAACACGTTCAAATAAGTCTCAGCAAGGGTTTGGAATCAATAATCTTCCCTGAATTGGACTGTAAATCAGAAAACAGTTTTGAGTTTTTGTCAAAAATTTGCAAAGTGAATATGTGCTTTCAGCAGCTTTTTCGTGTGTGCTTGCATTAGGTTAGGTCTTGCATAAGTATATGAATGAAATTAGGTCAAGAAACCAGCCCAAAGATCCATGAATTGATGATTTCAATATTTGATTTTTTCATATCTTTTTCAATCTTTTTTTCATGCAAATTTTGCCAAATATGGATGATCTTGTCCCCTTAGATGATGCACGAAATCTTTTGCATATAATGAACATATTTGCTGCACAAAAAAGATTTAAAACCATTATTTGATATTTTTCTCATAATTAAATCTAATTAAATTAATTAATAAGAATAAAAATTCAATTAATTAATTAAAAATAAGAAAATAAATCTTTTTTAGCTCAATGGGTCGTGCATAGGCTTCGGGTAATGATTCAAGGAAGAATTTGAGGCCCATTAGCATTTTTGAAGCTTTTGAAGCAAAGTTGACTTTTCAAAATTCCCAAAAATTTCGCAACTTCTCCAAGGCATATCTTGCTCAATTTTGAAGCTATGATCATGTTCTTGGACATTTTGGAAAGGTCTTGAAGTCCTCTAACCAATGCCTTTGGTCCCATGTCATTTTGATTTACCAATCTCAAGTTATGGTCTTTGAATTAAAATGCCTTTTTGTTGACTTTTGAAAATGACCTATAATGTTGAAATTGATAACTTTTTGTGAGAGAATTTCTTGGACTTGGAGTGTGAAGATGAGTTGTAGGAAATGTCATCCTCTTCAAAATGAGCTTTGGATGGGATTTTTCTGATAAACCATGAAGAAGTTATGCCCTGGTCAATTTGCATTTGACTTTTTCAGCTGTCCAAAAATAGAAACTTTTGCATCTTGAGACTTTTTGAGCCATGTTTTGAGAATCATGATCAAGAATTGATAAAATGATGTTTGTGGCTTCAAAATAAGATGTTGACCAAAATTTTTACTTTCGACTGTCAAATGACCATTTTGCCCCTGCAGTTGACTGTGGAGCAATTAGGGTTTTTGACTTGTGCAGTTTGATGTTGTGAGTCTTGAAACTTGACATATGGATGCTTGGCAATGTATCTAGGCATGTGGGTCTTGATTGGTCCCTTGGAATCTTCAATTTCTTTGCAATAACCAAAACCCTAATTTTGACTGTGTTAGGAGGCAATTGGACTGTGCAATCCTTGAGAGATTTTGAACCATGATCTTGGCAAATCTTGAAGAATATGGGAGGGCAAATTTTGGGGTACAACACATATCATCATATAACAGGTACTCTATAAGCAGGTTTTCTCATTTTCTTGTTAATTATTTCAGTAAAAGATGGCTCTAGAACAGATTGTCAAGGAACTCCAAGCACAGAATACCTAATTCCAGGAAACGCTCTTGAACTTAGCCCAGGGACTGAAAGATATGATGGCGCTCATTGCCAAAAATAAGAAGACTCTGAAGCCAGTCATCCTCGGCATGGGGAGAAGGCTCAAAAAACACCCCAAACAAACTCAGAATTGTGTTATTTCCTCCTATAAAGACGAAAGTCAGGAGGAAAATGGTAGAAGTATTAAAGCTGAAGGCGAAAGCAACTGTGGTTCTGGTAAAATTCTCGAGGATGAAGACTATTCTGATGAACAGTATCCTCCTGCGGATGATAGATACAAACAATTGGAAGATCTTCTCAAGGCCATGGAAATCCAGAAAGTGCCTGGATTGCATTTTGAAGAGCTGGTTCTTATTTCGTGGGTAGTTATCCCTCACAAGTTCAAGGTCCCCGCTTTTACTAAATATGATGGTGTTTCTTGTCCCGAACTTCATATGAGATCCTATGTTCGGAAGATCCAACTCCATACTGCTGACAGGAAGTTATGGGTTCACTTATTTCAAGAAAGTATGTCTGGCACACAACTTGAATGGTTCTATCAAATGGAAGGAATCAACATTCATACTTGGGAAGACCTGGTTGCTGCTTTTTACAAGTAGTATCAATATAATGTTGACCTTGCACCAACTCATGTTCAATTACAAAATAGGTCCATGTGCTCGAACAAAGGATTCAAAGAATATGTCCAAAAGTGGAGAGATCTATCCGGAAGAGTACAACCTCCATTGTCTGATAGGAAGCTGGTGGATATGTTCATAGGCACTTTGACAGGTCCATTCTTTAACCATTTGATCGGAAGCTCCTCATCTGGTTTTACTGAGCTAATTCTAACCGAAGAACATGTCGAAAGTGGTATCAAGAGCGGAAAAATTCCAGTGGTTATGTCTTCAAGTACCATGAAGAAGAAATTCAGTGGTAAGAAGGAGACCAATGTTTTTTATGGATAGAAGGGTCGTGTTAGAAGTGACCTCAATCAGTCTGTAGGAGCGGTGTTAATTTCTAATCCTACGCATGTGCAACAACAACAGTAAGGCAATCAGCATAGGTCAGACGCTCCGAGAAGACAGTTTATGAAGATCAGTATACCACTGTCTCAGGCATTGCAACATTTACTGAAAGAAAAGTTAATAATTCTAAGGGAGCCCCCTCACAATCCAAACACCTCCTCTCCTCGATACAATCTGAATGTGAAGTGTGCCTACCATTCAAACAGTTCTAGGCACGACACCAATTGCTGTTGGGCTTTGAAAAATAAGATTCAAGACATGATTGACAACAAAGAGATTGAGTTTGATCCTCCAGAAACCCGGAATGTGATTACTGTTCCCATGCCTAAGCACGACAAAGGTGTGAATTCTATTGATGTTGTTTCTGCTGGAGAAGACGCTGACGGTGACTACAACCTAGACCACTGGATCTCTCATGCTATTGCAAACGGGCTAAGTAACTGGAAGACTGAAGACCTTATCTCATCTTTTTTAGTCAGGAGTAATTTGCTACTTTTTGTTTTATTGCTCTCAAAATTTTTGGTTATGTAATTTTTAAACAATGACTTTAAGCCTTGTGTCTTACCCGGGGCACAATTGTACATTTGTTAAGGGTTGTCATTTCATAAGCATATTTTCATTTAATAAAAGCATTAGACGTTTTGCATTAAAATGTTGCGCTCTCTATCTTTCTTCTTTTTACTTTATTAAAATTTCAAATAGCTATATGTTCTTACACACACTTGCACAATACATTGTGGATCCACATCCACTCTGAATCTCGTTGATAATGACTCTGCTATTGCTACTTATGACTTTGAAAATATGATCTACCAAGCCGAGGAAGAAGGTGAGGAATATTATGAAATACCTGGAGAGCTTTCCAGACTGTTAGTGCAAGAGGAAAAGGCTATTCAACCATATGAAGAGCCATTTGAAATTGTGAACTTGTGTTTTGATACAAACACAAAAGAAGTCAATATAGGCACCAACTTAGAGGGCAGTGTCAAGAACAGGTTGATTCAGATGTTGCATGAATATGTTGAGATCTTTCCTTGTTCGTATGATGACATGCCAGGGCTCGATATGTATATTGTGATTCACCGATTGCCGTTGAAAGAGGGTTGTGCTCCGATAAAGTAGAAGGTTCATCACATGCGTCCTAAGATGTCAAAGAAGATCAAAGTTGAAGTTATGAAACAATTGAATGCATGTTTCTTAGCAGTCACATCCTATCCTCAATGGGTTGCAAATTTGGTTCTGGTACCGAAGAAAGATGAAAAAGTACGCATGTGTGTATACTACAGGAATCTGAACAAGGGAAGCCCGAAAGATGACTTCCCACTGCCACATATAGATGTCTTGGTCGACAACACTGCTCATCACATGGTATTCTCCTTCATGGAGGGTTTCTCAAGGTATATTCAGATCAATATGGTGTCGGAAGATATGGACAAAACTACCTTCTTCATACAGTGGTGCACTTTCTGCTACAAGGTTATGCCTTTTGGGTTGAAGAATGCTGACGCGGCATATCAGCGTGCTATGGTAGATTTGTTCCATGACATGATTCCCCACGAGATAAAGGTCTATGTAAGTGATATGATAGCCAGATCTCAGAATGAAGAAGAGCATCTTGACCATCTACATAAGTTGTTTGAGAGGCTGAAAAAGTACAAGCTGAGATTGAATCCGAACAAGTGCACCTTTGGGGTGAGATCTGGTAAGCTCCTTGGATTTGTTGTCAGTGGTAAAGGCATTAAGGTTGACCCCGCCAAAGTCAAAGCTATTCAAGAAATTCCTCCTCCCTGTACCGAGAAGGAAGTCAGAGGTTTCTTGGGATGACTAAATTACATTGCTCGATTCATTTCTCATTTGACTGCTACTTGTGAGCCAATCTTCAAGCTGCTAAAGAAATATTAGGTAGTAAAATGGAACGATGATTGTCAAATAGCTTTTGACAAAATCAATGAATACTTACAAGAACTTCCAATTCTAACACCACCAGTTGAAGGAAGATCTCTAATCATATACCTAACAATGCTAGAGAATTCAATGGGGTGTGTACTGGGCCAGCATGACGAGTCTGGTCGAAAAGAGCATGCAATATACTATCTTAGCAAAAAGTTTACCGACTGGGAAACAAGATACTCACTACTCGAGAAAACTTGTTTCACTTTGGCATGGGCTACTCGCTGACTAAGACAGTATATGTTGACCCATAATACTCTATTGATCTCTAAAATGGATCCCATCAAATATATCTTCGAGAAGCCTGCACTCTCCGGAAGAATATCCCGATGGCAAATGGTCTTGACATAATATGACATTCAGTACACCACTCAAAAAGCAATCAAAGGAAGTGTAATTGTAGATCATTTGGCTCATCAAGTCGTAGACGACTACTAATATATGAACTTCGAGTTTCCGGATGAGAACGTTATGCTAGTTACAGATTGTGAAGAACCTAGATCTTATGAAAGACCTGAGCCAGGATCCCGATGGATAATGGTTTTCGATGGAGCTTCCAACACACTTGGTAATGGAATCAGTGACGTGATTATCTCTCCCCTGGGTTGCCATACATCCTTCATCGTTAGGTTATACTTTGATTGTACTAACAATATGGCTGAATACGAAGCGTGCATCATGGGCATTAAAGATGCTATTGATCTAAGAACCAAGTTTTTGATTGTATACGAGGAATCAGCCCTTGTAATCATCAGATCAAGGGAGAATGGGATATTAAGCACCCAAATATCATTCCTTTTAGAGAACGCTTACCCTAATCCCATACTTCGACAAAATAAATTTTAAGCACATCCCACGAGAAGAGAATCAGTTGGCAGACACATTAGTAACCATGTCGTCTATGTTCAAAGTCAGATTGTAGAATGAAGCTACTCGAATTACCATTGAAAGATTAGACAAACCAACACACTGCTACGAGGTTAACACTGACGGAGTGGAAGAGACACGTTGGTTCTATAAAGTGAAGAGATATCTCGACGCTGAAGAGTACCTTGAGGGAGCATCTATAAATGACAAGAAATTCCTACGGAGGTTCTCTGCTAAGTTCTTCCTGAGTAACGGAATTCTGTACAGGCGCAACCATGACTCAACTCTGCTTCGTTGTGTGGACAAGAAGGAAGCGTAGAAAATCATGGAGGATATGCATGAAGGTGTCTTCGGTACTCACTCCAGTGAATATAGCCTAGAGGAAGAAAGATATGATGGCGCTCATTGCCAAAACGAAGAAGGCTCAGAAGCCAGTCATCCTCAACATGGGGAGAAGGTTCAAAAACCACCGTAAACAAGCTCAAAATTGTGTTATTTCCTCTGATAAAGATGACAATCAGGAGGGAAACGGTAGAAGTATTGGAGTTGAAGGGGGAAGCAACTTGTGTTCTGGTAAAATTCTTGAGGATGAAGACTATTATGATGAACAGTATCCTCCCGCAGATGATAGATACAAACAATTGGAAGATCTCCTCAAGGCCATAGAAATCCAGAAAGTGCTTGGATTGGATTTTGAAGAGTTGGGTCTTATTTACGGGGTAGTTATCCCTCACAAGTTCAAGGTCCCCGCTTTTTCTAAATATGATGGTGTTTCTTGTCCCAAAATTCATCTAAGGTCCTATGGTAGGAAGATCCAACCCCATACTGTTGACAAAAAGTTATGGGTTCACTTCTTTCAGGAAAGTTTGTCTGGCACACAACTTGAATGGTTTATCAATTAGAAGTAATAAACATTCGTACTTGGGAAGACCTGGCTTCTGATTTTTACAAGCAGTATCAATATAACGTTGACCTTGCACCAACTCATATGCAATTACAAAAATATGTCCATGGGCTCGAATGAAGGGTTTAAAGAATATGCCCAAATATGGAGAGATCTAGCCGAAAGAGTACAACCTCTATTGTCTGATAGGGAGTTGGTGGATATGTTCATAGGAACTTTGACAGGTCCATTATTTAATCATTTGATCATAAACTCCTCATTTGGTTTTACTGAGCTAATTCTAACCGGAGAGCATGTTGAAAGTAGTATCAAGAGCAGAAAAATTCCAGTGGTTTCATCTTCAAGTGCTATGAAGAAGACATTTAGTGGTAAGAAGGAGACCAATGTTGTTTATGGCCAAAAGGTCCGTGTTAAAAGTGACCATAATCAGTCTGTAGGAGCGGTGTTAATTTCTAATCCTACGCCTATGCAATAACAACAGCAAGGTAATCAGCATAGGTTAGACGCTCCGAGAAGACAGTTTATGAAGATCAGTATGCCACTGACTCAGGAATTGCAATATTTATTGAAATCAGAGTTGATAACACAAAGGGAGCCCCCTCAGAATCCCAACACCTCCTTTCCTCGATAAAATTTAAATGCAAAGTGCACCTACCATTCCAACAGTCCTGAGCATGACACCAATAACTATTGGGATTTGAAAAATAATATTTGGGAAATGATTGACAACAAAGAGATTAAGTTTGATCCTCCATAAAACCTGAACATGATTATTTCTCCCAAGCCTAAGAACGATAAAGGTGTGAATGTTATTGATGTTGTTTTTGCTGGAGAAGACGCTGACGGTGACTACAACCTGGACAGTTGGATCTTTCCTACTGTCGGTAATGGGCTCAGCAAATGGAAGCCTGAAGACCTTATCTTCATCTCCTTTAGTTAGGAGTAATTTGATACTTTCCATTTTACTGCTCTCAAGAGTTTTGAATATGTAATTTTTAAACAATGACTTTAAGCCTTGTGTCTTACCCGGGGCACAATGGTCCATTTGTTAAGGATTGTCATTTCATAAGCATATTTTCATTTAATAAAAGTATTGAATGTTTTGCATTAAAATTTTGCACTCTCTGTCTTTCTTATTTTTACTTTAATACACTTTCAAATAGCTATATGTTCTTACACACACCCGCACAATACATTGCAGATCCACATCCACTCCGAATCCTGTTGATAACAACTTTGCTATTGCCACTCATGATTTTGAAAATCCGATCTACCAAGCCGGGGATGAAGGTGAGGAAGATTGTGAAATACCTAGAGATCTTGCCAGACTGTTAGTGCAAGAGGAAAAGCATATTCAACCATGTGAAGAGCCATTTGAAATTGTAAACTTGGGTTCTGAAACAAACATAAAAGAAGTCAAGATATGCGCCAGCTTAGAGGGAAGTGTCAAGAACAGGTTGATCCAGATGTTTCATGAATATGTTGAGATCATTTCTTGGTCGTATGAAGACATTCCAGGGCTCGAGACGGATATTGTCATTCACCGGCTGCCGATGAAAGAGGGTTATACTATGATAAAGTAGAAGGTTCGTCGCATGCGTCTTAAGATGTCAGAGAAGATCAAAGATGAGGTTATGAAATAACTCAATGCAGGGTTCTTAGCAATGACATCCTATCCTCAATGGGTTGCAAATGTGGTTCCGGTATCGAAGGAAGACGACAAAGTACACATGTGTGTAGACTACAAGGATCTAAACTAGGAAAGCCCCAAAGATGACTTCCCACTGCCACATATAGATGTCTTGGTCAACAACTCCGCTTAGCACACGGTATTCTCCTTCATGGAATGTTTCTCAAAATATAATCAGATCAAGATGGCACTGGAAGATATGGAGAAAACTACCTTTGTCACAGCGTGGGACACTTTCTGCTACAAGGTTATGCCTTTTGGGTTGAAGAACATCGGCGCGACATATCAGTATGCTATGGTGGATTTGTTCCATGACATGATTCATCACGAAATAGCGGTCTATGTCAATGGTATGATAGCCAGATCTCAGACTGAAGAAGAGCATCTTGACCATCTATACAAGTTGTTTGAGAGGTTGAAAAAGTACAAGCTGAGATTGAATCCGAACAAGTACACTTTTGGGTGAGATTCAGTAAGCTCCTGGGTTTTGTTGTCAGTGGTAAAGGTATTGAGGTTGACCCTGCCAAAGTCAAACTATTCAAGAAATGCCTCCTCCCTGTATCGAGAAGGAAGTCAGAGGTTTCTTGGGACGAATGAATTACATTGCTCGATTCATTTCTCATTTGACTTCTACTTGTGAGCCAATCTTCAAGCTGTTGAAGAAACATCAGGTAGTAAAAAGGAACAATGATTGTCAAACAGCTTTTGACAAAATCAATGAGTACCTACAAGAACCTCCAATTTTAATGCCACCAGTTGAAGGAAGACCTTTAATCAAGTACCTAACAGTGCTGGAGAATTAAATGGGGTGTGTATTGGGTCAGCATGACGAGTCTCGTCGAAAAGAGCATGCAATATACTACCTTAGCAAAAAGTTTATTGACTGTGAAACAAGATACTCACTGCTCGAGAAAACTTACTTTGCTTTGGCATGGGTTGCTCGTAGACTAACATAGTATATGTTGTCACATACCCATCTATTGATCTCTAAAATAGATCCCATCAAATACATATTCGAGAAGCCCGCACTCTCCGGAAGAATAGCCCGTGGAAAATGGTCTTGAGAGAATGCGACATTCAATACACCACTCAAAAAGAAATCAAAGGAAGTTCACTGGCAGATCATTTGGATCATCAAGCCGTAGACGACTACCAATCTATAAACTTCAAGTTTCCGGATGAGAAGATTTTGCTAGTTACAGATTGTGAAGAACATGGATTGTATGAAGGACTTGAGCCAGGATCCCGGTGGACTATGGTTTTCTATGGAGCTTCCAACGCACTTGGTAATGGAATCGGTGTTGTAATTATCTCTCCCCAGGGTTTCCATACACCCTTCACTGTCAGATTATACTTTGTTTGTACCTACAATATGGTTGAATACGAAGCATGCATCATGGGCATTAAAGATGCTATTGACCTAAGAAATAAGTTCTTGAGTGTATATGAGGACTCATCCCTGGTAATCAGTCAAATCAACATAGAATGGGATATGAAACACCCAAATCTCATTCCTTATAGAGATCATTTGCTTACCCTAATCCCATACATCGAGGAAATCACTTTTGAGCACATCCAATGAGAAGAGAATCATTTGGAAAATGCATTAGCAACCATGTCGTCTATGTTCAAAGTAAGATGGGACAACGAAGCTCCTAGAATTACCATTGAAAGATTAGACAAACCAGCACACTGCTACAAGGTTGACACTGACGGAGTGGAAAAGAGGCCTTGGTTCTATGAAGTGAAGAGATATCTCAAGACTATAGAGTACCCTGAGGGAGCATCTGTCAATGACAAGAAATTCCTATGGAGGTTCTATGCTAAGTTCTTCTTGAGTAACGGAATTCTGTACAGGCGCAACCATGATTCGACTCTGCTTCATTATATGGACAAGAAGGAAGCGTAGAAAATCATGGAGGATATGCACGAAGGTATCTTCGGTACTCACTCAACTGGAAATACTATGGCTAAGAAATTTCTGAGAGCGAGTTACTATTGGTCGACTATGGAAATCGACTGCCATCACCACTCAAGAACTTGTCACAAGTGTCAGATCTATGCTGACAAAATACATGTGACTCTAGTCCCTATGAATGTATTGACTTCTCCTTGGCTGTTCGCAATGTGGGGAATTGATATGATTGGAGAAATCAAGCCCACTGCTTCTAACGGACATCGCTTCATCCTCATCTCCATTGATTACTTCACAAAGTGGGTTGAAGCAGCTTTGTTTGCCTCAGTTACTAAGAATGTTGTTGACTGGTTCATTAATAATAACCTTATTTGTTGGTATGGCATCCCCGAGAGAATTATCACAGACAATAATAACAATCTCAACAACACCATGATCATGAAACTTTGCATGCAGTTCAAGATCAAACACCACAATTCTTCTTCGTATCGACCGAATATGAATGGCGTAGTGGAAGCCGCCAATAAGAACATTTAGAAGATTATACAAAAGATGATGGTGATGTATATTGGTATGTGATGTTTTCATTTGCTCTTCATGGCTATCACAGTTCAGTACGAACATCTACAGGGGCAACCCCATTTTCTCTAGTCTACGGTATGGAAGTTGTCCTACATGTCGAAGTTCAAATTCCTTCTCTAAGGATCATGAAAGATGCAGATTTAGATGAAGATGAATGGATTTAGACTAGGCTCGATCATTTGAATTTAATCGATGAGAAACGATTGGTGGCTGTTTGCCATGGGAAAATGTACCAGAAATGTATGATCAAAGCTTTTAACAAGAAGATCAAGCGTCGAGTATATATGGCTGGTGACTTGGTAATAAAGCGCATCGTCCTACCGCAAGGTGATCTCAGGGGAAAATGGAATCCTACCTACGAAGGGCCATTCATGATCAAGAAGATATTTTTGGTCGGTGCTATGATACTTACCACCATAGACGGTGAATATCTTCCACACCCTGTTAAAGCATACATAGTTAAAAGATACTATGCATGAAAACGACCTGCTAGGTTGGCTCGCCTAGGCAAAAATAAGGGCATCCCGGTGAACCAAAAGGTTCGGGCAAAAAAAACAGGGATATATATATATATATATATATATATATATATATATATATATATATATATATATATATATATATATATATATATATATATATATATATATATATATATATATATATATATATATATATATATACAAGACTGTACACCCGGAAAGTCGAAAACCAGAAAAGGAGGCTTGGACAAAAAAGAGTATCCCGGTAAACTGAAAACCCGAAAGAGAGGTCTAGGAAAAAATTATGCATTAAAGTGTATGACTATGTCCCGTTGGATCACTTATAACCAACTTTATTACCAACGTCAAGTTCAAACAGTACCGAACAACTCAATCAACTTCTTCCAACAGCAAGGGATGGGAGCCTGAAGACATAGAGGCAATAGCAAAGTTAAAACCTGACGAGATAATTTACACATATCTATATTTTTTTTTTACTTTATACTCCTTTCATTTCATGATGATTTCCTCTTACAAGGATTTATATTTCTTTGTACAACAATTGCCTGTTTATAGGCAAACTATCAATATAAACACAATTTCAAATTTCAAATTTTGTTTTATTGTTTCTGTTTTGTTTGCAAAAACGTCCAATGACTAAATCGAATGAACATATGCATATGCATATGAATATGATTACTATTAACAAATATATGCATAAAAATATGAATAAGTATTTATTCAAGACTCTAGGAGACGGGATAACATTCAATTCATCCGCAAATCCCTACAGAATAACCTCCATGGAATAATCCCCACAGAGTAGTTCCCATAAGATTATCCCCTGCGGAGTAATCTTCATAAGCTCATCTTCAACAAAGATACATGCCCCACAAGTATGAAATGCCTTAAGACATGAATTAATACATTTTCCAAGAATTACCCCATTCATACCCACCAACAGATCCCTCTAGCGGGCAAAGGAGTATGATCTTTCCCCCGGTAATGTCGCCAACCTACGGAGTCCCAATCCTCATTGGAGTTTAAGACGTCAGCACATTTCACATGGATTCTCTTCCCCGACCGAGTTTCCTTCTTTAACACTGTAAAATCCCCTGCAAAATATTCCTCAGTTGAGTATTTCCTGAGTAGAATATTTCTCCAATAGAGTTTATTTCCCTAACAGGGTTTATTTCCCCAACAAAGTTTATTTCCCCAATAAATCTAGTCTCCCTGGCTTGAGTGTATTCCTTTGACTACTACAAATCACCTGCAAAATTCCCTTCTCCAGCAAAGGGAAGTCCAGGCTGCTATCCCAGAGAGTTTCTACTAAATCTAAAATCAGGCCAAATATCGTTTAACCTTATCCTCCCCAGACGAGTCAACATCCATATCAGAAACTCAGTCAGACAGCACCCCAGAAGGTTATCCATCTCTTTTATCCCCAGTCATGGTATATAAGAATTAAATTCCACAGTAGGGCGATGAGCGACCAATGTTCTTGAACTCTTCTCCACAAGAAGAAATCAAATTCCCCAGTGGAGTTTCCTCGAACAGATAGTAGGAATTCCCAGCACACATTCTAGACAAGATTGAAGATTATACAAACTCTTCATCCCAGCAATAGTCATGGATTTATTTTCCCCAGTCAGAGATGTTATAAAAGTTGCTGATACACTTCCACGATATTTCACATTCATACATCATTTACCAATATCATGGCATATGCATATGAAACGCATATAGCACATTCTCATTTACTTTGAGAACATCATTATGCAATGCGTTTCATACATCATGACATTGCATACAAATAAATCTTTATCTTTTTAGGTAAAGTCTACAAATACACGAATATCATCAATAACTTTTCAAACAGGTCGCAGATTAATTCCTGAAACAAGACAAGGCAACTATCT
Source organism: Vicia faba (assembly GCA_948472305.1). NCBI lineage: Eukaryota > Viridiplantae > Streptophyta > Magnoliopsida > Fabales > Fabaceae > Vicia > Vicia faba. Next base: position 80,066,919 of record OX451740.1, on the reverse strand, counting down.
ATATGACCAGACAAAGATTAATTCCTGAAACCAGACAGGGCAACTATCTGTGAAAACAAATTGTAGATCAACTCTCGAAACAAGACGGGGCGACTGTCTACCAAAACAGGTTGAAGATTAACTCTCGAAACAGGAAAGGGAAACTATCTATACAACCGAGAAAATATTAACTCCCGAAATAAGACGAGGAAACTATCTTTCTATCTTTATGGTCAGATGAAGATCAATTCCGAAACAGGACAGGGCAACTATCTTTATCACCAGGTGGTATGAATTTCCGAAACAGGACGGCTTTACCAACAAAAGCAGACTGTTGATCAATTCCCAAAACAAGACGGAGCGACTATCTACATGACAAACATTTCCCTTCAGATATTGAATACTAAAAAGCATCTTCTTCAGAAACTAGGTTCTGATAAGTATCTTCCCCTCATAGACTAAATCTGACAAGTAGCTACTCAAGCACCTTCCCGGGAGAGTCATTCTGGAAAGCATTCTTCAGATACAATGAAGAGACGATTCATTCTGATAATTATTTGGATACAGTCAAGCGTAGACTCATTCCAAAATAGGTTCTAGTATACTTCTCAAATACAATCGAACGTAGACTGATTCTGAAACTCCTATTAACAGTTACTTTGGATGGCATATGCAATCCCATCTCCGATGACATTATGTCATCTCTCCAAATGACATCTTTAAGCTCATTCAAGCAACATTGTCAACCAACAGTGTTACTTCTTGCACAGGCGAATGCAAATTTCAAGGCACTTAAGTGTTCAATCATCTTCCACCTTCAAGTCACGAATCGAGGACATGCCAAATTAAATCTTCAGGTTTAAAAAGATTGAACAGGGGCAGCTGTTATACCCCAAAATTTTCCCTCTCATTTAATTCAATACATTCTCCTAGTGTTCTCAAATGCTCAAGGTGGCTCAAGAATTGATTAGACAAATTTTCCTTCTAAGCAATGGATCCACAACTAGGGTTTTGTATTCCTCAATGAAATTAGACTTCTAATTCCTTGAGTGGTTTTCATAACTCCTCATATACTTCAAAGAATGCTCATACCAAGTTTCATGCCTTGCATAACAAGTTTGCTCAGTCAATGGCTCAGATGAATAAAAATCAATTGTATTGGGTAAAAAGTCAATTATGGTCAACATAGAGTCAAACCTCACGATTTTTGGTCAACATCAAGTTTTTGAAGTCATATTCATCATTTGATCAAGGGTTGATCATAATTCCTCAATAAAGCCCTCAAATCATCAAAAGTCAAAAGTTGATTGTGATACGGTGGCAGAACCGAACTGTTTTTAGGAAAATGCTGGTTTGCGTTTTGCGTTTTTTGTTTGCAAAATGTCGCGGTAAGCAAGAGTCGCCACCGACTTTTATTTTATCCAACTGGAAAGGACAAAAGCACATAAAAATTCCTTTTTCGAGATTTTGAGTACGGGGGGTAGATTATAGAAAGGGAAGGTATTAGCACCTTTCTATCCGTAGTTTTCTACGGGCTCTTAGGTACTTGCTCATCGTTTTAAAAATTGCTTTCGTGTTTGTGTGTTTTGAAAAGTTTTTTGTTTTACTTCGTTTTAACCCTTGCTTCTATCTTCAAGAGTGTTACAAAGTGTTTTTGAAAACTTTGTTTGAAAAGAGTGTAAGTGTGGAAGAGTTTGATTTTGAGCAAGTACCTACTAGCATCTACCTACTCGAAAAAAGAATGTTTTTGTTCTTGTTTCCTTTAGACGGCGCTATCCCACTATTAACGAATAGGTAGCACCGTCGTTGGAGTTGTATGGGTCAATTCGAAAGGGACGTACGATCACTAAAGCAATGTTAGGACGTCTTAGTAATAACCCTAATGTCTTAAGATCATATTCGAGGGAACATTTCCGAGGCAACCTTTCCGAGGCAACATTTTCGAGGCAACATTTCCGAACGGGACATTTGATCTTTGTTTAGACAAGAGGGCAACCACTAAGACACCCTATACTTAATGATCGTTTACCGAAGGCAACCGAAGTGAGAGTATACCCTAGGAGTGCGCATGTGCGAGTGATTTGATTTCAATTATTATCTTTGCACATTTAGGGTTTGCTAACCATTTTAAAATTAACATACAGTCTTGTCATGCAATCCTATTATCATACATCTAACAGTTAATATTTGCGAGAATTAAAATGCGAGAAATAAAACTACGCTATTACAAGGCTTCGGGGAGGGGGGTTAATTACATAGCCAAAAACCCGTAAAAGATAAATAAAAGAAAAATCCTAATTAAACTATTACATACCACGAGCAGTTGCATTAATATCATAAAAATAATAAATGTGCGCGATGAATCGAGAACGAGAAAAATTAGGGTTTTGACCCCGTCTAACCTAGTTGAAAGAAAAGTCTTTTTTTTTAATTATTTTGAGAAAATATGGTTTTAATTGAATAAATACAAACCTAATTACTAATTAATTTAAATTAAGAAAAACAATTAATTTTGACCTATTTTTGTATTTTTATTTAATTTGAGAAAAAAAATAAAAATAAAATCAAGCAAACCCTAATTTTCTAATTTATTTTAAATTATTTACAAAAAGGTTAGAATTACCCTAGAATTTAATTAAACTATTTATTAAATAATTTTGACAAAATAAATAAATAAAAAAACCTAAATTCTAATTTGATGAAATTGATTTTATGACTTTTTGTAAAAAAGAATTAATTTTGTGTTAGAAAGTAATTTAAACAAAATAAATAAATAAAAGAAAAATATAAAAGAAAAAAGAGATGGGCCTGGTTTAGTAGCAATGGAACAGCCCGTTTGACTTTTCCAGATTCCATGCGCCTGCTTGACTCACGCCCATGATAGGCCCTCATGTGATAGGCTTTGGATCTGGCAAGCTGGAGATCTGATGGTTGAATGATGATGGCGTATGGTGGTCTCCTTGTGCGTATATGTGCCTGATTATGTAAGAAGAAAAATCATGAAATAATATGGGGACCTGGGGATCGAACCCAGGCCCTTTGGCTTTTCCAAGCGCCTGATGACCAACTGAGCTAGCATGCTTTTGTGTATATGGAACAAAAAATAAACATTATATTGGAAAAATAAATTAACATATACCCAACTCGTGAATTTTTGAATAGGCGAATCACTGCCTGCCACGCCACCTTTCTTCTTCCTCCCTCCGTTGGCAAAAGTCCAGACTTTTACCTACAGTTTTCTAGGTGTAGGTACAGCCCTGTGATCCTCCAAAATCCTATGCACGCATGATAAATCAATACCAGTGGTACCAATCAACTCGTTGCAACCTCACGAGCATCATGGTACCACTCTCCATGGCTAATTGTTCATATAAGCAAAATCTCTAAAAACGAAACCTAAACCCTAATCATGGCAACTTTCTGTATGGTTAACAAAAATGCAATTAAGTATTGTCATTATCTTGCAAATGTTTCAAAGATTCAGAATATATCCATAAAATATGCTAACAATGCCAGAATTATGAATTACGATTTCAAAAAATTATGAATGTCGTGGGGCACTTACAGCGTGTTTTAGGATGTCATGAAGCTTGTTAACGATTGCAATATGCCCCAGAGATATCCAGCAAGCGATTGAGATAGCTGGGAAGGCTTATGATGGCCTGGAAATTGGAATTTGATTCACCACTTTTGTTGAGTTTTTGCAAGTTTGCTTTCAGTTTCTCACGCCTCTCATCCTCCTGCTTTTGGTCTGCCAATGTTCTATATGTACCCAAGAATGAATTAGGTTACAAACTTGCTTCAAATCTTTCTCAATTAAGATGATTGAATCATGATTTGATTCTTATGTAAATCTTTACAAATCAAGCCAAATCCAATCTTTTTTTGTCCAAATGAAGCTTGAACGATTTGATTCTCCTTCCAGCTGTATAAGAGACCTAGACACGCACAAAATCTCAAGCTTTGATTAGTTTTGATATTTTTCATGATTTTATTTTGATTTTATTTGATTTAATTGAAATAAAATTCAAATAAATGACAAAAATAAAATAAAGACAAATGGGAAGAATCATGGGTCGTGGATCATGTTACAAACTCAATGCAAACACAAAAAATTGGGCCCATTTGACAAAAATTGCAATTTTGGCCACATTTGACTTTTTGCAATTTTGCAAAAAGGGTCAACTTCACCAATGCATAACTCCTTCAATTTTGACCTTAGAGATGTGTTCTTGGACTTTTTAGAAATCTTAATATGTCCTCTAAGCAACCCTTTTAGTATCATATCAATTGAGTCTTCCATGTTCATGTATGAAGCTTTGACAAAAAATATGTTTTTGTTGACTTTTCAAAATGACCTATAATGTCCAAATTTTTATCTTCTTGTGAATGCATATTTTGAACTTGGGAGATGAAGATGAATTGTAGGTCATTGCATCCTCTTAAAAATGAGCTTTGGATGGGTCATTTTTGATAAATTATGAGAAAGTTATGATTGGTCAAAGTTGAGTTGACTTTTCCTACAAAACCCTAATTTAGCAACTTTTGGGTTTTGATGAATTGTGAGAAATCCTTGAGGAATAATGATAAACCCTTTATCAAATGATGAATAATACTTCAAAATGAGGATGTTGACCAAAAATCTTGAAGTTTGACTATATGTAGGACACAGTTGACTTTTGCCCTAGCATAGTCGATTTTCAGGCCTTTGAGCAATTGACTGAGCAAACTTCCTTTGGAAGGCTTGAAACTTGACATGGATGATCTTGAGAGAACATTGGGACAATGGTGAGCATTTGGGATCCTTTGGGCTCAAGCATCTTGGTGCAAAGTGAAACCCTAATCTGAGGTAGACTGCCTTAGGAGAGAGTTTGTCTGGTCAACTCTTGGACTTCCTTGAGCAATTTGAGGACCTCACTTGAAATGTATTGAGAAATATGGGAGGGAAAATTTTGGGGTACAACAGCTGCCCCTGTTCAATCATCTTAAACCTGAGGATGTATATTGTCTTGTCTGCCTTTCGTGATCCGAAGGTGGAAGATGATTGAACACTAGAGTGCCCAGAAATTTGCACTCGCATGAGGTGGTACTTTTCTTGTGATGTCGGGAATGGGCTTATAGATGCCATTTGGAGATTGATGTCGGAGGATGGGCTTAAAGATTCCATCAGAGGAAGCGTCGATTGCATAAGATATTCCTTTGTGAGAGCCCGTATACCTGTTGTTAAGGAGGACTTCATTGGAGAGTGTTGATCTCTGTCTTGAGAGAAATAGAATTTTTAGGAGCTTTAGTCGTCTGTTATTCTACTGGGGAATCGTATCTTGGTCAAAGAGGTGAAAATGAACTACTATATGATTGTGATCCAGGCTTCATAGTGATAAGATCGACTGCCATCTGGTCGTGCTCCGGGCTTTACAGTGACTTAACGGGGAGAAGAAATTAAACTTGCTATCCGGTAGTTCTCCATTCTTTGTAATTTCTCAATTCTTATCTGGTCGTACTCCAGGCTTCAAAAGAAATTAAATTATTATCCGGTCGCATCCGGGCTTTAACTTGAATTTAAGGCACACTAATATCCGGTCGATTCCGAGCTTCTTAGTAATTGTCCAGGTAAACTGCTATTTGGTCGAAACCCAAGCTTTGCAGTGTCCCATACGGTTATCTGGTCGATTCCAGGCTCCAGTCCTTTGCCGCTATCTGGTCGTAATCCAGGCTTCGCCACTTATTACTTCTTATCTGGTCATGTTCCAGGCTTCAGAAGAAATCAAGTAGTTATCTGGTCGCATTCAAGATTCCATTTGATTTTAAGGCCTACTAATATCCGGTCGATTTCCGGGCTTCATAGTAACTGGCGGGGTAAACTGCTATTTTGTCGAAATCCAAGCTTCGCAGTGTCTTATATTGTTATCTGGTCATAGTCCCAGGCTTCAGTGTCTTTTTCCGCTATCTGGTTGTAATCTAGGCTTCACGATGTCTTATACCATTATCTGGTTACATCCAGGCTTCATGGTGTCCTGTACTGCTATCTGGTCGATTTCCAGGCTTCACAATACCTTGTTAAGCTATTTTCTGGTCTATTTCTGGGCTTCACCACTTGTGTTTATGATATACCATTATCTGGTCGATTCCAGGCTTCATGGTGTCTTTGTACTGCTATCTGGTCGATCTCCAGGCTTCACAATAACTTGCATTGCTATCTGGTCGTTCTCCAGGCTTCACAATAACTTGTTGGGGATTCAACTATTTTCCGGTTGATTTCCGGGCTTCATAGCTTGAATTTAAGATAAACCACTATCTGGTCGATTCCAGGCTTCATGGTGTTTTGGAGAAATCAAGATATTATCCGGTCGGATCTGGGCTTCATAACTTGAACTGGAATAGAAATCTTAGCGCTGATTTGACTGAACCAGAGAAACTTGTGAGAATTTGATTGTATCTTTCCCTAAAAGGTAAAGAGTTAGTCGTATGTAATATCATGATGTATGACATGTATTGAGTAATGATGTTCTCAAAATAAATGAGATTGTGTTGTATGATGCCTATGCGCATGCCATGATGTATGGATATGTAATGTCATTGTGATGTTTTCTAGCTGGGGAGAATAATTCCTGGACTGCTGTTAGAGAATATAAAGAGTTGAGTTCTTCGTTCTCACTGGGGATAGCGACCTAAGATGATTTGAGAATAAATTGGCGGGAGAATAACTTGGCTGGAGAATAAACTGGCGAGAAAATGACTCTGTGGGGAAGAGAGATACTCTTCCAGAAGATCTGTTGATTTGGAGAAATAACCTCGGCTGGGGGTGAATTACCGTTGCTGGAGATAATGAACCCTGTTGGGGATTGAGTTTCTGCTTGTGGAAGAAATAAACTCCACTGGGGATAGTCTCCCATTGTTGGTGATAGATGAACTCTGCTTGGGGAGAATTAACACCACTATTTTTTGGTATTTCTTAATCTGCGGGGAGTGTATGCACTTTTAGTCACATTTCCAGGCTGGCTCTGTCCCTGTACCTGGTGGGTAGAGCAACTATCAGGTTTGGGAACTTCTGTTTGCCCCTGTTCCTGAAATTACCAGTAATCGTCTTTTGTTTCGCATGTAAATATTTATGAGCAACAATTATTTTCAAATGCATATATCAAAGATGAATCATTGGACGTTCTTGCAAAACAAAACAGGAAAAGAAAAACAATTGTGAAATTTATTGTAAAATGAATTGCATTGATTTTGAAGTTGGCCTATAATAGGCGTTTTGTACAAGAGGTTGACGTCCTAGTAAGAGAACACCGCCGAAAGATAGAAATTATACAATTTGTGTAAAAGAAAGAAAAACAGCTATGTGAACAATCCCATTGGGTTTCAACTCTCCTATTGCCTTTATATCTTCGAGCGTCTCATCACTTTGCTACTTGGTTAAAGGTAGATCAGATTGATTGGCGCCGTCCGAGCTTGATAGTCGATACCGAAGTCTGGTTGCAAGATGATCCCACGAGACATAGTGTTACGCTTTGATCTCTAATTTTTTCCTGGACCTCCCTTTCGGGCTTTCAGTCCACCGGGATACCCTTTTTTTCCCAAGCCGCCTTTTCAGGTTTTCGACTTGCCGGGTTTACATTTTTTCATTTCATCCCTTAATTTTTCCCGAACCCTTTTGGTTCGCCGGGAAGCCCTTATTTTTGCCTAGGCCAGTCGACCTAGCGGGTCTTTGATTATGGGTAGTATTTTTTCACTATGTCTGCATTGACGGGGTGACGAAGGTCGTCACCATCCATGGTGGTTAGAATCATAGCTCCTCCTGAGAAAATGTTCTTAACCACAAATGGCCCTTCGTAAATGGGGTTCCATTTGTCCCTAGGATCACCTTGCGGCAGTATGATGCGTTTGATCACCACATCCCCGACTTGATACTCTTGTCGTTTGACTTTCTTATTAAAAACCTTGATCATCCGCTTTTGATACGTCTGACCATGACAAATAGAAGTAAGTCTCTTCTCATCGATTAGATTCAGCTGATCAGACTGGGTCTGGATCCAATCGTCCTTGCTCAAACATGCATCCTTCATAATCCGGAGAGAGGGTATCTGGACCTCAATGGGTAGGACTGCCTCCATGCCGTACACAAGAGAGTAGGGTGTTGCCCCTGTTGACGCCCGCGCTGAGGTGCGGTACCCATAAAAAGCGAATGGTTACATCTCGTGCTAGTCTTTGTATGTCACCGTCATCTTCTGCACAATCTTCTTGATATTCTTATTTGCCGCTTCAACAGCCCCATTCATCTTCGTCCGGTAAGGAGAAGAGTTGTGATGTTGTATCTTAAACTGTTTGCAGAGTTCGGTGATCATTGTAATGTTGAGATTTGTACCATTGTCTGTAATGATCCTCTCTGGTACACCATATCGACAGATCAAGTTGTGTCGGATAAACTGTGCCACGACGTTCTTGGTTACTGTAGCAAAAGAAGTTGCTTCAACCCACTTCGTGAAATAATCAATAGCTACCAGAATGAAACGATGCCCTTTAGACGCAGTAGGTCTGATCTCGCTGATCATGTCGATGCCCCACATTGCAAAGGGCCAAGGTGCTGTCAAAACATTCAGAGGAACTGGCGGTACATGGACCTTATCAACATAGACTTGGCACTTATGACAAGTCCGAGAATGCTGATAACAATCGGCTTCCATAGTAGACCAATAATATCTAGCCCGTAGGATTTTTTTCTCCATGGTATGTCCACTGGAATGAGTTCCGAAAGTACCTTCATGTAACTCTGCCATAATCCTTTCTGCCTCGTTCTTGTCCATACATCGCAGTAAGGTTGAATCATGGTTACGCTTGTAGAGGATACCATTACTGATGAAGAACTTCGCAGCGAATCTCCTCAGAAACTTCTTATCATTAACAGATGCACCCTCGGGGTACTCTTGAGCCTCAAGATACCACTTTACCTCGTGAAACCAGGGTTTATCTGCTACCTCTTTAGTCTCAATATCACAGCAATGTGCGGGTTCGTCCAACCTCTCAATGGTAATCTGGGGAGCTTCATTGTCCCACCTGACTTTGAACATAGAAGATATGGTGGCTAGCGCGTCCGCTAACTGATTCTCTTTTCTCAGGAAGTTTTCAAAGGTTATCTCCTAAAAGTGTGGAAGCAACGTCAACACATACTCCTTGTAAGGAATAAGATTTGGGTGTTTCGTATCCCACTCGCCTTTGATTTGACTGATCACTAGAGCGGAATCTCCGAATACACTAAAGAACTTAATCCTCAGGTCAATAGCCGCTCGAAGGCCTATGATGCATGCTTCATACTCCGCCATATTTTTGGTGCAGTTAAAACATAATCGGGCGACGAACGGAGTATGACAGCCCTCAGGAGATATGATCACAACACCAATCCAATTACCCAATGCGTTTGAGGCTCCATTAAAATACATGAACCATCGGGATCCCTCCTCGGGTCCTTCATCCAGTCCAGGTTCTTCACAGTCGGTCACCAACATGATGTTCTCATCCGGGAACTCGAAATTCATGGATTGGTAATCATCCACGGCCTGATGCGCCAAATGATCCGCCATCACATTCCCCTTGATTGCTTTTTGGGTCGTGTATTGGATATCATACTCAGTTAAGATCATCTGCCATCTTGCTATTCTTCCGGACAATGCAGGCTTTTCGAAGATATACTTGATTGGGTCCATCTTTGATATCAATAGGGTAGTGTGAGTTAGCATATACTGTCTCAGTCGGCGAGCAGCCTATGCCAAAGTGCAGCAAGTTTTCTCGAGCAGTGAGTATCGGGTCTCACAGTCGGTAAACTTTTTGCTAAGGTAGTAAATAGCGTGCTCTTTTCGGCCAGACTCGTCATACTGCCCTAGCACACACCCCATTGAATTATCCAGTACTGTCAAGTATAAAATCAAAGGTCTTCCTTCAACTGGAGGCATCAGAATAGGTGGCTCTTGGAGGTATTCCTTGATCCTTTCGAAAGCGGTCTGACATTCATCATTCCATTTTACCACTTGATCTTTCTTCAGCAGCTTAAAGATTGGCTCACAAGTAGCAGTCAGATGTGAAATGAATCGGGCAATGTAATTTAGACATCCCAAAAAGCCTCTAACTTCCTTTTCTGTCCGGGGAGCGGGCATCTCCTGTATAGCCTTCACCTTTTCCGGATCCACCTGAATACCTTTATCACTAACGACGAAACCCTACATCTTACCGGACCTTACCCCGAAGGTGCACTTGTTCGGGTTTAACCTCAACTTGTACATCTTCTACCTGTCGAACAGTTTCTGGAGATGGTCAAGGTGATCTTCTTCAGTCTGGGACCTTGCAATCATTTCATCAACGTAAACCTCAATCTCATGGTGAATCATGTCGTGGAACAAAGCGACCATGGCGCGCTGATAAGTTGCCCCAGCATTCTTCAACCCGAAAGGCATTACCTTGTAACAGAAGGTGCCCCACTGTGTAAGGAAGGTTGGCTTCTCCATGTCCTCGAGAGCCATCTTAATCTGATTGTAACCAGAAAAACCATCCATGAAGGAGAAGATCTTATGCTGCACGGTGTTGTCGACCAGAACATTGATGTGAGGAAGTGGGAAATCATCTTTGGGGCTCGCCCTATTCAGATCTCTATAGTCCACACACATTCGTACCTTACCGTCCTTCTTCGGCACCGGAACAACGTTGGCAACCCACTGCGGGTAAGAAGTGACAGCTAGAAATCCGGTGTCAAACTATTTCATAACCTCAGCTTTGATTTTCTCAGACATCTCGGGGCGCATACAGCGAACCTTCTACTTTACTGGAGGGCAGTCTTCTTTAGTTGGTAGGAGGTGTACCACAATGTCAGTGTCCAAACCAGGCATATCTTCATAAGACCAAGAGAAGATCTCAACATAATCGCGTAGCATCTGTATCAACCGTTGCTTGACACTTGGCTCCAGATTTGCACCTATCTTGACTTCTTTCATGTCTTCCTCTGTACCCAAATTCACTGATTCCACTGGCTCTTCATGAGGCTGTATGGCCCTTTCTTACTGTAGTAATAGTCTAGGAAGTTCCCCGGGCACCTCACAATCATCCTCACCTTCGTCCTCGGCTTGGTTGATCGAACTTTCGAAGTCATAACTGGCAGTAGCAGAGTTGTTATCACTGGGATCCAGAGTGGATGTGGATCTGCATTATGATACGTGAGTGTGTGTAAGACAATAGCAATTTTTGATAAAGTGCGAGATAGAAAGGAAAAACATGGAGCGCAAAATTTGTAATGCAAGAAAACGTCCAATGCTTTATTGATGATATATGAAAATGACAAATAATAAACCCTCACAAACAAAGCCAAGGTGCCTCAGGAAAGGCACCGGGCCGTAAAGTTTCAAACTGTCTGTTACAAATCTCAAAACAAAAGTCAATTACTGTGTAATAAAAGAAACGGGTATGAAGTATTTCGCCGTCCATTTGTTTAAGCCTCCATTGGTTGTAGGGTAGATCCAACTGTCGATATCTAAATCTTCTTCACCATCTTCAATTGCATTCACTCCCTGATTACCGATATGTAGAAGAGGTCTTCCAATCCGCGCGTGCCGAACAACTATTTGAGCCTCTGTAGTAAAGTCCAAACCAAACTTGTCAGTTTTGTGTGTGAAATCAGGGAGCTTACCCCAATTTGCACACCCACCTTTTTCAATTACATCCCTAGCATCCTTAAAGGAAGCCATCTTCATCGGAGGTTTGTCAATAGCAACTTCAGTCGACGCCAGGGTCTGGGGGACCTCTTTAAAGTTCTGACAAGGGGTTTCGATGAAATCCCCATCCATCTCTACATAGCGAAAGGAATTGAGATGAATCACCATGTACTCCTCCTCACCTTGTACCGTGAAGATCTTCCCCTTTATTGGATATTTCAACATCTGATGGAGCGTAGAAGTCACTGCCCCAGCCTTATGAATCCAAGGGCGACCCAACAAGCAAGAATATGATGGTCTGATATCCATCGCATAGAAGGTAGATGCAAAAGTCTGAGATCCAACTTAATAAGGACGTCCACTTCCCCTAGCACCATCCTTTTTTACCCGTCGAAAGCCCTAACCACAATATTGCTCGGCTTCAGAATCAAACCTTCACAGTCCAGAAGGTCTAGTGCTTTCTTTGGTAAAACATTCAATGAGGACCCGGTATCCACCAGTACATGGGCCAAAGTAGTGCCCCTCCACTCGATCGAGACGTGCAGAGCATCATTATGATTTCTTCCTTTAGCAGTCAGATCTGCGTCTGAGAAACCCAACCCGTTGTCGGCAGTCAAACTAGCTACGCAGTCTTTGAATTGATTGGCAGAAGTCTCCTGTGGCACATGCGCAGTTTTGAGGAAAGAAATTAAAGCCTTTGCATGGGCTTCCGAACACAATAACAAGGACAACATGGAGATTTTTGACGGGGTCTGCCCCAGCTGCTAGACTACGTTGTAGTCGCTCTTCTTGATAATTTTCAGAATCTCCTTTATCTCCTGCTTAGAGGTTTCCACAATGATCTTCTTTGGTGCCTCCGTTCGGGCAGGCTCACCTGTGATTTCTTTGCCCCGAGCCCCAGATGACTCGGCGACAGGGGTGATAACTGGAATAGGAACTGGGACAGTAGTTGATGTACCAGCAGATGGAATGACAACAGGTTTGTGGACAGTCGGAGGGGAAATCTCGGGAGAAAAGAGTCTTCCACTTTTGGTGACCTTGTTAGCCCCAACAATATTGCTGACATCAGCATCAGCTTCTTCGACCTTTAAGTCTTGCTTAACTCCATGGTAATACACATCGGCCCCATAGTGCCAAGGGACAGCCTTATCCAAAGTGTATGGGATAGGACCAGGGATAGTAATGATTAACGGAGCGATTCTTGGAACAGGTGTAATCCTAACAGGCTTTCTCGAGGAAGCCTTGGAAGGATTGGCGGAAATGGTTATGATGGCAACATCTTCAATTGGAACTAACGGAATCATAGTCTTCTCGAACAAGATCTCTCTATTATCCATCAGGCGTTGAACACCTGATTTCAATAAGTGGCAACCAGCAGGCAGAATTAAACATATGTGGCAACCTTCGCCACAGCCCGGAAATAAACTGGCCAACAATAGATTCTTCTTAACTGTCATCAAAGGAGTAGAAATTTCTTCCACGGAGGTTATAAATAAACCATCATCCACGACATTTACTCCATGACCATGCTTAGGCATGGGAGCAGTTATGACGTTGGGCTTCTCCGGAGCGTCAAACTCAATCTCTTTAGCTTCGATCAAGTCTTGCACCTTATTCTTAAAGGCCCAACAGTTGTTTGTATCATGACTTGGGCCATCAGAGTGATAGGCGCAACGGGAATTAGGGTTATACATCGGAGAGGTGGTGTTGGGATTCTTCAGGGCTTCCCTCAGAGTTACCAGGTTGGTCTTCAATAATTATGGTAGAATTTGAGACAAGGTAATATTGAGCTGAGTGAACTGTCTTTGTGGTCTTTCCATCCTTTGTTGATTGTTGCATTGTGGAGCAACTGTAGGTCTTGATATTACCACCGCATTCACTGCTTGAGGGTGTTCAGGTCTATTTTGGCCCCTCGATCTGTAGACTGCACTAGCTTCTTTTTTACCAGTGAAAGGTTTCTTTACTGTACTTGACGACGTATCCTTCTGTATCTTACCACTTATGATATCAACTTCTACTCTCTCCCCAGTCAAAATCAATTCAGTAAACCCAGACGATGAACTGCCGATCAGATGATTGAAAAATGGACCAGACAGCGTCCCTAGAAACATGTCAAACAACTCCCTGTCAGACAAAGGAGGTTGGACTCTTCTAGACAAATCTCTCCACTTTTGAGCATAGTCCTTAAAACCTTCACTTGCACCCATAGACATACCCTGAAGCTGAGTACGAGTGGTAGAAAGGTCGGCGTTATACTGATACTGCCTGTAGAAAGAAACAGCAAGGTCCTCCCAGTTTTTGACATTAGCTCATTCCAATTGATAAAACCATTCAAGCTGAGTCCTTGACAGACTATCTTGAAAGAAATGCACCCACAAATTTCTATCAGTAGTGTAAGGTTGGATTTTTCTGACGTACGAGTGGAGATGAAGTTTTGGACAGGATACTCCATCGTACTTGGTGAAAACCGGAGCTTTTAACTTATGAGGAATCACCACCCCAGATGCCAGTCCCAAATCTTCGAAATCCAAACCAGGGATCTTCTGAATCTCCATAGCGCTCAGACGGTCTTCAAGTTGTTTGTACCTATCCTCAGCAGGAGGATACTGTTCCTCATCATAATCTGTATCATTGTCAGAAATTGCAGGACTGGGACCCTTTTCTTCTTCTTGGTCCTCCCCTCCCTTGGATGAAAAGAACATATCAGCTTGTTGTTTCAACCTATCTCCAAACCTTTTACCCATACTCAGAAGAACGACCTTCTTCTTCTTCTTCTCTTTGTCTTTCAGAATGAGAGCTTTCAAGTCCTCTTTCCCTTTAGCCAAGCTTAAGAACAGCTCTTGGAATTGGACATTTTATGCCTGAAGATCTTTGATAGCTTAATCGGAAGACATTTCTGCTGAAATAAACAGCGAAGAAGATGAGAAACTTGTAATGGTACCTGTAATGGTGTGCATGATAATGGGATGCGTATGTAATGATTTCAAAGACCTTGGGAGATTTAAATTTGCAAACCAAGAAATAAACAAACTTTATTAGATTAAACTTGTAAAAAGGTTCAACAATACCTTTAAGGCGTTTACAAAGAAGTAAAAGAAAAACAAATCCAAACTAGAATAAGCAAAAATCAGAAATCCCATGGCCGCTTCCCCTTCGTGCTGACGTAGTCATTAATTGTCCTTTCATTCTCAAGTTGCCTCGTGAGCTTCAGGATCTTCCTTTCTTTCTCATGATATTTGTCCCGGTAGGTATCCCTCTCCTCCTTCAGCTGAATCCAGGATCTCTTCAATACCCCAAGATCAGTGGGCATGTAGGGATAAAGGACTGTATAAGGAATGCCCTCTTTATTGGTGGGCTCCATAATCACTAGCAACACAGCTTCATAAGGCATCCCAAGCTTCTGGGCTCGAGCTCGGACCCACTAGAGGTAAGGCTGCATAGAGAGAGAAGTCCTTGGTCCTAACTCTTGAGGGTCAGATCTGTTCACCATGCCCCAAGCTTGTATAAACCTCCAGCGGTGCTCGTCAACATCCTCCTTGTAGTCAAATGCAATATCTGTAAGAAGTAGCTCATGAGGACCGTCTCTCCGAGCCCGACTGAACTATCGCAAAGCTAAACAAGGATTGTATGTTATCCCTCCTCTGATTCTGAGCAATGGGACATTAGGTTATCCCCCACATCGATCAATGACAGTAATGCTTTCCATAGCCTTAGAACTCCAAAGAATGTCTGTATGGGCAAGGGATGTTATCCTGTAAGACCATCCTAAACCTTCCTCATTCTTCAACACGGACTTAGGGAGGTGCAAAATAAACCACCTCGATAGCAACGACATACAACACATGAGAGTCCCTCTTCTTCGCACAGTACGAGTGTAGAGGGCATGCAAGATATCACCCAATATAGTAGGCACGGGATTGCGAGACAGGAAGATCTTAACCGCATTCACATCTATGAAGGAATCTAGATTCGGGAAAAGAACCAAATTATAGATAAGGAGAGCCAAGATGTCTTCAAAAGCCTGAAAATCCAAGTTATCCCAGAATAGTTGAGCTTGATCTATCAGAAACTTGGCTAAGAAACCTCCAACCCCGCTTCGTGTTTCCCAATTAGATACTACATCAGCCCTTTTTAGATGCAAAGTTGAAGCAATGTCTTCTGGTCTAGGAGTCTCTTCCAAACCTGTGAAAGGCATCTGCTCAAGGATGGATATACCCAATAAGTGAGAAAACTCTTCCATAGTGGGAACTAGCTAATAATCCGGGAAAGTGAAGCAATGATGCACCGGATCGAAGAACTAGAAAAGCACACTCATCATCTGCTCATCAAACTTTGAGGTAACTAGGCTAAGAAGCTGACCATGTCTTCTAATGAATGAAGAAGTATCAGAAACTTTTGAGGCTAATTCTTTGAGTTGAGCAGGTATTTGCACAAAGTTAACTCGGATGGTGTTTCTATGCACGGAAGACATAATCTGCAAAACAGAACAAAGATAAATCCCCTCGGTCTTTGAAATGGTTAGTATAATGAAGTATGCATGCTATGTTATGATGCATGATGTCATGATAAAACACACAACAGGTATAGCAGATAACAGACATGGTAAAGGAAAACAAGTCACACAAGAGCCCTTAAGTTTCAGGCTTGCATGGGGTCTAGGTACTACCCTCTTTGAAGTTCAGTTGGCTTTAACCTGTCCTAATAATAGTAACCGGGTTCTAGAGGTTCTCAATATCACTGACAATCCTCCATCGGTCATGGTTTCAGCTCACGCAATCTTTTCTTGCGGCCGGAACTATCTCGAGAGTATGGTCTCAATGAGTGTAGCATCGAGTATCAACCAGTTCTCAGCTTTACACCGAGGTCGGCTATCTCACTACTTCCTAATGGCCAAGTTGGTCAATTATAGGTTCTAAGGTCAGTTGATGCTTAACAAAACACATAGCAGCCCCGTATTCTCCTTGTTTCTCCATAAGGGATACCAGTACCAACCAATGTGCCACATCAACATAGCTACTACTTCAACCATATCGGTCTACGTCGTACAGTTCCCTCACAGTTTATTGCTACTTACCTAAAAGGTGTCCCCCAGATTCGGGTTAGGACCTATAGCAACTCCCAATACAAAACCCTCAAAAGTAAATCAAT
The DNA here is from genome assembly GCA_948472305.1 of Vicia faba. Classification (NCBI taxonomy): domain Eukaryota; kingdom Viridiplantae; phylum Streptophyta; class Magnoliopsida; order Fabales; family Fabaceae; genus Vicia; species Vicia faba. The sequence continues at coordinate 80,050,102 of OX451740.1, read as the reverse complement.
CAAATCAAGCAAGAGAATCAATTTATGATGAACTAATCCTAAGGTATACCCCACTTATTAGTCCCCAGCAGAGTCGCCAGTTCTATGATACGGTGGCAAAACCAGACTTTTTTTAGGAAAATGCTGGTTTGCGTTTTGCGCTTTTTGTTTGCAAAATGTTGCGGTAAGCAAGAGTCGCCATAGACTTTTATTTTACCCAACTGGAACGGACAAAAGCAAAGAAAAATTCCTTTTTCGAGATTTTGAGTACGGGGGTAGATTATAGAAGGGGAAGGTATTAGCACCCTTTCTATCTGTAGTTTTCTACGGGCTCTTAGGTACTTGATCATCATTTTAAAAATTACTTTCGTGTTTGTGTGTTTTGAAAATTTTTTGTTTTACTTTGTTTTAACCCTTGCTTCTGTCTTCAAGAGTGTTACGAAGTGTTTTTGAAAACTTTGTTTGAAAAGAGTGTAAGTGTGGAAGAGGTTGATTTTGAGAAAGTACCTACTAGCATCTATCTACTCGAAAAAAGAATGTTTTTGTTCTTGTTTCCTTTAGACGGTGTTATCCCACTATTAACGAATAGATAGCACCGTTGTTGGAGTTGTATGGGTCAATTAGAAAGGGACGTACGATCACTAAAGCAATGTTAGGGCGTCTTAGGAATAACCCTAATGTCTTAAGATCATATTCGAGGCAACATTTCTGAGGAAACCTTTCCGAGACAACATTTCTGAGGCAACATTTTCGAACGGGACATTTGATCTTTGTTTAGACAAGAGGGCAACCACTAAGACACCATATACTTAAAAATCATTTACCGAAGGCAACCGAAGTGAGAGTATACCCTAGGAGTGCGCATGTGCGAGTGATTTGATTTCAATTATTATCTTTGCACATTTAGGGTTTGCTAACCATTTTAAAATTAACATACAGTCTTGTCATGCAATCCTATTATCATACATCTAACAGTTAATATTTGTGAGAATTAAAATGCGAGAAATAAAACTACGCTATTACAAGGCTTCGGGGAGGGGGGTTAATTACATAGCCAAAAACCCGTAAAAGATAAATAAAATAAAAATCCTAATTAAACTATTACATACCATGAGCAGTTACATTAATATCATAAAAATAATAAATGTGCATGATGAATCGAGAACGAGAAAAATTAGGGTTTTGACCCCGTCTAACCTAGTTGAAAGAAAAGTCTTTTTTTTTTGTTTTGATTATTTTGAGAAAATATGATTTTAATTGAATAAATACAAACCTAATTACTAATTAATTTAAATTATGAAAAAAAAATTTTGACCTATTTTTGTATTTTTATTTAATTTGAGAAAAGAAATAAAAATTAAATCAAGCAAACCCTAATTTTCTAATTTATTTTAAATTATTTACAAAAAGGTTAGAATTACCCTAGAATTTAATTAAACTATTTATTAAATAATTTTGACAAAATAAATAAATAAAAAAACCTAAATTCTAATTTGATGAAATTGATTTTATGATTTTTTGTAAAAAATAATTAATTTTGTGTTAGAAAGTAATTTAAACAAAATAAATAAATAAAAGAAAAATATATAAGAAAAAAGAGATGGGCCTGGTTTAGTAGCAATGGAGGGGGTATGATTATCACTTTCTGGGCCCAAATACTAACAGCCCGTTTGACTTTTCCAGATTCCATGCGCCTGCTTGACTCACGCCCATGATAGGCCCTCATGTGATAGGCGTTGGATCTGGAAAGCTGGATATCTGATGGTTGAATAATGATGGCGTATGGTGGTCTCCTTGTGCGTATATGTGCCTGATTATGTAAGAAGAAAAATCATGAAATAATATGGGGACATGGGGATCTAACCCAGGCCCTTTGGCTTTTCCAAGCGCCTGATGACCAACTGAGCTAGCGTGCTTTTGTGTATATGGAACAACAAATAAACATTATATTGAAAAAAAAATTAAAATATGCCAAATGCGCGAATTTTTGAATAGGCGAATCACTGCCTGCCACGCCACCTTTCTTCTTCCTCCCACCGTTGGCAAAAGTCCAGACTTTTACCTACAGTTTTCTGGACGTAGGTACAACCCTTTGATCCTCCAAAATCCTATGCACGCATGATAAATCAATACCAGTGGTACCAATCAACTCATTGCAAACTCACGAGCATCATGGTACCACTCTCCATGGCTAATTGTTCCTTCAAGCAAAATCCCTAAAAACGAAACCTAAACCCTAATCATGGCAACTTTCTGTATGGTTAACAAAAATGCAATTAAGTATTCTCATTAGCTTGCAAATGTTTCAAAGATACAAAATATATCCATAAAATATGCTAACAATGCCAGAATTATGAATTACGATTTCAAAAGAGTATGAATATCGTGGGGTACTCACAACGTGTTTTAGGATGTTATGAAGCTTGTTAACGATTGCAATATGCCCCAGAGATATCCAGAAAGCGATTGAGATAGCTGGGAAGGCTTGAGATGGCCTGGAAATTGGAATTTGATTCACCACTTTTGTTAAGTTTTTGCAAGTTTGCTTTCAGTTTCTCACGCCTCTCATCCTCCTGCTTTTGGTCTGCCAATGTTCTATATGTACCCAAGAATGAATTAGGTTACAAACTTGCTTCAAATCTTTCTCAATTAAGATGATTGAATCATGATTTGATTCTTATGTAAATCTTTCCAAATCAAGCCAAATCCAATCTTTTTGTGTCCAAATGAAGCTTTCACGATTTGATTCTCCTTCCAGCTGTATAAGAGACCTAGACATGCACAAAATCTCAAGCTTTGATTAGTTTTGATATTTTTCATGATTTTATTTTGATTTTATTTGATTTAATTGAAATAAAATTCAAATAAATGACAAAAATAAAATAAAGACAAATGGGAAGAATCATGGGTCTTGGATCATGTTACAAACTCAATGCAAACACAAAAAGTTGGGCCTATTTGACAAAAATTACAAATTTGGCCACATTTGACTTTTGGCATTTTTGCAATAAGGGTCAACTTCACCAACGCAGAACTTCTTCAATTTTAACCTTAGATATGGGTTCTTGGACTTTTTAGAAAGCTTAAGATGTCCTATAATCAACCCTTTTGGTCTCATATCAATTGAGTCTTCCATGTTCATGTATGAAGCTTTGACAAAAAAGATGTTTTTGTTGACTTTTCAAAATGACCTATAATGTCCAAATTTGTATCTTCTTGTGAGTGCATATTTTGAACTTGGGAGCTGAATATGAATTGTAGGGAATTGCATACTCTTCAAAATGAGATTTGGATGGATCATTTTTGATAAAGTATGAGAAAGTTATGCTTGGTCAAAGTTGAGTTGACTTTTCCTATAAAACCCTAATTTAGCAACTTTTGGGTTTTGATGAATTGTGAGCAATCCTTGAGGAATCATGATCAACCATTGATCAAATGATGAATAATACTTCAAAATGAGGATGTTGACCAAAAATCTTGAAGTTTGACTATATGTAGGACACAGTTGACTTTTGCCCTAGCACAGTCGATTTTTAGTCCTTTGAGCAATTGACTGAGCAAACTTCCTTTGCAAGGCTTGAAACTTGACATGGATGATCTTGAGAGCAAATTGGGACAATGGTGAGCATTTTGGATCCTTTGGGCTCAAGAATCTTGGTGCAAAGTGAAACCCTAATCTGAGGTAGACTGCCTGAGGTAGACTGCCTTAGGAGAGAGTTTGTCTGGTCAACTCTTGGACTTCCTTGAGAAATTTGAGGACCTCACTTGAAATGTATTGAGAAATATGGGAGGGAAAATTTTTGGGTACAACATTGCTAAATTGTGGTTTCCTTAGGAGAAGTCAATTGAACTTTGACCAAGCATAACTTTCACATGCTTCATCAGATTTTCCCCAACCAAAGCTCATTTTGAAGGGAAATAAATTCTCTACAAATTTGTCTCTCTAAGATCAAATCCAAAAAGTGAATCATTTGAGATATATAAGCCAATACATTATAGGCCATTTCAAAAGTCAACAAAAAGACACTTTTTGTCAAGGAAACTTACATCAAGATAAATTCTTCAAAAGCGAAAGTGATCAACATAGAGATTGTAAAGGACATCTTGAGCTTTCCGAAAAGCCCAAGATCACCTTCAAAAAAACAAAATTGAGAGAGTTATTACCATTGCAAGTTGGGAAATTTTGAGCAAATGCATGAAGTTCAAATTGAGCAAACTTTACATTTAACGCAACAATGTCAAGAAACAAAAGTCTGCCATGAATGGAAAACCAAATTCAACCTCCTCATTTCTTATGTTTTCTTCACACCTTCAAGAACATGTTAGTGTTTGATATGATAAGACATCTGAAGATGCTCTATCAAGATAAGGAAAGAAATGAGAGGATTCGGGTTTCAAAGGCTCTTTTTAATATAAAGTTAGATGAGGGAACCCCTGTAGGTCCCCATGTACTCAAGATGATTGGGTATGTGGAGAACCTTGAAAGGTTAGAGTATCCCATTGGAAAGGAACTTGCTAATGATTTGATCTTGAAATCAATGCCATAGAGCTTCAGTCAATTTATTCTGAATTTCAACATGAATGACATGGACAAAAGTCTTCCAGAATTTCTAAGCATGTTAAGAACTGCTGAGCAAAATGTGAAGTCAAAAGGGAAGTCTTATCTGATGGTCAGTAATGGAAAGAAACTGAACAAAAGGCCCACAAAGCAGGATGATAAAGGGAAAGGCAAGGAAGTTGCCTAACCTAAACCTATTATTCTTGCTTTGAAGCCTAGTGGAGGCATATCAAAATAGGGCATTTGATTCCATTGCGGTAAGAACGGACACTGGAAAAGAATTTTCCCAAAGTACCTAGAAGATAAGAAGAATGAAGTAGAGACTTCAAATTCAGGTATTTTTGTTATAGAAATCAATTTATCTACTTATGCATCATAGGTATTAGATACCGGATGTGGTTCTCACATTTGTACCAATGTGCAGTGCCTTGAAAGGAGTAGAGATTTGGAAAAAGGTGAAGTTGAACTACGAGTTGGAAATGGATAAAAGGTTTCTACTTTAGTCGTAGGAACTTATGCTTTGACTTTACATAGTGGTTTAATAATTTAGTTAGAGAACTGCTATTATGTTCCTGTAATTAGCTGGAATATCATCTTTGTTTCTTTTTTGGACAAGTTTGGTTTTTCATTCAAAATAAAGAACAATTGTTGCTTCACTTATTTTAATATATATTATATGCTTCTGCACAAATGATCAATAGATTGTATGTCCTTGATCTTGAAATGCCAATTTATAATATTAATACTAAAAGGGTTAAACCTAATGTGTTAAATCCAAGTTACCTTTGTCATTGTCGCTTAGGCCACATAAATGAGAAACGTGTTTCCAAACTCTATAAAGATGGACTCTTGGACTCTTTTGATTATGAATCATATGAGACATGAAGATTTTATTTAATTTGAAAGATGGAAAAGTCCCTATTGATAGGAAAAGGTGAAAGGGCTAACGATCTTTTGGCCCTCATACTTACTGATGTATGTGAGGACCACTAAACATACCAGCCAGGGGAGGTTTTCAATACTTCATCACATTTAATTATGATTTCATTAGATATGGTTATGTTAATTTAATGAAACACAAATCTGAAACCTTTGAAAAGTTCAAGGAATTCAAGAATGAAGTACAAAACCAACTAGGTTAGAATATTAAAGTTCTTTGATCAGATCGAGGCAGTGAATATTTAATCCTAGAGTTTCATGACTGTTGTACCCCAAGATTTTCTCTCTTATTTACTTCAGGATATTCTCCTAGTGTTCTCAAATGCTCAATGTGGCTCAATAATTTATCAGACAAATTTTCCTCCTAAGCAATGGATCCACGACTAGGGTTTTGTGTTCCTCAAGGAAATTAGACTTATAATGTCTAAAATGGTTTTCATGACTCCTCATATACTTCAAAGAATGCTCATACCAAGTTTCATGCCTTGCATCACAAGTTTGCTCAGTCAATGGCTCAGATGACTAAAAATTAACTAATTTGAGTAAAATGTCAAATGTGGTCAACATATAGTCAAACCTAAATATTTTTGGTCAACATCAAGGTTTTGAAGTCATATTCATCATTTTATCAAGAGTTTATCATGATTCCTCAAGAAAATCCCTAAAATCGTCAAAAGTCAAAAGTTGCTAAATTAGGGTTTCTTTAGGAGGAGTCAACTGAAATTTGATCAAGCATAACTTTGACATGCTTCATCATATTTTCCCCAACCAAATCTCATTTTGAAGGGAATTCAATTCTCTAAAACTTCATCGATCTAAGCTCAAGTCTAAAAAGTTCATCATTTGAGAGATATAAGCCAATATATTATAGGACATTTCAAAAGACAATAAAAAGACACATTTTGTCAAGGAAACTTACATCAATATAAGGTCTTCAAAATCAAAAATGATAAACATAGATATTATATAGTACATCATGAGATTTCCAAAAAGTCCAAGATCACCTTCAAAAGATGAAAATTGAGAGAGTTGTGACCATTACAAGTTGGGAAATTTTGAGCAAATGCATGAAGTTCAAATTGAGCAAACTTGACATTTAACGCAACAATGTCAAGAAACAAAAGTTTGTTATGAACGGAAATCCAAATTCAAACCCCCAATTTCTTGTGTTTTCTTCACACCTTCAAGAACATGTTAGCATTCGATATGATCGGACATCTGAAGATACTCTAACAAGAGTAGGAAAGAAATGAGAGGTGTCAGGTTTCAAAGGCCCTTTTTAATAGCAAGTTAGCTGAGGGAACCCCTGTATGTCCCCATGTACCCAAGATTATTGGGTATATGGAGAACCTTGAATGGTTAGGGTATCCCCTTTGAAAGGAACTTGCGAATGATTTGATCTTGCAATAGTTGCCAGAGAGCTTCAGTGAATTTATTTTGAATTTCAACATAAATGACATGGACAAAAGTCTTCCAGAATTGCTAAGCATGTTAAGAATTGTTGGGCAAAATGTGTGTTCAAAAAGGAAGCCCATTCTGATGGTCAGTAACGGAAAGAAGCTGGAAAAAAGGCCCACGAAGCAGGTTGATAAAGGGAAAGGCAAGGAAGTTGCAAAACCTAAACCTATTGTTCATGCTTTGAAGCTTAGTGGAGGCATAGCAAACTAGGGCATTTTCTTCCATTGTGATAAGAACGGACACTGGAAGAGAAACTTCCTAAAGTACCTGGAAGATAAGAAGAATGAAGTAACGACTTCAAATTCAGGTATTTTTGTTATAGAAATTAATTTATCTAATTCTGCATCATGGGCATTAGATATTGGATGTGGTTCTCACATTTGTACCAATGTGAAGGTGCTTGAAAGGAGTAGAGATTTGCAAAAAGATGAAGTTGACCAACGAGTTGGAAATGGAGTAAAGGTTGTTGCTTTAGTCGTAGGAACTTATGTTTTGAATTTACATAGTGGCTTAATAATTTAGTTCGAGAACTGTTATTATGCACCTGCAATTAGTAGGAATATCATCTTCGTTTCTTGTTTGGACCAGTTTGGTTTTTCATTCATAATAAAGAATAATTGTTGCTCCACTTATTTTAATGATATATTATATGCTTCTTCACAAATGAACAATGGATTGTATGTCCTTGATCTTGAAATGCCAATTTATAACATTAATACAAAAAGGATTAAACATAATGTATTAAATCCAAGTTACCTTTGGCGTTGTCGGTTAGGCCACCTAAATGAGAAACGTGTTTCCAAACTCTATAAAGATGGACTCTTGGACTCTTTTAAATGTGAATCATATAAGACATGCAGATCTTGTTTAATTTGAAAGATGACAAAGTCCATATTGATAGGAAAAGTTTAAAGGGCTAACGATCTTTTTGCCCTCATACTTACTGATATATGTGTGAACCACTAAACATACCAGCCAGAGGACGTTTTCAATACTTTATCACATTTAATGATGATTTTAGTAGATATGGTTATGTTAATTTAATGAAACACAAATCTGAAACCTTTTAAAAGTTCAATGAATTCAAGAATGAAGTACAAAACCAACTAGGTAATAATATTAAAGTTCTTAGATCAGATCGAGGTGGTGAATATTTAAGCCTAGAGTTTCATGATGGTTGTACCCCAAAATTAGCCCTCTCATTTACTTCAGGACATTCACCTAGTGTTCTCAAATGCTCAAGGTGGCTCAAGAATTGATCAGACAAATTTTCCTCCTAAGCAATGGATCCATAACTACGGTTTTGTATTCCTCAAGGAAATTGGACTTATAATGTCTCAAATGGTTTTCATGACTCCACATATACTTCAAAGAATGCTCATACCAAGTTTCATGCCTTGCGTCACAAGTTTTCTTAGTCAATGGTTACGATGTCTGAAAATCAACTGTATTGAGTAAAAAGTTAACTGTGGTCAACATATAGTCAAACCTCAAGCTTTTTGGCCAACATCAAGGTTTTGAAGTCATATTCATCATTTGATCATGAGTTTATCATGATTCCTCAAGAAAAACCCTAAAATCGTCAAAAGTCAAAAGTTGCTAAATTAGGGTTTCTTTAGGAGGAGTCACTGAAATTTGATCAAGCATAACTTTCACATGCTTCATCATATTTTCCCCAAACAAATCTCATTTTGAAGGGAATTCAATTCTCTACATCTTTTTCGATCTAAGCCCAAGTCCAAAAAGTGCATCATTTGAGAGATATAAGCCAATACATTATAGGCCATTTCAAAAGTCAACAAAAGACACATTTTGTCAAAGAAACTTACATCAATATAAATTCTTCAAAATCAAAAATGATCAACATAGAGATTGTAGAGGACATCTTGAGCTTTCCAAAAATTCAAATATCACCTTCAAAAGATGGAAATTTAGAGAGTTATGACCATTGCAAGTTGGGAAATTTTGAACAAATGCATGAAGTTCAAATTGAGAAAACTTGATATTTTGGGCTATTGGGCTATTGTTTAAAATTCCAAACATGCTCTGTACTCCTTATAAACCTCAAAATCCATTGATACATCCCTTGACCTATTTGTTTTTTAATTATTTTTTATTTATTCATTAATAATGCAAAATAAATAAGATAAAGTTATATCTTCTTACACAAGGCCTAAGTCCACAAGTCTTTGATCTAATCCCATATTACATAATCACATTCTCTTCATACAAACAAGGACATGAAAAAACCCCTACCACAAACTTGTCAAAATATTAAAATTTTCTCAAGAACCCGAGATAGTTTGAAACCCTTGTTACAAGCCCTCTCACTACAAACAGCCACTTTATTCACTCTTAACAATCATACAGAGTAAGAATGGATCATGTTTGATGGATCAAAGCTCATGAAATACGCATGCATTCATCATCAATTTCATGATCTTTTTAAAATTTGTATCTTTATTTTTGTTTTGTTTTAAGCCATATTGATGTTACTAACATGCTTCTAAGAGGTATCTGAACAGGTTTGGACATTCGTAATGGTCTCACGCATGTTAAAACATAGAATACCATGTTGGCTCTGATCCGCCTTGTTTGCACCATAGCTCTTAAACCGGGTCATTTTAGCCTACAAATATACCTCCATTATATTTGGAGCCCTCGCTTTAGGGGGGTATGGTGTTTTTAGATTGCTAACTCTGTCTGTTTTGCAAATTTGTTAAAAGAGGGTCACTGGAGAAGACGACCGGAGCTAGGGCTCTGACGCCTCTTCGGTTCAAGCATTTTGTTTATATTATATATTATTGATTGATATAAGCTAACGGATGAAACAGCCACCCCAGCGGTATAAGCGCGCGTGATAGATCATTATTGTACCAGGGCACGGGTTCGATCCTTGCCTCTAGTATTTTGTTTTCATATTTTCTTATTTTTGCAGATCCAGCGCGGTAAGCCCTCATGCGTCCATCGTGCATCCTTCCCTTCATCACCCTTGGATCTCAATAGATCCAAATAAACACATTAGGGCTTGCTGGACCATGGTGAACCCTCCTTGGAAGCTACAGTGGATCCAACGCAGGCATACTGGGCTTGCTATTTTGGCCTAGTGAATTTCTTTCCTCACACCCCGGGTTTGCTTCAATACAGGCCCAGTCTCAATTTTTTTTATTTCATTTTAATTATTGTTCTTTTTTAAAAACATAATTAGGTTAGATTTTTTATTAATTAAAATTAATTTAGACCTTAGGTTTTTTAATTAACTTAATTAATCATTTTTTTAATTAAATTAGTTTAACTTTTTTCATTTAATTAATTAACTACTTTTCTTAATTAAAATCAACTTGGGTTTTTTTAGGGTTTTTAACCAATCCCTTTTTAATTAATTAAAATTAATTAGGTTTTAGGTTAAACATCAAAAAAAATTTATCAAACAATCATAAAACAATTTTCTCTTTTCTATTTTCAGCGTCGTGTACTGTATTATTTTCGCATTATTTTTTCCAATTATTTAACAGCTTACGGTTGTAATAGTTTAATTAGGTTTTTTCTATTTTCCCCAATTTTACAATTTTATACCCCCACTCCCGAAGCCTTGTAATAACGTAGAATTTTATTTCCCGCACTTTATTACTTTTCATTATTGCTATGTTACTTTGCTAGTAATTAGGGTTTGTATGGAAAGACATAAAAATAATCGTAGAAAACCCTAATTACAAGGCTAAATAATTGAACATGAATCACTCTTCACACACGCACCTCTAGGGTAACCCCACTCGATGCCTTGGAAAACAATCATGTCCCTCGAACGTGGGGACGCTTTAGCAAAGATCCTCGGTTAAAAAGATCGTAGTCCTTGATGACCCTTTGATGCTACCTTCAGTAAACAATATTATTCCCTTATTATAAATTGCTAAAGCGCCCCTACGAGTTGCCTTTATGACTGTACGATGACCCGCACTTGTCCCTTCACATCCAACAATTGGGCTTCCTAGTAACTAATGATAGGATAGAACTATCTAAAGGAGGAGGAAAATAACACGAAAGATCTTTGAGTAGGTAGATAGTTCTTAATCGCTTGCTCACAAAAACAAAACAAACAACTTCTCACACAAAAACACTTTTCTGAATTTTTTTCAAAAACAAACACTTTGTACGCGTTCTTAACTCATACAAGAATCATTACAAGGTTGTCGTACTTAGGCATTTACAAAATATTTTCAAACAAACACATATACATAGAATTTTCAAAGTGAGATAGCGATTAAGATCCAGTAGATAACTACAGATGAAAAGGTTGTTAACACCTTCCCTTTTCATAACCTACCCCCTGAACTTAATAAATCTCGAAGTTCTTTCCTGTTCTTTTCACTCTTTCCTAATTGGATAAAAGAAAAGTCGGTGACGACTCTTGCTATCTGCACATTTGCGATAAAATGCAAAACCAAGTCACTTCTCCCACCGTATTACAATGACCTTCTAAAGGAATGTGGGATTCTATCCCAACTTACTCCTCCAGGAACACCATAATGAAATGGTGTATCTGAGAGAAGAAATCGAACCTTGATAGACATGGACTGATCTATTATGAGTCGCGTCGATCTTTCAAACTCCTTTTAGGGACATGCACTATTGACAGCAGCTTACACACTTAACCATGTTCCATCCAAAAAGGTTGAGAAGACACCATATGAGATATGGAATGGTAAGAAACCACATATGTCTTCCATGAATATTTGGGGTTGTGAAGTTTATGTGAAACAGAAAATCTCAACTAATCTTGAGCCTAAATATGACAAATGCTTATTTGTAGGGTATCTGATTGGTAAGGCTAACAGTTTCTGGAACGACTTAGACTTCAGGGCGTACGAGGACATTCTGGCTCTCCTAATCTATGGTCTGGTTTTGTTTCCAAATCCGGATAACTTCATTAACATCACTGCCATAAGGATCTTCATGTCTCGGAACCCCGTGCCCACTCTCTTGGGTGATATCCTGCAACAACTTTATGCTTGTACTGCCCGAAGACGAGGAACCCTGTGGTGTTGTATTCTTTTGTTAGTGAGGTGGTTTATTTCGCACCTCCCTAAGTTCGTGCTGAAGAACAAAGAAGGAAGAGGCTGGGCTCATAGGTTAATGTCTCTCACTGATAATGACATCATTTGGACTTTCAGGGGTTTGGATGAGGTAGCTGTTATTGATCGTTGCGGAGAATATCCTAATGTCCCTTTGATTGGTACCCAAGGAGGAATCTCTTATAATCCATGTCTAGCTCTCCATCAATTTGGAAGAGCCAGTAGAGCAGGGCCTCATGAGATGTTGGTGCCTCACATCAGTTTTGAGTTTCAGGTAGATAGTGACGAGCTGCGTCGTAGGTTCATCAAGGCTTGGGACAGAATTCACAAAGCTGACCCACAAGAGTTGGGACCAAAGACTTCTCTACCTATGGAAGCCTACTACAAATGGGTCCGCATCCGTGCTCAGAAGTTAGGTATGCCATATGAAGCTGCCAGACCTATCATTCTTGAATATCCTGATAGAGATGGGGCTCCTCCAACTGTTCTCCCTCCTCAAATACCTACTGATCTTGATACACTAAAAAGGTCTTGGGCACAACTACGAGAAGAACGGGATTCTTATCGGGAAAAGTTCAACGAGCAGGAATTGAAGATCCAGAAGCTGACAAAGCAGTTGGAGAATGAGCAAGCCTTGAATGATTACATCCGTACTGAGAAGAGGAGACCCTGGGATCAATGATGAACTTTGATTTTCTTTTATATCTTTTATTTCCCTTTTCAGTATTTCCATTTTATGTAACGCCTAAGGGCAACATGTTGAACAATTTAAATTTCAAAGCTGAATCTAATGAAGTGTGTTCTTTTTTGTTTACAAAGTTGATTCCCGATTGTCTTTGAAAACATAAATCATACGCATTCCATTCATCATATGCATCACAGGTGCTCTTCTTTTCAGGTTGCTTAATGTTCTTCGCTGTTTATTTCAGCATCATGAACCCTGAATCATCTACCGAGCAGTCCATCAAGGCCCTTCAGGCTCAGAACGCCCAGTTCCAAGAGCTGATCATGAGTTTGGCTCAAGGTCAAGAGGAGTTGAAAGCTTTGCTGGTCAAGAAGAAGAAGAAGAGAACTGTACTATTCAACACTGGCCGGAGGTTTGGTAACACACTGCAGAATGAGGTTGATCAAGCTGGTTCTTCTGTAGGAAAAGGCAGTCCCCAGGGGGGAAGGGTTCCTAGTCTGGTGGTCTCTGACAACGGGACTGATTTTAACGAGGAGCAGTATCCTCCAGCTGAAGACAAGTACAAGCAGTTGGAAGACCGTCTGAATGCCATGGAAATTCAACAAGTGCCTGGTTTGGATTTCGGAGACTTGGGTCTATCTTCTGGTGTGGTAATCCCACACAAGTTCAAAGCACCATCTTTCGCGAAGTATGATGGGGCGTCCTGCCCTAAGCTACATCTCAGATCCTATGTGCGGAAGATCCAACCATACACTATGGACAAGAACTTGTGGATCCACTTCTTCCAGGAGAGTCTTTCAGGGACTCATCTCGAATGGTTCTATCAGCTGGATGGAACCAAGGTTCGTAACTGGGAGGAGTTGGCTACTGCTTTTTATAAGCAGTATCAGTATAATGCCGACCTCGCTCCTACACGTACCCAACTCCAGTGTATGTCGCTAGGATCGGGAGAAGGTTTTAAAGAGTATGCGCAGAAGTGGAGGGACCTGGCTGGCAGGGTGCAGCCACCATTAACTGACCGTGAATTAGTGGACATGTTCTTGGGGACCCTACCCGGGCCATTCTTTAATCATCTCATTGGCAATTCGTCTGCAGGGTTCACAGATCTCATTCTGACTGGGGAAAGAATAGAGGCTGGTATGAAATCAAGAAAGATACAGAAAGGTGCGTCCTCAAGTTCTGAGAAGAAGCCTTTCAAAAAGGAAGCCAATGCTGTGTATGGGCCTAGAAGGCAAAATAAACCAGAGCGCCACCAAACTGTCAACGTGGTGGTAATTGCAAAGCCTGCTGCAGCTCCTCGGCAACCCAACCAACCAAGGGGTGAGAGACCTAGAAGAGAATACACTCGGCTGAGTATGACCTTGTCACAGATCTTGCCACAGCTGCTATCAACCAACTTGGTGACCGTCAGAGAGGCTCCGAAGGTGGTGAACACAACCTCCCCCAAGTATAATCCCAATGCCCGCTGTGCTTATCACTCTGATAGCCCGGGGAATTCTTCTGATGATTGTTGGGCCCTGAGAAATAAGGTTCAAGACCTTATCGACGCGAAGGAAATACAGTTTGAGGCGCCCGAGAGGCCAAACGTTGTGACTGCTCCTATGCCCCAGCATGGAGTAAATGCTATTGAGGAAGACTTGTATGCAGTTTCTGTGGATGATGTCGTTACCCCTTTGTTGACTGTTAAGAGGAACCTATTGCTAGCCGGTTTATTTCCGGGTTGTAGCAAGGGTTGCCTTCTGTGTGCCGTTTCCCCTACTGGTTGTTCGTTGCTGAAGTCAGGCATCCAAAGCCTGATGGATAGCAAGGAGATTTTGTTCAAGAAGACCGCTGTTCCTTTTGTTCCCGCTGAAGAAGTATCTATTGTCACAATTTTCAACAATCCTACCAAGGCCCCCCCGAGGAAGCCAGTCAAGATCATGTCTGTTGCACCCATTATTATTACTGTTCCGGGGGCCCTCCCCGGTGAATCTGACAAGGCTGACCCATGGCACTATGGGGCAGATGTGTACGTACTTGGAGCGAAGCAGGAGTTCAACACCAGCACCGGTATCAGTAACATCACTGGTCCCGCTAAAGTTACTCGCAGTGGCAGGCTCTTCTCGCCTGACATTGTGCCACCAGTTATCCGAAGACCTTTTATAATAACGCATGCAAGTGCGCCTGTTTCCACTTCTGATCCCGTTTCTACCCCTGCTGCCAAGTCATCTGACACTCGGGGCAAAGGGATTGATGATGAGCCTGCCCGGATGGAGGCACCAAAGACTGTCAATGTTGAAGCCTCCCAGCAAGAGATGGAGGAAATTCTTAAGATAATCAAGAAGAGTGACTTCAACGTCGTTGAGCAACTGGGGCATACCCCCTCCAAGATCTCCATGCTATCATTGCTACTGTGCTCAGAGGAGCATGCCAAGGCCCTGATTTCATTTCTGAAGACGGCTCATGTGCCACAAGAGACATTTGCGGATCAATTTACTGACTGTGTGGCCAATTTGACCGCTGACAATGGTTTGGGTTTCTCGGATGCCGATCTTACCACCAAGGGAAAGAACCACAATGATGCCCTGCATGTCTCCATTGAGTGCAGGGTCACTACTCTCGCACACGTGTTAGTGGACACCGGTTCTTCCCTGAATGTATTTCCTAAGAAGGCCTTAGACCGGTTGGATTGTGAGCGCCTGGAGTTGAAGCCTAGTAACATCATTGTCCGAGCCTTTGACGGGTCGAAGAGGATGGTTCATGGTGAAGTAGATATTCCGATTCGTGTTGGTTCCCAAGTCTTTGATTCAACGTTCTATGTGATGGATATCCGTCCATCTTATTCCTGTTTGCTGGGTCGACCTTGGATTCACATACCTGGGGCAGTGACCTCCACTCTACACCAGAAGCTCAAATACCCTGTCAGAGGGAAGATTGTTACAGTGCAGGGGGAGGAAGAATACATGGTTAGTCATCTGAATTCATTCCGGTATATTGAGATGGACGGGGAGTTTATTGAAACCCCCTTTCAACATTTTGAAGAGGTACCTCCAACATTGGCGTCAGCTGAAACAGTAATCGAAGAGGACTTTCCTTTGAAGATGGCTTCCTTGAAGGACGCCCGGGCTGTAATTGAGAAAGGTGAATGTGCTAACTGGGGCAGACTCTCTGATTTTACTCCTAAGACTGACAAGTTTGGGCTGGGTTTTACTGCAGAGGCTTAGAGGGCTGTACGCAAAGCAAGGATCGGAAGACCTCCCGTGTTCATCACCAACCCGGGAGTGAATGCTATTGAAAGCGAGGCGGAGGAATCAGAGTTTGATAGCTGGATCTACCCGACGACCGACGGTGGACTGAGCAATTGGACTGCAAAAGACTACATACCTGTTACTTATGTTACGCAGTAATGAATTCCTTTGTTTTTAATTTGTAATAAACAATAAACTGAAACTTTATGGCCCGGTGTCTTACCCGGGGCACCGTGGCTTCATTTGTGAGGGCATATTACTTGTCATTTCCATATATCATGAATAAAGATATTGGACGTTTTTTCACATTGCAAATATTGTGCTCCTTTTCTTTCTTCCTTTATTTATTGCAAAACAGCTATATTTACACACACTCACCCATACAGGTTTCAATCCACTCTGGATCTCACTGGTAACGACTCTGCTACTTCCAGTTATGACTTCGAAAATCCGATCAACTTAGCCGAAGACGAAGGTGAAGATGATTGTGAAGTGCCTGGAGAGCTTGCAAGACTGTTACTCCAGGAAGAGAGGGCCATTCAGCCACATGAAGAGCCAGTGGAAACGGTGAATCTGGGTACTGAGGCAGATAAAAAGGAAGTTAAGATTGGTGCCAATCTGGAGCTCAGTGTAAAACAACGGTTGATTCAGATGTTACATGATTATGTGGAAATCTTTGCCTGGTCCTACGAAGACTTGCCTGGGTTGGATACCGACGTTGTGGTCCATCACTTGCCTACCAAGGAAGACTGCCCTCTGGTTAAGCAAAAAGTCCGCCGTATGCGTCCAGAGATGTCCGAGAAGATCAAAGCCGAGGTTATGAAGCAATTTGATGCCGGGTTTCTAGCAGTGACTTCTTACCCTCAGTGGGTTGCCAACGTGGTTCCAGTGCCGAAGAAGGATGGTAAGGTCAGAATGTGTGTCGATTACAGGGATTTAAACAGGGCCAGCCCCAAGGATGACTTCCCCTACCTCACATTGACGTTCTTGTTGACAATACTGCTCAGCATAAGGTGTTCTCCTTCATGGATGGTTTTTCAGGTTATAATCAGATCAAGATGGCTCCTGAAGATATGGAAAAGACTACCTTTGTTACTCAGTGGGGCACCTTTTGCTACAAGGTCATGCCTTTTGGACTGAAAAATGCTGGGGCAACCTACCAACGTGCCATGGTTGCTTTATTTCATGACATGATCCATCATGAGATAGAAGTGTATGTCAACGATATGATTGCAAGGTCCTAAACTGAGGAGGAACATCTTGACCACCTACAGAAGCTGTTTGACCGTCTGAAGTTATATAAGCTGAGATTGAATCCAAACAAGTGCACCTTCGGGGTAAGATCTGGAAAGTTGCTAGGATTCGTCGTAAGTGATAAGGGTATTCAAGTGGACCCTGCCAAGGTTAAAGCCATTCAAGAGATGTCAGTTCCCAAGATAGAGAAAGAATTCAGAGGCTTTCTAGGACGTCTGAATTACATTGCTCGATTCATCTCGCACCTAACAGCTACCTGTGAACCAATCTTCAAGCTGCTGAAGAAAGATCAGGTCGTACGTTGGAACGATGAATGTCAGTCCGCTTTTGACAGAATCAAAGATTATCTCCAAGAACCACCCATTCTTATGCCACCGGTTGAAGGGAGACCTCTAATACTATACCTGACAGTACTTGACAATTCAATGGGGTGTGTGCTGGGGCAGCATGACGAGTCTGGCCGAAAAGAGCACGCCATTTATTACCTTAGCAAAAAGTTTACCGACTGTGAGACCCGATACTCACTGCTCGAGAAAACTTGCTGCGCTTTGGTATGGGCTGCTCGTCGGCTGAGACAGTATATGCTGACTCACACTACTCTGTTGATCTCAAAGATGGATCCAATAAAGTACATATTCGAAAAGCCTGCTCTGTCCGGAAGAATAGCAAGATGGCGAATGATCTTGACAGAATACGACATCCAGTACACGACTCAGAAAGCTATCAAAGGAAGTGTATTGGCCGACCATTTGGCACACCAGGTAGTAGATGACTACCAGTCAATGAACTTTGAATTTCCTGACGAGAGCATCATGATTGTGACTGATTGTGAAGTACCTGGACCGGATGAAGGACCTGAGGAAGGATACCGATGGTCTATGCACTTTGACGGAGCCTCCAACGCTTTGGGTAACGGTATCGGCGTTGTGATTATATCCCCTCAAGGCACTCATACTCCACTCACTGCCCGGCTATGTTTCAACTGCACCAACAACATGGCGGAGTATGAGGCATGCATCATGGGTCTTCAAGCTGCAATTGACTTAAGGATCAAGTTTCTGAGTGTCTTCAGAGATTCCGCTCTCGTGATCAATCAGATCAAAGGCGAGTGGGATACGAAACATCCGAATCTTATTCCTTACAGAGAATGTGTGTTGACATTGATCCCCCATTTCAGAGAGATCACTTTTGAACACTTTCCAAGAGAGGAGAATCAGTTGGAGGACGCGTTGGCTACGATGTATTCCATGTTCAAAGTTAAATGGGACAATGAGGCTCCCCGGATCATTATCTGGAAACTGGACGAACTTGCATATTGTTGTGATCTCGAGGCTGAGGTAGTGAATGAGAAACCCTGGTATCATGAGGTGAAAAGGTATCTGGAAGCTCAGGAATACCCCGAAGGTGCATCCATCAATGACAAGAAGTTTCTGAGAAGGTTCGCTGCGAAGTTCTTCCTCAGCAACGGCATTCTATACAAGCGAAACCATGATTCAACCTTACTGTGTTGTGTGGATAAGACTGAAGCAGAAAGGATCATGGCAGAACTACATGAAGGCACCTTCGGAACACATTCCAATGGACACACCATGGCAAAGAAAATCCTTCGGGCAGGATATTTCTGGTCCACAATGTAAGCCGACTGCTACCAACATTCTCGGACATGTCATAAGTGCCAGATATACGCAGATAAGGTGCATGTTCCTCCAGTTCCTTTGAACGTCCTGAATGCACCTTGGCCTTTTGCAATGTGGGGCATAGATATGATCAGCGAGATTAAACCTACGGCGTCCAACGGGCATCGCTTCATCCTGGTGGCGATCAATTACTTTACAAAGTGGGTTGAAGCAGCTTCTTATGCTACTGTAACCAAGAACGTTGTGGCACGGTTCATTCGTCATAATCTGATATGTCGATACGGTGTCCCGGAAAGGATCATTACGGATAATGGTACCAATCTTAACAACAAGATGATCACTGAGCTCTGCGAGCAATTCAAGATACAGCACCACAACTCTTCTCCTTACCGGCCGAAGATGAATGGGGGTGTAGAAGCAGCAAATAAGAATATCAAGAAGATTGTGCAGAAGATGACAGTGACCTATAAAGATTGGCACGAGATGTTACCGTTTACTCTTCATGGGTACCGTACCTCAGCAAGAACGTCAACCGGGGCAACACCTTTTTCCTTGGTCTACGGTATGGAGGCAGTCTTTCCGATTGAAGTCCAGATACCCTCTCTCTCCGGATAATGGAGGATGCAGGCTTGAGCGAAGATGATTGGATCCAGACTCGACTTGATCAGTTAAATCTAATCAACGAAAAGAGACTCATTGCTATTTGTCATGGTCAAACGTATCAAAAACGGATGATCAGGGCATTTAACAAGAAGGTCAGACCACAAGAGTATCAAGTTAGGGACCTGGTAATCAAGCGCATCATTCTTCCTCAAAGTGATCCCAGGGGCAAATGGACCCCCACCTATGAAGGTCCATTTATGGTTAAACATGTGTTCTCAGGAGGAGCCATGATTCTAACCACCATGGATGGTGACGACCTTCCTCACCCCGCCAATGCAGACATAGTAAAAAGATACTACGCATGATAAAATACCCGCTAGGTTGACATAACTAGGCAAAAATTAGGGCTTCCCGGCGAACCAAAAGGGTTCGGGCAAAATGAGGGATGAAATAAAAAAATAAAAAAATCTGTACACCCGGCAAGTCGAAAACCCGAAAGGGCGGCTTGGGCAAAAATGGGTATCCCGGTGGAATGAAAACCCGAAAGGGCGGTCCAGGCAAAAGTTAGGGATTAAAGTGTAATACTATGTCTCATTGGATCACCTTGCATCCAGAATCTGGTATCAACATCAAGTTCAGATGGCATCGATCAATCAGCTTCATCTTCAACTGAGCAGCCAAGTGATGAGACGCTCGAAGATATAAAGGCGATAGCAGAGTTGGAACCCAGTGGGATTATTCTTTTCACATAGCTGTTTTGTTTCCTTTGTTCAAATTGTATAAACTCTGTTATTCGGCGGCGTTCTCTTACTAGGACGTCAGCCTCTTGTACATAAACGCCTATTTACAGGCAAATTCAAAAATCAATACAAGTTCACTTTCCAGACCAATTGCCAATTGTTTTTCCTTTTCTGTTTTGTTTTGCGAAGAACGTCCAATGTTCAAATTTTGATATATGCATCTGACAATAATTGCTAACTCATAAATATTTGCATGTGAAACAAAGGATTAATTACAGGTAACATCAGAAACAGGGGCAATAATGAGTTGTCTAAGCGATCTCATTGCTCTGTCCACCAAGGTACCAAGGTAAGTTCGGTTGGAGAATGCAACCAAGATACCTTAATTCCCTAGAGACTGAGCCAAAATTCAACAATTCCCTCCCAAGCAGTTGGTCTCTCATCAACCCCGAACAAGGCACAGTATCTCCAGCAAGTCAGCGACACTCTCCCCAATCAGAGTTAGCCTACTGTCAGCCTTATGGAAGTTGGATTATCCCTAGCAGATCTCAACATTCCTCAGCGGAGTATACCAACATTCTGAACAAGCATCCCCGGCAGTCTTGATCTAAGATTGTTCCCCGGCGGTATACCAGACATTCAGTGGAGCCACTTCCCCAGTATATCTCAAAAATTTCCCCAGGAAAGTCTAGTCCAAAAGTTTCCCCAGGAAAGTGGAATCAATCTCCCCAGCAGGAAGCTTATCCCCAGTAGATTCTTGAAGCTTGTCCCCTGCAGAGCACGAACGCTCCCCCGGCTTTATTCAAAGGTTATTTCCCCACCAGGATATAACTGGGTTATCCTCAGCCAATTGCCACGGAAAGATCGTCCCCAACGAAGTTCTTCCTATCCCCCAGCGGAGTTCATCAATTCGTTCAACATAACACATCAATGGTATCCCCAGCGGAGTTATCATTAACCTCAGCAAAGTATCTCTTTCTCCCCACAGAGTTCACTACCCGCAGAGTAATCTATCCGCCAAGTCTATTCCCCAACAGAGTCATCTTCTCCTACCGGTATTCTTGCAACTACCATCCCCAGCGGAAACAAGAAGCTCTATTATTCAGCATCAGCCCAGGATTTAACTTCCCAACACCCGTCAAGGATTTACTTTCCTAGACGAAAACATACATTCATAAACATCGCATCTTCATACATTATAGCATGCATATACGCATCATGAACATACAGTCTCATTCATTCTGAAAACATCACGCATGTCATACAACATGACATCGCATACAACTAACGTTTTGTCTTTTCAGGACAAAGGTTAATATAAAGATGATTACTATCAACGGTCGCAACTAAAGATCTGATTCCTGTATCTTGCCAGGGTGTATCTGTTAACGACTATTCCAGACTCGATTCCTGTATCTTGCCAGGGCATGTCTGAAGAGTTCGAAGATTCGATTCCTGTATCTTGCCAGGGTGTATCTGTTGACGACTAACTCCAGACTCGATTCCTGTATCTTGCCAGGGCACGTCTGAAGAGTTCGAAGATCTGATTCCTGTATCTTGCCAGGGTGTATCTGTTGACGACTAATTCTAGACTCGATTCCTGTATCTTGCCAGGGCACGTCTGAAGAGTTCGAAGATCCGATTCCTGTATCTTGCCAGGGTGTATCTGTTGACGACTAATTCCATACTCGATTCATGTATCTTGCCAGGGCACGTCTGAAGAGTTCGAAGATCCGATTCCTGTATCTTGCCGGGGTGTATCTGTTGATGACTACATTACCAGACTCGATTCCTGTATCCTGCCAGGGCACGTCTGAAGAGTTTGAAGATCTGATTCCTGTATCTTGCCAGGGTGTATCTGTTGACGACTATACCAGATTCGATTCCTGTATCCTGCCAGGGCACGTCTGAAGAGTTCGAAGATCTGATTCCTGTATCTTGCCAGGGTGTATTTGTTGACAACTATATTTTCCAGACTCGATTCCTGTATCTTGCCAGGGCACGTCCGAAGAGTTTAAAGATTCGATTCCTGTATCCAGCCAGGGCACATCTACATAAAGAGTTTGAAGACCAACTCCTGTAATAGGCCAGGTAATTATCTTTCTTTCTCAGGTACGCAAGTTCTAGCTAAGGAATCTCTTACGCGATCGACAACCTCCCGATGGCATCTATAAGCCCATCTCCACATACCAACAATCTCCAAATGGCGTCTATAAGCCCATTCCCGACAAGGTACTGTCACACTTCCAGATGGCATCTATAAGCCCATCCTCCTATCCATCATCCACCAAATGGCATCTGTAAGCCCATTCCTGCCATCACACTGCTGACACTCTACTATGTGAGTGCAAATTTCTGGGCACTCTAGTGTTCAATCATCTTCCACCTTCAGATTACGAAAGGCACGCCAGCCAATCTACATCCTCAGGTCTAAGAAGATTGAACAGGGGCAACTGTTGTACCCCAAAATTTTCCCTCCCATATTCTTCAATATTTGCCAAGATCAATTTCCAGATGATTCAAAATCTCTCAAAGGTTGCACAGTCCAATTGCCTCCTAACACAGTCAATTTAGGGTTTTTTGTTATTGCAAAGAAATTAAGGTTTTCAAGGGTCCAATCAAGTCCCACATGCCCATATACATTGTCAAGCATTCATATGCCAAGTTTCAAGACTCACAGCATCAAATTGCACAGTCAAAAACCCTAAATGCTTCACAGTCAACTGCAGGGGCAAAATGGTCATTTGACAGTCAAAAGTCAAAATTTTTGGTCAACATCTTATTTTGAAGCCACAAACATCATTTGATCAATTCTTGATCATGATTCTCAAAGCATGGCTCAAAAAGTCTCAAGATGCAAAAGTTTCTATTTTTGGACAGCTGAAAAGTCAACTGCAAATTGACCAAGGCATAACTTCTTCATGGTTTATCAGAAAAATCCCATCCAAAGCTCATTTTGAAGAGAATGACATTTCCTACAACTCATCTTCACACTCCAAGTCCAAGAAATGCTCTCACAAAAAGTTATCAATTTCAACATTATAGGTCATTTTCAAAAGTCAACAAAAAGGCACTTTAAGTAAAAGACCATAACTTGAGATTGGTAAATCAAAATGACATGGGACCAAAGGCATTGGTTAGAGAACTTCAAGACCTTTCCAAAATGTCCAACAACATGATCATAGCTTCAAAATTGAGCAAGATATGCCTTGGAGAAGTTGGGAAATTTTGGGAATTTTGAAAAGTCAACTTTGCTTCAAAGGCTTCAAAAATGCTAATGGGCCTCAATTTCTTTCATGAATCATTACCCAAAGGGTATGCACGACCCATTGACCTCAAAGGGATTTATTTTCTTATTTTTGATTAATTAATTGAATTTTTATTATTATTAATTCATTTAATTAGATTTAAATATGAAAAAATATCAAATAATACCTTTCAAATCTTTTTGTGCAGAAAATTCACTCATTATGTGCTAAAGATTTCGTTTCACATTCAAAAAGGCAATATCTTTCACAATTGGCAAGAGTTTCATGGCAAAAAGATTGAAAAAAGATTGGATTTACATGATTGGAAATCAAATATAAAAATCATTAATTCATGGACTATGGGCTTGGCTTTTTGACCTAATTCCATTCAGATACATATGCACAACATAACCTAATGCATATACACACGAAAAATTGATCAAGAGGCCATAACCAAATTGCCAAATTTTCACCAAAACTTGAAAACTGAAATCTTAGTTGCAGGGTGATTCAAGGTTTCCAAACACTTCCATTGCCTTCCTGGCATTGCTAGGAGTCGATTGCAACCATTTTCCAGTCCCCATACTCCAAGAATTGGTAGAACAGAATCACTCTTTTCGTGAACATATCCTTAATCGTTTTTCAATTTCCATGCATTATTCATGTATTTTATTTGTTGATTTACACTAACAATGATGTTCTGAAGTGAATGGTACCATTTAATTGAACTAACAAAGCTTGAACCAAGATCTGCCATTGATGGATATTAGGTTTTCAGAAGCTCAAAATTAGGGGTTCTCCCATATGGAAAAATTGGCCCTTAAAACCTATGCCATTGAATTCATGGCAACAGGACGAATCCATTGATGACCTCGCGCCTTTTTTATATTACAGCATGTTCTAATCGCTATTTTTTCAGGCTTCATTTAGTGGGGGTTTAAAACCCCCGCTACTTATCTTGTGTTTTGCAGAAAGAATGAAGAAGACGCTGAGGTGTCCAGGACTGGTTGGGCAATTCAAAAGTTGGCGCGTTTTTCTATCATTAACGTTGTTTTCTTTTATGTTATTTGTTTCCCATTCCATATACAACGCGCGCACACAGCTCAACTGGCAAGTGATACGTTTGGTAAACGTTGGGACCTGGGTTCGATTCCCAGGTCCCCCACTTATTCCATAATTTTTCTCCTAATGCTTTCCAGTGCAGTATGCTCTCAACGTCCCACCATACGTCCTAGCGCGTGGGCTTGCCAGATGGCCTGAATGATCAATCCAAAGGTTGTAGAGGGAGGACCATCATACGCCTGGGTCAACCATCAAGCATGTGATCCCAAAAAGTCAAACGGGCTCTATGCTGATGGGCCAAAAATCACTTCAAAAAACCTCCATAATGGGCCAGACACCCCCCATGTTTGTATTCCATTTTCTTCTCTTTTCAATTTTAATTCTTTTAATTGTTTTCTTTAGTTATTTTATTTAATTCACTCAAAATAATTTTCACAATAAAAAAATCAGAAACAAAAAAGTGTAATATATTTAATTATATTTAATTTCTATTAATTTATTTTGTAAATAAATTCTAACCATTAATTTAGTAAATTAGATTTTAAAACTTTAATCTTTTTCTTAATAAATTAAAATATGTAGAAATTAGGGTTTTTAACATTCTCATCTTTTACTTAAATAAATAATTTTCTCATTATTATTATTATTAATTATTATTTTGTAAATAAATATGTAAATTAACTAATTAGTGTAAATTAGGTTAACTTGTATATTTTTCTTTAATAATTAAAAATATTTAGAACTAGGGTTTCCTTCTAATTTTAATTCTTTCCTTATTTCATTAAATACCAAAAACATAAAAAATATTTCTTTCCTTTTATTAAATAATTAATTAACTTTTAATTCAATTTAATTTCAAAAGGGTTCAACGCCCTCGAACGTTCAATTTCAATTTCTTTTCGCGCATTTATTTTCTTTTCAAATATTATGTAACTGCTCCAAGCTTGTAATAGTAATTAGGTCTTTTACTTTCCGCACTTTTTATTAAAACGGGTCTTTGTAATTTGGCAATGTATAGACCCGCGCCTTGTTATAGCGTAGGATTTATCTTTCCGTATTTAAATTTCCGCACTTTTAAATTCTAATTGCATGAAAGAATGAATGGCTAATTAAAAGCAAGCGTAGCTCACCATGATGCCTGATCAAAGATAACCGTTAAACTGAAAATAACACACAAATTCACACACCACTTCTAGGGTACGCCTCACCTGTTGCCTTACCTTCGAAACGTGGTCGTCGAGTATAGGACGTTTTAGTAAGTCCTTATGTCCATGATCCAGTTGCCTCGAAACGGTTGCCTCGATTAAAAAAGGATCAAGGGCATAAGGGTAGCTTCTAAGGTGTCCTATTGTTGCTCTGGTGACCACACTGTCCCTACAAACGAATTGACCCGAATACCTCCAATGGTGGTGCTACCTACCTCTCAATGGTGGGATGGCACTACCTTAAGGACATTTACACAGCCTAATTCCTTAGGGTAGGTAGATGACTCGTAGATACTTGCTCTATTAAAAAAACAAATCAAAACTCTTTTCACACCGACACTTTCAAAAAGCTTTCAAAATAATTTTTCAAACACTCTTGAGGACTGATACAAGAGTCATTCTGAAATCTTTAAACGAAACTTTTTCAAACCCACTCACACTTTGAAAAGCAAATACTTTTGAAAACACAATGAGCAAGTATCTAAGAGCCCATGGATAACCATGGATAGAAAGGGTGCTAAAACCTTCCCTTTCTATAAATCTACCTTCCGAACCGAGAAACGTTCTCATAAGGAATTTTGCTGTGCTTTTGTCCTGTCCATGTTGGAGAAAATAAAAGACGGTGGCGACTCTTGCTTCCGCGACATTTCGCGAACCAGCGTTAAACAGTCAGTTCTAAATCCACCGATCACAGGTGGGATCCTGATGAAACAACAGTGTCTAGGGAGTCGATTCCACCTACATAGTGGTCTGTGGCCGAAGATAATGACCAGTGAGTTGAAACGTCTAGCTCAAATTTCGGCTTATGTGGCTGAAAATAAGATTTAGAGGCTGAGAAACTACAAAACATGGTTGTCGAAGCCAAAATGAATAATCAAGAAAAAGGCCAACAAGGTCAAAGCACAGCTTTAGAAAGCCAGAGGTTAGATTGCATTTATGACAATTAACCTTTGGGGTTTGAAAAAGACCCATTGAATTCAATACAGAAGATGCAAGCTCAAGATCCTCTAGAGGAAATGAATCTAGGGGATGGTGTGATAAAGGGGCCAACTTACATCAGCACTAGAGTAGGGTCAAAGATGAAAGTCGGGTTGATCAAGCTAATGAAGGAATACAAAGATTGTTTCTCCTGGGACTATGGTGAGATACTTGGACTAAGTTGAAGTGTAGTAGAGCATCGTTTTCCTATTCAACCAGGAAAGAGGCCAGTGAAGCAGCATCCCTAGGAGGTTTTCTCCATAAATCACCTTGAAGATCAAACAGGAGATCGATAAGGCTGCTCAAAAGCAAGTATGTCAGAACTGCAAGGTACGTCGAATGGTTAGGAAAAATTGTTCTTGTTATTAAGAAAAATGGAACCCTTAGAGTTTGCATAGACTTTGGGGATTTGAATAATGTTTCCCCTAAGGATGAATATTCGATGCTTGTAGCAGATATTTTAGTCGATTCGACTGCAGGGTATGAATATCTTAGCATGCTCGATGGATATTCTGGCTATAACTAGATTTTTATAGCACAAGAGGATGTGCCTAAAATGGAATTCAGATGCATGGGGGCATTCGGAACGTATGAATTGGTGGTAACGCCTTTCGGTTTGAAAAATGTAGAAGCAACCTATCAAAGAGAAATGAATGTTATGTTCCATGATTTCATAGAACATTTCATGCAAATATATTTGATGATATTGTGATAAAATCTTCTTCTAAGAATGGTCATTTAGACTATCTTCGACGATCCTTTGAGAGAATGAGGAAATAAGGATTGAAAATGAATCCACTAAAATGTGCTTTTTGTGTACATGCAAGATATTTTTTAGGTTTTGTAGTACAGAAAAAAGGCATCAAGATCAATCAAATCAAAACAAAGGCAATTTTAGATCTCAATACTCCTTCGATAAATAAACAGTTGCAGTCTTTGTAGGGGAAAATCAACTTCTTGAGAAGATTTATCTCAAATCTAAGTGGCAAGACGAAGGTTTCCTCGCCATTACTGAAGATCAAGAAGCAAAGTAACTTCCATTAGAGAGAGGAACAACAAGAGGACTTTGATACAATCAAATAATATTTAACAAGGCCTCCCATTTTATTGCCACCTAGTCGAAATAAGAATATGAGATTATACATAGTTGCATCTGATTTAACAATAGGGAGCATGTTAGTCTAAGAGGATGATAATGGAGTCGAAAGACCCATATATAACCTTAGTGGAGTATTAATAGATGCAGAAACTAGGTATAATATGATAGAAAGATTATGCATGTGATTGTATTTCTCATGTATTAAACTTAAGCAATATATTAAACTAGTTGATGTTTATGTTTCATCTCATTGTGATGTCATTAAACATATGTTGTCCAAACCAATTTCGCATAGTCGAATTGGAAAATAGGCACTAGCCTTAATTGAGTTTTCATTGTCTTACATGCCTTTGAAGGCCATGCAAGGCCAAATTGTGGCAGACTTCATAGTCGATCATGCAGTAGAAAAACCATTGGTGAATCTGATAGACACCAACCCTTATACTTTCACGGGTTAATCCATAAGAATGGAACTGGCGTCATAATTCTAGTTATCTCTACAAAAGGGGTACCAACAAAATTCAAATGTAGGGTAGATGGAAAATGCTCTAACAACGAAGCAGAGTATGAAGTTTTGATCACTGGGCTTAAACTTTTGAAATACTTAGGTGCAAAGAGGGTTAAAATCAAAGGTGACTCAGAGCTAGTGATTAAGCAAATCACTCGAGACTATAAGTGCATCAAAGAACACTTATTTTTGTATTTTGAGGTGGTTAATCAATTGTTTGAATACTTCGAGGTTGTATGCATTACGCGTGTTCCTAGATTAGAAAATCAAGTAGTTAATAGGGCTTTAAGCTACGTGTTCATGAGAAATGATTATTCAAGAAGACTCCTGGAGGGGTTTTGCTCAAGAGCTTAGGAGATACTGAAGCATATTTGGCAATGGTTGAAGTCCACAGTGGAGTTGCTATTCTGACATGCTGTTTATTGGCCAAGTATGTTGAAAGACTGTATTGAATTCACTAAGGGGTGTCAAGAATTCCAAAAGTATGCAAGTATTCAACGCGTACCTGCAAGGGAGTTGTATACAATTGTTAAGCCCAGGTCGTTTCAAGGGTGTGTGTTAGATATCATAGGAGAGATACGACCAGACTCGTCGAAACAACAAGAGTTTATCATTATGGGGATAGACTACTTCACCAAATGGATAGAAACAATATCGTTGGTCAATGTTGACCAAGAAGCAGTGATTGACTTCGTTCAAAGGTGCATCATTTATAGATTTGGAATTCCTGAGACAATCACTATAAACCAAGGGTCAGTTTTCATTAGGCGTAAGATGAAAGAGTTTGCATTTGAAATAGGTTTCAAGTTTGTAACATCCATGCCTTATTAGGCTCAAGCCAATGGCCAGGTCGAAGTTTCCAACAAAGTAATAATTGGTTTGATTAAGAAACACGTCTCTAAGAAACCCAAGAATTGGCATAAAACATTAGATCAGGTTTTATGGGTTTGTCGAACTTCTCCCAAGGAGGCGATTGGGTCGAAGCCTTTTTTATTAGCATTTGGATACCACGTAGTTCTTCCAGTTGAGATACACTTGAAATTAGTATGAGTACAGCTCCAACACGAAATTTCATCAGAATAGTATTGGAATATGATGCTTGATAAAACAGTCGATATGGATGAAGAAATACTAGTTGTGTTGGATGTGCTAATTTGACAAAAAGGGCGGGCTGCAATGGCCTATAATAAAGAGGATAAAATAAAAATCTTTGCAGTTCGCGACTATGTGTGGAAAGTTATTCTTCCCATGGATCGGAGAGATAGAACTTTGGGGAAGTGGTCTCCGAATTGGCAAGGACCATTCTAAATCATGCAGGAGTTCACCAACAATGCATATGAGATTGAAGAGTTAGGCTTTGATCAAAGAATCTTGAAAGTAAATGGTAAATATTTGAAAAAATATAGACCTATGCTACAAGATATTCAAATTACTGCAAAATAAAGTATATCAAAACACCGTTGGCCAAAATGGATATATGCCAAGATGGCTATCAAAACTTCCCAAGGAGATTACATATTAAGAAGCGAGTCTCAGCTAGAATGTGAGCAGCAACAAAATTACAAAGGAAATCAGGATTTAAGATCTTCCAAACAGGTTTTTTCGTAGGTAACATTCTGGTCGAGCTGAGTCTTCTTGGCTGTAAAGTGACTAATCTTGCCCCTGATTTGAAGGGCTTTTTCACCGTGGAGTATTCCCTCAAGAGTGGATTGTTGGACTTTGTTGAGTGCAGGGTCGTAGAACTAATTCAATAAGGCTTTCTAATGTTCGAAGTTAATAATTTTTGGTCGAGCAATTCAATCTGATTCTGGTAGCTCAAGATTTCTTGATCAAGAGAGGAATGTTATTCAAGGAGGATCTTTCGCTTAGCCTCAAGATCATTAGCCTTTTGCAAAACAATTCACTCAATTCCCACTCAACTCTCATCTCATTTTATTTGGTTTTAAGTTAGAGGTCGGTGTGTCGGCAGAATGAGAGATCTTTTGCATGTTGGTTGAAGAAATCCTCGAAGTCTATCAAGTATTGAGCCAAGGAATCAGGAATAAGACATTAGGAAATAGTGTCGAAAAGTTTAAAAATCTCTACTACCATGAAAGATTTCGCTTTGATGACAGCTAAAAGCTCACTCTCAAATAGATGAGACCTTAGTTACTGAAGCACGTGGATTACTTCAGCGTATAGTTCAGCGATGGATAAACACATCTAGCCATGGTTTGGTGAAGCCATTTGGGTATGACAAAGAAGGTGAATCTTCCTAAATGCTCCCATTGGATCTTGTTTCTTCAAAACTTTGATTTCATTTTAGGTGACAGAGTCGAAGGAAAGAGAGTCGTTCAAGTGGTGATAGGTAGTCTTGGCAAAAGTTGGATGAATTGACCTTGCAGTGTTATCACCAACAGGAGCAGTTTCGGTCGAATTCGGTTTGACATTTCCTGCGCAAGGAAGCCCCTGGGAAGAATTTCACAGTTAGCATAAAGATCAAGACTAGAGGCGGAAAAATAAAAAGAGGAAGAAAAATACCTCTAAGTTGGGTTGCACAACATTATTCTCTAGTAAGACGGAATTGACAAATAAGGTGGGTCTCGTTCTCTGTACCATTTTAGGAGAAGAACCTTGGAGAGTTTCGACTGGAAAAAGGTGCTCCCTTTCTTGAGATATCTATGATGCAATGGGTTGTCGAGTCTCTAGGGCATTAAAGGCATTGATAAGCCTTTGAAGAAAGATGGGTATAGAGAAGTATTTCTCTTGGTATTGAGGCCACCACTGGTCGAACACCTCTGAAGTAAAAAATGAGTGTTCAAAGTTAAATACTGGAAGTTCAAGAGTTTGAGCTACCCGGTGGAATTTAAGGAAAGTGTGATACTCCTCAATAGTGAGTTGTCATCTAACCCACACAATGTCGGCATGGCGGTAGAACAAAGATGAAGGAAGAATTTGACTAAGGCCTAGCTGTCAAGACGCTAAGTTTGGTTGGTAACCCATGAAACCATATCATGTTGAGCTAGCATTAATGCAACATGAAAGCACGGCGGGTGTTATTAAAAAGGCACTCCAAATTTCATTTGTACGAGTAGCATTTTGATAAGTGTTAGGAAAAGGTTCTCGAAACCAGTCGGGACCAAATCGTCGCTCCATAAAAGAGGTTGTG
Source organism: Vicia faba (assembly GCA_948472305.1). NCBI lineage: Eukaryota > Viridiplantae > Streptophyta > Magnoliopsida > Fabales > Fabaceae > Vicia > Vicia faba. The sequence goes on along the minus strand of OX451740.1, from coordinate 80,018,702 downwards.
GCTGAGATAAATGTCTTGGTTTTGACAAACATATTGATGTACTTCATGAAAACAAACCGATCAAGCTTGTAGGGGTCAGTGGTAAAGGATAGCCTCGGGCCTTCGATGGCTCTAACTTTGTTTAGACGCATAATTGTTTCAGAAATAGGATAACACAGTTGAGATTCGAATGTGGCATTCAGCCAATGTTGGAGAAGTCAAAGAGGTCCTAAGGGGGTGAAGCCATTGTCATGATCGGTAAGTCCCTTCAGTTTTGGTGGAAGCATTGCCCAAAGTTTGGTAGAGAGTTTCCAGCAAAAGCTTACCTACAGAGATGTTTTGTCCCTCGTGAAGTTGAATCGCCAGAGGTATGAAATCCTGAACTATTTTTAAAAATCTTGTGCAAAATAATAAATGGGAGAACCAGAGGGTCAGAAAGTCTATGTTCTCAGTGTTGGAGACGTTTGTTGTATCCACTAGATGGTGATCAGTAATATAATGGGCAAAATCTAAATGGTTGAAGCAAAATGTATGTTTGGTTGACTCAGTTAGGTTGAATGTTATACCCAGCGGGGAAAGCCCAGTGATGGTTTCCACATCAAATAGAGTAGATGTAACATCCCACGGGGAAGTCGAAAAGTGTTAGTTGAACTTTCCCAAAAGAAAAGTGAAGCGCGAATAAAGTTAGGATCAATGGTATGGGCGCTCTGTGAAATTTGAATTGCATCGAAAATGCCAAGATTTTCCCACTGAGAGCTTTGTTTCCCCTGGACTTTATCGAGCCAAGAAAGATATGTCATATCACCTGGCGTAGGTATAGAGGTGAATACCGTGGTATTAAAGGCTATAAACCTAACATTAATGGGTTTTGTATGGTTGAGAGCAGAAGGGATAGCAGGGATAAAACAAGGAAAGTATTGATTGACGGTCTTAGGATGCGTTTCTTAGGTTGGATAAGGCCCATGGAATGCGAAGAGTTTCTTCTCAACAGCAAAAGGTATAAGCGTTTGGGGTTTCCATGCCTCAATCTTGGATTTCACTCTAGAGGAGAGCTCTGGGATGAAGTTCAAACTATGTTTCGCAGAAATAGAGAAAGCTATAGGGTTATTACCAGTGTTGAAGGGAGTAATGGATAGAGCAGCCAATATGGAAACGAAGTAAGTTTCCTTAAGATTTTCAGAAACTATAGAGTTCATAAGGAGAGAAGAAAGAAAATAGGAGTTTTTGAAAGTCTATTTAAAGAGAAATTAAATCCGTTAAGCGAAACAAATGTCACTCAAATGGCGTGAGCAAGCAAAGAAGTGGAAAAGTTAGTGGGGTTTGTTTAAAAACCGACACCCTAAAACCTAGGAGTAATCATGACGAGTGATTAAAGTGAAATGGGGAACTGTTGTGCAAAAGTAGTCATAATTATGCATGACGTAATCCCAAAGAAGACATGCGGTGGAAAAATTGAAAGAGAAAATTCCAGAATTCTCCCATCGACAAGCCTCCATCGAACATGGCGTTTTGGGGGGTAATTTATTGACAAGCAATTTTCGACTAGGGAAATAAGCCTTTAAGTTGTAAGATTTATTTGGCTGAAAAGGCATGAGTTTGTAGGAAACAACAGGATGTGTCGATCGAGTTGAAGGATATCGACCAGAAGATCTAGTTGACGAGGACATGGGATTCGGAGGCAGCCATCGCCAGCCTCGACGAGCAAGGATATATGGTGGTGGGAACGATCGACCATTGCATACTTAGGATTTCTATTTAAGAAAATATTTTTATTTGTACTGAGGGTCACATTTAGAGCATTACACTCAAAGTACTTGCATCTAAGAGAGAAACGAGTTCAGGCTTAACAATGTATGAATGCTTCCATATTTAAATTCATAGAAATTTCCAATTTTCACATTTTGTCATTTATTTCCTTTACTTTGTAATTGTCCTTTACTTTTTCCCTTTTTATCCAACATCAACTAGTTTCAACCAAAAAAACACTCAAAACAATAAGTCGAGGATTGTTGTAGCCGATCCTGCAAGTAACTTTTAATAAGAGGCTAGTGATTGTTTCACAGACAAATAGATACTCACAGAGGATTCTCTCAAAAGATGATATAAATGATTTACAATGAAAATTGCATACTGAATCACCAAGTGTATTCTACTTCATAGAAGAAACAACTCTAAATGTAGAACTTGACCTCTGAGGTATTTTCTTCTACACAACAGTAAGTGATCAGGAGCCGAATATCCTCTTCTACACAAAAGAAACCACTTCATCTTCTATTACACAGAAGAAAAGAACAATCCATACTATGTCTTCTACTACACATAAGAGCTATTCAATAGTTGCAATCAAAAGCATCTTCTACTACACAAAAGAAAATCATAAATTGCACTTGAGGATACCTTCAACCTCATCTTCTACTACATAGAAGCAATAACTTTGTAACTGAACTTCGAGATATCTTTTACTACACAGAAGAAACTTCATCTTCTACTGCACAAAAGAGATATTCAGCTGGGGAGAAAGAATTTGAAATGGTTTTCCAAATATGAATTGGACTTTTGAAAAGATACCAGACAGATGTTTGACATTATACTTCGAACCCCTTGCTTTCCTTGATATCATGACCAGGTGCCCCAAAATGGAAGATGCGCCTAGTATTAGCATCAAAATTAGAGGTGAGTTTTATGGGGGAGAGGACCCAAATTACGAAACTTAATCAGCTGAAACTCTAACAAACGAGGAAGTGACTGGCCATAGGGCATTGGAATTAGTTCGAACTGGTGCTCAGGCTTCTTTTGTCTCTATTGATAGGCCTTTCCCCATGTATTCACTTGGGAAACAAATACTGGTTGTGGACGTGGGGACCTAGGAACACCAAGTTGTGGGAGAGATCTATAAAATACCTCGTGATTTGAAAGAGATCCCATGGGATGGAGAGGAATGACATCTTCTGTTGTAACATCAAGTATAGGATTACCTTCTCTTCTCAATATTGTTTTCAGAATTTCCATGACCAAAATTAATTGGGTCTTCAATTGATCATTTTCCTCTTTCAAGAGTTCCTGATCACAGGTCATGGATGACATATCTCCCACAACCAGCCCCATATGAACCTTTATCTCGTTCAATTCCCCACGAAGTTTTTTCATAGAAAATTTCTGAGCACAGAGCGGTAAGAACTCCGGATTTGCAATTCTGAAGAATACCAAGATCAGGATAAGAAGATCAGCCAACTCTGAGTACCTTTTGTGGATACATGAAGATGCATGAGGTGCATGAGTGGATGAAATGCCATGTTTAATCACTTCCAAGGATTTTACGTACCTTGATTAGGATTTTAAGCAAGTAAGAGATGGAGAATCTCAAGAAAAGGCTCACATGTATGATTCCTTGGAAATGGAAAGAACATGCGTGTTAAAATGATATTAACAATGTCATGTATGCAAAGTATACGGGATCAAGGTTTCCATCACAATGGATAATTGCTATATTGTTTCTGAACAATCTGAATATCGCAAGATCAAAGGTCTGGCGCCATCTTGGAACACAAAGAACATAATTATTGGTTGATTTTATTTACTTGTCACAAAATTTTATAAAATCAAACAAAAATTACGTTTATAAAGTAGATTCAAATGGAAACTTAGTTTATTTTTTGTGGATTTTTTACAATAGTACAAATTGAAAAATAAAATTCTAGAACTTAAAATATGACAAAAACCCTAATTGAACTCATTGATTTATTTAATGTTATAAAAATGATTAAAAAATAAATAAATAAAATTCATAATGTGAAAATACACAAAAAATAGAGTCCACCATATTTTTTTGATAGTTTTTGGATGAGTGAAACTATTTAAAATAAAATCAATAAGTTAATAAAAAAGAGGGAAAATATAAAGCAAAAATTCAAAAATAATGTAAGAAAATGGCATGCGTGGGACCCAGCGATTCAAACGGACTAATCAGACTTCATCTTGTTCAATGCAACAGTTCCTGTGAACCCTAGCAACAAGGTTATGGGATGGACTTCAAATCCTCATAGCTTATTCGTTCTTCCATGAAAACACTCAAGATCTGAAGCAAATTTGTAGATCTCACGGAGATCTACTACATGATGTTAATAATTACATCAAACGATCATAGAATCTCAAAGAAAATTGAGCAAACTTCCACAGATTTGTCACTTTTACGCAAAAATCAAAACACAACACAAACTCAGATTCAAGCAAACTTATACCTCGAACCTATTGATTGGCCAACTAACAATGCAATGAGTACGAATTCAATAATTGAAAACACTTATAGATGTAGATGCAAGCTCGAATCCAGATCTATGGAATTTTGAAAAACATTACCTAGTGGAAACAACTCCACTGACTTCTTCAAGATGAGCTTGTAGGCTTAGAAGCCAGGAAAATCACTTGTTCAAACTTGAATTAGAAGAAAACAGCAACAAATTGAAGAGATCTTGATGACAAACACAGAATAGATTCTTGCTTCTCGAGAGAAATTTTTCAGAGGTTTAGTGTGTGTATGACTTGATCTCTTCTGAAATTAGAATGAAGAACAGTTTGTATAGAGAAATAAAGTGTGTTGAGAAAGCTTGAGTGAGGGTAGGAAGATCTTTGCAGTCTTGAAGACCGTTGGAGGGAAGTTACAACAGCTTGCAGGTTTGAGTGAAACAACAAGATGCCTGCATTTTATGTTGCTTCTGCTAGGCTCAGGGTGTCGTTTTAATGAGAAATCAGGCGTAGAAACGAGGTAGAGTGAGCATATAATGATGAGTTATCCTCATCTACACATGGATGATTTGAGAATATTTTTGCCCAAAATGGTAACTCTTGATGGCATGAGTCTCATGCTTATGAGGTGAGTCAGTTAGCTGGTTTTGGCAGATAAATAGAGAGTGCTCATGCTAAACATGTGACTAAAAATACTAATTTCCAACCCAAAACAAAGATTATGCAAAACTGTCTTATCATGGCCTCATTGATCAAATATCTTACAACTCAAATAACTCAAAATTCATACGTACAAAGGTGGTGCTTGAGAGGCCTCTAAAAATATCTCATGATAAGCTTCATCATGAAACTTTAAATTACTAAAAATGATGCTTGTATCATGGAGAAACTAACATATGAAGTTTTGGAAAAGCAAATCATGTCAAGCCAGGGCACGCGCGTGCATGGCTTGCATGTTGGGCAAGATTTTCAACTTTGTGACCTCTTCTTATGCTCATATCTTCTTCATTATTTGCTCAAATGAAGTGATTCAAATATCCACATGAAGCTTAAATATCCCTTTGAAACTTCTCTTAGAATTTCAAATTCAATTATCACTTGTATAAAGAGATAGAGCATCATGAATAAGGGCACACCATGTTCTGGGCGTGCAAGCATGACTTGCAACTTGTCATCTTTATGCCCTAAACTCCTAAGTACAATAACTCACAAATGCTTCATTTTTGGGACTTGAACACACGTTAACAATCTTGTAGTGTTTTTCTTAAGCTTTTCAAGCATATAGGATTTTCCTCCATTGGGTAAAAAATGAGCAACTTATGAATGCCCACAATTCAATATTATACGGCTTAAAGACTCAGAAAGTTTTCTAAATGTCCAAATAACTTCTTGAACAAGTTATCTCCATTTTTCTCTTTTATTTTGATTTTATGACACCAATGATCATGAAACATGAAAATAAAATACTTGAATTGATGGTTTACCAAAAGTCCACTTGGTCAACTTTGACTTTGGTTGACTTTTGGTCAAAATGACTATTTTGACCCTTTTAATCAATTGAGCTTCTTTTGCTTAAAATTGACACCCAATATTTCAATCATAGGTGTTTATCAACATATAGAGAGGCATGGAATTAATTCTTTCCCAAATAGTTAGAGATTTCTTGATTAAAATCAAAACCCTAATTTTGGCCCTCTATTTTAGGAGATAGTGACCAACCTTCAAAACCTTCATTCTCCTGGACAAATTGAGAAATTATTTGAACAAAGATATCTTATATGATGATGAGGATATGATGCTTCACACATTTGTTTTTTACAAACCTCAAACTCCTCAACTGATCAAAACCCTAATCTTTGAGAGATGAATAGTGGAAATGTAATTCTTCTCCAAACTTTGAAAACTTCCAACTTCTAATGATCACATGGGACAAATGAGATGTCTACCAATATAAGAAACCCTTGTAGCTTGAGAAAGATTAAAGGTTGAAGATATGAGATCCTCTTTTTCATTAATTTGACCAATCAAACATCTCCTATAGCTTGTATAAGAACTTGGGAACCCAGATACCCTAATCCTTACCATGAGAATGTATGAATATGTATGTGAAGCATAAACCATGTAACTAAAATGAAGAGGGCAAATTTTGGGGTGCAAATGCTGCCCCTATTCAATCTTGTTTAACCAGAGGGTGAGATTGGTAATAGCCTTCGGAACAATCACGGTAAAAGAGGATTGAATACTCAATAGAACCATAAAATTTGCTCTCTAAAGCCAGTCAGATGATGGTGGACCTAAGATGGAAAGACACCGGGGAAAGGTGAATTTACTGGTTCGCAGAAAGAACATCGGACAAAAGAGAACTTTAACCAACAAAAAGGGACATCAGGAAAAGGTGGACCTAAGATGGAAAGACACCAGGCGAAGGTGAATTTACCAGTTCGGAGAAAGAACGTCGGGCAAAAGAGAACTTTAACCAACAAAAAGGGGCATCGGGGAAGGTGGACCTAAGATGGAAAGACACCGGGCGAAGGTCAACTTAAGATGGAAAGACATCGGGTGAAGGTGAACTTTACCAGAGAAAAGAGAACATCGGGCGAAGACGAACCTTAACCAACAAAAAAGGGACATTGGGCGAAGGTGGACCTAAGATGGAAAGACACCGGGCGAAGTTTAACTTTACCAAAGGATAGAGAATGTCAGGCGAAGAAGAACCTTACTCAACGAAAAAGGGTCACCGGGCAAAGGTGGACCTAAGATGGAAAGACATCGGGCGAAGGTGAACTTACCAATGAGAAAAATACTAACCAAAGGTATACTTTTGATGAAAGAATACCGACAAAAGGCGAACTTTTTGGGGATACTACGTGAAAAATTCCATTGGGGAAACTGGACGAGATTTTTGACCGGAGTAAATTTAAAGAGAATGTCGAATCAAAGGAAAACTTTACAGGAGAAAGAAACTAGCCAAGGGGTACTCTGACAAGTATACCAACCGAAGACAGATTCAAGGGAAAAGAACTTACTAGGGATTCACATCTGTATTGAACATAACAGAACACCAGTTAAAGGCGGACTGTGATTAGAAAAGAGAGACCAAATGTAGGGACTCTAAACAAGGATTGCCAAAACGTATTGGTCTTTTAAGAGGTTGCAAGCACGCAAGAATTACAATATCCCTTAAACCAAAGGTGGGGTATCAATTCTTCAAGAGTGGCAATTGTCTGAATTACCATGCACCAAGTATGGATACTCAAATTCTTGAGACATAAGAAAGCTAATACATCGACTCTTACTCGTAACTCTGATAGTGGGGTAAACATGGGTAAAATAACCAAGACTTGCAAGGGTAAAACATGACTCAGTGGGGGAATGGAAAGCTCCAAAGATTCGACTAGTGATAAATCAAAACAGACTCTGCCGGGGAAGCAAACTAGAATCACCCAAGCTTGCTGCGGAGATAATTCATCTTTAGACGTGTAACAATCCGGTTACCAAAGGTGAATAAAAATGGCTTATATTTATGTATGTTTGAATTTTTACTGCGTAATGCTCCATACAATGGAAATGTTACGCGTTTTGGTAGATGCAATGAAATGATGCATGTGTTAGCGATGCATGAGGAACATCTGGTAACAATCGACTGTTGAGAAGACGATGAACTCCCGGAAGAAGATCTTCGCATATCTAATCAACCTAAATTTCAATGGGGAAACACAATTCAGACCCAACAGCTTCTGAAGTTTGCTACCACTAGGTAAAATAACTTCCTGGGGAGGAAAATGAAAACATAAATTGCAGTTCTGATAGAATCTTGAACACTTGATCAAACTCGCAAATCCCTGGGGATCCAACCGATCCCCTCCAAATAAGGAAAACTTTACCGGGAATAGAAGCTTTTACTGGGGATCATAGGAGTTCTTGAAAGAAAAACGTCAATGCAGATTGCTTCAGAAAAAGCAAGGAACTTGACCCACTAGGGAATAAGCAAGCTTGATGATCAATCATCTCTTCAAGACACTTGGTAAGGCAAAATTCCCTAGGGAAAAACAACTTCACGGAGAGTCAAACATTAACCTTATTGGTGATAACACCATTAGGATGAAAATCTTCACTTGAAAAGAAACAAACATCTTGGGATAGGAGCTCCAGTAGGGAAATCTCGACAAAATATCCTATCATCGAGGATGAAAGAGTTATGACTGGCACTCCCGCATACACCATATTGGGGAGATAAAGTTTTCACCACTGGGGAATAAAGGCGAATTAATCCAGAATATCCCTGAAATTCGGCTTCGACTAGGGATAAAAACTAACTCATCCATTGAGCAACAGAGATGCTTCAGCGTCAACAACACCAACCATAGTGAGATAGCCATCTCTGCAAAATCCACATTATCAAAGACTTGTACTGGGGAAAAGAGTACAAACTTCACTGAAGAGTAGTATGCATACTTCACTGGAAAGACAAGGGTTAACCTCAACGAGGAAGCCACAACATGTCGATTTCAAGAGGAGGATATCAATGATCCTTTAATAAACCCAGAGTGAACAAACTGCAATGAAGAGAAAAAGTGTACTAAAACAATGGTACAATATCACTGGGGACACATGATTATGTCCTGAGCATAAACGAGCATTCACTGGGGATACTGGATCATATTCTGCACAAAGTGTAGACCACAACAAGATGCCTAAGTATGGGATGGCTACCTTAGCCGTCATATCAGGCACTTGAAATTCTAAGCAATTCCATTTACAGGTATCATGTGCTGTAAAGATTTTAATGTTTTAAACGCAAAGTTTATCAAAAAAATGTTGGACGTCTTAAATTCACCTTGGCCCTTCGCAATGTGGGGCATTGGTTGATTGGCCTGTAAATAGGCATTTACATCAAGAAGCAATTCCTGAAAGGAGGCAATTGCATACAACGTATATAGAGGAGAAAACAAAGATGGCAATATGAGTACAGATTTATCGAGGATAACTCTACTACAGCTCCTATGACCTTAAAGCTCTCCAGTATCTTTCTTTCTGAATAACTGATTAGACTGGTTCTTCCTGATCCAACCTAATGACAAGGTAAGTTGAACTTACAGATGCAACGCATATTGTAGTATTCGCTTTTTAATCCCTAGTTTTTCCCTGGATTGCCCCTTTGGGTTTTCAATCCACCAGGATACCCTTTTTTGCCTAAATTTATTTTGACAGGTTCAATTTAGCGGGTGTATGATTACTTTTCACTCATTCACTCTTTCTTTTGTTCCTAACTTTTTCCCGAACCTATACTCACTTAGGTTCGCTGGGATGCCCTTTTTTCCTGAGCCAATCAACTCGGCGGTCTTTTTTATGAGGAGTACTTTTCACTACATATGCGTTGATAGGGTGAGGTAAATCCTCTCCATCCATAGTTGTGAACATCATGGATCCTCTTGAAATGACTTTCTTTACAACATACAGTCCTTCGTAATTAGGAGCCCATTTACCCTTAGCATCTGTATTGTTGGGTGGCAAGATCCTCTTCAGCACGAGATCATCATCTTGAAAGTTCCATGGACATACCTTCTTGTCAAAATCTTTATTCATCCTTCTATGGTATAGTTTCCCGTGGAAAATGGTCGTCAATCTCTTCTCGTTAATGAGATTCAACTGATCAAATATATTCTGAACCCATTCAGCCTCATCCAATTGTGCATCTGTCATTATCCTCAAGGAAGGAATCTCCACTTCCACATGCAAGACTTCTTCCATGCCATAAACACGCGAAAAGGGGGTTGCCCCAATTGAGGTGCGCGCAGTGGTACGATAACCATGCAAAGAAAACAGTAACATCTCATTCCAATCCTTATAGGTGACAACTATTTTCTGCGCAATCTTCTTAATATTCTTGTTAGATGCCTCAACAACACCATTCATCTTAGGTCGGTAAGGAGAATATTTGTGATGCTTTATCTTAAAGCTTTCGCACAGCTCTTTCATCATCCTATTGTTGAGATTCGACCCATTGTCGGTAATAATATTCTCGGGAATACCATATCGACAAATGATATTATGCTTGATGAAACAAGCAACCACCTATTTAGTGACGTTGGCATAAGATGTTTCTTCGACCCACTTGGTGAAATAGTCGATGGCCACCATAATGAAGTGATTCCCATTGGAAGCATGTGGTTCAACCTGGACAATCATAGCAATACCCCACATTGCGAAGGGCCAAGGTGAAGTTAAGACATTCAGAGGATTGGGAGGCACATGAATCTTATCATCATAGATATGATACTTGTAACAGACCCTGGAATGATTGTAGCAATCATTTTCCATTGTTGACCAATAATAACCTTCTCTCAATATTTTCTTGGCCATAGTATGCCCGCTGCAATGTGTTCCGAAGGAACCTTCATAAATTTATTCTATGATCTTGTTTGCTTTGTCTCTATCCATGCATCTGAGTAAAACAGAATCATAGTGTGATACGGTGGGAGAACTGACTTGAGGTTTGCGTTTGTTTTCGCAAATGTTTCGGTTTAGCAAGAGTCGCCATCGAATTTTTATTTTATCCTAAGGAAAGGTTAAAAAGCACAGGAAAAACCTTTGAGATGTTTTCTTGGGTTCGGGGAGTAGATTATAGAAAGGGAAGGTATTAGCACCCTTTCTATCCATGGTTATCCATGGGCTCTTAGTTACTTGCTTAGATCACTTGCCTTTGCTTTTCAATTGTTTGAAATGGTGCTTTGTGTGTGATTTTGAAAGAGGTTTTGAAAAGAGGCCATTTGTTGTGGCAACCTTTGTAATGATCCATGTTTGAATGTATACAAAGGTGTATTTGTCTTTTGAAAAGTTTTCAATGTTTTGAAAGTTTGTGTTGTGGAGTGTGTTTTGAAAAATGGCAAGGATTTGTTTTGCAAGTTGGTCAAGTAACCAAGAGTTATCTACCCTAAATTTCTCAAAGATCTTTCTTATGTTTTAACCCTTTTAACAGTATTGTTCCACCATTGTATTTGGTGGACAATCTTGTGTTAGGATGTTAACGGGACGGGCGTGGGTCATCGTTTAGACCATGAATGCAATAGTGCCAAGTATCTTTGGCAATTTTCTTTAAGGGACTTGATCATTTTTAGGCAACTTGAGAAAGCGTCATCGAGGGACTATGATCATTTGATTTGATTTTGTTTTGCCAAAGACACTCATATGCAACATGGCCCATTTTTGAAGGCAACAAGTGGAGTAACCCTAGGGGTGCAAGTGTGCATTGTGTTGTCCATTTTCATGCTTTTTTGTCTTTGTATTAGTCAAGCTATTTGTTATTTAATTTGCATACAAACCCTAAGTCTATCATGGCATAATTTGAAAGCTTTTAAATGCGGAAATTTAAAGTCCTAAATTATTACAACATAATTATGGGGATGGGGGTACAAATGTTTGAATGGGGGGATATTTGGCAAGAAATTAAATCTAAAGCTATTACATCCATATTGAATATACAAATATTTAATTGTACAATATTTAAATAAATATGCAAAATGTATTATGCACAAAAATGATTTTTTATGTATGTGAAAGTGTTTTTCAATGTAAAATATAAACAAAATAAAAAGGTCAAATTTTGAATATTTTTATGGTTTAGGGCAAAACCCTAGTTTTTTAAATAAATAGTATTTATTTATTAATTATATACAATATTTATATATTAATTTATACAAAAAATAAAAAAAGGAAGTACATTGTAAAAAAAAGTATTTTTTAGTGTCATATATTAATAAAATAAGAATTTATTATTTCTATATTTTTGTCCTAAATATCTAATAAAATATACAAGTATTTATATATTATATATTAAATATACTAAATATATACAAGAATAAAATATCAATTATTTACAAAAATGTATATTTTTAGAAAATGTTTTCAAAATGTAAACAAAAAAAATAATAACTAACTAAATATATATTTTTGTATTATTTTCTAGTGTTTTGAATAAAGAGAAAATATATTTATTTACATGTATATGCTAAATAAAACAAATAAATACCAAATAAATGCAAAAATGTATGGAAAAATATTTTTGATATTTTTTATATTTGAGCAGAAAATAATAAGTCAGAATCAAAAAAGAAAAAATCAAAAATGATAAGTATATCACACAATAGGCCAGGGGGGTGTAAATTGGAAAAGGGGGTGCAAAAAGCAGGACTGACTCAGGCCCAGCCCAAGACAGTCATCTTCAACCTCTCCAGCTTTGTTTGAACAAGCAAAAACGCGCGTTTCCTAACTCCTGATTCCTGGACTTTCATGCAAAACTCATAACACCAATAATGTAGAGCATCAAGAGACGAATTCAGACATATAAAATACTTGACCTAACTCTAAGAAACGAGGGAGAATTTCTTCATCCCCAATTTCTGACCTAATTTTTCTTCAATGTTCATGGCCAAAATTCTCACAGCATACTCAATATAAATGAAAAGTAAATACATGGATGGCTTCAGGGCTATGAGTAGAGCATGTTTCATCCACAAACCTAAGCCTAACTCTTCCTAGATTGAGAGATAGGAGTTCATGTTTTTACCTGTTTCAGCTTGAGTCGTGTACAACAATGTGGCCAACTTCAATGGAGTTTGAGCTTTTGTACAGCTTGCCTGAAGTCCAGGGATGCTTCTCCAACACCTAGCTTGCTTTGATACTCTCTGAATCGTGCTATGGAAGTTCACCTGCAAAACTGAAAAGTGAAAATGGCAAGTGATGTTAAGGGTGTTACAGTTTGTATCTAGGGCTTGGGATAGTTCCAATGGATGATATAGAATGTATTTGAACTGGTTTTAGCCAAAGTGCACGAGTGGAATGGATTGTGGAAGTCAAACTGCAACAGATGCCCTGTTTTGCAGAAAAACTGTGATTTTATGTATTAGGAGGGATGAGGGGTGGTTTGGTCGTGCTTTAGGCTTGCTTGGATGTATGAAAGATGTTTGCAAAGTTTGTTTTGGTTGGTGTTCATAGGAATCAGAGACTGGCTTCAGTTTGCAAGTTTTCTTCTCTTGTAAGAAAGGATAGTGTAAGTGTGATATAGGCCTGTCCAATGCTCTCAAGCATGTTGCACATCTTGTTCTTGATCAGAGGGATTTGTGTACAAATTCTAGCCTCAAAGATCTGGCTTGTACTTCAAAGATCATGAACTTGACATAAAGCATTACTTTTCAAAAATGGCAAAGTTGCTTTTTCTACTTAAGGGATAATTCTTTGTGTAATGACTAAATGCATAAAATAATGCTTGAACACAATGGTTAGGCATTTAATTATGGAGTGCAAACTTGGTTTAGAGGCCTGCAAGCAAGTTCCAAGCATGCTGATTTCAAAATGAGACTTGTATGAACATGCATTTGGTTATGAACAAAAGTGAATTTTGCCCAACTTTGCAAATTCGATTCTCCCGAACCACAAGGGTGTTTGAGAAGTTCTTGGACAATTTGGAAATCTTGGAATGTGTACTACAATCCATATTTGTAATGAAAATTGAAACTCCAAGTGGAAGCATGTGAAAAATGGCCAAGAAGTTGGACAAAAATCCTGTCTAGAATAGGTCAAAAATTTTCTAAGTTAAAAATGTTTTGCACCCTTGTTCCAAAAATCATAACTTGAGCTACAAGCTTCTTTTGAGAAAACTTTGTGAATAAAAGTTATAGATTTTGCAATGGACTACAACTTTAATGTTTTGAGTTTTGTTTAAATCCATTTGTATCTTGATGAAAAAATGGGACAAAGTTAGGGAAAAATAAGGGAATTTCATAACTTAGAAAATTTCTAAGTTAGGAAATTTCTTCATTTTAAACCCTAATTTGCAATTTTGGATTTATTGATGAACAAGTTTCATAATTTGACATGTCTTGATGAAAAATGAATCTTGGCACTTGATTTTGACCAAAAAGTCAAAATTTGACTTTTCAGTATACAGTCAAATTTTGATCAGTTGACTGGAAAATTCATCTGTCAATCCTATGCATTTGAGATCTTTTGAACTTGTTGAATGTGTCAAGACAATGCCATTGAGTCCTTGAGTCCATATGTGAGCTTGGTTTGCCATTGGCTAGGTCAAACAGTCAAAAATTACCTTTGTGCAGTCAAAACCCTAAAAATGACAATTTTGCCCTTTTGGTGATCTGATCAAATTTCTTGTGGAATTGTGAACCAAACTTGACCAAATAGTTCATATGAGTTCATTATGTTGATGTGGGTCAAATTTCATGAGGTTTGACTGTCAATTGGCCACAATTGACTTTTTCCCCAATACAACTGATTTCTAGGTCAACTGTCCAATTGACTGAGCAAAGATTGGAATCAGGGCTTGAAACTTGGTATGGATAAACTTGTGAGTCCAAAATGAAGCATGAAAGTCACTTTGGGCATTTTAGGTAAAAACATCTTTGTGCAAACTCAAACCCTAATTTGGGTCAACAATGCAAGGAGGGGTCTTGAGCAGAGCAAACCCTAACTTGATATTGAGCTCCAAGAGTCTTGTGATGAGAAAATGTTGATGAAATGAGAGGGAAAATTTTGGGGTACAACAGTTTCCCCTGTTCAATCTTCTTGCACCTGAAGAGTTAGATTGGCAAGTTTGCCTTTCGCGTCTCGAAGGTAAAAGGAGATTGGACACTAGAGTGCCCGTAAATTTGCACTCGTCGAAGCATGGATGCGGGAATGGGCTTAAAGATGCCATTTGGAGATGGGCTTAAAGATGCCATCTGGAGATGGGCTTAAAGATGCCATCTGGAATGTTTGTTGAACTATAATGTGATAGGTCAGAAGAATGAGGATCAAAATGGTATCCGTGTCTGGAATGCATTTGAACTGTATCTGGAGACTGAGTTTGTATGAGCCAAAAGAAAGGCCTCCGTGTCTGGGGCGTATATGAGTTGTAACTGTGTTTTAATGTAGAATTAATATCAGAATGTCTCTCGTGTCTGGAGTGTATCTGTATTGTATCTGGGCGACAGAGAACTATCTGTGTATGAAGCAATTGCATGCTAGGGATAGACTCTAAATGAGTGACAGAATGGCAACCGTGTTTGGAGCGTATCTGGACTGTATTCGAAGTTGAGATTTGTATGAATAGCAGAATGACTTCTGTGTCTAGAGTGTATCTGAGACTGTAACTAGGATCTGAATAAGTGACAGAATGACTTCTGTGGCGAATGCACTGGGGAGAATAAAACTGTTGTTGTAAGGGTCAGAATGGTATCCGTGTTTGGAATGCATTGAACCTTGAGGTTGATAAATGAATCTGAATGAGAGATAGAATGGATGCCGTGTCTGGAGCGTATCTAGTCTGTATCTGATTGTTATAGTCTGAATGAGTAGTAGAATGACCGCCGTGTCTGGGGTGTATCCATATTGTATCTGACTTGAAATTCTGAATGAGTAATAGAATGACCGCCTTGTCTGGGGTGTATCCATACTGTATCTGAATAATTGTTAATGATAGCCTTTTAATCTTATTCTGAAAAGGATAAAATGTTAGCTGAAACAAAAAGTTATGTTGCATGATATGTATGATGCAATATATGTTATATCAATGTTTATGATATATGAATGTAATGAATGCGCATGTAAGCTGATGAGCTGTCTTGTTGCAGATAGAGAAATCCTGGATAGCCGGAGATAATAGAATATTGACTGCTTCCAGGGAAAGTGAATCCTTGACTACTGCAGGGATTGCAAGAATCTTTAATTGCTGAAGCTGAGACATCCTTGTTGACTGTTGACTGCTTGGGGAACAAGATCTTCAGTTGTTGAGGGATCTTAGGGCAACTGCTGGGGATTGAAAATCCTTGAGAATTCTGATGATCTCTACTGAGGAGTCCAGAACCTGGTAGGCTTAAACTGGAGAAGTAAAATTGAGAATCTTCAATCTGACGGGAAGTATCTCTGTGGGGAGAAGGTTCACTAGTCTGGTTCCGCTGGGGATTCATAGTTGGAAGTTTTAGCTCCGCTGGGGATACTGAAACTTAACTCTGAGGGGATTTGGGTTCTGGAAGACTCTCTGACTGGGGAAATTAACCTTGAGAAAGCTTTTGTTCTGCCGAAGATCCTGAAGTTTAACTCTGTTTAGGGAATTAAGTTCTGGATTTCAACCTTGTTGAGGAATTTGGAGTTTAGAACCGATGGGGATTCCTTCTGAAAGGGCATCAAGATATCTATCTGTACCTTCAACCTATCAGTAATCATCTTTTCTTGATTTGTAAGAAAATGATTATGTTCAAATGCATATGCCTATTTAACAAAACATTGGACGTTTCTCAAATAAAAAATAAGTGTAAAAAAGCAAAAGGAAGACAAAGCAAATTTTTGTATTTGGGAAAGTATTTGTATTAACTTTTTATGAGTATCTTTGTACAAAGGAGACAGGAATCCTAGTAAGAGGATGTCGTCGTGAAAAATTGAAAATTTTATACAAAAGAAAGATGGCTATGTGTTAACAATTCCATGGGATTCCCATTCTGCTATAGCCTTCACAACTCTGAATATTTTGTCCATTCAATGCTTCGTCCGCCGATGACTGGATTGATCAGAAGCTTGGAGCTTGTTGATGAAGAGATTGTTCTTTAAAGTGGTCCGACGAGACATAGTCATACGCTTTAATTCCCTAACTTTTGCCTGGATCGCCCTTTCGGGTTTTCAATCCACCAGGAAACCCCTTTTTTCCCAAGCCGCCCTTTCGGGTTTTCGACTTGCCGGGTGTACAAATTTTTTTGTTTTATCCCTAATTTTTGCCTGAACCGCCCTTTCGGGTTTTCGGTTCACCGGGATGCCCATTTTTGCCCAAGTTGCCCTTTCGGGTTTTCGACTTGTCGGGTGATTTTATGCGTAGTATCTTTTGACTATGTCTGCGTTCGCAGGGTGCAGCAAATCGTCGCCGTCCATGGTGGTCAGAATCATTGCACCACCAGAAAAGATGCTTTTGATTACAAATGGTCCTTCGTAAGTAGGAGTCCATTTGCCCCTGGGATCACTTTGCGGCAAGATAATTGGCTTGATTACTAGATCTCCGACTTGATATACTTGACGTCTGAATTTCTTGTTGAAAGCCTTGATCATCCGTTTTTGGTACGTCTGACCATGGCAAACAGCAGTGAGTCGCTTCTCATCGATCAAATTGAGTTGATCAAGTCGGGTCTGAATCCAATCGTCTTCATTCAAACCAGCGTCCTTCATAATCCTTAAAGAAGGAATCTGAACTTCCATGGGTAGAACATCTTCTATACCGTATAGCAAAGAAAATGGGGTTGCCCCTGTTGAAGTACGTGTCGTGGTACGGTATCCATGCAGAGCAAACGGTAACATCTCATGCCAGTCCTTGTAGGTAACTGTCATTTTCTGAATGATCTTCTTGATGTTTTTGTTCGCAGCTTCAACAGCACCGTTCATCTTCGGCTGATAGGGAGATGAATTGTGATGATAAATCTTGAACTGTTCACATAAAGAGGTGATCATAGTATTATTCATATTTGTACCATTGTCTGTAATGATCCTGTCGGGGACACCATACCGGCATATGAGGTTTTGCTTGATGAAGCGGGCAACCACATTTTTTATGACGGAGGCAAAAGAAGCTGCTTCGAACCACTTGGTGAAATAGTCAATAGCGACCAGGATGAAGCGATGTCCATTGGATGTCGTGGGCTTGATCTCTCCAATCATGTCAATGCCCCACATGGCGAATGGCCAAGGAGCTGTCAGAACGTTGAGAGGAACAGGAGGAATATGAATCTTGTCAGCATAGACTTGACATTTGTGGCAAGTACGGGAATGTTGATGGCAATCAGCTTCCATGGTAGACCAGTAATAGCCTGCCCTTAGAATCTTCTTAGCCATCGTATGCCCGCTCAAGTGGGTGCCAAATGTGCCACTGTGTATCTCAGTCATGATTAACTCTGCTTCAGCTTTGTCTACACATCAGAGTAAAACACAATCATGGTTGCGTTTGTAGAGGATGTCGTTGCTCAGGAAGAACTTGGCAGCAAGTCTCCTTAGGAACTTCTTGTCATTTACGGAAGCTCCTTCGGGATATTCTCTAGTCTGGAGATACCTTTTGATTTCGTGAAACCAGGGTCGTTCCACTACTTCTTCGGTATTAATCTCATGACAATGCGCAGGTTCATCCATTCGCTCGATGGTGATTTGGGGAGCCTCGTTATCCCAGTTGAGTTTAAACATGGAAGACATTGTAGCCAGAGCATCTGCTAGCTGATTCTCTTCTCGCGGGAAATGCTCGAAGGTGATTTGCTCGAAATGAGGCAGCAATGTCAGGACATGTTCTTTGTATGGGATAAGATTAGGATGTTTGGTGTCCCACTCTCCTTTGATTTGACTGATAACCAAAGTCGAGTCCCCAAATACGATCAAAGATTTGATCCCCAAGTCTATAGAATCCTTGAGACCAAAGGTGCAAGATTCATATTCGGCCATGTTGTTGGTACAGTTGAAGCAAAGTCGGGCCGTGAAAGGTGTATGGCAACCTTTCGGGGAAATGAGTACCGCACCGATACCGTTTCCAAGTGCATTCGAAGCACCATCAAAGTACAGGTCCATCGGGATCCATTTTCAGGTCCGTCATACGGTCTGTTACATTCAATGTTGTCCAAAGTCATGATGTCCTCGTCCGGGAATTCGAATCTCATGGACTGATAATCTTCGATAGCTTGATGAGCCAGATGGTCAGCTAGTACACTCCCCTTTATAGATTTTTGGGTAGTATACTGGATGTCATATTCAGTCAGGATCATCTGCCATCTATCGATTCTTCCAGATAAAGCAGGCTTCTCGAAGATATACTTGATAGGATCCATTTTGGAAATCAACAGAGTGGTATGAGTCAACATATACTGTCTTAGTCGGCGAGCATCCCATACCAAAGCGCAGCAAGTTTTCTCGAGCAGTGAGTAGCGAGTCTCACAGTCGGTAAACTTTTTGCTAAGGTAATAAATGGAATGCTCTTTTCGACCAGACTCGTCATGTTGGCCCAGTACGCACCCTATTGAGTTGTCCAAAACAATCAGATACATGATCAGCGGCCTTCCTTCGACGGGTGGCATCAGAATAGGAGGTTCTAGCAAATACTCCTTGATCTTATCAAAAGCAGCTTGGCAATCGTCGTTCCATTCGACTACCTGATCTTTCTTGAATAGTTTGAAAATTGGCTCACGGGTAGACGTCAGATGAGAGATGAATCTGGAAATATAGTTCAAGCGCCCCAAGAACCCTCTAACCTCCTTTTCAGTACGGGGGGCAGGCATTTCTTAAATAGCTTTCACTTTTGCTGGATCGACCTCAATGCCTTTGTTGCTGACAATAAATCCTAGAAGTTTACCAGACCTAACTCTTAAAGTGCACTTACTTGGATTCAGCCTGAGTTTGTATTCCTTCAATCTGGAAAACAGGTTCTGCAAATGTTCAAGGTGTTCCTCCTCTGTTTGTGATCGAGCTATCATGTCGTCTACATAAACTTCGATCTCATGATGTATCATATCATGAAACAAAGCTACCATGGCGCGTTGATAAGTTGCCCCTGCGTTCTTCAGTCCGAACGGCATCACCTTGTAGCAGAAGGTACCCCATTGTGTAACAAAGGTTGTTTTCTCCATGTCCTCGGGGGCCATTTTGATCTGGTTGTAGCCCGAGAATCCGTCCATGAAGGAAAACACCTTGTGTTGAGCTATGTTGTCAATCAAAATGTCGATATGCGGTAGCGGAAAGTCATCTTTAGGGCTATCCCTGTTCAAATCCCGGTAGTCCACACACATTCTGACCTTGCCGTCTTTTTTAGGTACTGGCACGATGTTAGCAACCCATTGTGGATAGGATGTAACAGCCAGAAAGCCAGCGTTGAATTGCTTCATTACTTTAGCCTTAATTTTCTCAGACATGTCGGGCCTCATTCGGCGGACTTTTTGCTTGATCGGTGGACAATCCTCTCTTGTAGGGAGACGGTGGACCACTATATCTGTGTCTAAACCCGGCATGTCTTCATAAGACCAGGCTAATATTTCAACGTATTCATTCAGCAGCTGTACTAAACGCTCCTTGACACTTGGTTCCAGATTGGCACCCACTTGTATTTCTTTCCTGTCTTCCTCTGTTCCTAAATTGACAGTTTCCAACAACTCTTCATGAGGCAAGATGGCCCTCTCTTCTTGTTGTAGAAGTCTGGCTAGCTCTCCTGGTACTTCACAATCTTCGTCATCTTCGTATTCAGCCTGGTTGACCAAATCTTCAGAGTTATTGAAGGATACAACAGAATAGTCACCCCTAGAATCCAGAGTGGATGGGTACCTGCATTTGTGAGTGTGGGTGTGTGTAAGGGATAGCCATCCTTAAACAAACAAAAATGCAAAAGGAAAGAAAATGAACACAACAGTTTATAAATGAAAAACGTCCAATGATTCATTAAACATGGCATATGAATATGAAGAGAATCAAAACCCTTACAAATGGACCTACATGCCCCGGGCAAGGCATGAGGTGAAAAATAGTGTGCAGATTGTTTTAGTAATTATTACAGACCAACAGGAAATGTTCGAAAGATAAATTACTGATTAATGAAAGTAATGGGGACGAAGTTTTTCGCCTCCCAGTTGTGTAGTCCCCCTCCGATGGTTGGGAAGATCCAGTCTTCAATGTTACCCTCTTCGTCTTCATCTTCTAAAGCATTGATTCCATGAGGGGAAATCTTGATGGGTGTCCTTTCAATTTTTGAGTGACGCATAGCTTTTTGCCCCGCAGCGGTAAATCCCAGCCCAAACTTGTCTGTCTTGTGGGGAAAGTCAGGCAACTGACCCCATGTTGAGCTTTTTCCCTCTTTCATTGTAGCCTGTGCATCTTTCAGAGATGCCATCCTGGCTACCTGCTTGGGTACCTCAGCTACTGCCTTTGCTACTGCAACCTCGGGAGCAATTTGCTCGAAGTGTTGGAATGGTGTTTCGATGAATTCTCCCTCCACTTCCACATACCTAAAGGAGTTCAGATGACTGATCATGTACTCCTCTTCACCGTGTACAGTTGTGATTTTACCCTTAACAGGGTATTTCAGCATCTGATGTAGAGATGAAGTGACTGCCCCAGCATTATGTATCCATGGCCTCCCCAGCAAGCAAGAGTATGACGGACGGATGTCCATCACATAGAAAGTTGAGTGGAACACTTCAGTGCCTACTTTGATGGGAATGTCGACCTCCCCATGCACCATTCTTTTAGACCCGTCAAAGGCCCTGACAATGATATTCCTTGGTTTCAGCTCCAAGCCTTCACAGTCCAATCGGTCCAGAGCTTTCTTAGGCAGCATGTTTAGGGAAGAACCAGTGTCGACCAAGACATGGGCGAGAGTGGTTCCTCGGCATTCAACGGACACATGCAGTGTGTCATTGTGCTTTCTTCCCTTCAGAGTCAGGTCAGCATCAGATAAACCCAGGCCATTGTCGGCGGTAAGGCTGGCTACACAATCCTGGAATTGATCGGCTGAGGTTTCCTGGGGCACATGGGTTGTCTTCAAAAACCTTATCAAGGCCTTGGCATGAGCCTCCTAACAAAGCAGTAAAGCTAACATGGAGATCTTCGAGGGGGTTTTCCCCAGTTGCTCCACCACGTCATAATCACTCTTCTTAATTATTTTTAGAATCTCCTCCATTTCTTTCTTAGAGGTTTCGGGGATGACCAAGGGTTGAGCCCTCGTCCTGACGAGCTCTTCTTGGATCCCTTTCCCCTTATCAGCAGAAGTAGGAGGGACAACCACAGGAGTAACAGCTTCTTCAATCAACGGAGTTCTTGCAAAAAGTTTTATCGGTGCAGGAGTAACCTTGGCAGTAGCTGAGGGTCCAAAGATTGCCTTTGGAGGGGCAATCTCTGGAGAGAAAATTATCCCACTTCGGGTAATCTTACTCGTACCGGCAATGTTTCCAATGTCGGTAGTTTCTTCGTCAGAGCTCTCTTTAGTTATCTCAATTTGTTTAACACTGTGGTAGTAGATTTCTCCACCATAATTCCACGGTATCGATTTGTCAGATTTATAGGGGACTGGCCCAGGCATGGTTATTTTCAGAGGAACAATTTTCGTAGCGGATGTAATCTTAACAGGCCTTTTGGGGACCTTGGAAATATTGGTGGAAATGGTGATTATTGAAACATCTTTGATAGGAGTTGGAGTAGCAGGAATCTTTTCGAAAAGAATTTGTTGGTTGTCCATTAGGCCTTGGATGCCTATCTTCAGCAATGGACAGTCAGTTGGTAGGGAGGAACAAAAGTAGCAATCTTCTTTACAACCTGGGAAAATCCCAGCTTTCAACAGATTCAACTTGATTGTTAGTAATGGAGTTACCAGATCATCAACAACAAAAACATACAGATCTTCTTCAACAGCATGAACATGATGGCCATGCTTTGGCATCGGAGCGGATATTACATTCGGATTCTCGGGGGCGTCGAACTCAACCTCCTTTGCGTCTATCAAGTCTTGAATTTTATTCTTTAGCGCCCAACAATTGTTGGTGTCATGTCCGGCGCTGTCAGAATGATAGGCACATTTGGCATTGGCATAATAGTATGGAGATGTGGTGTTAGGGTTTTTCGGTGCCTCCTTTAAACCAGTCAGATTCAACTTCAACAAATGGGGAAGAACTTGTGCAGGCGTCATATTGATGCGGGTGAACTACCGTGGTGGCCGTTCTACCCGTTGCTGGTTAGGTCTAGACTGATTGGTACGAGGCTGATCATTTAACGAATTTTGAATCATCACGGCCCCTACAGTCGGCCGGCGCTCAGTTCTTCCCGATCCCTTCTGAGAGTACACAACAGCTGCCTCCTTCTTGGCTGGGAATGGCTTTTTAACAGTTGTAGATGCAGAGGCATCCCTTTGAATCTTCCCACTCTTAATACCAGCTTCCACCCGCTCGCCAGTCAGAATCAATTCAGTAAACCCTACGGAAGAGCTCCCGATCAAATGGTTGAAGAATGGGCCAGATAGGGTCCCCAAGAACATATCAACTAGTTCCCTATCTGAAAGAGGTGGCTGCACTCTTCCGGCCAAGTCGCGCCATTTCTGGGCGTATTCTTTGAATCCCTCATTTGAGGCCATTCCCATACTTTGTAACTGAGTACGGGTTGGCGTCAAGTCGGAATTGTATTGATACTGGCGATAAAAGGCAGCCGCCAAATCCTCCCAACTGTGCACTTCTGACCTCTCAAGCTGGTAAAACCAATCTAGCTGTGTACCAAACAGGCTATCCTGGAAGAAGTGTACCCAAAGATTTCTATCGGATGAATGAGGTTGAATTTTTCTAACATATGACCTTAGGTGCATCTTCGGGCAAGACAGACCGTCGTATTTTGCAAAAGTTGGCACCTTAAACTTTGGAGGGATCACAATCCCAGCAATCAATCCCAATTCTTCAAAATCTAACCCAGGAACCCTTTGCAGCTCCATAGCTGCCAGTCTATCCTCCAGGTTTTTGTATTTGTCATCCGCTGGCGGGTATTGCTGCTCTGAATAATCTTCATCTTCCTCAACCTCTTCCTCTTCAGCCTCATACTCAGAAGGTAATACAGCTCCTTTTCCCTTACCGGTCCCCTCATCAGATGTGGAGTGAAATTCAAGAACTCTCCTAGCTTCATTCTCAAATCTTCTTCCCAGTGTAGCTACCCCAACTCTTTTCTTCTTATTTTTTCCTTTTTCTTGCTCTTTATTCCCTAACAGTGCTTTAAGATCCTCCTGACCCTTGGCCAAGGTCATAAGGAGCTGTTGAAACTGTGAGTTTTGTGCCTGTAGATCTTTGACCGTCTGTTCGAGATCCATCTTACTGAAATAAACAGCAGAAAGATAAGGAAACCTGGTGTGAAGACCTGTTTATGCATATGATGAATTATATGTTTATTCATGCAATGCATTCAAGGATTTAGAAATTCAAAATTGTTGCAGAAAAAAAGAACACACGTCATATTAATAAGAAGAAATTTTGTCAGTACATAAATGCCCCATGGGCCAAATATTACAAAAGCTTCTTAAGGTTAAAAGACGTTGTGCATCCTCTTTGGTGCGATGTAAGTGTTAAGGGTCTCCTCCTTGTGAAGTCGGCGGGTAAGCTCCAAAACCTTCTTCTCACTGGCGTAGAAGCTGGCTTCAAAAGTATCCCTTTCTTCCTTGAGTTGGATCCAACTCTTCTACATTTCCTCCCATGATGTTGGCATGTCAGGATGTAGGATGGTGTATGGAACCTCTCCTTCCATAACAGGCTCTTTAATCAAAGGGAGAACATGAGGGTAAGGCATCATAAGACTCTGGGCTCGGGTTCGTACCCACTTGAGGTAAGGCTCAAGAGGGATGGAGTTCTTGTGCCCCATTGTCTTGCTATCTACCTTGTAAGGCATCCTCCAAGCTCTGATGAATCTTTGGCGAAGTCCTTGCGCATCGTTGTCGAAGTCAAAAACTAGGTCAGGAATCAGCATGTCATGAGGGTCATCCCTCCGTGCATATCCAAATTGTCTCAAAGCTAGACAAGGGTTGTAGGTAATTCCCCCTCTAATGCCAAGTAATGGAACATTAGGGAACTCACCACATCGATCGATGATGATGACATTTTCTCTGGACCGAGAACACCAATGTACATCAGAATGTGTGAGGGTCATCAATCGTTGTGACCACCTTGAACCTTGCTCATTCTTCAAAACAGATTGTGGAAGGTGAGAAATAAACCACCTTGCAAGGAGAGGAGTACAGCACATGAGGACACCTCTCTTCCTTATTATTCGTGTGTAAAATGAGTGGAGGATGTCCCCAAGTAATGTAGGTACAGGGTTCCTGGACATGAAAATCTTGACAGCATTTACATCTATAAGTTGGTCAGCATTTGGGAACAAGACCAACCCATAAATGAGAAGTGCCACAATTTCTTCAAAGGCTTGTAGATCCAAGGAGTTCCAACACTCTTGTGCCTTCTCAAACAAGAACTTTGCCAAGAAGCCCTTGACACCACTTCTAGTCTCCCAATGCCCCTTGATGTCAGATGGTTGCAAGTGTAGTGTTTGAGCAACATCTTCGGGCTTTGGTTCTTTTTCCGTACCATTGTAGGGTAGTTGATTAAGAATAGGAATTCTCAGGAGTTGAGAAAATTCCTCCAAAGTAGGCACCAATTGGTAGTCGGGGAATGTGAAACAATGATGAAGGGGGTCAAAGAACTGGAACAGCACTTTCACCATGTCTTCTTCAATGCTGGTGTTGACTAGGTTGAGAAGTCTACCATGTCTTTCACTGAAGAGAGAACTTTCCGGAATTCTGGATGTAAGCTCCTCGAGTTGAGGAGGGATTCTCACAAGGTTGACTTGGATAGTTTTCCTGCGAAGAGTTTCCATGACCTACAAAACAAGAACAAAGATGAAGATCCAAACCCTTGAAATGGTTAATGGATGCATATGATGCGTTATGATGTTCATGATGTATGCACAACCATATGTACAAGCAAGTCACACAAAACCCTAGTTTCAGGCTTGCATGAGGTTTCATAGGTAAGTACCCTCTTGAGTGAAGTTGGCTTAAAAACCTGTCCTATAAATAGTAACAGGGTTCTAAGGAGCTCAATATCATTGAATTGTTTTCTATGTTCATTGTTTTGGTTTAGCCACTTAACTAGCGACCAAAATATTCCAAGAAAACAACCCTCAATGAGTGTAGTATCGAGTATCTACCAACTTCGGACTGCACCAAAGTCGGTCATCTCACTACCCCTAATAAAAGGCCAAGATCGTCAAGTAAGGTTCTAGGTCATTAGTGCTTAGTGACATCACTCAGCGGCCCCGTACTCTCCTTGATTGAACTCAAGGGTTACCGGTACTCACAAATATGTCGCACTAATATAGCTATTGCTTCAACCGTGTCGGTATACCCCGCACAGTTTCCACAACATATTGCTATCTATGAATGTTTCCCAAATTCGGGTGTAGGATTTCAAGCCCAAACAAGAGAATCAAAATGTAAAGCAATCAAAGCAAACAATTAGTCATGCAAAAGGGTGATCTAGGCCCTAAGGTTACTCCACTTTTAAAAAAAATTCCCCAGCAGAGTCGCCAGTTCTGTGATACGGTTGGAGAACTGACTTGAGGTTTGCGTTTGTTTTCGCAAATGTTTCGGTTTAGCAAGAGTCGCCACCGACTTTTTATTTTATCCTAAGGAAAGGTTAAAAAGCACAGGAAAAACCTTTGAGATGTTTTCTTGGGTTCAGGGAGTAGATTATAGAAAGGGAAGGTATTATCACCCTTTCTATCCATGGTTATCCATGGGCTCTTAGTTACTTGCTTAGATCACTTGCCTTTGCTTTTCAATTGTTTGAAATGGTGCTTTGTGTGTGATTTTTAAAGAGGTTTTGAAAAGAGGCCATTTGTTGTGGCAACCTTTGTAATGATCCATGTTTGAATGTATACAAAGGTGTATTTGTCTTTTGAAAAGTTTTCAATGTTTTGAAAGTTGTTTTGAAAGTTTGTGTTGTGGAGTGTGTTTTGAAAAATGGCAAGGATTTGTTTTGCAAGTTGGTCAAGTAACCAAGAGCTATCTACCCTAAATTTCTCAAAGATCTTTCCTATGTTTTAACCCTTTTAACAATATTGTTCCACCATTGTATTTGATGGAAAATCTTGTGTTAGGATGTTAACGGGACGGGCGTGGGTAATCGTTTAGACCATGAATGCAATAGTGCCAAGTATCTTTGGCAATTTTCTTTAAGGGACTTGATCATTTTTAGGCAACTTGAGAAAGCGTCATCGAGGGACTATGATCATTTGATTTGTTTTTGTTTTGCCAAAGACACTCAACATGCAACATGGCCCATTTTTGAAGGCAACAAGTGGAGTAACCCTAGGGGTGAAAGTGTGCATTGTGTTGTCCATTTTCATGCTTTTTTTTCTTTGTATTAGTCAAGCTATTTGTTATTTGATTTGCATACAAACCCTAAGTCTATCATGGCATAATTTGAAAGCTTTTAAATGCGGAAATTTAAAGTCCTAAATTATTACAACATGATTATGGGGATGGGGGTACAAATGTTTGAATGGGGGGATATTTGGCAAAAAATTAAATCTAAAGCTATTACATCCATATTGAATATACAAATATTTAATTGTATAATATTTAAATAAATATGCAAAATGTATTATGTACAAAAATGATTTTTTATGTATGTGAAAGTGTTTCTCAATGTAAAATATAAACAAAATAAAAAGGTCAAATTTTGAATATTTTTATGGTTTAGGGCAAAACCCTAGTTTTTTAAATAAATAGTATTTATTTATTAATTATATACAATATTTATATATTAATTTATACAAAAAATAAAAAAAGGAAGTACATTGTAAAAAAAAGTATTTTTTAGTGTCATGTATTAATAAAATAAGAATTTATTATTTCTATATTTTTGTCCTAAATATCTAATAAAATATACAAGTATTTATATATTATATATTAAATATACTAAATATATACAAGAATAAAATATCAATTATTTACAAAAATGTATATTTTTAGAAAATGTTTTCAAAATGTAAACAAAAAAAATAATAACTAACTAAATATATATTTTTGTATTATTTTCTTGTGTTTTGAATAAAGAGAAAATATATTTATTTACATGTATATGCTAAATAAAACAAATAAATACCAAATAAATGCAAAAATGTATGGAAAAATATTTTTTATATTTTTTATATTTGAGCAAAAAATAATAAGTCAGAATCAAAAATGATAAATATATCACACAATGGGCCAGGGGGTGTAAATTGGAAAAGGGGGTGCAAAAAGCAGGACTGACTCAGGCCCAGCCCGAGACAGTCATCTTCAACCTCCAGCTTTGTTTGAACAAGCAAAAACGCGCGTTTCCTAACTCCTGATTCCTGGACTTTCATGCAAAATTCATAACACCAATAATGTAGAGCATCAAGAGACGAATTCAGACATATAAAATACTTGACCTAACTCTAAGAAACGAGGGAGAATTTCTTCATCCCCAATTTCTGACCTAATTTTTCTTCAATGTTCATGGCCAAAATTCTCACAACATACTCAATATAAATGAAAAGTAAATACATGGATGGCTTCAGGGCTATGAGTAGAGCATGTTTCATTCACAAACCTAAGCCTAACTCTTCCTAGATTGAGAGATAGGAGTTCATGTTTTTACCTGTTTCAGCTTGAGTCGTGTACAACAATGTGGCTAACTTCAATGGAGTTTGAGCTTTTGTACAGCTTGCCTGAAGTCCAAGGATGCTTCTCCAACACCTAGCTTGCTTTGATACTCTCTGAATCGTGCTATGGAAGTTCACCTACAAAACTGAAAAGTGAAAATGGCAAGTGATGTTAAGGGTGTTACAGTTTGTATCTAGGGCTTGGAATAGTTCCAATGGATGATATAGAATGTATTTGAACTGGTTTTAGCCAAAGTGCACGAGTGGAATGGATTGTGGAAGTCAAACTGCAACAGATGCCCTGTTTTGCAGAAAAACTGTGATTTTCTGTATGAGGAGGGATGAGGGGTCGTTTGGTCGTGCTTTAGGCTTGCTTGGATGTATGAAATATGTTTGCAAAGTTTGTTTTGGTTGGTGTTTACAGGAATCAGAGACTGGCTTCAGTTTGCAAGTTTTCTTCTCTTGTAAGCAAGGATAGTGTAAGTGTGATATAGGCCTGTCCAATGCTCTCAAGCATGCTGCACATCTTGTTCTTGATCAGAGGGATTTGTGTACAAATCCTAGCCTCAAAGATCTGGCTTGTACTTCAAAGATCATGAACTTGACATAAAGCATTACTTTTCAAAAATGGCAAAGTTGCTTTTTCTACTTAAGGGATAATTCTTTGTGTAATGACTAAATGCATAAAACAATGCTTAAACACAATCGTTAGGCATTTAATTATGGAGTGCAAACTTGGTTTAGAGGCCTGCAAGCAAGTTCCAAGCATGCTGATTTGAAAATGAGACTTGTATGAACATGCATTTGGTTATGAACAAAAGTGAATTTTGCCCAACTTTGCAAATTCGACTCTCCCTAACCACAAGGGTGTTTGATAAGTTCTTGGACAATTTGGAAAGCTTGGAATGTGTACTACAATCCATCTTAGTAATGAAAATTGAAACTCCAAGTGGAAGCATGTGAAAAATGGCCAAGAAGTTGGACAAAAATCCTGCCTAGAATAGGTCAAAATTTTTCTAAGTTAAAAATGTTTTGCACCCTTGTTCCAAAAATCATAACTTGAGCTACAAGTTTCTTTTGAGAAAAATTTGTGAATAAAAGTTGTAGATTTTGCAATGGACTACAACTTTCATGTTTTGAGTTTTGTTTGAATCCATTTGTATCTTGATGAAAAAATGGGACAAAGTTAGGGGAAAATAAGGGAATTTCATAACTTAGAAAATTTCTAAGTTAGGAAATTTCTTCATTTTAAACCCTAATTTGCATTGGATTTCTTGATGAACAAGTTTCATAATTTGACATGTCTTGATGAAAAATGAATCTTGGCACTTGATTTTGACCAAAAAGTCAAAATTTGACTTTTCAGTATACAGTCAAATTTTGATCAGTTGACTGGAAAATTC
Source organism: Vicia faba (assembly GCA_948472305.1). NCBI lineage: Eukaryota > Viridiplantae > Streptophyta > Magnoliopsida > Fabales > Fabaceae > Vicia > Vicia faba. Next base: position 79,988,877 of record OX451740.1, on the reverse strand, counting down.
ATCTGTCAATCCTGTGCATTTGAGATCTTTTGAACTTATTGAATGAGTCCTTGAGTCCATATGTGACCTTGGTTTGCCATTGGCTAGGTCAAACAGTCAAAAATTACCTTTGTGCAGTCAAAACCCTAAAAATGACCATTTTGCCCTTTTGGTGATCTGATCAAATTTCTTGTGGAATTGTGATCCAAAATTGACCAAATGGTTCATATGAGTTCATTATGTTGATGTGGGTCAAATTTCATGAGGTTTGACTGTCAATTGGCCACAGTTGACTTTTTCCCCAATACAACTGATTTCTAGGTCAACTGTCCAATTGACTGAGCAAAGATTGGAATCAGGGCTTGAAACTTGGTATGGATAAACTTGTTAGTCCAAAATGAAGCATGAAAGTCACTTTGGGCATTTTAGGTCAAAACATCTTTGTGCAAACTCAAACCCTAATTTGGGTCAACAATGCAAGAAGGGGTCTTGAGCAGAGCAAACCCTAACTTGATATTGAGCTCCAAGAGTCTTGTGATGAGAAAATGTTGATGAAATGAGAGGGCAAATTTTGGGGTACAACACATAGTTTATCTTGTACAAAACATCCCCATTAAGGAAAAACTTAGTTGCATATTTCCTTAGAGTCTTCTTATCAGTGACAGAAGCATCCTCTGGATATTCTTTCGTCTTAAGATATCTCTTAATAGCGTAAAACCATGGTTTCTCATCAACAGCACCCTCTTCTATTTCATAACAAAACGCTGGCTCATCCAACCTCAAGATGGTGATAGAGGGGGCTTTGTTTTCCCATCTAAATTTAAACATGGATGACAGCGTAGCCAAGGTGTCTGCCAAGTTATTCTCTTCTCTTGGAATATGATTGAAAGTAATCTCATCAAAATAAGGGGTCATCTTTAACACATGATCATGATATGGAATTAAATTTGGGTGACGAGTCTCTCAATCCCTGTTGATTCGATTAATCACAAGAGCAGAGTCCCCATATACTTCCCAGATTTTGATTCATAAATTAATAGCAGCTTTTAACCCAAAGATACAAGCTTCATACTCAGCCATATTGTTTGTACAATCAAAGCAAATTATGGTGGTGAAAGGAGTATAGAAACCTTCAGGAGAATTAATCACAGCACCGACACAATTTCCCAATGCATTGGAGGCACCATCGAACACCATCGTCCATCGCGGTCCTAGTTCAGGTCCTTCTTCTGGGCCTGGGATGTTACAATATCGTTTGTACATGATGTCTTCATCAGGAAATTCAAGCTTCATCGGCTAATAGTCATCTTCCATGGGCTGATGAGCAAGATGATCAGCCTACACACTACCTTTGATAGCCTTTTGGGTAGTATATTAGATGTCATTCTCAGTTAAAATCATCTGCCAACGAGCTATTCTTCCCATGAGAGCTGGCTTTTCAAAGATGTACTTGATTGGATCCATCTTAGAGATCAACGAAGTGGTATGAGTCAACATATATTGTCTTAGTCGGCGAGCAGCCCATGCCAAAGCGCAGCAAGGTTTCTCGAGCAGTGAGTATCTTATTTCACAGTCGGTAAACTTTTTTCTATGGTAGTATATTGCATTCTCTTTTCGACCAGACTCATCATGTTGCCCCAATACACACCCCCATTGAGTTCTATAATACTGTCATATATATTATCAAGGGCCTACCTTCCACCGGAGGCGAAAGAATTGGAGGTTCTATCAAATATTATTTAATTCTATCAATTGTCGCTTGGCAATTTTTATTCCACTTGTCCGTTTGATCTTTTTTCAACAATTTAAAGATTGGTTCACAAGTGGATGTAAGGTGAGAAATGAATCTAGCAATGTAGTTAAATCTCCCGAGAAAGCCACAAAGCTCTTTCTTTATTTTCGGCACAGGAATTTCTTGTATAGATTTTATCTTTCTAGGGTCAACCTCAATTCCTTTTTCGCTTATGATGAAGCCCAGTAATTTTCTTGACCTCAGTCTAAACTTCCTTAATCCTTCAAATAATTTCAATAGGTGGACAAGATGTTCCTCTTCTGTCTGGGACTTGGAAATCATATCATAAACATATACCTCAATCTCCTTATGTATCATGTCATGAATTAGAGTGACCATTGCTCGTTGATAAGTTGTCCCTGCCTTTTTCAAACCAAAGGGAATCACTTTGTAACAAAATGTTCCCCAAGGTGTAATGAAAGTAGTTTTCTCCATGTCCTCTGGTTCCATCTTGATCTGATTGTAGCCATAAAAACCATCCATGAAGGAAAACACTTTAGCTCAAGCAGTATTGTCAACCAAAATATCAATATGTGGTAAAGGGAAACCATCTTGAGGGCTTTCTCTGTTCAAGTCCCTATAATCTACACATATTCTAACTTTAAAATCTTTCTCCAGTACCAGTACAATATTCGCAATCCATAGAGGGTAAGAAGTTACTTTCAAAAACCTGGCATCGAACTGCTCCTGAACCTCCTCTTTGATCTTCTTAGACATCTTTGGTTGAGTTCTGTGAAGTTTTTGTTTAACAAGAGGACATTCTTCTTTAAGAGGCAATTTGTGCATAACAATATTTGTATCCAGCCCAGGTATATCCTCATAAGACCAAGCAAAGATATCTACATACTCACAGAGCATTTCAATCAATCTTCTCTTGACATTGTCCTCTAAAGCAGCCCCAATCTTGACTTCTCTTTATACCTTTTCGGTACCAAAGTTGATTCACTTTGTAGTCTCTTGGTGCGGATGAATGACCTTTTCTTCTTGCCTCATTAATCTAGCCAACTCCTCGGGGAGTTCACAATCTTCCTCAGCTTCTTCTTCAGCTTGATATATCGAATTTTCAAAGTCATAAAGAGCCATAGCATAATCATTCTCGACATTTTCCGGGATTAACGGGGGACATAATCAACATGGTTATTTTTATTTTTATTTTTAGTTTTAGATTTAATAAATAAATAAAAAAACTCACATTTTGCCAAAAATAAAAAAGAAGGGCAAGGAGTGAAATATTTGAATGCAAAAGACGTTCTTTATTGATGATAAATTTGCAACGAAAACTTTATGGCCTTACAACATTTCCACTACGTCTTAAGCAGGACACATGGATTATTGCATGATAACAAATAAAAGAAAAATTACTCTTCATAAAGGGTGACTTCAATGACTTCCTCAGCAAACCAGTTAGCAAGCTTTTTATCCGGCATAGTAGGACGAACCCACTTATCCATCTCACAATCACTGTCACCATCTTCACTCATAGCATGATATTCTTCATGGATAACCTCATCTCTGACAAACTGAATCGGCGAGTGAATGCCTTGAACCTCGGAAGGAGTAGCAGTTAACACGCTTCAACCAGTCATGAAGCCTAAACCTTTCTTATATGTCTGTGTAAGGAGATCCAACATTCTTCCTCGTCCTTCTGGATGACCAGATTGAATAATCATTTATGCCTGACTATAAGATGACATAGAGACCTCAGACTTCTTATCCTCCTGTTGGGGAGCTCTAACAACCTGCACAGTCTTAAAAGCTTTACACGGAGTCTCATGGATTTCTCCCTCCACCTCAACATAGTGAAAGGTACTAAGATGACTGACAATGTGATCCTCCTCGCTGCAAATGGTGACCACCTTCCCATTCAACAGGAACTTCAACTTTTGGTGCAGAGTGGATGTGATAGCACCAGCCCCATGGATCCATGGACGACCCAACAAACAACAATAGGAAGGATTAGTGTCCATGATAAAGAAAGTAACTTCAAACACCTGAGGAGCTATTTTGATTAGCAAGTCGACCTCCCTGAACATTTTCCTCTTTGACCCATCAAAAGCCTTAATAATCAAATCACTTGGCCTTAACAAAAGCACATCATAATTAAGCTTCAAGAGAGCGGACTTAGGCAATACGTTAAGAGAGGAACCTGTATCAACCAGCACAAAGGATAAGGTAGTTTTTGTAAATTCCATAGAAATGTGCAGTGCCTTATTGTGCTTTCTCCCGTCAGGAGGTAAATCAAAGTCTATAAAACTCATCCCATTACTCGTGGAAATGCTATTCACAATCCCTTCAAATTCATTTACGGATATCTCTTGAGGAACGAAAGAGGTCCCCAACAGCTTCATCAATGCAGTTATATGGGATTCGGAATCCCTGAGTAAAGCAAGAATTCATATCTTTGAGGGTGTATGACTCAATTGGCCAATGATCTTGTAGTCACTTTTCTTGATGTACCTCATCAACTCGGCTACATCCTTTTCCATTTCATCATCAAAAGCAGGAACAGGGGTATTTTGCCCCGGTTTATCACTTTTGACCACAGTCTGCTTGCGCCTGGCTTTTGTTGCGGTGCTTGCGCTACTTTCAGGTTGTTCTGGTGGAGATAAAATTCGACTGCTACGGGTAATTCTACTTTCACCAATGATGTCATGAATCTCAGACTCCTCTTTTTTAAACTTACCCCTTTCAGACTTCTGAGTAACAAGCTTATGCCCTTGTTGATAACATTCACCACCATAGTACCAAAGAATTGGTTTGTCGTTATCATACGGTATTGGTCTGAGCGTGGTGATAGTTATAGGTGGCTTTTTGACAGGTATCGGAATTGTAACAAGTACTTGAGTGGTTTTTTTCTTAACAGGAATTGTTATCAAATCAACCTCATCCTTACCCACTTTAGTCTCAACAACTCCGCGATCAAATTGCAGAACTCCATGGGTAATCAAATTCTGAACTGTGTCCTTCAACAATGAACAACCCCTTAGTTGTTTCAAGCAAACTGCACAGTCTATCCCACAGCTCAAGAATACACCTTTACTTGACAATTGCTCTTTCACAAATGAGAGATGTGTAGTCAATTGATTAACATCCAAAATCAAATTCAAATCTTCATCTTCCTTGATGGCGCTAACAGTGGCACCTCCATGAGGTGGCAAAGGCTGGTTTGTAATATTGGGTGATGGCCCAAAGTTAATGGCCTGAGAGTCTAATTGGTCTTGGACTTTATGTTTGAAAGCATAGCAATTCTCAATAGTATTCCCCTGCCCACCAGAGTGGAAATCACATTGGGCATTAGCGTCAAAGTTGTATGGCAACCTTTATGAATCAACTTTTCAAGGACATAACTCAATTAGCTTCAACTCGAGCAACTGAAGCAACAAATCGGCACAAGACATCGGAAGTGCGTCAATTTTCCTGGGAGGAGGCATTTGGCCTTGTTGATTTCCTTTCTTAGGACCATAAGCTTGCCTATGAGGTGCAGCAGTTGGTATTGTTACAATAGCAATCTGATGATCTGAACCTTGATCTATGCGTTTCCCTTTTCAAGTATAGACCGCACTGGATTCCCCTCCTTTTTCTTTTGGTGACCACCAAAATACTTCTTAGTGTTTCCAGAAACGTCATCCTGGATTTTCCCTAACTTAATTTTTATTTTAATTCGCTCTCCGTGTGTGTTACCATCTCAGCAAAAGTGCCTGATGTACTGCAAGTTGTGTAGTACTGGCCTTGTAATGTACTACTAAACATTTCCACCATCACCCGTTCTAACATGGGCGGTTGAACCTTCGCAACCATCTCTTGCCACCTTTGGGATATTCCTTAAAAGACTCATCCCACTTCTGGGACAAATTCTGCAATTGGGTTCTTGTGGGAGCCATATCAGTGTTATAATGATATTGCATAACAAGAGCCTCAACCAATTCTCTCCATGTATGGATGTGATTGCTTTCCAACTGCATGTACGACTCGAGTGGGACACCTGCCAAGCTATCTTGAAAGAAGTGCATCAACAGCTTCTCATCATCAGAATATGCTGACATTTTCCGGTAGAAAGACTTAACATGGGTATTTGGATAGGAAGTACCTTTGTATTTCACGAAATTAGGCACTTTGAACTTTGGGGGAATTTTCACACCAGACATTAAGCCCAAATCAGACATGTCAAAACCTACCGCACCTTGACTTTCAAACATGCGCATTCGCTCTTCAAGCATATGCAATTTCTTGTCAGATTCTGTTGGTTCATCAACATTAGTCATCCAGTCTTCCCAGTTATCTTCTTCCACAGGCCTAGCAAGAATAAGAGCAGGCCTCGGCGGTATAATGGTGTGTTCAACACTCCGACGAATATGAGTAGGTGGAGGAGGGTTCCCCACAGCTTGAACCACAGGGATACCTTGGTTATTTGCAGGACCACCGATATTTGTAGGCTGACTGTTCTGAATATTCAGACCGATATTCGAATCCAAATTCCCATTCCGAGTACCTCCTGGATTCCCAATCACATTATGAGTACCCAAAGTATCATTAGGATTGTTGGCGATGACCCCCGGTAGATTTGTATTCAAAGTTTCTCCATCATTATTCAGTGCTTCAGCAGGCCTCATAATCATGGGCCTCATTTCTTCTTGCTGACGAGCCATGTTTTGAATGATCTCCATTAATTGGTGAACCAGAGTATCCATTCTGGTACCCATGGCAACAACATCTGCCTGAATTTGCTTCATTTGCTTTCTAGAAGCGCTCCTAGTGTTGTAGCGGTGCGGGTTTGTAGTAGAAATTTCTAAAAAGAAAACCTAAATGGAAGATGAGAAACCTGTGGGAACCACCTATCATGATATGATATGCATGATTGAATGATTATGCATGAAATGTTTTATCATTTCTAGGGTATCCAAAAGTTTTGTCAACCCCTAGGAACTTTAAACAAACATGATAAGGGAGATAATCAACAACAGACAAGAGATATAATCAACGACAAATGACTTCATTAAAATTGACCCATATGATCAAAAGTGAATTCGTACAAAATGATCCAAAATACATAATGAAATATAAATGATCTCATCCAAAAAGACTGGTGATGATCAAGTGGCATCAAAGAAGAAACAAAAGTGACAATCAATGTGGTGGATCTCTGATCTCTGTGTAGTATAATGGTCCTCCCTATTTGAAGTACTCTTCACTCCACTTCTTTGTTTCTATGAATAACTTCCTTGTATTTTCACGATCTCGCCCACATGCGAAGCTATCGATCACCACATCTTTCCGAAATAGTTGTCCTTCCAAATACACACATTGATTTAAGAAGCGAACACACTCCTAACATTCCGGCAAAGGTATGGGTATGGGTGAATCTTCCATTTCTTTTATTTTTTTCTCGGAGTCTGGCATTTTCCTTCATCACTTCGGTCATCTGAGTTTCTTTTGCTTTCAGCTCTAACATAGCACCCTTGAATTGGCTTCCTAACTCTTTGGCCTTTGCCTTGTTTCTATTGTTGGCCATTTGGAATTTCATGGTCTCTTGACGATTCTTCTCTGCATCAGCAAGGGCCATCTGATACTCTTCTGCAGATATAAAAAAGTATTTTGTCCCGGGTCTTCTTTTGTTCTTCCTACTTTCAGAACTACCTTCACCTTCATATTCTTTTAGTTTACGAGCTAATTATATATTATTTTCTGTCTAAAAGTATATTTCCATTTCTTTGTCTTCAAGATTTTGACGAAGATCCCTATTTTCCAACTGTACTTGATAAAATCATTTTGTAGGTACATCGTGATGTAGATCAGTGGGTGAGGGTACAAGGATATCTCTTTTTCAAAAGGAAACTTAAGAATTTTAACTCTTTCTTTCAGCCAGTCCACATAAGGATCAAAAGCTAACACCTCCTTTAACCCGAATAACTCTTTTCCTTTTATACCAAAGTGAGCCCAAGAAAACTCAGCTTTTTTCTACAATGCAAGGTTTTCTCCCTTTTGCAGTACATAGGTTCCACTTCTTTAGTTGTATGTGGACGCCTCATGGTATAGCCTAACTGGCGAAGAGCGAGTACTGGATTATACTGGATGATCCCTTTTGTTCCTATGAGTGGAACATTAGAGAAACCCTCACAGTTAGATATTACCTCAGTACTATCAATCTTGAGTTTGTACCACTGAATATCAAAAGAGGTGAGCGTCATCACTTTGGATGCCCAAGAATGAGGGTCTTCCTTGAATGGTCCCTTTGTAGGTAATTGAGCCATGAACCATTTGTAAAGCATCGGGGCATAACATACCACTAATCCCTTCTTCCCAGACATAGAGTGAATGGTATAGTAAGTGTCAGCTAATAAGGTAGGTATTGGATTTTTATTCATGAAGACGCACAAAGCAGCCAAGTCCACTATCTCCTTAATTTAGGGGAAGAGAACAACACCATAAATGGTAGCAGCCAACAATGAATAATAAGCATCCCAATGTCCCTTGTTCACCATTTCTCTTACCTTTCCTACCATGAAATCTACCAGAAGACCACAAGTGACTTTATTATGTCTCCACTTCCCTTTTACTTCACTAAGGTTCAAATGGAGAACCTTAGCAATAGCCTCATAGTCAGGTTCAACATGGACCTGGATGAAGGGAATGTGATTAGTAAACCTAATATGGAGAAGATAATAATACTCCTCAAGAGTGGGTGCCAACTGATAATGAACCAACGCAACTCTGGATCATAAAACTGTAGCAAAGTCTGAACAGCCTTATCATCAACCCGAGCATCCAACAAAAATAGGATATTCCCATATCTTTCGCCAAAAACACCCATTTGTTGACAATTCATGAGATCTCTGAGTTCTTCAAGGAAGGGCCAAACACTTGGACAAAATTGGTAGCTGAAGTTATTCCTCTTGGTCCTCATGACGATATCAGTTTTGTTTTCCATTCTTAGAGGAAAAGAAAACTCTGGAAAATCCTGGAAATGATAATGCATATGCAGGTTAATCTTTTTTGTAAAACACATATTTTTTTTGAAAATTCAATATGCTATGATGTAACATGATAGGACCAGGGCTTCCAATATATTAGACATTGTTCTTCTTCTGTATAGAGTTGTGGGTTCAAAGGTTTTAGAAAGTCATTAATAATAGTCATGAACCAAAGTACCAATAGAAAGAGAGTCACCAACATAATCAAAGTCACCAACTGATCCAAAGTCACCTTCAAAACCAGAGTTACCATTATAATCAAAGTCACCAACTATACCTGTATTAAATCAACCCTTCCACTCACGGGTGAAGACTAGGTCAGTGTGAGGCAAGGTTAACTCAGAAATCACGGGTCCGCCTGAAAGTAAAATCATTGGAACACAGACGTGCATGATGAAAGTACCTTCACTTGAACCTCATCTGAGTGTGGTATATGACATGACTGCACTAATCGGACCACGTCCTATAGCCTTCATGCCCCCACTCTATTCCTAGTGTCCTCGTACACTCTAGGTTGGGTACTGGGCCTTTTACCTCAAGAAGTATCATCCCGACCCCACAGCACAACAGTAGTATCCAGAGTATTGAAAACAATAAAATGTAATGCATGAAAACATATAATTAATGCATATAAAAAAATAAAGCTGGAAAGCAATAAACAAAAAAACACCCAAGAAAAGCATGTAAACATAAGCTAGGACTAACTTGCTAAGGATGGACCAGCAATAGGTGAATCTGTCCCCAGTGAAGTTGCCAGCTGAAACAACCGACAGAAATCATTAAAGTGAATATTCAATGAATTCGCCATCGAATGTCTTTTATCCCACGGGATGGAAAAGATAAACATCAAGAAAACCTGAAGGGGTGAAATCACGGTCTTGCGACCATAGAGATCGGGTGAGGAAGTCGGTTACGTAAGGAGAAGGTACTAGCACCCCAAACGTCTGTAGTACTCTACAGGATCCACTTATGTTTGTTCTGATCTAAGGGTGTGAGTTATATGTCTAAAGCTTAAGATCTAAAAAAGATATAAAAGGGGGAATGTATGCAAAGAGAAATAATGTAACGAAAACAAAAGTTGTGCTCGTTCGGGCCCTACCCTAATGCATGTGTATCCCTTTTAAGGAATCAGAGCAACCGCAGTTTGGCTTCAAAAGTTTTGTTGATTTGTATTTTTTTAATGAACAATATTAATTACGCCTTCTTCCGCAACTCGACCTTTGGAGAATTATGCATCAGCATAGAAGTGAATTAACATGTTCTTTTGAAAAGAGTTTTGAAAGAAAATCCCAAAGGCAAAAGAGTTTGTGTTGGTTGGTGTTTTTGCTGTGGATAACATCTAGTTAATCTCAAGAGAGAGATATTAGCCATTTTCCACTTATTCATGAAATATGTCTTTGAGACTTGAACCATACCAAAGCTTAGAATGGAAAAGCAATAAGATCAAGAAGAAACCCGCTTATTATTTCCCAAACTCAACAAAGATATGATTCTCATCAATAATTTTTAAAGTGGTTTGAAGTTTTCCAGAAAAATAAGTTTTTGTTTTAATGCAAATGCAAAAGAGGAAAGAAAAGTCTAAGGGAAGACTAACCTAAATATATCCCTAATGTTGTCATATAATGATTTATCCTATAGTTTGGGTTTTGAAAGGAAATCTCTATCCTATGTTAGCATATATGGATATAAGCCTAAGGTCTATTTAATTCACACTTGGAGTAGAGTGAATTGATAACTTAAGGGGAGCATACAAGAAGTGGGTCTAATAGAGAAGAGAAAAGAGATGGCTGAGCATCAAGATCAATCAACACTATCAAAACAAAACAAGGGATGAAAATCTTAAACACACCAAGAGAGTTGGATAATAAGTAACCAAGATTAGATAGGAGATAAAGGTGCTTGAGGTATGATAGAATAAGGAAAGATAGAATCAAACCCTAAACTTCTAAACACAAGCAAATGGTCATGGTAAAACCCTAATATGTTCCCTAATCAATATTAACTTTGAAAAATAAAGAAAAGTTTGTAAAATTGATCCAATTAAAACATAACTTTCTAAAGGCTTGTAAAATTCAAAAACATTATTCATATTCCTTGGATTTAATTGATGGGTTAAAATGATTAGGAATTACTAAGACTGGTTAATAAAGGGGTCAAACTAGAGAGTTTTAGTATAATATTGGTGAAACAAAGCAAAATCAAAAGTTAAAAATTAACAAAAATGATTTTTGTGATTTTAGAGTTCCAAGGAAATTAAACATATTTTCTCTGATTTTTTCAAGTATAGGAAATTAGGGTTTCAAATGTTTCTTCTAGCTTAAGCAAAAAGAAAGTCAAAAAACTATCATTAGTTTCTAAAATTTAGAAAAATAGGAAAATTAAAATGTAAATTCAATTAAAAATTATAGTGAATTGGTTTAATACCTAATGGTTAGCAAGCATATTTTTGTGGAATTTTATCAATAGGGAAAGATATCAAACAAAAATTATTTTCACAATGTAACAAAAAAAGAAGTAAAAAAAAGACATAATTATTGGTTGATTATATTTACTTGTAAAAAAAAATTATAAAATTAAACAAAAATTGTTTTTATGAAGTAGCTTCAAATGGAAACTTAGTTTATTTTTTATGGATTTCTTACATTAGTACAAATTGAAAAATAAAATTCTAGAACTTAAAAGATGATAAAAACCCTAATTGAACTCATCTATTTATTTAATGCTCTAAAAATGATTAAAAAAAGAAATAAAATTCTTAATGTGAAAATAGACTAAAAATAGAGCCCACCATATTTTTCAGATAATTTTTGGATGAGTGAAACTGTTTAAAATAAAATCAAGAAGTTAATAAAAAAAGAGGGACAATATAAAGCAAAAATTCAAAAATAATGTAAGAAAATGGCGCGCGTGGGACTAGTGATTCAAACGGGCCAATTAGACTTCATCTTCTTCAATGCAACAGTTCCAGTGAACCCTAGCAACAAGGTTATGCGATGAACTTCAAATCCTCATAGTTTACTCGTTCTTCCATGAAAACACTCAAGATCTGAAGCAAAGTTGTAGATATCACGGAGATCTACAACATGATGTTAAGAATTACATCAAACGATCACAAAATCTCACAGAAAATTGAGCAAACTTCCACAGATTTGTCACTTTTCCGCAAAAATCAGAACACAACACAAACTCAGATTCAAGCAAACTTATACCTCGAACCTATTGCTTGGCCAGCTAACAACACAATGAATATGAATTCAATAATTGAAAACACTTATAGATGTAGATGCAAGCTCGAATCCAGATCTATGGAATTTTGAAAAACATTACCTAGTGGAAACAACTCCACTGACTTCTTCAAGTCAAGCTTGTAGGCTTAGAAGCCAGGAAAATCACTTATTCAAACCTGAATTAGAAGAAAATAGCAACAAATTAAAGAGATCTTAATGACAAACACAAAACCGATTCTTGCTTCTTGAGAGAAATTTTTCAGAGGTTTAGTGTGTGTATGAATTGATCTCTTCTGAAATGAGAATGAAGAACAGTTTGTATAGAGAAAGAAAGTGTGTTGAGAAAGCTTGAGTGGGGGTAGGAAGGTCTTTGCATTATTGAAGACCATTGGAGGGAAGTTACATTAGCTTCCGGGTTTGAGTGAAACAACAAGATACCTGCGTTTTATGTTAGTTCTGCTAGGCTCAGTGTGTCATTTTAGTGACAAATCAAGCGTAGAAATGAGTTAGAGTAAGCATATAATGATGAGTTGTCCTCATCTACACATGGATGATTTTTGAAAGAGAATATTTTTTCCCAAAATGGTAACTCATGGTGGCATAAGTCTCATGCTTATGAGGTGAGTCGGTTAGCTAGTTTTGGCAGATAAATAGAGAGTGCTTATGCTAAACATGTGACTAAAAAGACTAATTCCCAACCCAAAACAAAGATTATGCAAAACTGTCTTATCATGGCCTCATTGATCAAATAGCTTACAGCTCAAATAACTCAAAATTCATACGTACAAAGATGGTGCTTGAGAGGCCTCTAAAAAGATCTCACGATAAGCTTCATCATGAAACTTTGAATTACTAAAAATGATGCTTGTATCATGGAGAAACTAACATGTGAAGTTTTGGAAAATCAAATCATGTCAAGCCAGGGCACGCGCGTGCATGGCTTGCTTGTTGGGCAAGAAATTCAACTTCGTGACCTCCTCTTCTTATGATCATATCTTCTTCATTATTTGCTCAAATGAAGTGATTCAAAGATCCACATGAAGCTTACATATCCCTTTACAACTTCTCTTTGAATTTCAAATTCAATTATCACTTGTATAAAGAGATAGAGCATCATGAATAGGGGTACGCCATGTGTTTGTGGAAAATGGTTGTCTTGGCGTGCAAGCATGACTTACAACTTGTCATCTTTATGCCATAAACTCCTAAGTACAATAAATCACAAATTCCTCATTTTTGGGAATTGACCACACATTGACAATCTTGTAGGCTCTTTCTCAAGCTTTCAAAGCATATAGGATTTTCCTCCATTGGGTAAAAAATGAGCAAGTTATGAATGTCCATAATTCAGTACTATAGGGCTTAAAGACTTAGAAAATTTTCTAAATGTTCAAATAACTTCTTGAATAAGTTATCTCCATTTTGCTATTTTCTTTTGATTTTTTGACACCAATGATCATGAAACATGAAAATAGAATACTTGAATTGATGGTTGGCTAAAAGTCCACTTGGTCAACTTTGAATTTGGTTGGCTTTTGGTCAAAATGACTATTTTTCCCCTTTTAATCAATTGAGCTTCTTTTTCTAAAAATTGACACCTAATATTTAAATCATAGGTGTTTATCAACATATAGAGAGGCATGAAATTAAGTCTTTCCCGAAAAGTCAGATATTTCCTAATTAAAATAAAAACCCAAATTTGGGCCCTCTATGTTAGGAGATAGTGACCAACCTTCAAAACCCTCATTCTCCTGGACAAATTGAGACATTCTTTGAACAAAGATGTCTTATATGATGATGAGGAGATGATGCTTCACACATTTATCTTTTACAAGCCTCAAACTCCTCAACTGATCAAAACCCTAATCTTTGAGAGATGACAGTGGAAATGTGATTCTTCTCCAAACTTTGAAAACTTCCAACTTCTAATGATCACATGGGACAAATGAGATGTCTACCAATATAAGAAACCCTTGTAGTTGGAGAAATTTTAAATATTGAAGATATGAGATCCTCTTTTGCACTAATTTGACCAATCAAACATCTCATATGGCTTGTAGAAGAACTTGGGAACCCATATACCCTAACCTTACCATGAGAATTTATGAATATGTATGATGAAGCATAAACCAAAAAACTAAAATGAAGAGGGAAAATTTTGGGGTGCAACAAATATCATATGATCAAAGGTCTGATATCAATTTAGAACACAAAGTTACTAAGTACCATGTAGCTCGGCAACAGTACCTGTTAATAATATTACCATCCCACTCACAAGTAAATCTGGTCAAGGTAAGGTCAAAAGATACACAGAGACGTGAGTGAAATGGAAGGTGTATCACCATAGCAACGGACGTGCATGACGATAGTGACCCCCAAGTGAATGTATGATCGTATGGTGGTGAAGAGAGAGAAAGAAGAGAAATATTTTGTGGAGATTTCATGGTTGATTCTTCAGAATGTGAAGAATGGAGATTACAAAGGTATGGATCAGTTTTATTGTTTCTGTTAGAGCTAGGAAAAGTTATTTAGAAGCTACTGAATTTGAGCCTTGGATTTTAATTTTCGGTTACATGATTGAATGGTTAGGATTAAATTGGTTAGGAATTAGTTATGCTGGTTTATAAATTTAGTTCTGTTATGGTTTAGAAGGTGGCTAAGCTGAGCTGGAGTTCTTTTATTGAGTTAGTATGATTCTAATTTTTTGTTAGTTGTAAAATTAGGAATTGTTAGTTCACAAGACATTTAAATCTTTTCTCTTGTCTTCCAGGAAGTTCAACACAAAGCGGTATTCATACTAATCATCAACTCACACTCGGGATATGGCATGGAAGAGCAGAGAGCTTCTTCAGTTAGAGAATAATGCTATGTCCTTCTCCTCATTAGTCACTCTCTTAAGCATTCTGATGATTCACTGACGACTTTGTGTGTAATTCTTATATGGAAGTAGATCTCTCTCAATCCCTTTGTTGTGCAATCAGATATTAGCCATCCATAGTCTGCAGTTGAAGAATAGTTAAGTGATCCTTTTCAAATATGGTGGCATCGTAGCTGAATGTTGCATGCCAAAAGTGTATTTGATTGAATCGTGGGCATATATTAGAGATACATGAGTTTGTTTTACGAATGAATGATAACCTTTGTATTTTTACCAATTTAGCACCTTTGATTGATACAGATTGATCGATTTGGAATCTCCTTTTGAATTTTCTACTGCCTGCTTCGAAAATGTGTATGTATGCTTCAGTTTTCCTTTCCATCGTATCCATGAATGAATGATTGTTTCACTACTTGAGAATCTGCTTGCACTACATGAACTTGAAATTATGTTCGAACTTGTCTTTTAAGGGAAGATTGTTTGAAACGAAACAGATAGAAATAGTAGTGAATTTATGGACATGACTTGTGTTTGAACGACCATTGTTTGATTAAAATGAATGTAATGAAACCGATATCATGACAATATATTGATGTTGATGTATGCAGGTCTGGATTCATTTTGATCATGGAGTGAAGATGCCTTGATGTGTGAAAATGGATGAAGGCAACTAGAGTCATGGTGGACATTTGAGGAAATCTCAAGATTTATGAAGAAACATAGATTTAGGATAGATTTTTTTGTAATTGTTTCCATGCAAAGGCAATGGTGTAAAAAATGATTTTTATAGTAATTGTCCTTTTCTTTTAATGACGTGTGTAGCAGTAGAAATGTTGAGACTAAGCCATTGGATTGATTAATTCATATAAATCAAATAAAAATCGTCACCGCGCTTTATTATTTCCAAAGGAAATGGGAAAAGATCGAATAAACCCAAAAAAAGAGGAGGAGAATCTAGGTACAAGTGTTGGTTATGCAAAGGGAAGGTGTTATCACCCTAAACATCTGCGGTACTCCGCATGAACCTCTTTCAAAATCTGTGTATTTTGGTTATAAAAGGTGTATACAAAAAATAAGATGGTGGAGATCAGAAAATAAATATTTTTTACAATTTTTGCACCCGCCGCAATTGCGAATTTTTAATGCCTACATATCACCTTCCATGCAATAGGGGATCAGGATACTCGTAGTTCACCTTAAAAAATTTAAAACACGTGTGTGTTGGTTAATTTTAAGAGAAGAGACGTCATCGTTATATCTGAGTGCAAAACATGTGTACTATCCACAATTATGAGAAAGGAGAATTTGCATCATCTCAAAATGGATGATATATCTTGGATTTTAAAATCAACAAAATCCCACTCAACACCCAAGTGGAAAATATCTCACTTCACTATATATCATAGAAGTATAATGGCTCGTATCACTACAAGAATCGACGAGAGTCTAATATTTTGAGAAAAAATTTAAAATAAAAGTTAAAGTGGAAAAAATGGTTTGAATGAGGTTAATGACTTTTAGTCTTGAAAAAATATGTTAAAGTATGATTAAATTGATTAAAGGTTTGATTAAGAAAAATCTTTTGAAAATGCATGGACCTAAGTCCAAGTTTCTTATGAAAACGGTTCAAGTTTGAAAAATAAGAAGAGTTTTGAAAAAGAGGGAGAAGATTTTTGAAATTAAAGAAGATAGGAGGAGATGAAGGGGCTATCCTAAAGCATAAGTTAAAAGCTAAGGAAAAGAACGATCTAACCAACAAGAATCCAACACATGACATAAGAAGTCAATATAGAATTCACATCCTTTAGATTAAAACCAAGCAAGAAAAAATATTAAACCTCTGAGGAACACCAAGTTTCAGATGAATTAAGTCTTCTCAATCACAGACAAAACATAAAATCAGAATAACTTGTGCACAAAGAAAATCAACCCAATGTATTGGAGTAAACCCCAAGAACTTCAGACAGAATAACAACAGAGAAATAAGGTCCCCAAGTATCAAGGCTTCTAATCCTAAGTCCGAGAGATCCACAACTCCATAATGCCAAGGATAGTAACCAGATATTCCAAGTAACCTTAAAACTTTTAATGTTTAAGTTAATTTATAAGTGTCTTCAAAAGAAAATAAAAGCTCAAATGAACAAAGATAAAATGACATAAAGATAAATGCTCAAGTGAACAAAAGGAAAATAGCATGAGATGTAAATGCTAAATTAAATGGTACATAAAATTAAAGGTACAAAATAAAGGCATAAAGTAAAGTTAATTGTTAGTGAATTAGAATTTAAAAGATTAGTTGAATGACCATCTTGAAGCTTACTTTTGAAAACTCATTAGAAGATTGATAAAATCAAAGCTTCTCAACAAAAAGTTTTGTTTGCTTTTTGTCAAGTATATCATTCATTTCAAGTTCTCAACGCAACTACATATGATCAACGATGTTCAAATAATTCACTTAGACCAAAATTTGTGAAGCTCATTAGAGGATTAATAAAATCAAACCCTCCTAACAATGAACTTCGAAGTTATTGGTTCCAAGGTTTCAAATTAAACATACTTGGGCTTGCGAACATAGATTTGGGCCACAAATGATCATTTTTCGAATCGGGACAAATTTAGCGCTATGTTAAGCAATCGTAAGTGGACTTATGTAGAAGTCACACTTATTTTGATCCGGTCAATAGCAATATATGTACTAAACATGTTAGATAAATGATATGTAGATTATTCTCTGAAAACATGTAGCACAAGTAAAAATAAGAAAGGGATAAGATGAAGAGGGAGGGGAATGATAGCGTAACCAATGTATAAAATGAAATTAGGGTTTCAAATATCATTAACATCATTCATCCATTTTGGTGGATTTGGTTTCTCAACCTATCAACACCCAAGACCCAATGAGGTTGAGGAACTTGTCCCAAAATAACACTCAAGTGTCTCCAAATCAGGACCAATCAAAAAATAATAAAATATATTTAATATAAAATAAAATTTTAATGATTTAAAAAGGAAATAATTGGTAAAATGCACAACATGAATTAAAACACCAAATAAAAATCCTAAAAAAATATCAGAGGTCAAACATGAGTCAAAAATATTGATAAACTTTTTTAGAATTTTTTAAAGTCAGAAATTATTTTTAAAATATAAAGAAATAAGAAAAATAAAACAAGATTTATAAAAAATAGTAAAATAAAAAATAAAAGGAGGTCACCAATGCTTGTCAAGAGGTCATTGGATCCTTCCATAATTTTTTCAGAATTTAAAATGATCAAAAAGTATTTTTAACAATTAAAACAAATCAAATAAAGTGAAAAATCATTTAAAAAAATTATCAAATCACAAAATAAAGTTGTGAAAAAATAAAAATCAGAAAGAGAAAAATCAAAAGTATTTTTGATAAGTTTTTCACAATTTTAGAAGGTGAAATGAATTTTTGAAGTTTAAAATAACTAAAACATAAATAAGAAAATAAAAATAAAAATAAAAATAATTAATTTGAGATGAGTCTTGTTGGTGAATTGACATATTTTCTTGGACTTCAAGTGAAACAGATGGATGACTCTATCTTCATCTCTCAAAGTAATTATGCCAAGAACATAGTAAAGAAGTTTGGTATGGAAAATACAAGTCACAAGAGGACACCTGCTCCTACTCATTTGAAACTATCAAAAGATGAAAAAGGTGTTGCCAATGATAAAAGTTTATACAGAAGTATGATTGGTAGTTTCTTGTACCTTACAACTAGTAGACCTTTTATCACATTTGTGTTGGGCGTGTATGCAAGATATTAAGCCGAGCCAAAAAAAGTCACATCAATCAAGTAAAAAAGGATTTTTAAGTACATCAATAGTACGAGTGACTATGGTATGTTATACTCTAATGGTTCAGATTCCATGCTGGTGGGATATTGTGATGCAGATTAGGCTGGTAGTACTGATGATAGAAAAAGCATTTCTGGTGGATATTTCTTTTTGGGACATAATATGATTTATTGGCTTAGTAAGAAATTGAACTGTGTTTCTTTGTCTAGTGTTAAAGCTGAATATATTGCAGTTGGAAGTAACTATTCACATATGATGTGGATGAAACAAATGTTGAAAGAATATAATGTCAAGCAAGATGTCATGACATTATACTGTTTCAATTTGAGTGGTATGAATATTTCAAAGAATCATATTCAACATAGCAGGACCAATCACATTTACATTCGTCATCATTTTATCAGAGATCTTGTTGAAGATAAGAAAATTACTCTAGAGTATATAGCCACTGAGAAACAACTGGCTGATATTTTCACCAAAGATTTGGATACAAATAAGTTTGAAAAGCTCAGGGGTGAGCTGGGAGTCTACTATTGATAGAAAGGTTGGTGACAACACCAAGGAGTGCAGAAGGGTCTTTGGTAGGGGAAAAAGGTGGAAAACCACCTGAAGTTGTTGAAGTTTTATGTTTCTATCTACTACTGTTTGTTTCTAATTGTGTGTTTCCAATTTTGTTTTCATTTGCTCTATTTTTTTTTGTTTTTTGGCTAAAAAGGGGGAGTAAAGTGTTAGTGTGTTTTTGTTTGTCCTAATCTTATGTCACATGTCTAGACATATTGATTAGCATGCTGATAGGAATGTGTTACTGCTAAGGGGAGAGTAATTATTATGGTTTATTATTTATGCAACTATTTAAGAGGAGAATGATAGTCTATCACGCTTGTTGGGGCTTATGTTGCTACTGCTATGACTGGTGTGGTTGTGTGCATAATTTCTTACCTGATGTTCTAACATCTTGCTTGATGTGAAAATCCTGATGTGAGGCTGTTTTATCTTCTGCTGCATGAGTCTTTGATGTGTGAACTTGGGTAGTTCATATTTGGTAGATTGGATTCACTGGTGATTTGGGTTTTCTCTTAAGGGGGAGTATTAGTTATGTGTGACAGGGGGAATAATGGTTGTGCATTACCTGTCTAGCTCTTGTGTTGAACTTGGAGATGTGATGTGTGATGTCAGACCACATGTCTGGAAATTTGTCTTCTTGAAGTATTAAAGATGGTGATCTATAACTGTAGTGTAAACTCTGATACATTTTTGTGGATGCAGTTTGTACAAAGTTTACATGGTTGCCTGTAGCTTGTGTGTTTTAGTTATGGTTTTATTTCTTTCTCCGGGGTTATTGTGCAATGGTTGTTTTAGCCAAAATTTATGAAAGGAGGAGATTGTTAAATCCATGGTTTTAGGATTATCATAAATTTTACTAAAACATGGTTCTGAATTGATGTTGCGCAAGATGTTACAACATCTTAACCAACTGTCATGACAGTTTCTGCTGTCATGTATATCAAACAGATGTTGAGCCAGATGTCTTGACATCGTGACCTATGGTATAACAGGCGCTGCTGTTATATCATTTGATAGATTTGATTTAATTTTGTGAGATGCTTTTAGATATATCTCCTTATTTTTCACCGGTTAAGGATATTTTATTAGGAACTATGTCGATTTGATTTGGTTTCATTAAAAAGGATCTTTGAGACTTTTTAGGAAACTTTGAAGATTTGTTCCTATTTTTATGTAAATATCTTGCAGTCGATTTAAAAGTGAAGATTGAGTTTGATTGAAGATTCCAAGCCCATTCTACAAGAGTCTATAAATAAGTAGTTTCTAGACCTAAAATAGCAAGCACTCACATTGAATAAATTGTGGGTGCAACATAATGGTTTAGGGTTTTGGGACTCTTTTAAGGTCTTTGTGTTTTCTTTGTATGTCACTCGTGTATATTTTTATACATTGAGGTAGATTGATTATTCTCACTCATGAGCTTTTAAGCAAATAGTTAAGTATTATTCTTAGTTAAGATTTTAAGCAAAAGTAAGTATTGTTTATTGGAAGTGTAATCTTCTATTTGGTTTTTTTGGTCTAGTCACAGGTTGTGACCGTAGGTATCACTGAGGTGATTGGAAGTGAGATAGGGATCTCATATCTAGAGGTGTCTGGGTAGAAATTGCACAAGGTAGTGATTAGGCGAGAAGTTGTAAACTGGGATCGTTAAGGCTTTGAACTAATATTATCATAGTGAATTTCTTTCCTGGTTTGGTAGCCCCCAGAGTAAGTGATGTAGCACTAAACTGGTTTAACAATTGATTGTGTTCTTTTACCTTCTGCAATTTAATTTTGCACTGTTTCTGTTTTTGTTAAAAGTTTTTTTCATTAGATGATGTTATAACATCTGTCCTGACATTGTGTTTTGTGTTGAGACATCAGTCTTGACATTTGTATTGCAAGTGCCAGAATTTCAGCTGCCAAGAAAATAAAATATCTAATAATGGATAATCATCTTCTAATAGACCAATTCCATATTTGTGTGCATGTGGTCTCACACTTCTCTAATCTTTTTGCATCTTCTTCTGACTTGTAGGATAATGGCCTTATTTAATGGCCATACAAACAAATTACTTACCATGATTCCAACTCATGAAGAAATCAAGCATGTTATATTTTCCATGAATATGGATTGCTTCTAGTCCTACGTGTTCCTAAATGTATCACTCTAGCCTGGGTATTTGGCCTTTTACCTCATAGTAACATCCCACCCACCAAGAAAACACAGAAAATCCAATATCCAGCACAACAATATACAGAATATGGAAAGAAATAAAATGCAATGCAAATATAACAAAAAAGTAAATAAATGCAATACATAAAGTAGATAAAGCATATAGATAAACAACCAATGAAAACAAAACAAACAAGATCTAGGACTGACTCACTTAGGAAAGGGTCCCTAGTTAAGTCGCCATCTGAGGCAACTAGGAAAATAAACAATGAAGTCTCCATCAAATGTTAATTATCCCAAAGAAGGGAAAGGAAAATATCAAGTAAACCTGACAGAAAACAAGGTCTTGCGACCAAGAGAAGGGTACGGGAGTCGATGATGTAAGGGAAAGGTATTAGCACACCTCACGTTCGTGGTACTGCATGGGATCCACTCTTGTTGTTCTAATAAAAGGGTGTCTCTAACTAAACTTACAAGTTAAAGGAATGCACGAATGCAAAATAAAAATACATGGAAAATAAAGGTTTTAAATAGTTGTGCTCACTTAGACCCTGCAACCTAATGCCTACCCTTTTGAAGGAATCAGAGCGTCATAGTTTGACTCAAAAGTTTTTGTTTGTTTGTATTTTTTATGGGTAACAACCCTTTCTAAAAATGTTTTCTTAAAATAAAGTCCCAAAGGCGTCCCGAAGGCAAAATGGTTTGAATTGGTTTATTATTTTTTACCTTGAGAAAGGATTTAGTGATTTGGACCACATTAAATACTATGATTGAAAGGAAGTACATGGTTCGAGAATGCACCCCCCTCATAATCCCCCTCAATGCTTAAGGCTCGTGCCACATGGTTCGCATCATTATCATTATGTATTTAATGAATGCAAAAGGGGAATGAAAAATCTAAGGGAAATTATATTCCTAATGTTATCATACAATGGTGACCCTAAAGTTAGAATTAACAAAGGGAACAACTACCCAATGTTAGCATGCATGGTTTAAAAGCCTAATTTCTACCTTGGTTATAAGATGAACCAAGTGAACCTAAGGGAACATACAAAGACATAAGCAAGAATAGAAACAACAAAATGAGATTTATTACAAGCCTACCAAACACCTAAGTGTATTACCTAACAAGGAAGCAATGATTCAACAAGCCTAAGCCCTAATGCATATTTCAAGTCATCAATTGACTAGCATGAATGTGTCACACACAAAACACTAATATTCCCATAAGGGTTATGCACAAATGGTTCTACCCTGGAGGTGATGGGTGTAACTTAATTCTTAAAGTTTATATTAATAAATCATTTGGATTAGTATATTATCCTGGAGGTGATAAACTACTTTGGATTCAGCTACTAGTTATATGGTATTGTTGAAACCTTCCGCAACTCAAAAAGAATATCTATATCCATCAATGGGGTGCACCATGGGTACTTTCAATGCTATAAAGGGGTGAGACAAAGAGACCCCTTGTCTGAATTATTGTTTTATATTTCTAAAGAAGTATTGAGCTTATGGATCACAAAACTTGTAGACCAAGGCAAGTTAGAATTAATAACATGCCCTAAAAAGGTTGTTCTCCATTCTCACACTCTTTATGCAAATGCTGTAATTATATTCTATAAAGGCAAGTCCAAAAACATTTATTCTCTCTTAGATCTTTTTAATAGATACGATAGGGCATATGGTCAATTCATAAACCCATCAAAATCCACTATGTATGTTGGTTCAGTTACAAATTTGAGAATTCATGGAATTACTTCCAAATTTGGTTTCACTATTGGAATTTGAGTTTTATCTACCTTAGGGTAATATTCAAATGGAATCCTAATACTATATACATAAGATTTATTACTTACAAGATTAAAGTCAAACTCTCTCCACGAAAGGCATTTATTCTTTCAATAGCTGGTAGAGCTTAATTGTTGAGAAGTTTGATTCAAAGTATGATTCTCTTTAGCACTATCAACTACTTTTGGCATGGGTCTCTTATCAAGGTAATGGAGGTTTGAATGAGAAATTTATTTTGTAGTGAAGACATCGATAAAAGGAAATTAGTGACATGTTCCTAGGCCAAGGTTTGTAGACCAGACTCAGAGGGGGGAATGGTCTTAGAAGTTTTAGTAAGCTTAATAAGGCCTCCAACCTGAAGTTGTTTGGGAACTTTACTCAATCCAATAAGAAATGAGCCTTTTTCATGAGTCACAATGTTTTAACATCAAGAAGATCCATCACACACCTCATCTAGTCATCAATTTGGAGCAGTATTAAAGATCAATTTGGTAGGATTTTAGATAACTCTATCAGATTGTTTGGGGATAGAGCTACCATAAATTTCTATTCTAACTATAGGTGTGTCCCTCCTATCAAATATGGGTTCTAATCAGTTAACCTTGTATAGATTCCTAATCTCAAAGTCATAGATTTTATTCTCATTGGTAACTAGAACTTACCTTTGGCAGTGCAACAAACTTTCCATGATCTATTGAACACCATCTTCAAGGTATCAAACCCACTAGAGTAATGTCTTAATATTATTGTTTTGAAGCATTCCACCTTAATTAATATATCCCTTAAATATGTTTATGTCTACATTTCTCCTTCTACTCAGATTTTATCCTCGACCAAACTTTTATGGAACTGTTATATTCCTCCAAATAGATTTGTGGAGACTTGTATAACAATGTTCCAATTGATTATGTTATTACCATGGTTTTAGGATTGGCACAATTTTGCTAAAACATGGTTTGAAGCATGATGTTATAAGAGGTGTTCTAACATGTTGGTCAGGTTCATTTAAAGGAAAATGTTCTGACAGATAATGTAACATCCTTTATCAGAACATCAATATATGATGTATTTTTTCCTGAAAGATTTAAAATGATTCTGTGAGATTACTTTTGGTTTTATCTCACTGATTTTTCGCCGGTCAATAATATTCAATCTGGAACATTTGATTTATCTCCATCTGTATACAGGTTGCCAAAATTGGACTTTGATACAATTTAGGAAACCTTGTGTTTTGTTCCAAGATTTAAGGAGATATTTTTGCATAAATTGGTGCAGCCCTCAGCGTTTGCAACAAGAAATATCTGGGTGAAGATTCAAGACACATGGTTTACTGAGGAGTATTTGAAGAAATTACCTAGACCTAAATTCATTAAGAACTTTGTAAAAAATAAGGGGAAGCCTATTTTTCTTAGTCTTATGGTTTGAGGGTTCTTCAAGGGAATTTCTGTTTGTGTACGTCTTCGTGTATCTTTTGATGCATTTGAGTTGACTGATTGTTACTTGTTTAATAAGTTATTATTCTCCTCTAATCTATTAAGCAAAGTGTTAAGTATCGTCCTTAGTGAAGTTTTTAAGCAAGCTAAGTATTTTTATATTGGAAGTGTGTTCTTCCTTTTTGGTTTCTTGAGACATTCCTTGGGATTAAGAGTGTTTGATATCATTGCGGTGATTGGGAGTTAGAGGGGTTCTCATATCTAGGAGGTTCCTAGGTAGAAATTGCATTAGGTAAGATTAAGTGAGAAGTGTTAACTGGGATTGTTTAGCTTCGAATTGATACTAATAATAGTGGATTTCCTTCCTACACCGAACTGGGTTAACAATTCTTTGTGTTCTTTTACCTTTTACATTTAAATTCTACATAGTCTTTTGTTTGGTAAAAGTTTTGTCAGTAAGCAGATGTCATAACATCTGTCATGACATTGCTCTTGTGTGTTGAGACATTAGTCTTGACATTCATATTATGTGTGCCAGAATTTCAATTGGTATCAGAGCGGGAACCCTGTTTTGTTTATTAGGTGAGCTCTAGGGGAAATATTTTTTTGGTACTATGGACAAGGAAGGAGGATACCACAACAAGCCAGCCTTGTTGGATGGTTCAAATTATGACTGGTGGAAGGTTAGAATGGTGACTTTTCTGAAATCCATGGATAAGAAGGCATGGAAGGCTGTTCTGGAAGGATGGGATCCCCCTAGTGTGAAGGACAACAATGGGAAAATGTTTTTAAAGATAAATGAAGACTGGTCTGAAATGAGGATAAATCAGCTATTGGAAATTCTAAAGCCTTGAATTCTATATTCAATGGAGTAGATAAAAATGTCTTCAGGCTGATTAATACATGTATTGTTGCCAAGGATGCTTAGGAAACTCTCAAGATAACTTATGAAGGTACATCCAAAGTAAAGATATCAAGGCTTCAACTACTCACTTCTAAATTTGAAAATCTAAGGATGAGTGATGATGAGACCATTCAGGAATATCAGATGAAGGTTCTTGATATTGCATATGCATCAAGTTCCATGGGAAAAAAGTTAGTAGAATAGAGGCTTTACCCAGCTTGTTAGTAATATTCCTAACAAATCTTCCTAATGTCATCTAAACTTGACCAAATCTATTAGAATGTCAAACAGGGTGACATTAGGTAATAGATTTCAAGCTGGAAAAGGTGTTGTGAATTCAAGAAGATTTGGATCTAATAAGGACTCTCGGCTAAAAATTACTCCTCCTATCAAAAAGGATGATGACATTATGTCAGGAAAAAAGTTCAAACATTCTATAAAACATCAGGGTCTTACCTCAGACCTAAGCATCAATTTATGAAGTGTCATCACTTTAGAAGAGCTGGTCACATAAGACCCTTTTGTTACAAGCTATATGGTCATCCTAATCGAGTGGAGAAGATTGGCAGACAGTGGAAAGCTAAAGTTGTGGATACTTGTTTCCTTGCTCATATCCATTACAGGACTCCAATAAGAAAAGTCTGTAACAAGCCTCAGATTGAAAGAAATTATTGTAATGTCATAAAAGATGTTATGACATTGGAAGATAGTTATTTGAGTAACACTAATAGAGTGAAGTATATTACTCAACATAACAGTTCAAAGCAACGTGGTAATCCTTATCATTTCATCAATGAGGTTACAAGAAAAAAGGAAGTTGTTGTTCATGATGTGGTCATAGTGAAAAATCTTGCAAAAAAAATTTGTCAAGGTCATAGGTGAAATTGGAATTTGCATTACTAGGAGATTATGACAATAAGTAATATGGAGGTATACAACAGATATTTTTGTCTCTCACCATTTATTGGATTATGAAAAAACATTGACATCATTACAAAACTTTGATCTATTCAAACTGATATGCTAATTAAACCCCATTAGCTACTGCATTATTCATAATTCCTATTCTTCTAAGTTTTACTGCAACCACCACTCCAAAAAATCTATTCAAAATCCCATTCTTAATATCCCTATCTTAGAATTTCAAAAACCTAATATGTCTAACAGAGACGAAATATCTAATTACACTTCCTATGCTGCTAAAAATTCTAAAGGTGTGACTAATGAGATAATCGACGTTGTTCCTCTCTCAATCATTCCTTGTGGAACTCTGAAGAAAACAATAATGAAGTCCTGTTAATCCTACTATGCCTGAAGAAAAGGCCTCTGATGGAACCGCATCAGCTTGTGTGAATGAGGGTTCAGCAGAACTTAATGTCGTTGAAACCAACCAGGAAGATGTTCAAGTTAAATGAAGCATATGAAGGTTATTGTATAACATTCATAGTGGAAATGCTAGTTTAAATGATGCACCTGATGTTGGCACATAATTAGCTAAGTCATTGGATACTGAGGTGCATGAAAATCTAGATGAGTGTTAAATTGGGGCTAAAGATTTTACTAAAGCAGGTGTTAAGAGGAATAATGTTGGGGATAAGATAGTCAACATCGATGATCTATTTTATGATGATGAAATCATCAGTAAACGATTGGCCCCTGGTATTTCCAAAAGATTAAGAAAGAGGAAAGAAAAGGTTGATGGTGCAACCAATAGGACTTCCCCAAAGAAAGGTGTGAGAGTGGGTCTAACAAAGGGATTAAGCAAGGTTGTGGCTCATGAGTCCAAGAAAAAAACCTAAAAAGGAATGTGTTGTACCCACAAAATTTTCCCTCTCATTTATCAAATATTTTCTCACAAAGATCTCTCTTGGTTCAAGACTGCACTAGGATTGATCAACTCAAGACACCTCCTTAAGCACTGATGACTAAAATTAGAGTTTGAGATTGCACAAGGATAATTGAACTTTAATTGCCTCATATGACTTTCATGGTTCCTTATGGACCCCCAAGATTACTCATGTCAAGTTTCAAGCCTTGGATCACATTTTTGCTCAGTCAATCATGCAATTGACCTAAAAATCAGATGTATTGGGAAAAAAGTCAACTGTGGCCAATTTACAGTCAAACTTCATAATTTTTGATCCATATCAACATTATAAACTCATATGTATCATTTGATCAAGTTTGGACCATAATTCTTCAATAAATTTGATCAAATCATCAAAAGGGCAAAATGGTCAAAATTAGGATTTCGACTGAGAAAGGGCAATTTCTGATTTTTGACCTAGCAAATGGTTAATTGGTTTGAGGAATGATCTCAAGAGTCTAATTGCATCATTTTTACCTAATGGCATAACCCAAAACATTGATCAAGATCAATTGGATTGATAGTGAATTTTCAGTCAACTGATCAAAAGTCAACGGTACACTGAAAAGTCAAACTTTGACTTTTTGGTCAAAATCAAATGTCAAAGATCACAATTCATCAAAACATGTAAAAATATGAAAATTATTCATCAAGAAATCAAAAGGTCAAGATTTCATTTTGAAAAGTCAAAGTTTTCAAACTTAGAAATTTTTCTAAGTGCTGAAAACTTCATGTTTTTTCACAACTTTGAGCAAATTTTTCACCATGATGCAAGATGATTCAAAAGAAACTTTCAACATGAAAGTTGTAGATCTACATGAGATATACAACATTTATTCATACAACTTCTTCTAAAAGTTCTTGGATCTCAAGTTATTAATTCAGGAAGTCATAGTCTTGAAACTAAACACTTAGTGAAATTTTGCCCTAGTTTAGGCAGGATTTTGACCTAACTTCATGGCACTTTTTCATATAGTTCCAAAGGTAATTTTCAAACGTGATTCAAATAAGAGTTGTAGATTACATTACAAGCTTTCCAAAATATCCAAGAACTCCTTGAGATCATTCTTGAGCAGGGAGAATCGAAGAGAGGAAGTTAGGGTTTTCAAACTTGAATTACAAGTCATTTTTTATGAACACATGAACCAAATCCATGCGAGGCTGCATAATATTTGCTTTGCAGGCCTCAAACATGTTTGTCACTCCATAATTAAATATTTACATAGCTGTTAGATTTTTGATCCAAGTAATTGAGCTATAATCCAAGTTGCATTTCCATTAATGGCACAAAGTTAACATTGCCATTCTTGTAAAGCAAGCTTTTTGCATAAAATCCATTCTTGAGCCTATAACTTGTTCCCTCTGATCACACTCCATCCACAAAGTCAGAAGAAAGTATGTTTAAAGCATAACCACTCTATCTTAGCAAGTACACAATGCTTTAAAACTTGAATTTCTCAAAAATCACATGTTATGCATAAAGTTGTGATTTTGAATTCTGATCAACAACAAGTATCCAAACTTTTTGCTTATAAATAGAGTCACTATTTGTGAGCTAAGGGACGAGCTCAAGCACCCTGAAACTCTTCCAAACTCCCTCTATCCAGAAATTGCATAAAAAACTCCATTGATACACAGTTCTGACCTTAAACTTGTATCTCTCATTTCCCTCGTGCGTTTTCCCTCAAATTCATTCCTAAAGCTTCCTTACATCAAATACAAACCATCCTTGACCCTGTTATATAACTGTAACTCCATCTTCATCAACCTCCATAACCAAAAACAGTGCTCTGCAAGTTGACTTCTCCAGACCATTTCAGTCACACATTGCTCAAGCTAATCATTGCATTAGCTTCTAAGAAATTGAGGAAGTTAACCTGATCATTGCAGCACCTTGAATCAAGCTCAAACTCATTTCATGATTTCCAGTTTTAAGGTATTTTTCATGAACTTCTATCTCATTACTTAGGCATTGTTAGGCTTGCATTTGTGAAGATAAAATGTAGACATCAATTCCCTGAGTTGTACATGTCCATAGATTTCATTTATATTGATTGAGCTAGGAGAATTTTAGGATTGAATCTCTGAAAATAATTAGGTCAGAATTTGGTTCATGATAGTTCATGATATTTATACGGTTGGATTCGTATGAAAAAATGGAACAATTTTCATGTTTACATTTTTGCAAATGGTTGAGAAATGAACAAGTTGCGGGGCTTCTGGCTGGAGGTTGAAGATGAAGTATATTTAGGGCGAAATTTATATTATATATTTGTTGTTTTACATAAGTTAATGGATGTATCACTACCCCAGTGGTTAAAGCGTGTGTCTCTCACTATGAGGTCCTGGGTTCAAGCCCTAGCGTGACTTTTTTTCCATTTTTTCACTTTTTTGACATTTTTGTGTTTTTCCAGCGCTTGGGCCTCCTTAGCTTTGGGCCTTTTTTTTTGCTACACTTTAACCCCTATCTTGTTGTTCATACATCCTGGCCCATTTTATTTATTTTTTATTTTTTATTTTTATTATTATTATTATTAGTATTATTATTAATATTAATTTTTAATATTAGTGATAAAAACCCAAAAAATATTTTTATTTATTATTTTCACATTTTATATTTTATTTTTCTTCATGAAAACAAAAGAATAAAAACACTTCTTTTACATTTTTTTAATAATTAAATTTACCTTTTCTTTTACTTAGATAATTTAATTTTAATTATTATTATTATATCACTTATTTTTCTTGTAAATTAAAATCAATTTAGAATTTAGGGTTTTTATTTAATTATTTTATTTACTAATTTAATTAAATTCACAAAAATCCTAAAAAATACTTTTTTCCATAAATTAATTAGTTTTACTAACTTAACCTTAATTTTATTTTTAGTTAATTATTTTAGTTTAATTAATTAGGTTAAAAAAACCCTTTTCATAAAAAATCAAACAAAAATCATATTTCTTTACATTTACATTCTTGCATTTTTATCTTTATTTTTGTACCTTTATTCAATTTCAATATGGTTGTAATATTATTTAGATTTAATTTCTTGCAATATTCCCCATTTGTAAATTTGTATACCCCCTCCCCTAAATGATGTAATAGCGTAGTAAATTTTAAAATTCCGCAATTTATCGCTTTATATACAAATGCTAGTAATTAGGGTTTTTGTATGGAAAGACTAAAACCAATCAATAGAAAACCCTAATCAAAGACAAATCAAGCATGAAAATCAATACACTTGCACACAAACACCCCTAGGGTAAATCCACTTTGTTGCCTTACAAAAATGGTCATATTATGCATGTGAGATATCTTAGCAAAGACAAGAAAAATACAAGATCATAGTCCCTCGATGACGTTATCTATGTTGCCTTTTCAAAATTATATTAGTCCCTAAAGAAAAATGCTAAGATACCTTGCAACATTGCTAATCATGGTTATACGATGACTCACGCCCGTTCCGTTTTTATCCAAAGATAGGGTTACTTACCAAATCAATGGTAAGATAACAATATCAAAGGAAAGAGGAAATGAACATGAAATACTTTTGAGTAGGTAGAATGTTCCTAGTTAGTTGCTCCATTTCAAAACAAAACATCCTTGCTATTTTCAAAAAAAAAAACACTTACACTTTCAAAACACCTTTCAAACTTGAAAACATTTTCAAAAGATCAACACATTTGTATACATTCTTACAAATGAGAATCATTACAAATTTTGCCTAAACAATGGCCTCTTTACAAAATACATTCAAAAACCACACAAAGCACATTTTCAAACTAAAGCAAGTGATCTAGCAAGTAACTAAGAGCCCATGGAAAACCATGGATGAAAAGGGTGCTAATACCTTCCCTTTTCATAATCTACCCCCCAAACTTAAGAAACAATTTCAAAGGTATTTCCTGTGCTTTTTCACCTTTCCTTTTGGATAAAAGAAAAGTCGGTGGCGACTCTTGCTAACCGCAACATTTGCGATCAAACCTAAAACACCCAAGTCAGTTCTCCCACTGTATCACAGAACTGGCGACTCTGCTGGGGACTATTCTTAAAGTGGGGTTACCTTAGGGCTATATCATATTTACTTGCTTTCGTTGTTTTACTTATATGCTTTACATTATGGTTCTTTGTTTGGGTTTGAATCCTCTACCCGGATTTGGGATACCTTATAGGTAAGTAGCAATATGTTGTGGAAACTGTGCGGGGTATACCGACATGGTCTAAGCAATAGTTACGTTAGTGCGACATATTTGTGGGTACCGGTAGACTTTGAGTAGTCAAGGAGAATACGGGGCTGCTGAGTGATGTCATGAAGCACTAATAAACTTTTAGAACCTTTACTTGACCAACTTGGCCATTATGATGTAGTGAGATGACCGACTTTGGTACAGTCCAAAGTAAGTAGATACTTGATACTACACTCATTGAGGTTTGGTTTTTTGGGATATCTTGGTAGCTGTTAAAGAGGCTTGCGCTGAAACAATGCCCAAAAAAACAAACCATTAATATTGAGCTCCTTAGAACCTGGTTACTATTACTAGGACAGGTTTGAGCCAACTAAACTTCAAGAGGGTACTTACCTATGAGACTCCATGCAAGCTTAAACCTAAAAACTTATTTGTTTTGTTTGTATATATATACTTGTACATAACATCATAAACATCATAACATCATACTCATATTCACTAACCATTTCAAGGATCTTGGGATTTATCTTTATTCTGCTTTGTAGGACATGGATTCTATTCGCAGGAAAACCATTCAAGTCAATCTTGTAAGAATCCCTCCTCAACTTAAAGAGTTAGCATCAAGGGTTCCCGAGAATTCTCCATTTACCGAGAGACATGGTCGCCTACTAAACTTGGTTACCTCCAACACTGATGAAGACATGATGAAGGTGCTCTTCCAGTTCTTTGATCCTTTAAACCATTGCTTCACATTTCTCGATTATCAACTTGTGCCAACTTTGGAAGAATTCTCCCAACTCTTGAGGATTCCTATCCTCAATCAACTACCTTTCAACGGTACGGAATGAGATTCAAAGCCAGAAGAGATTGCTCAAGCTCTACACTTGCAATCATCTGATATCACAACTAATTGGGAAACAAGGAGTGGTGTCAAGGGTTTCTTAGCAAAGTTCTTGTTTGAGAAATCCCAAAACTATTGGAACTCTTTAGATTTACAAGCTTTTAAGGAAATTGTGGCTCTCCTCATCTATGGGATGGTTTTATTTCCAAACCCTCACCAACTCATAGATGTGAACACCATTAAAATCTTCATGTCTTGTAACCCGATGCCTACTTTTCTAGGGGATATCCTACATTCTTTTCACACTCACACTATGAGGAAAAGAGGTATCCTTATGTGTTGTACTCCTATTTTTGCAAGATTGTTTATTTCGCATCTTCCCCAATCTGTATTGAAAAACGAGCAAGGTTCAAGGTGGTCACATAGGTTGATGACGCTCAAACATTCAGACATTCATTGGTGTGCCCGATCTATAGAGAATGTTACTATTGTCGACCGTTGTGGAGAATTCCCTAATGTCCCTTTACTTGGCATCAGGGGAGGTATCACCTACAACACATGCTTAGCCTTAAGACCGTTTGGTTACACCCAAAGGGATGGCCCACATGAGATGCTTATTCAAGGGTTGGTATTTGACTACGAGAATGACGATCAAGGTTACCGCCAAAGGTTTATCCGAGCTTGGAGGATGTTGAACAAGGTAGATAGAAAGACATTGGGGCACAAGAATTCCATCCCTCTTGAGCCTTATCTCAAATGGGTACGAACTCGTGCTCAAAGTCTTATGATGCCTTACCCCTCCATTCACCCAGTAATCATAGAGCCTGTTGTGGAAGAAGATGTTCCATACACTATCCTGCATCCCGACATGCCCACCTCTCTTGAAGACTTGCAAAGGGATTGGATACAGCTTAAGGGGGAGCGAGACACTTTCGAGGCCCAATACTACGCCAGCGAGAAGAAGTTTTTGGAACACACTAAGCAACTTCATGAGGAGCGGAGCCTGAACGCCTACATCGCACCAAAGAGGATGCGTACAACTTTTTTATCTTACAGTTTTTGTATTTCTTTGTAAGTCCAAAAGAGGCATGATGTACTCAAACTTTGACTTATTAATATAACATGTGTTCCTTTTTTGGTCTAAAGAAAATTTAAATCTCTAATTTCCCTGAAATCATTGCATATGCTTTTACCATTCATCATAACATAAGCAGGTTTCTTACAATAAGGCTCGTCATCTTTCTACTATTTATTTCAGTAAGATGGATCTCGAACAGACAGTGAAAGACCTCCAGGCGCAGAATGCTCAATTTCAACAGATGTTCTTGACTCTAGCCAAATGACAAGAGGATTTGAAAACCTTGCTGATTGAAGAAAAGAAGAAGAAAACAAAGAAGATAACTGAAGATCTGAATATGGGAAGAAGGTTCCAAGGACAAGTCAGACAGACCCTAGACTTTGCAACGTCATCTGGTGAAAAGGATAATCAAGAAGTGAAAGGCAAGGAAGCAGTTGTCCAGCCAGAATCTGAAGAGGAAGACTACTCTGAAGAGCAGTATCCCTCGGCCGACGACAAATACAAACATCTGGAAGAACGACTAAGTGCAATGGAGATTCAGAAAGTGCCTGGGTTGGACTTTGAAGAGCTGGGTTTGGTGTCTGGGATTGTTATTCCACCAAAATTCAAGGCACCAGTATTTTCTAAGTACGGCGGAGTTTCATGTCCCAAGATGCACCTCCGATCTTATGTGAGGAAAATACAACCTCACACTGCTGACAGAGAT
Organism: Vicia faba; assembly: GCA_948472305.1. Taxonomy (NCBI): domain Eukaryota; kingdom Viridiplantae; phylum Streptophyta; class Magnoliopsida; order Fabales; family Fabaceae; genus Vicia; species Vicia faba. The sequence continues at coordinate 79,954,683 of OX451740.1, read as the reverse complement.
TTGTGGGTCCACTTCTTTCAAGACATTCTATCCGGGACTCAGCTAGATTAGTTCTATCAACTGGAAAGGGCCAACATCCATAATTGGGAAGACCTTGACGTTGATTTCTATAAAAAATATCAGTATAACGCAGACCTTGCTCCCACCCGTACTCAACTCCAGAGTATGGCTATGGTTTCAAGTGAAGGTTTTAAAGACTACACTCAGAAATGGAGGGACTTAGCAGGAAGTCCAGCCTCCCCTTTCTGAAAGAGAACTAGTAGACATGTTTTTGGGCACCCTGTCGGGTCCTTTCTTTAATCACTTAATTGGAAGCTCCTCAGCATGCTTTACTGAATTAATCTTGACTGGATAAAGAGTGGAAGTTGGGATTAATAGTGGGAAGATCCAAAAAGACGCATCCTCTGCTGCTGTAAAAAAACCATTTATTGGGAAGAAAGAAGATTTTGTTGTGTATCCTCAAAGGAATCAAGAAAGAACTGAACACCGTCCAATGGTGGGGGCTATCATGATCCCAAATCCTGCACCTACTCAACAAATAAGCAATCAACCTAGAACAGAAAGACTAGTAAGACAATTTACCCGGATTAATATGACACTATCTCAAGTCCTTCCACATTTGTTGAAATCTAATCTGGTAAATTTGAAAGAAGTTCCAAAGAATCCTAACACAATATCTCCTCATTACCATCCTAATGCTCGTTGTGCATACCATTCAGAAAGTCCAGGCCATGATACTAACAACTGTTGGGCTTTGAAAAACAAGGTGCAAGACCTTCTTGAAGCAAAAGAAATTGAATTTGATGCTCCTGAGATCCCAAATGTTATCACCGCTCCTATGCCCAAGCATGGTCGTGATGTTAACGTTGTTGAAGATGATATGTTTGTTACTGCTATTGATGAACTTGTTACTCCTCTCCTAACTGTCAAGAAGGCCAGTTTATTTCTAGGCTGTGACGAAAGCTTCCACCTCTGTTTATCTCTACCAACTGGCTGTCATTTATTGAAAGCATGTGTTCAACGCCTAATGGATGACAAAGAGATTTTGTTCGAAAAGACTCTTGTTCCAACCATTTCCTACAATGATGTTTCAATAGTAACCATTTCCACCAATTCTTCCAAGGTCTCCACCAAAATACCCGTTAGGATTACATCAATTCCCAAAGTAGCTCCACTGATAATTACTATGCCTGGACCAATCCCATACTCATCAGATAAAACGGTCCCATGGAATTATCGGGGCGATGTCTACTATCACGATGTCAAGCAGGATTGGCCGGCTGTTGAAGACTCAATTTTTGAGAAGGCTGACCCCGACATCAGCAACATTACGGGAGCCAGCAAGATAACCCGAAGTGGAAGAGTATTCTCCCCAGAGATTGCTCCTCCAAAGACTGTTACCGGTCTTGTGATCATCCCTATTCCAATTCATGTTAACACTACTACTACTATAATCCTTATGGTTACCCCTACTGATACTCCTACCACCGAGTTGACTAAGACTCGGGGCAAAGGCATTCTGGTTGAGCCTATCCGGATGAAGGCGTAATCAGTATCTATCCCTGAGGCCTCCCAAAATAAGATGGAAGAAATTCTAAAAATTATAAAGAGAAACGACTACAACATAGTCAAACAGCTAGGGCAGACTCCGTCAAATATTTCCATGCTGGCTTTATTGGTATGCTCTGAGGCTCATGCAAAGGCCTTGGTGAAATTCCTTAAAACTGCCCATGTACCACAAGAAAACTCTGCTGATCAGTTCCAATACTGTGTGGCCAGCTTGACCGCGGGTAATGGTTTAGGCTTTTCCGATGTTGACCTGACACCTAGATGGAGGAAGCATAATGATGCATTGCATGTCTCTGTTGAATGCAGGGGCACAACCTTGGCCCATGTCTTGGTTGATACCGGTTCGTCTTTGAATGTGTTGCCTAAGAAAGCTCTTGATTGACTTGACTGTGAAGGATTGACCTTAAAACCCAGTAATATAGTGGTAAGGGCCTTTGACGGTTCAAAGAGAATAGCGCATGGGGAGGTGGACATCCCCATAAAAGTTGTAACCCAAACCTTTGATTCAACTTTTTACGTGATGGACATTCACCCTTCCTACTCCTGCTTATCGGGCCGACCGTGGATTCACAACGCTGGTGCCGTTACCTCTACATTACATCAAATGCTGAAATATCCAACCGAGGGGAAAATCATTATTGTCCATGGAGAAGAGGAATATATGGTCAGTCACTTGAACTCCTTCAGATACGTGGAATTGGAAGGTGAATTCATTGAAACTCCATTTTAACACTTCGAGGAAGTCCCACAAACCGTGGCAGTAACCAAGGTTGTTTCCCAAGTCCCAAAGATTACAAGACCTCCATTAAAGATGTCTTCTCTGAAAGATGCCAAGGAAGTGATTGAAGAAGGTGGGTGTACTGTTTGGGGCCAACTTCCGGATATCCCATACAAATCTGACAAATTTGGTTTGGGTCTCACTTCAGGAGCCCAGAAAGCTGTGCGCCATGCTCGTGCCCGGGGACCACCCTTGAAGATCAACAACCATGGAATCAACGCAGTGGAGGATGATGAGGATAGCTTTGATTTGGAGGAATGCATTTTCCCAACTGTCAATGGAGGACTCAGCAACTGGGAAGCTAAATATTTTGTCCCAATTACTTTTATCCAACTGTAATTGTCTTTAATATTTTGTCAGACCTGTAATAATTAAACAATTCACTTTTAAAACCTTGTGTCTTACCCGAGGCACAACGGTCCATTTGTAAGGGTTGTTATGTCATTTTCATATGTCATCAATGAATCGTGGACGTTTTTGCATAAAAACTTTGTGCTCTTTGTCTTTCTTTTTACATTTTATTTTCTTTCAAAGATAGTTATACTCTTACACACACTCACATTCAAAATGCATATCTACATCCATTCGGGATCCCATGGGTAACGATTCTGCTATGGCCTTTTGTGACTCTGAAAATCTAATCTACCAAGCTAAAGACGAAGGTGAGGAAGATTGTGAAGTTCCAGGGGAACTTGCCAGGTTACTAAAACAAGAAGAAAGGACCATACAGCCCCACGAAGAACCAGTGGACACAGTTAACCTAGGTACCGAATAGGACAAGAAAGAAGTCAAGATGGGTGCCAATCTGGAACCCAGTGTCAAGGAGCATCTAATTCAGTTGTTACATGATTATGTTGAGGTCTTTGCCTGGTCGTATGAAGACATGCCAGGACTTGATGCAGATATCATGGTACATCGTCTACCAACAAAAGAAGATTGCCCTCCGATAAAACAAAAGGTTTATCGTATGTGACCAGGCATGTCAGAGAAGATTAAAGCTGAAGTCATGAAACAATTCAACATCAAATTCTTGGCCATCACCTCATATTTGCAATGGGTCGCCAATGTTGTTCCCGTTCCTAAAAAGGACGGCAAGGTACGAATGTGCGTGGACTACAGAGATTTGAATAGGGCCAGCCCTAAGGATGATTTCCCACTTCCCCACATCGATATTTTGGTTAACAATACAGCATAGCATAAGGTGTTTTCCTTCATTTACGATTTCTAAGGCTACAACCAAATCAAAATGGCACCTGAGGACATGGAGAAAACAACCTTTGTCACACAATGGGGCACATTCTGTTACAAGGTTATGCCATTCGGGTTAAAGAACGCTGGGGAAACCTATCAGCGTGCCATGGTAGCTCTATTTCATGACATGATACATCATGAAATAGAGGTCTATGTGGATGACATGATAGCTAGATCTCAAACTGAAGAGGAACATCTTGATCATTTACATAAACCGTTTGAGAGGTTAAAGAAGTACAAGCTGAGGTTAAACCCGAATAAGTGCACATTTGGGGTAAGGTCTGGTAAACTCCTAGGATTTGTTGTCAGCGATAAAGGTATCGAAGTGGATCCTACCAAAGTGAAAACTATACAAGAAATTCATGCTCCTCGTACTGAGAAGGAAGTCAGGGGATTCTTAGGACAGCTAAACTACATTTTTCGGTTCATTTCTCACTTGACCGCTACTTGCGAACCAATCTTCAAATTACTGAAGAAAGATTAAGTAGTCAAATGGAATGATAAGTGTCGAGCTTCCTTCGACAATATCAAAGAGTACCTACAAGAGCCTCCTATTTTGATGCCACCAGTCGAGGGAAGACCCTTGATCAAGTATCTAACTGTTTTGGAAAATTCAATGGGGTGTGTGATGGGGCAGCATGACGAGTCTGGGCGAAAAGAGCATGTTATTTACTACCTGAGCAAAAAGTTTACCGACTGTGAAACAAGATATTCACTGCTCGAGAAAACTTGTTGCGCTCTGGCATGGGCTGCTCGCTGGCTAAGACAGTATATGCTGACCCATACTACCTTATTGATATCTAAGATGGATCCAATAAAATACATATTCGAGAAGCCTGCCCTCTCTGAGAGAGTAGCGAGATGGCAGATGATCCTGACAGAATATGACATTCAATATACTACCCAGAAAGAAATAAAGGGCAGTGTATTAGGTGATCACCTTGCTCATCAAGTTGTGGGTGACTACCAGTCCATGAAGTTCGAATTCCCAGATAAAGACATCATGATGGTTAACAACTGTGAAGAATTCAGACCATATGACGGACCTGAACAAGGATCCCGATGGACCCTGGTTTTTGATGGGGCATCCAACGCACTCGACAATGGCATAGGTGTTGTACTCATATCCCCTAAAGGATGTCACACTCCATTTACTGCAAGACTCTGATTCAACTGTACAAATAACATGGCAGAATATGAAGCGTGTATTTTTGGCCTCAAAGCTGCCATAGATTTGGGGATCAAGTCCTTAAGTGTATTCGGAGATTCAGCCTTGGTCATCAGTCAGATCAAAGGAGAATGGGACACTAAACACCCTAAACTTATCCCCTACAAATAACATGTGTTGACATTAATCCCACATTTCGAGAAGATTACCTTCGAGCATTTCCCGTGAGAAGAAAATCAACTAGCGGATGCGCTAGCCACAATGTCATCCATGTTTAAACTTAAATGGGATAACGAGGCTCCCCAGATCACCATTGAACGAATGGATGAACCAGCTCATTGTGACGAGATCAATACTGAATAAGTAATGGACTGGCCTTAGTTCTACGAAGTCAAGAGGTATCTCGAGGCTCAAGAGTATCTAGAAGGAGCTTCAGTCAATGATAAGAAGTTCTTAAGGAGATTCTCTGCTAATTTCTTCCTTAGTAATGACATTCTCTACAAACGCAACCACGACTCTGTTTTGCTTCGTTGTGTAGACAAGGTTGAGGCAGAAAAGATCATGGTTGATCTACATGAAGGCATTTTTGGCACCCATTCTAGTAGGCATACGATGGCAAAGAAGATCCTACGAGCAGGTTATTACTGCTCTACCATGGAAGCAGATTGCTATCAACACTCTCAAACTTGTCATAAGTGTAAGATCTATGCTGACAAAGTGCATGTACCTCCAGTTCCTTTGAATATCCTAACGGCTCCTTGGCCCTTTGCTATGTGGGCATCGATATGATTGGGGAAATCAAGCCAACGGCCTCTAATGGACACCGCTTCATCTTAGTGGCCATTGACTATTTCACAAAGTGGGTTGAGGCAACTTGTTTCGCTTCTGTAACCAAGAATGTTGTCGCCCGGTTCATCAAAAAAAATCTCATCTATCGGTATGGTATCCTTGAGAGCATCATCACAGACAATGGTATGAATCTCAACAACACTATGATCACCGCACTGTACACACAATTCAAGATCCAGCACCACAATTCTTCCCCTTACCGGCCAAAGATGAATGGTGATGTCGAAGCCACAAATAAGAACATCAAAAAGATCATACAGAAAATGACAGTCACATACAAAGACTGGCATGAGATGCTACCATTCGTCCTCAACGGTTACCGTACCACGGCGCGCACATCAACCGGGGAAACACCTTACTTTCTGGTATATGGCATGGAGGCTGTCTTGCTTATTGAGGTCCAGATCCCTTCACTGAGAATCATGAAGGATACAGGATTGAATGAAGACGATTGGATCCAAACTTGACTTGATCAACTGAATTTGATTGATGAGAAAAGGCTTAATGCTATCTATCATGGTCAAATGTATCAAAAACGGATGATCAAGGCTTTCAACAAAAAGGTCAGACGCCAAGTGTATCAAGTCAGGGATTTGGTGATCAAGCGCATCATACTGCCGCAAGGTGATCCCAGGGGAAAATGGACTCCTATATACGAAGGACCGTTTGTGATCAAAAGCATATTCTCTGGTGGTGCAATGATCTTAACCACTATGGATGGCGACGACCTGCCGCACCCTGTGAACGCGAACATAGTCAAAAGATACCACACATAAGAGACGCGCTAGGTTGACACACCTAGGAAAAACAAGGGCATCCCGGCGAACCAAAAAGGTTCGGGCAAAAATTAGGGATAAAACAAAAAAAAAATTGTACACCCGGCAAGTTGAAAACCCGAAAGGGCGACTTGGGCAAAAAAGGGTATCCCGGTGGACTGAAAACCCGAAAGGACGGTCCAAACAAAAGTTAGGGAATTAAAGCATATGACTTTGTTCCGTTGGATCACCTTACAGACAACCTTTAGCTTCGACCGACAAGCTCAACTATTCTAATCAATCCAATCAACTTTCGATAAGGCAACAAGTGGACAAGACGCCCAGAGACACGAAGGCTATAGCGGAATGGGAACCCCATGGGATTATTGCACATAGCTATCTTTTCTTTGTATCAAAAATTCATTTTTTACGACGACATTCCCTTACTAGAATGTTCGTCTCATTGTACAAAAATACTTGTTCAAGTTAATACAAAGATACCCCTTTGAAAGTGCAAAACTATCTGTTTTTTTCTTTATTCTTGTGTTTTGTTTACAAAAACGTCCAATGATTTATTTTTGAACATATGCATTTGAACGTAACTAATGTTTACGAATGAATGAAAAGGAACAAAAATAGAAAGACAATCACTAATGGCTTTAAGAAATAGGATAATATATTTAGACTATTCCATAAAATCCCCCTCAGTGCGCAGCTTAATGATATCAAGATCTCTCACATCCCCGGCGGAACAAAACTTCCAGTTTATCACTCCCCAGTAAAAGTCTCCTAATTTTTCAAGATTCCCCAACAGGATTTCACAGGCAATACACAGTGTTTTCCTTACAACAGATTTTATTTCTCTACCAAATAGAAGCTCATCACCTCATCATTCAAAATATGAAGACTCACTCTTCGCGTCCCCGACAGCAGTTAGGATTTATTTTCCCTAATCCAACAGTGTTACAGCAGCATAGCTTACATGCATGTACATCGCATCCATATGTCATAACATTGACAACACGAACGCATATAACATAATCTCATTAATTTCATTGAGAACATTATTATACAATGTGTTTCATACATCATGACATTGCATACAACTAATCTTTCATCTCTTCAGGAAAGATCAGTCAGCAGATGGATATCATCAACAATTTACAAAAAGGTCAGAGATTGATACCTGAAATAAGCAAAGATAATTATCTATATGACCAGCCGAACCGTCAGATACAGTTCAGATACACTCCAGACACGGATGCCATTCTGATACTCATTCAGATTCAGCTTTCAGATACAGTTCAGATACGCTCCAGACACGGAGGCCATTCTGATACTCAGATACAATTCAGATACGCTCCATACACGAACGCCATTCTGGTACTCATTCATATTATCCTTCAGATACTGTTCAAATATGCTCCAGACACGAATGCCATTCTGATACTCATTCAGTTTCAGATTTCAGATACAGTTCAGATACGCTCCAGACATGGATGCCATTCTGATACTCATTCAGATTCATCTTTCAGATACAGTTCAGATATGCTCCAGACACGGATGTCATTCTGATACTCAGATACAGTTCAGATACGCTCCAGACACAAACGCCATTTTAGTACTCATTCAGATTCTCCTTCAGATACAGTTTAGATACGCTCCAGACACGGATGCCATTCTGATATTCATTCAGAATCAACTTTCAGAAACGAGTCAAATACAATCCATTTATGGATATTATTCTAGTACTCAACCCGACACATCCAATATTCCAGTATAAATCAGCCAGAGATTTATTCTGACACTTCTTCTATTCCTACCAACAATCATTCTTGGATGGAATCTACAAACCCATATCCAAAAACTCTCCATCACCTCTCCAAATGGCATCTTTAAGCCCATTCCTTACACCATAAACCACCACATCCTCGAGTGCAAATTTTTGGGCACTCTAGTGTCCAATCATCTTCCACCTTCAAGTCATAAATGGCAAATCCGCCAATCTAACTCTTCAGGTTTAAGAAGATTGAACAGGGCCAGCTGTTGTACCCCAAAATTTTCCCTCTCATTTATCATATATTTTCTCACAGAGATCTCTCTTGGTTCAAGACTGCACTAGGATTGATCAACTCAAGAAACCTCCTTAAGCATTGATGACTAAAATTAGGGTTTGAGATTGCACAAGGATAATTGAACTTTAAATGCCTCATATGACTTTCATGGATCATTATGGACCCCCAAGATTACTCATGTCAAGTTTCAAGCCTTGGATCACATTTTTGCTCAGTCAATCAAGCAGTTGACCTAAAAATCAGTTGTATTGGGGAAAAAGTCAATTGTGGCCAATTTACAGTCAAACTTCATATTTTTTGATCCACATCAACATTATAAACTCATATGTATCATTTAATCAAGTTTGGACCATAATTCTTCAAGAAATTTGATCAAATCATCAAAAGGGAAAAATGGTCAAAATTAGGGTTTTGACTGAGAAAGGGCAATTTCTGATTTTTGACCTACCAAATGGTTAATTGGTTTGAGGCATGATCTCAAGAGTCCAGTTGAATCATTTTGATCTAATGGCATGACCCAAAACATTGCTCAAGATCAATTGGATTGATAGTGAATTTTCAGTCAACTAATCAAAAGTCAATTGTACACTGAAAAGTCAAACTTTGACTTTTTGGTCAAAATCAAATGTCAAAGATCATAATTCATCAAAACATGTCAAAATATGAAAATTATTCATCAATAAATCAAAAAGTCAAGATTTCATTTTGAAAAGTCAAAGTTTTCAAACTTAGAAATTTTTCTATGTGTTGAAAACTTCATGTTTTTTCACAACTTTGAGCAAATTTTTCACCATGATGCAAGATGATTCAAAAGAAACTTTAAACATAAAAGTTGTATATATCCATGATATATACAACATTTCTTTACACAACTTCTTCTAAAAGTTCTTGGATCTCAAGTTATTAATTCGTGAAGTCATAGTCTTATAACTAAACACTTAGTGAAATTTTGCCCTAGTTTAGGCACGATTTTGACCTAACTTCATGGCACTTTTTCATATAGTTTCAAGGGGAATTTTCAAAAGTGATTTAAAGAAGGGTTGTAGAGAACATTACAATCTTTCCAAAATTTCAGAGAACTCCTTGAGATCATTCTTGAGTATGGAGAATCGAAGAGAGGAAGTTAGGGTTTTCAAACTTGAATTTAAAGTCATTTTTTATGAACATGTGAACCAAATCCATGCTAGGCTGCATAATCTTTGCTTTGCAGGCCTCAAACTTGTTTGTCACTCTGTAATTAAATGTTTACACAGTTGTTGGAGTTTGGATCCAAACAATTGAGCTATTATCCAAGTTGCATTTCCATTAATGGCACAAAGTTAACATTGCCATTCTTGTAAAGCAAGCTTTTTGCATAAAGTCCATTCTTGAGCCTCTAACTTGTTACCTCTGATCACACTCCATCCACAAAGTCAGAATTAAGTATGTTTAAATTATAACCACTTTATCTTAGCAAGTACACAAGGCTTTGAAACTTGAATTTCTCAAAAATCACATGTTATGCATAAAGTTGTGATTTTGAATTCTGATCAACAACAAGTCTCCAAACTTGTTGCTTATAAATAGAGTCACTAATTGTGAGCTAAGGGACGAGCTTAAGTACCCTGAGACTCTCCCAAACTCCCTCTAGCCAGAAATTGCATAAAAAACTCCATTGATACACAGTTCTGACCTTAAACTTGTATCTCTCATTTCCCTCGTGCGTTTTCCCTCAAATTCATTCATAAAGTTTCCTTACATCAAATACAAACCATCCCTGGCCCTGTTTCATAACTATAACTCCATCTTCATTAACTTCCATAACCAAAAATAGAGCTCTGCAAGTTGACTTCTCCAGACCATTTCAGCCACCCATTGCTCAAGCTAATCATTGCATTAGCTTCCTGGGAACTTGAGGAAGCTAACCTGATCATTGCAGCACCTTGAATCAAGCTCAAACTCATTTCACGATTTCCAGTTTTGATGTATTTTTCTTGAACTTCTATCTCATTACTTAGGCATTGTTAGGCTTGCATTTGTGAAGATAAAATCTAGACATCATTGCCCTGAAGTTGTATAAGTCCATAGATTTCATTTATATTGATTGAGCTAGGAGAATTTTATGATTGAATCTCTGAAAATAATTAGGTCAGAATATGGTACTTTTAGAAATTCTCATTCATCTTTGATTTATAGTTCATGATATTTATACGGTTTGATTCGTATGAAAAAATGGAGCAATTTTCATGTTTACATTTTTGCAAATGGTTGAGAAATGAACAAGTTGCAGGGCTTCTGGCTGGAGGTTGAAGATGAAGTATATTTAGGGAGAGATTTGTGTTATATATTTGTTGTTTTACATAAGTTAATGGATGTATCACCACCCCAGTGGTTAAAGCGCGCGTCTGTCACTATGAGGTCCTAGATTCAAGCCCCAGTGTGACCATTTTTCCATTTTTTTTTCACTTTTTTGACATTTTTGTGTTTTTGCAGCGCCTGGGCCTCCTTAGCTTTGGGACTTATTTTTTTTGCTACACTTTAACCCCTATCTTGCTGTTCATACATCCTGGCCCATTTTTTATTTATTATTATTATTATTAGTATTATTATTAATATTAATTTTTATTATTAGTGATAAAAACCTAAAAAATATTTTTATTTATTATTTTCACATTTTATATTTTATTTTTATTCATGAAAACAAAATAATAAAAACACTTATTTTACATTTTTTTAATAATTAAATTTACCTTTTCTTTTACTTAGATAATTTAATTTTAATTATTATTATATCACTTATTTTTCTTGTAAATTAAAATCAATTTAGAATTTAGGATTTTTATATAATTATTTTATTTACTAATTTAATTAAATTCACAAAAACTCTAAAAAATACTTTTTCCATAAATTAATTAATTTTACTTACTTAACCTTAATTTTATTTTTTAGTTAATTATTTTAGTTTAATTAATTAGGTTAAAACCCCTTTTCATAAAAAAGCAAACAAAAATCATATTTCTTTACATTTACATTCTTGCATTTTTATCTTTATTTTTGTACCTTTATTCAATTTCAATATGGTTGTAATATTATTTAGATTTAATTTCTTGCAATATTTCCCATTTGTAAATTTGTATACCCCCTCCCCTAAATGATGTAATAGCGTAGTAAATTTTAATTCCGCAATTTATCACTTTATATACAAATGCTTGTAATTAGCTTTTTTATATGGAAAGACTAAAACTAATCAATAGAAAACCCTAATCAAAGACAAATCAAGCATGAAAATCAATACACTTGCACACAAACACCCCTAGGGTAAATCCACTTTGTTACCTTACAAAAATAGCCATATCATGCATGTGAGGTATCTTAGCAAAGACAAGTAAAATACAAGATCATAGTCCCTCGATGATGCTATCTATGTTGCCTTTTCAAAATGATCTTAGTCCCTAAAGAAAAATGCTAAGATACATTGCAACATTGCTAATCATAGTTATACGATGACCCACGCCCGTCCCGTTTACATCCAAAGATAGGGTTACTTACCAAATCAATGGTAAGATAACAATGTCAAAGGAAACAGGAAATGAACATGAAAGACTTTTGGGTAGGTAGAATGTTCCTAGTTACTTGCTCCATTTCAAAACAAAACACCCTTGCTATTTTCAAAAACAAACACCTACACTTTCAAAACACCTTTCAAACTTGAAAACATTTTCAAAAGATCAACACCTTTGTATACATTCTTATGAACGAGAATCATTACAAAGTTTGCCTAAACAATGGCCTATTTACAAAATACTTTCAAAAACCACACAAAGCATATTTTCAAACAAAAGCAAGTGATCTAGAAAGTAACTAAGAACCCATGGAAAAATATGGATGAAAAGGGTGTTAATACCTTCCATTTTCATAATCTACCCCCCGAACTCAAGAAACAATCTCAAAGGTCTTTCTTGTGCTTTTTCACCTTTCCTTTTGGATAAAAGAAAATCCGGTGGCGACTCTTGCTAAACGCAACATTTACGATCAAACGCAAAACACCCAAGTCAGTTCTCCCACCGTATCACAGAAGGATGTTCCTTCAAGTGACTCAGAGTGTGATGATGAGATTGATGTTGAGGACATTGTGCATGAAGGTAAGAAAAATGCTGCTACAAAAAGGAGTCTTGCTGAAGTTCTTGAGGTTCCTTTGGATAATATGTAGTTTCATCTTGCAAAAAAAGTTGGGAAGTGGAAGTTTATATGCCAGAGACGTATTGCTCTCGAAAGAGAATTGGTTAAAGATATCTTAGAGTGTAAGGAAGTCAATGATCTCATCAAGAACACTGGATTAATGAAGATTGTGTCGATGTTGGGTAAGTGTTATGAGAAATTGGTGAAGGAGTTTGTTGTTAACATAAATCAAGAGTGTAGTGACCAGAAAAGCAAGGAGTTCAGGAAAGTGTTTGTGAGAGGTAAGTGTGTGGAATTTTCTCCAATTTTGATAAACAGATTTCTAGGTAGGAGTGAAGAAGAAGAACCTGGGTTTAAAGAGTCTGATAACACAATGTGTGAAGAACTCACTGGGAAACAGGTTAAGATTTGGCTTAGAAAAGAAAAATTTCCTGCAAGCTCTATAAGTGTGACATATGCCATTCTTTACAAGATTGGATTTGCCAATTGGGTGCCCACGAATCATAATTCTTCTGTTGCTACTGGTCTGGGAAGGTTCATATACAGTATTGGGACCAAAACTAATTATGATTTTGGAAATTGTATCTTTGAGCAAATCATGAAGCAAGGAAGTTCTAATGCAGTAAAAATGCCAATTTTTTCCCCAACCTTGATTTGTGGAATCATTCTTAATCAATATCCAGGAATCTTAATTGATTCAGATGAACAGTGCAGAAGAGATTTACCTCTAAATTTCCATTACAAGATGTTTGGAAGAACACATGTTCCTGACATAGTCATGACATCTGGAAAGGGGAGTGTTGTCTCTACATCCAAGGCTAGCATCATAGCTGGTTTAAAAGATACTTGTAAAAGGTTAGATGAGTCAATCAAATCCATCACTGTAAGAAAGATACAACTTGAAAGGTTAGTTGAAGCTCTGACTAAGGAAGATAGCTAAGCAAGTCTTGATGATGAAAGTTGTGATGATCAAGAAGAAGAGACTGCTAAAGGAAAGGATAAGGAGAGCAGTGAAGTTGAAGAAAGAGCAAGAAGCCTCAATGATTAATAAAAATGTAATTCTTATTGTGTTTATCTATTTTGATAACAGCTTGTGTAAGGGCTTATGACCCATTTGTTTTATAAGACACTCTGTGTCGTTATGGTGTAATTCATGAACTTTGTGGTTCTAATGCTATGTGTGTTTCCAACTGTGTTTAGTTGTGTTTCCATTTTTTTCATTGATTTTTGTGTTTCTAATGTGTAAATTTACTCTAGTTTTTGTCAATATTTTGGCTAAAAAATGGGAGTAAAGTGTTGAGTTTAGTGTGTGTCCTGATGTTATATCACATGTCTTGACATGTTGATTAACATTGTGGTAGGACTGTGCTACTACTAAGTGGGAGTAGCTAGTGTTATTACTTCATGGATGCAAATATTTAAGGGGAGCATGATGTTTCATGTTGATGCATGTTTGTGCTTTTGTTGTTGCTACTAATGTAGTCAGTTGTGTAGGATGAGGATGTCTTAACAGATATTCCAACATCCTGTCTGGTGTGTGTTAATAATCATGTGGATTTCTATTTTGGTGTGGGTTTTTCCTTAAGGGGGAGAACTTATTTTTGTGATAGGGGGTATTGTACTTGTCTTATTGTGTAGCTTTTGTAACTCTGATATATTATTTATGCCGTTTGTTTGTGATTTTATTCCTCTCTCTTGGATTTTTGTGCTAAGATTATTTTAGCCAAAATTTGTCAAATGGGGAGATTGTTAGTACTATGGTTTTAGGATTGGCATAATTTTTCTAAAATATGGTTTAAAGCATGATGTTATAGAAGATGTTCTAACATGCTGGTCAGGTTCATTTGAAGGAAGATGTTCTGACAGATGTTGTAACATCATGTATCAGAACATCAGTACAGGCTGTCTTTTCCTTGACAGACTTAAATTTATTATGTGAGATTTCTTTTGGTTTTATCTCACTGATTTTTCGTAGGTCAATAATATTCAATCTGGAACATTTGATTTATCTCCAGCTGTGCACAGATTGTCAAAATTGGGCTTTGAGACAATTTAGGAAATTTTTTGTTTTGTTCCAAGATTTAAGGAGATCTTTTTGCACAAATTGGTGCATCCCTCAGCGTTTACAATAAGAAATATTTGGGCGAAGATTCAAGGTTCATGGTTTACTGAGGAGTATTTAAAGAAATTACCTAGACCTAAATTCAATAAGAACTTTGTAAAAAATAAAGGTAAGTCTATTTTTCTATCTTAGGGTTTGAAGGTTCTTCAAGGGAGTTCATGTTTGTACATCCTCATGTATATTTTGATGTATTTGAGTTGACTGATTGTTACTTGTTTATCAAGTTATTTTTCTCCGCTAAGCTTTTAATCAAAGAGTTGAGTATTGTCCTTAGTGAAGCTTTTAGACAAGCTAAGTATTTTTATATTGGAAGTGTGTTCTTCCTTTTTGGTTTCTTGAGACATTCCCTGGGATTGAGGGTGTTTGATATCACTGTGGTGATTGGGAGGGAGAGGGGTTCTCATATCTAGGATGTTCCTAGGTAGAAATTACATTGGTATGGATTAAGTGAGAAGTGTAAACTGGGATTTTTTAGCTTCGAATTGATACTACTGATAGTAGATTTCCTTCCCGGCTTGGTAGCCCCCAGAGTAGGTGAGTTGCACCGAACTGGGTTAACAATTCTTTGTATTATTTTACCTTCTGCTTTTAAATTCTACATAGTCTTTAGTTTGGTAAAAGTTATGTCAGTCAGCAAATGTCATAACATCTGTTGTGATATTGCACATGTGTGTTGAGACATCAGTCTTGACATTCATATTGTTTGTGCCAGAATTTCAGATGACAACCTCATGTCTATAGGATGCAATTTACCTTCAATTTATAATCTTTGATTGGCATCAATTGAATCATCAGCTCATCTTGTCTTTGATTTTCCTTTTTCCATCAATTTATGGAACTATCTTTGCAATATCTTCAGTCTGTAAATTAATGTGTACAATCCATCTCAATTTTGGAATATTTGCAATAGTGGCCAGACCCTCAGTGTAGGTTAGTGGTAATTACCAATGTCATAATCATTTTAAATGTTATATGGTACACCTGAAATCAAGCAAGGTTCCAAAATATTTGGCTTAAACTTTGAACTCATAAGGCTTAGGTCAATGCCAACTCACACATCGTAAGGAATGCTACAATTTTGTTTACTTCTTTTTCTATGTTTGATTTCAGGATCCTTAAATCATTTGGCATTACCATTCATCCTCCAAAAGCTCCTTCAATCATAAAAGTAATTTAGATGCCTTCCAACCCTGATTGGATAAAATGAAATACAAATGGGGCGACCTTAGGTTGTCTTGGTCAGGCACTTTGTGTTAGAGTATTTAGAGATAACAAAGCATATTTTTTATGTGGTTAGATTGTTTATTTATGCTAGGATGACGCATTCAATGCAAAGCTCAGTGGGATTATGTATGCAGGTTAGATTGCTCACTCAAAAAATTGGTTCAATTTATGGATTGAGACAAAGAGAAACTCTTTGTAGGTCACTATTGATTATAAGTTTCAACACATAGTCCTTTGGCATTTGAAAAAAAAATTGTGTAATCGCATGATCGTGGTTAAAAACATGAGGGTTATGATCACACATATCTTTGGAGAAGGTAATATGTTTGCTGACAAGTTTTCCTCCCTCGATTTAGTCTATGGGTTTTTCTTGACTTAACTTCAATCCCACACAAAGCTTAAGCAATTTATGTTCACATAGGTGATATTGATGATTAAAGTTGATGATCAATGGAGGAGAATGGTGATGCGGTTAAAGATTGCAGAGTGAAG
Organism: Vicia faba; assembly: GCA_948472305.1. Taxonomy (NCBI): domain Eukaryota; kingdom Viridiplantae; phylum Streptophyta; class Magnoliopsida; order Fabales; family Fabaceae; genus Vicia; species Vicia faba. Next base: position 79,938,242 of record OX451740.1, on the reverse strand, counting down.
AATGGTTATGAAGTTGTGTAATGAAATTCTTGTTGCAATAAAGACAAAGATTGGAGAAAATGAGTTCAGAGATTACAGAGAGAGTGCAAAGCTTAGAAGATTTTTTATTTGAGTTTGTGAATTCCCCCTGTGAATGAATGATCGTGTGGTGGTGAAGAGAGAGAAAGAAGAGAAATATTTTGTGGAGATTTTATGGTTGATTCTTCAGAATATGAAGAATGAAGATTACAAAGGTATGGGTCGGTTTTATTGTTTCTATTAGAGCTAGGAAAAGTTATTTAGAAGCTACTGAATTTGGGCCTTGGATTTTAATTTTCGGTTACATGATTGAATGGTTAGGATTAAATTGGTTAGGAATTAGTTATGCTGGTTTATAAAGTTAGTTCTGTTATGGTTTAGAAGGTGGCTAAGCTGAGTTGGAGTTCTGTTAATGAGTTAGTATGATTCTAATTTTCTGTTAGTTGTAAAATTAGGAATTGTTAGTTCACAAGACACTTAAATCTTTTCTCTTGTCTTCCAGGAAGTTCAACACAAAGCGGTATTCAGACTAATCATCAACTCACACTCGGGATATGGCAGAGAAGAGCAGAGAGCTTCTTCAGTTAGAGCATAATGCTATGTCCTTCTCCTCATTAGTCGCTCTCTTAAGCATTTTGATGATTCACTGACGACTTCGCGTGCAATTCTTAGATGGAAGTAGATCTCTCTCAATCCCTCTATTGTGCAATCAGATATTAGCCATCCATGGTCTGCAGTTGAAGAATAGTTAAGTGATCCTTTTGAAATATGGTAGCATCGTAGCTGAATGTTGCATGCAAAAAGTGTATTTGATTGAATCGTGGGCATATATTAGAGATACATGAGTTTGTTTTACGAATGAATGATAACCTTTGTATTTTTACCAATTTAGCACCTTTGATTGATACAGATTAATCGAGTTGGATTCTCCTTTTGAATTTTCTACTGCCTGCTTCGAAAATGTGTATGTATGCTTCAGTTTTCCTTTCCATCGTATCCATGAATGAATGATTGTTGCACTACTTGAGAATCTGCTTGCACTACATGAACTTGAAATTATGTTCGAACTTGTCTTTTAAGGGAAGATTGTTTTAAACGAAACATATAGAAATAGTAGTGAATTTATGGACATGACTTGTGTTTGAACGACCACTGTTTGATTAAAATGAATGTAATGAAACCGATATGATGAAAATATATTAATGTTGATGTATGCAGGTCTGGATTCATTTTGATCATGGAGTGAAGATTCCTTGATGTGTGAAAATGGATGAAGGCAACTAGATCCATGGTGGACATTTGAGGAAATCTCAAGATTCATGAAGAAACATAGATTTAGGATAGATTTTTTTGCAATTGTTTCCATGCAAAGTCAATGGTGTAAAAAATGATTTTTATAGTAATTGTCCTTTTCTTTTAATGACGTGTGTAGCAGTAGAAATGTTGAGACTAAGTCATTGGATTGATTAATTCGTACAAATCAAATAAAAATCGTCACCACGCTTTATTGTTTCCAAAGGAAATGGGAAAAGATCGAATAAACACAAAAAAAGAGGAGGAGAATCTAGGTACAAGTGTTGGTTATGCAAAGGGAATGTGTTATCACCCTAAACATTTGCGATACTCCGTATGAACCTCTTTCAAAATCTGTGTATTTTGGTTATAAAAGGTGTATACAAAAAATAAGATGGTGGAGATCAGAAAATAAATATTTTTTACAATTTTTGCACTCGCCGCAGTTGCGAATTTTTAATGCCTACATATCACCTTCTGTGCAATAGGGGATCAGGGTACTCGTAGTTCACCTTTAAAATTTTAAAACACATGTGTGTTGGTTAATTTTAAGAGAAGAGATATCATCGTTATATTTGAGTGCAAAACATATGTACTATCCACAATTATGAGAAAGGAGAATTTGCATCATCTCAAAATGAATGATATATCTTGGATTTTAAAATCAACAAAACCCCACTCAACACCCAAGTGGAAAATATCTCACTTCACTACATATCATAGAAGTATAATGGCTCGCATCACTACAAGAATCGACAAGAGTCTAATATTTTGAGAAAAATTTTAAAATAAAAGTTAAAGTGGCAAAAATGGTTTGAATGAAGTTAATGACTTTTAGTCTTAAAAAAATATGTTAAAGTATGATTAATTGATTAAAGGTTTGATTAAGAAAAAGCTTTTGAAAATGCATGGACCTAAGTCCAAGTTTCTTATGAAAACCGTTCAAGTTTGAAAAATAAGAAGAGTTTTGAAAAAGAGGGAGAAGATTTTTGAAATTAAAGAAGATATGAGGAGATGAAGGGGTTATCCTAAAGTATAAGTTAAAAGCTAAGGAAAAGAACGATCTAACCAACAAGAAGCCAACACATGACATAAGAAGTCAATGTAGAATTCACATCCTTTAGATTAAAACCAAGCAAGAAAAAATATTAAACCTATGAGGAACACCAAGTTTCAGATGAATTAAGTATTCTCAATCACAGACAAAACATAAAATCATAACAACTTGTGCACAAAGAAAATCAACCCAATATATTGGAGTAAACCCCAAGAACTTCAGACAGAATAACAACAGAGCAATAAGGTCCCCAAGTATCAAGGCTTCTGATCCTAAGTCCGAGAGATCCACAACTCCATAATGCCAAGGATAGTAACTAGATAGTCCAAGTAACCTTAAAACTTTTAATGTTCAAGTTAATTTATAAGTGTCTTCAAAAGAAAATAAAAGCTCAAATGAACAAAGATAAAATGACATAAAGATAAATGCTCAAGTGAACAAAAGGAAAATAGCATGAGATGTAAATGCTAAATTAAATGGTACATAAAATTAAAGGTACAAAATAAAGGCATAAAGTAAAGTTAATTGTTAGTGAATTAGAAGTTAAAAGATTAGTTGAATGACCATCTTGAAGCTTAATTTTGAAAACTCATTAGAAGATTGATAAAATCAAAGCTTCTCAACAAAAAGTTTTGTTTGCTTTTTCTCAAGTATATCATTTATTTCAAGTGCTCAACGCAACTACATATGATCAACAATGTTCAAATAATTCACTTAGACCAAAATTCGTGAAGCTCATTAGAGGATTAATAAAATCAAACCCTCATAACAATGAACTTCAAAGTTATTGGTTCCAAGGTTTCAAATTAAACATACTTGGGCTTGCGAACATAGATTTGGGCCACAAATGATCATTTTTCGAATCGGGACAAATTTAATGCTATGTTAAGCAATCGTAAGTGGACTTATGTAGAAGTCACACTTATTTTGATCCGGTCAATAGCAATATATGTACTAAACATGTTAGATAAATGATATGTAGATTATTCTCTGAAAATATGTAGCACAAGTAAAAACAAGAAAGGGATAAGATGAAGAGCGAGGGGAATGATAGTGTAACCAATGTATAAAATGAAATTAGGGTTTCAAATAACATCAACATCATTCATCCATTTTGGTGGATTTGGTTTCTCAAGCTATCAACATCCAAGATCCAATGAGGTTGAGGAACTTGTCTCAAAATAACACTCAAGTGTCTCCAAATCAGGACCAATCAAAAAATAATAAAATATATTTAATATAAAATAAAATTTTAATGATTTAAAAAGGAAATAATTGGTAAAATGCACAACATGAATTAAAACACCAAATAAAAATCCTAAATAAATATCAGAGGTCAAACATGAGTCAAAAATATTGACAAACTTTTTTAGAATTTTTTTAAGTCAGAAATTATTTTTAAAATATAGAGAAATAAGAAAAATAAAACAAGATTCGTAAAAAATAGTAAAATAAAAAATAAAAAATAAAAGGAGGTCACCAATGCTTGTCAAGAAGTCATTGGATCCTTCCATAATTTTTTCAGAATTTAAAATGATCAAAAAGTATTTTTAACAATTAAAACAAATCAAATAAAGTGAAAAATCATTAAAAAAATTATCAAATCACAAAATAAAGTTGTGAAAAAATAAAAATCAGAAAGAGAAAAATCAAAAGTATTTTTGATAAGTTTTTCACAATTTTATAAGGTGAAATGAATTTTTGAAGTTTAAAACAACTAAAACATAAATAAGAAAATAAAAATAAAACTCAAAAAAAATGAATTTCAGATGAGTCTTGTTGGTGAATTGACATATTTTCTTGGACTTCAAGTGAAACAGATGGATGACTCTATCTTCATCTCTCAAAGTAATTATGCCAAGAACATAGTAAAGAAGTTTGGTATGGAAAATACAAGTCACAAGAGGACACCTGCTCCTACTCATTTGAAACTATCAAAAGATGAAAAAAGGTGTTGCCAATGTTAAAAGTTTATACAGAAGTATGATTGGTAATTTCTTGTACCTTACAACTAGTAGACCTTTTATCACATTTGTGTTGGGCGTGTATGCAAGATATTAAGCCAAGCCAAAAAAAGTCACATCAATCAAGTAAAAAAAGGATTTTTAAGTACATCAATGGTACGAGTGACTATGGTATGTGATACTCTAATGGTTCAGATTCCATGCTGGTGGGATATTGTGATGCAGATTAGGCTGGTAGTACTGATGATAGAAAAAGCATTTCTGGTGGATATTTCTTTTTGGGACATAATATGATTTCCTGGCTTAGTAAGAAACTGAATTGTGTTTCTTTGTCTAGTGTTAAAGTTGAATATATTGCAGTTGGAAGTAGCTATTCACATATGATGTGGATGAAACAAATGTTGAAAGAATATAATGTCAAGCAAGATGTCATGACATTATACTGTTGCAATCTGAGTGGTATGAATATTTCAAAGAATCATATTCAACATAGTAGGACCAAGCACATTTACATTCGTCATCATTTTATCAGAGATCTTGTTGAAGATAAGAAAATTACTCTAGAGTATATAGCCACTGAGAAACAACTGGCTGATATTTTCACCAAAGATTTGGATACAAATCAGTTTCAAAAGCTCAGGGGTGAGCTGGGAGTCTACTATTGATAGAAAGGTTGGTGACAACACCAAGGAGTGCAGAAGGGTCTTTGGTAGGGGAAAAAGGTGGAAAACCACCTGAAGTTGTTGAAGTTGTGTGTTTCTATCTGCTACTGTTTGTTTCTAATTATGTGTTTCCAATTTTGTTTTCATTTGCTCTTTTTTTTTTTGTTTTTTGGCTAAAAAGGGGGAGTAAAGTGTTAGTGTGTTTTTGTTTGTCCTAATGTTATGTCACATGTCTAGACATGTTGATTAGCATGCTGATAGGAATGTGTTACTGCTAAGGGGAGAATAATTATTATGGTTTATTGTTTATGCAACTATTTATGAGGAGAATGATAGTCTCTCACGCTTGTTGGGGCTTATGTTGCTGCTGCTATGACTGGTGTGGTTGTGTGCATAATGTCTTACCTGATGTTCTAACATCTTGCTTGATGTGAAAATCCTGATGTGAGGTTGTTTTATCTTCTGCTGCATGAGTCTTTAATGTGTGAACTTGGTTAGTTCATATTTGGTAGATTGGATTCACTGGTGATTTGCGTTTTCTCTTAAGGGGGAGTATTAGTTATGTGTGACAGGGGGAATAATGGTTGTGCATTACCTGTCTAGCTCTTGTGCTGAACTTGGAGATGTGATGTGTGATGTCAGACCACATGTCTGGAAATTTGTCTTCTTGAAGTATTAAAGATGGTGATCTATAACTGTAGTGTAAACTCTGATACATTTTTATGAATGCAGTTTGTACAAAGTTTACATGGTTGCCTGTAGCTTGTGTGTTTTAGTTATGGTTTTATTTCTTTCTCCGGGGTTATTGTGCAATGGTTGTTTTAGCCAAAATTTACGAAAGGAGGAGATTGTTAAATCCATGGTTTTAGGATTATCATAAATTTTACTAAAACATGGTTCTGAATTGATGTTGCGCAAGATGTTACAACGTCTTAACCAACTATCATGACAGTTTCTGTTGTCATGTATATCAAACAGATGTTAAGCCAGATGTCTTGACATCGTGGCCTATTGTATAACAGGCGCTTCTGTTATATCATTTGATAGATTCGATTTAATTTTGTGAGATGCTTTTAGATATATCTCATTATTTTTCACCGGTTAAGGATATTTTATTAGGAACTATGTTGATTTGATTTGGTTTCATTAAAAAGGATATTTGAGACTTTTTAGGAAACTTTGAAGATTCGTTCCTATTTTTATGTAAATATCTTGCAGTCAATTTAAAAGTGAAGATTGAGTTTGATTGAAGAGTCCAAGCCCATTCTACAAGAGTCTATAAATAAGTAGTTTCTAGACCTAAAATAGCAAGCACTCACATTGAAGAAACTGTGGGTGCAACATAATGGTTTAGGGTTTTGGGACTCTTTTAAGGTCTTTGTGTTTTCTTTGTATGTCACTCGTGTATATTTTTATACATTGAGGTAGATTGATTATTCTCACTCATTAGCTTTTAAGCAAATAGTTGAGTATTATTCTTAGTTAAGCTTTTAAGCAAAAGTAAGTATTGTTTATTAGAAGTGTAATCTTCTATTTGGTTTTTTTGGTCTAGTCACAGGTTGTGACCGTAGGTATCACTGAGGTGATTGGAAGTGAGATGGGGATCTCATATCTAGAGGTGTCTGGGTAGAAGTTGCACAAGGTAGTGATTAGGCGAGAAGTTGTAAACTGGGATCGTTTAGGCTTTGAACTAATATTATCATAGTGAATTTCCTTCCTGGTTTGGTAGCCCCCACAGTAAGTGACGTAGCACTAAACTGGGTTAATAATTGATTGTGTTCTTTTACCTTCTGCAATTTAATTATGCACTGTTTCTGTTTTTGTTAAAAAAATTTGTCATTAGATGATGTTATAACATCTGTCCTGACATTGTGTTTTATATTGAGACATCAGTCTTGACATTTGTATTGCAAGTGCCAGAATTTCAGCAGCCAAGAAAATAAAATATCTAATAGTGGATAATCATCTTCTAATAGACCAATTCCATATTTGTGTGCATGTCGTCTCACGCTTCTCTAATCTTTTTGCATCTTCTTCTGACTTGTAGGATAATGGCCTTATTTAACAAGTGATCCCCCAAAACTTTCTATAACCATACAAACAAATTACTTACCATGATTCCAACTCATGAAGAAATCAAGCATGCTATCTTTTCCATGAATATGGATTGCTTCTAGTCCTACGTGTTCCTAAATGTGTCACTCTAGCCTGGGTATTTGGCCTTTTACCTTATAGTAACTTCCCACCCACCAAGAAAACACAGAAAATCCAATATCCAGCACAACAATATACAGAATATGGAAAGAAATAAAATGCAATGCAAATATAACAAAAAATTAAATAAATGAAATATATAAAGTAGATAAAGCATATACATAAACAACCAATGAAAACAAAACAAACAAGATCTAGGACTGACTCGCTTAGGAAAGGGTCCCTAGTGAAGTCGCCATCTGACGCAACTAGGAAAATAAACAATGAAGTCTCCATCAAATGTTAATTATCCCAAAGAAGGGAAAGGAAAATATCAAGTAAACCTGAGAGAAAACAAGGTCTTGCGACCAAGAGAAGGGTACGGGAGTCGATGATGTAAGGGAAAGGTATTAGCACCCCTCACGTTCGTGGTACTTCATGGGATCCACTCTTGTTGTTCTAATAAAAGGGTGTGTCTAACTAAACTTACAAGTTAAAGGAATGCACGAATGCAAAAGAAAAATACAGGGAAAATAAAGGTTTTAAATAGTTGTTCTCACTTAGACCCTGTAACCTAATGCCTACCCTTTTTAAGGAATCAGAGCGTCATAGTTCGACTCAAAAGTTTTTGTTTGTTTGTATTTTTTATGGGTAACAACCCTTTCTGAAAATGTTTTCTTAAAATAAAATCCCAAAGGCGTCCCGAAGGCAAAATGGTTTGAATTGGTTTATTATTTTTTACCTTGAGAAAGGATTTAGTGATTTGGACCACATTAAATACTATGATTGAAAGGAAGTACATGGTTCGAGAATGCACCCCCCTCATACTCCCCCTTAATGCTTAAGGCTCGTGCCACATGGTTCGCATCATTATCATTATGTATTTAATGAATGCAAAAGGGGAATGAAAAATCTAAGGGAAATTATATTCCTAATGTTATCATACAATGGTGGCCCTAAAGTTAGAATTAACAAAGGGAACAACTACCTAATGTTAGCATGCATGGTTTAAAAGCCTAATGTCTACCTTGGTTATAAGATGAACCAAGTGAACCTAAGGGAACATACAAAGACATAAGCAAGAATACAAACAACAAAATGAGATGGATTACAAGCCTACCAAACACCTAAGTGTATTACCTAACAAGGAAGCAATAATTCAACAAGCCTAAGCCTTAATGCATATTTTAAGTCAACAATTGACTAGCATGAATGTGTCACACACAAAACACTAATATTCCCCTAAGGGTCATGCACAAATGGTTCTACCCTGGAGGTGATGGGTGTAACTTAATTCTTAAAGTTTATATTAATAAAGCATTTGGATTATTATATTATCCTGGAGGTGATAAACTACTTTGGATTCAGCTACTAGTTATATGGTATTGTTGAAACCTTCCGCAACTCAAAAAGACTATCTATATCCATCAATGGGGTGCACCATGGGTACTTTAAATGCTATAAAGGGGTAAGACAAAGAGACCCCTTGTCTGAATTATTTTTTTATATTTCTAAAGAAGTATTGAGCTTATGGATCACAAAACTTGTAGACCAAGGCAAGTTGGAATTAATAACATGCCCTAAAAAGGTTGTTCTCCATTCTCACACTCTTTATGCAAATGTTGTAATTATATTCTATAAAGGCAAGTCCTAAAAAATTTTTTATCTCTTAGATCTTTTTAATAGATACGATAGGGCATATGGTCAATTCATAAACCCATCAAATTCCACTATGTATGTTGGTTCAGTTACAAATTTGAGAATTCATGGAATTACTTCCAAATTTGGTTTCACTATTGGAACTTTGAGTTTTCTCTACCTTAGGGTAATCTTCAAATGGAATCCTAATACTATATACATAAGATTTATTACTTACAAGATTAAAGTCAAACTCTCTCCACGGAAGGCATTTATTCTTTCAATAGTTGGTAGAGCTTAATTGTTGAGAAGTGTGATTCAAAGTATGATTCTCTTTAGCACTATCAACTACTTTTGGCATGGGTCTCTTATCAAGGTAATGGAGGTTTGAATGAGAAATTTATTGTGGAGTGAAGACATCGATAAAAGGAAATTAGTGACATGTTCCTAGGCCAAGGTTTGTAGACCAGACTCAGAGGGGGGAATGGTCTTAGAAGTTTTAGTAAGCTTAATAAGGCCTCCAACCAGAAGTTGTTTGGGAACTTTATTCAATCCAATAAGAAATGATCCTTTTTCATGAGTCACAATGTTTTAACATCAAGAAGATCCATCACACACCTCATCTAGTCATCAATTTGGAGCAGTATTAAAGATCAATTTGGTAGGATTTTAGATAACTCTATCAGATTGTTTAGGGATAGAGCTACCATAAATTTCTATTCTAATTATAGGAGTGTCCCTCCTATCATATATGGGTTCTAATCAGTTAACCTTGTATAGATTCCTAATCTCAAAGTCATAGAATTTATTCTCATTGGTAACTAGAACTTACCTTTGGCAGTGCAACAAACTTTCCATGATCTATTGGACACCATCTTCAAGGTCTCAAACCCACTAGAGTAATGTCTTAATATTATTGTTTTGAAGCATTCCACCTTAAGTAATATATCCCTTAAATATGTTTATGTCTACATTTCTCCTTCTACACAGATTTTATCCTCGACCAAACTTTTATGGAACTGTTATATTCCTCCAAATAGATTTGTGGAGACTTGTATAACAATGTTCCAATTGATGATGTTATTACCATGGTTTTAGGATTGGCACAATTTTTCTAAAACATGGTTTGCAGCATGATGTTATAAGAGGTGTTCTAACATGTTGGTCAGGTTCATTTAAAGGAAAATGTTCTGACAGATAATGTAACATCCTTTATCAGAACATCAATATGTGATGTATTTTTTCTTGAAAGATTTAAAATGATTATGTGAGATTACTTTTGGTTTTATCTCACTGATTTTTCGCAGGTCAATAATATTCAATCTGGAACATTTGATTTATCTCCATCTGTATACAGGTTGCCAAAATTGGACTTTGAGACAATTTAGGAAACCTTGTGTTTTGTTCCAAGATTTAAGGAGATATTTTTGCATAAATTGGTGCAGCCCTCAGCGTTTACAACAAGAAATATTTGGGCGAAGATTCAAGGCACGTGGTTTACTGAGGAGTATTTGAAGAAATTACCTAGACCTAAATTCATTAAGAACTTTGTAAAAAATAAGGGGAAGCTTATTTTTCTTAGTCTTATGGTTTTAGGGTTCTTCAAGGGAGTTTCTGCTTTTGTACGTCTTCGTGTATCTTTTGATGCATTTGAGTTCACTGATTGTTACTTGTTTATTAAGTTATTATTCTCCTCTAATCTTTTAAGCAAAGAGTTGAGTATCGTCCTTAGTGAAGTTTTTAAGCAAGCTATTATTACTGATTGTTACTTGTTTATTAAGTTATTATTCTCCTCTAATCTTTTAAGCAAAGAGTTGAGTATCGTCCTTAGTGAAGTTTTTAAGAAAGCTAAGTATTTTTATATTGGAAGTGTGTTCTTCCTTTTTGGTTTCTTGAGACATTCCTTGGGATTAAGAGTGTTTGATATCACTGCGGTGATTGGGAGTTAGAGGGGTTCTTATATCTAGGAGGTTCCTAGGTAGAAATTGCATTGGGTAAGAATAAGTAAAAAGTGTTAACTGGGATTTTTTAGCTTCGAATTGATACTAATAATAGTGGATTTCCTTCCTACACCGAACTGGGTTAACAATTCTTTGTGTTCTTTTACCTTTTACATTTAAATTCTACATAGTCTTTTGTTTGGTAAAAGTTTTGTCAGTAAGCAAATGTCATAACATCTGTCATGACATTGCTCTTGTGTGTTGAGACATTAGTCTTGACATTCATATTATGTGTGCCATAATTTCAATTGGTATCAGAGCGGGCACCTTGTTTTGTTTATTGGGTGAGCTCTAGGTGGAAATATTTTTTTGGTACTATGGACAAGGAAGGAGGATACCACAACAAGCCACCCTTGTTGGATGGTTCAAATTATGACTGGTGGAAGGTTAGAATGGTGACTTTTCTGAAATCCATGGATAATAAGGAATGGAAGGTTGTTCTGGAAGGATGGGATCCCCCTAGTGTGAAGGACAACAATGGGAATATGTTCTTAAAGCTAAATGAAGACTGGTCTGAAATGAGGACAAATAAGCTATTGGAAATTCTAAAGCCTTGAATTCTATATTCAATGGAGTAGATAAAAATGTCTTCGGGCTGATTAATACGTGTATTGTTGCCAAGGACGCTTAGGAAACTCTCAAGATAACTCATGAAGGTACATCCAAAGTAAAGATATCAAGGCATCAGCTACTCACTTCTAAATTTGAAAATCTAAGGATGAGTGATGATGAGACCATTCAGGAATATCAGATGAAGGTTCTTGATATTGCATATGCATCAAGTTCCTTGGGAGAAAAGTTAGTAGAATAGAGGCTTTACCCAGCTTGTTAGGAATATTCCTAACAAATCTTCCTAATGTCATCTAAACTTGACCAAATCTATTAGAATGTCAAACAGGGTGACATTAGGTAATAGATTTCAAGCTGAAAAAGGTGTTGTGAATTCAAGAAGATTTGGATCTAATAAGGACTCTTGGCTAAAAATTACTCCTCCTATTAAAAAGGATGATGACATGATGTCAGGAAAGAATTTCAAACATTCTATAAAACATCAGGGTCTTACCTCAGACCTAAGCATCAATTTATGAAGTGTCATCACTTTAGAAGAGATGGTCACATAAGACCCTATTGTTACAAGCTATATGGTCATCCTAATCGAGTGGAGGAGATTGGCAGACAGTGGAAAGCTAAAGTTGTGATACTTGTTTCCTTGCTCATATCCATTACAGGACTCCAATAAGAAAAGTCTGTAACAAGCCTCAGATTGAAAGAATTCACTGTAATGTCATAAAAGATGTTATGATATTGGAAGATAGTTATTTGAGTAAAACTAATAGAGTGGAGTATATTACTCAACATAACAGTTCAAAGCAACGTGGTAATCCTTATCATTTCATCAATGAGGTTACAAGGAAAAAGGAAGTTTTTGTTCAGGATGTGGTCATAGTGAAAAATCTTGCAAAAAAAATTTGTCAAGGTCATAGGTGAATTTGGAATTTGCATTACTAGGAGATTATGACAATCAGTAATATGGAGGTATGCAACGGATATTTTTGTCTCTCACCATTTATTGGATTATGAAAAAACATTGACATCATTACAAAACTTTGATCTATTCAAACTGATATGCTACTTAAACCCCATTAGTTACTGCATTATTCACAATTCCTATTCTTCTAAGTTTTACTGCAACCACCACTCCCAAAAATCTATTCAAAATCCCATTCTTAATATCCCTATCTTAGAATTTCAAAAACCTAATATGTCTAACAGAGAAGAAATATCTAATTACACTTCCTATGCTGCTAAAAATTCTGAAGGTGTGACTAATGAGATAATCGACGTTGTTACTCTCTCAATTATTCCTTGTGGAACTCTGAAGAAAACAATAATGAAGTCCTGCTAATCCTACTATGCCTGAAGAAAAGGCCTCTGATGGAATCACATCAGCTTGTGTGAATGAGGGTTCAATAGAACTTAATGTCGTTGAAACCAACCAGGAAGATGTTCAAGTTAACTGAAGCATATGAAGGTTATTGTCTAACATTCATAGTGGAAATGCTACTTTAAATGATGCACCTGATGTTGGGACATAATTAGCTAAGTCATTGGATACTGATGTGCATGAAAATCTAGATGAGTGTTAAATTGGGGCTAAATATTTTACTGAAGCATGTGTTAAGAGGAATAATGTTGGGGATAAGATAGTCAACATCGATGATCTCCTTTATGATGATGAACTCATCAGTAAACGATTGGCCCCTGGTCTTTCCAAAAGATTAAGAAAGAGGAAAGAAAAGGTTGATGGTGCAACCAATAGGACTTCCCCAAAGAAAGGTGTGAGAGTGGGTCCAACAAAGGGATTGAGAAAGGTTGTGGCTCATGAGTCCAAGAAAAAAACCTAAAAAGGAATGTGTTGTACCCATAAAATTTTCCCTCTCATTTATCAAATATTTCTCACAAAGATCTCTCTTGGTTCAAGACTGCACTAGGATTGATCAACTCAAGACACCTCCTTAAGCACTGATGACTAAAATTAGAGTTTGAGATTGCACAAGGATAATTGAACTTTAAATGCCTCGTATGACTTTCATGGATCATTATGGACCCCCAAGATTACTCATGTCAAGTTTCAAGCCTTGGATCACATTTTTGCTCAGCCAATCATGCAGTTGACCTAAAAATCAACTGTATTGGGAAAAAAGTCAATTGTGGCCAATTTATAGTCAAACTTCATAGTTTTTTATCCACATTAACATTATAAACTCATATGTATCATTTTATCAAGTTTGGACCATAATTCTTCAAGAAATTTGATCAAATCATCAAAAGGGCAAAATGGTCAAAATTAGGGTTTTGATTGAGAAAGGGCAATTTCTGATTTTTGACCTAGCAAATGGTTAATTGGTTTGAGGCATGATCTCAAGAGTCCAATTGCATCATTTTTACCTAATGGCATGACCCAAAACATTGATCAAGATCAATTGGATTGATAGTGAATTTTCAGTTAACTGATCAAATGTCAACTGTACACTGAAAAGTCAAACTTTGACTTTTTGGTCAAAATCAAATGTCAAAGATCACAATTCATCAAAACATGTCAAAATATGAAACTTATTCATCAAGAAATCAAAAGGCCAAGATTTCATTTTGAAAAGTCAAAGTTTTCAAACATAGAAATTTTTTTGTGTTCAAAACTTCATGTTTTTTCACAACTTTGAGCAAATTTTTCACCATGATGCAAGATGATTCAAAAGAAACTTTCAACATGAAAGTTGTAGATATCCATGAGATATACAACATTTATTTACACAACTTATTCTAAAAGTGCTTGGATCTCAAGTTATTAATTCATGAAGTCATAGTCTTGAAACTAAACACTTAGTGAAATTTTGCCCTAGTTTAGGCAGGATTTTGACCGAACTTCATGACACTTTTTCATATAGTTCCAAAGGTAATTTTCAAACGTGATTCAAATAAGAGTTATAGAGAACATTACAAGCTTTCCAAAATGTTTAAGAACTCATTGATATCATTCTTGAGCAGGGAGAATTGAAGAGAGGAAGTTAGGGTTTTCAAACTTGAATTACAAGTCATTTTTGATGAACACATGAACCAAATCCATGCGAGGCTGCATAATATTTGCTTTGCAGGCCTCAAACTTGTTTGTCACTCCATAATTAAATATTTACACAGCTGTTAGAGTTTTGATCCAAGCAATTGAGCTATAATCCAAGTTGCATTTCCATTAATGGCACAAAGTTAACATTGCCATTCTTGTAAAGCAAGCTTTTTGCATAAAATCCATTATTGAGCCTCTAACTTGTTCCCTATGATCACACTCCTTCCACAAAGTTAGAAGAAAGTATGTTTAAAGCATAACCACTCTATCTTAGCAATTACACAAGGCTTTGAAACTTGAATTTCTCAAAAATCACATGTTATGCATAAAGTTGTGATTTTGAATTCTGATCAACAACAAGTCTCCAAACTTTTTGCTTATAAATAGAGTCACTATTTATGAGCTAAGGGACGAGCTCAAGCACCCTGAAACTCTCCCAAACTCCCTCTATCCAGAAATTGCATAAAAAACTCCATTGATACACAATTCTGACCTTAAACTTGTATCTCTCATTTCCCTCGTGTGTTTTCCCTCAAATTCATTCCTAAATCTTCCTTACATCAAATACAAACCATCCTTGACCCTGTTATATAACTGTAACTCCATCTTCATCAACCTCCATAACCGAAAACAGAGCTCTGCAAGTTGACTTCTCCAGACCATTTCAGCCACCCATTGCTCAAGCTAATCATTGCATTAGCTTCCTGAGAACTTGAGGAAGCTAACATGATCATTGCAGCACCTTGAATCAAGCTCAAACTCATTTCATGATTTCCAGTTTTGAGGTATTTTTCTTGAACTTCTATCTTATTACTTAGGCATTGTTAGGCTTGCATTTGTGAAGATAAAATGTAGACATCATTGCCCTGAAGTTGTACATGTCCATAAATTTCATTTATATTGATTGAGCTAGGAGAATTTTAGGATTGAATCTCTGAAAATAATTATGTCAGAATTTGGTTCATGATAGTTCATGATATTTATACGGTTGGATTCGTGTGAAAAAATAGAGCAATTTTCATGTTTACATTTTTGTAAATGGTTGAGAAATGAACAAGTTGTAGGGCTTCTGGCTGGAGGTTGAAGATGAAGTATATTTAGGGCGAAATTTATGTTATATATTTGTTGTTTTACATAAGTTAACGGATGTATCACTACCCCAGTGGTTAAAGCACGCGTCTGTCACTATGAGGTCCTGGGTTCAAGCCCTAGCGTGACCTTTTTTTCACTTTTTTGACATTTTTGTGTTTTTGCAGCACTTGGGCCTCCTTAGCTTTGGGCCTTATTTTTTTGCTACACTTTAACCCCAGTCTTGTTGTTCATACATCCTGGCCCATTTTTTTTTTATTTTTTTTATTTTTATTATTATTATTAGTAGTAGTAGTATTATTAATATTAATTTTTATTATTAGTGATAAAAACCCAAAAAATATTTTTATTTATTATTTTCACATTTTATATTTTATTTTTCTTCACGAAAACAAAAGAATAAAAACACTTCTTTTACATTTTTTTAATAATTAAATTTACCTTTTCTTTTACTTAGATAATTTAATTTTAATTATTATTATTATATCACTTATTTTTCTTGTAAATTAAAATCAATTTAGAATTTAGGGTTTTTATTTAATTATTTTATTTACTAATTTAATTAAATTCACAAAAACCCTAAAAAATAATTTTTTCCATAAATTAATTAGTTTTACCCTAGCGTGACCTTTTTTCCATTTTTTCATTTTTTTGACATTTTTGTGTTTTTGCAGCACTTGGGCCTCCTTAGCTTTGGGCCTTATATTTTTTGCTACACTTTAACCTCTATCTTGATGTTCATACATCCTGGCCCATTTTATTAATTTTTATTTTATTTTTATTATTATTAGTAGTAGTATTATTATTATTAATATTAATTTTTATTATTAGTGATAAAAACCCAAAAAATATTTTTATTTATTATTTTCACATTTTATATTTTATTTTTCTTCACGAAAACAAAAGAATAAAACACTTCTTTTACATTTTTTTAATAATTAAATTTACCTTTTCTTTTACTTAGATAATTTAATTTTAATTATTATTATTATATCACTTATTTTTCTTGTAAATTAAAATCAATTTAGAATTTAGGGTTTTTATTTAATTATTTTATTTACTAATTTAATTAAATTCACAAAAACCCTAAAAAATATTTTTTTTCATTAATTAATTAGTTTTACTAACTTAACCTTAATTTTCTTTTTAGTTAATTATTTTAGTTTAATTAATTAGGTTAAAAAACCCTTTTCATAAAAAACCAAACAAAAATCATATTTCTTTACATTTACATTCTTGCATTTTTATCTTTATTTTTGTACCTTTATTCAATTTCAATATGGTTGTAATATTATTTAGATTTAATTTCTTGCAATATTCCCCATTTATAAATTTGTATACCCCCTCCCCTAAATGATGTAATAGCGTAGTAAATTTTATATTCCGCAATTTATCGCTTTATATACAAATGCTAGTAATTAGGGTTTTTGTATGGAAAGACTAAAACCAATCAATAGAAAACCCTAATCAAAGACAAATCAAGCATGAAAATCAATACACTTGCACACAAACACCCCTAGGGTAAAATCACTTTGTTGCCTTACAAAAATGGTCATATTATGCATGTGAGGTATCTTAGCAAAGACAAGTAAAATACAAGATCATAGTCCCTCGATGACGCTATCTATGTTGCATTTTCAAAATGATATTAGTCCCTAAAGAAAAATGCTAAGATACCTTGTAACATTGCTAATCATGGTTATACGATGACCCACGCCCATCCCTTTTTTATCCAAAGATAGGGTTACTTACCAAATCAATGGTAAGATAACAATGTCAAAGGAAAGAGGAAATGAATATGAAAGACTTTTGAGTAGGTAGAATGTTCCTAGTTACTTGCTCCATTTCAAAACAAAACATCCTTGCTATTTTCAAAAAAAAATACTTACACTTTCAAAACACCTTTCAAACTTGAAAACATTTTCAAAAGATCAACACCTTTGTATACATTCTTACGAATGAGAATCATTACAAAGTTTTCCTAAAAAATGGCCTATTTACAAAATACATTCAAAAACCACACAAAGCATATTTTCAAACAAAAGCAAGTGATCTAGCAAGTAACTAAGAGCCCATGGAAAACCATGGATGAAAAGGGTGCTAATACATTCCCTTTTCATAATCTACCCCAAAAACTTAAGAAACAATCTCAAAGGTATTTCCTGTGCTTTTTCACGTTTCCTTTTGGATAAAAGAAAATTCGGTGGCGACTCTTGCTAACCGCAACATTTGTAATCAAACGCAAAAAACCCAAGTCAGTTCTCCTACCGTATCACAGAATTGGGGACTATTCTTAAAGTGGGGTTACCTTAGGGATAAATCATATTTACTTGCTTTCGTTGTTTTACTTATATGCTTTACATTATGGTTCTTTGTTTGGGTTTGAATCCTCTACCCGGATTTGGGATACCTTATAGGTAAGTAGAAATACGTTGTATATATATACTTGTACATAATATCATAAACATCATAACATCATACTCATATTCACTAACCATTTCAAGGATCTTGGGATTTATCTTTATTCTGTTTTGTAGGACATGGATTCTATTCGCAGGAAAACCATTCAAGTCAATCTTGTAAGGATCCCTTCTCAACTTAAAGAGTTAGCATCAAGGGTTCCCGAGAATTCTCCATTTACCGAGAGACATGGTCGCCTACCAAACTTGGTTACCTCCAACACTGATGAAGACATGATGAAGGTGCTCTTCCAGTTCTTTGATCCTTTAAACCATTGCTTCACATTTCTCGATTATCAACTTGTGCCAACTTTGGAAGAATTCTCCCAACTCTTGAGGATTCCTATCCACAATCAACTACCTTTCAACGGTACGGAATGAGATCCAAAGCCAGAAGAGATTTCTCAAGCTCTACACTTGCAATCATCTGATATCACAACTAATTGGGAAACAAGGAGTGGTGTCAAGGGTTTCTTAGTAAAGTTCTTGTTTGAGAAAGCCCAAAACTATTGGAACTCTTTGGATTTACAAGCTTTTAAGGAAATTGTGGCTCTCCTCATCTATGGGATGGTTTTATTTCCAAACCCTGACCAACTCATAGATGTGAACGCCGTTAAAATCTTTATGTCTTGTAACCCGATGCCTACTTTTCTAGGGGACATCCTACATTCTTTTCACACTCGCACTATGAGGAAAAGAGGTATCCTTATGTGTTGTACTCCTCTTTTTGCAAGATGGTTTATTTCGCATCTTCCCCAATCTGTATTGAAAAACGAGCAAGGTTCAAGGTGGTCACATAGGTTGATGACGCTCAAACATTCAGACATTCATTGGTGTGCCCGATCTATAGAGAATGTTACTATTGTCGACCATTGTGGAGAATTTCCTAATGTCCCTTTACTTGGCATCAGGGGAAGTATCACCTACAACCCATGCTTAGCCTTAAGACCGTTTGGTTACGCCCGAAGGGATGGCCCACATGAGATGCTTATTCAAGGGTTGGTATTTGACTACGAGAATGACGATCAAGGTTACCGCCAAAGGTTTATCCGAGCTTGGAGGATGTTGAACAAGGTAGATAGAAAGACATTGGGGAACAAGAATTCCATCCCTCTTGAGCCTTATCTCAAATGGGTACGAACTCGTGCTCAAAGTCTTATGATGCTTTACCCCTCCATTCACCCAGTAATCATAGAGCCTGTTGTGGAAGAAGATGTTCCATACACTATCCTGCATCTCAACATGCCCACCTCTCTTGAAGACTTACAAAGGGATTGGATACAGCTTAAGGGGGAGCGAGAAACTTTCGAGGCCCAATTTTATGCCAGCGAGAAGAAGGTTTTGGAACTCACTAAGCAACTTCATGAGGAGCGGAGCCTGGACGCCTACATCGCACCAAAGAGGATGCGTACAGCTTTTTTATCATAGAGTTTTTGTATTTCTTTGTAAGTACAAAAGAGGCATGATGTACTCAAACTTTGACTTATTAATATAACGTGTGTTCCTTTTTTGGTCTAAAGAAAATTTAAATCTCTAATTTCCCTGAAATCATTGCATATGCTTTTACCATTCATCATAACATAAGCAGGTTTCTTGCAACAAGTCTCGTCATCTTTCTACTGTTTATTTCAGTAAGATGGATCTCGAACAGACAGTGAAAGACCTCCAGGCATAGAATGCTCAATTTCAACAGATGTTCTTGACTCTAGCCAAAGGACAAGAGGATTTGAAAACCTTGCTGATTGAAGAAAAGAAGAAGAAAGCAAAGAAGATAACTGAAGTTCTAAATATGGGAAGAAGGTTCCAAGGATAAGTCAGACGGACCCTAGACTTTGCAACGTCATCTGGTGAAAAGGATAATCAAGAAGTGAAAGGCAAGGAAGCAGTTGTCCAGCCAGAATCTGAAGAGGAAGACTACTCTGAAGAGAAGTATCCCCCAGCCGACGACAAATACAAACATCTGGAAGAACGACTAAGTGCAATGGAGATTCAGAAAGTGCCTGGGTTGGACTTTGAAGAGCTGGGTTTGGTGTCTGGGATTGTTATTCCACCAAAATTCAAGGCACCAGTATTTTCTAAGTACGACGGAGTTTCATGTCCCAAGATGAATCTTCGATCTTATGTGAGGAAAATACAGCCTCACACTGTTGACAGAGATTTGTGGCTCCACTTCTTTCAAGACAGTCTATCCGGGACTCAGCTAGATTGGTTTTATCAACTGGAAAGGGCGAACATCCATAATTGGGAAGACCTTGACGCTGATTTCTATAAACAATATTAGTATAACGCAGACCTTTCTCCCACCCATACTCAACTCCAGAGTATGGCTATGGTTTCAAGTGAAGGTTTCAAAGACTACACTCAGAAATGGAGGGACTTAGCAGGCAGTCTAGCCTCCCCTTTCTGAAAGAGAACTAGTAGACATGTTTCTGGGCATCCTGTCCGGTCCTTTCTTTAATCAGTTAATTGGAAGCTCCTCAACATGCTTTATTGAATTAATCTTGACCAGAGAATGAGTGGAAGCTGGGATTAAGAGTGGGAAGATCCAAAAAGACGCATCCTCTGTTGCTGTAAGAAAACCATTTATTGGGAAGAAAGAAGATTTTGTTGTGTATCCTCAAAGGAATCAAGAAAGAACTGAACATCGTCCAATGGTGGGGGCTGTCATGATCCCAAAGCCTGCACCTACTCAACAAATAAACAATCAACCTAGAACAGAAAGACCAGTAAGATAATTTACCCAGATTAATATGACACTATCTCAAGTCCTTCCATATTTGTTGAGATCTAATCTGGTAACTTTGAAAGAAGTTCCAAAGAATCCTAACACAATATCTCCTCATTACCATCCTAATGCTCGTTGTGCATACCATTCAGAAAGTCCAGGCCATGATACTAACAACTGTTGGGCTTTGAAAAACAAGGTGCAAGACCTTCTTGAAGCAAAAGAAATTGAATTCGATGCTCCTGAGATCCCAAATGTTATCACCGCTCCTATGCCCAAGCATGGACGTGATGTTAACATTGTTGAAGATGATATGTTTGTTACTGCTATTGATGAACTTGTTACTCCTCTCCTAACTGTCAAGAAGAATCTATTAAGGGCCGGTTTATTTCTGGGTTGTGACGAAAGCTTCCACCTCTGTTTATCTCTACCAACTGTCTGTCATTTATTGAAAGCAGGTGTTCAACGCCTAATGGATGACAAAGAGATTTTGTTCGAAAAGACTCCCGTTCCAACCATTTCCTACAATGATGTTTCAATAGTAACCATTTCCGCCAATTCTTCCAGGGTCTCCACCAAAAGACCCGTTAGGATTACATCAATTCCCAAAGTAGCTCCACTGATAATTACTATGCGTGGACCAATCCCATACTCATCAGATAAAACTGTCCCATGGAATTATGGGGGCGATGTCTACTATCACGGCGTCAAGCAGGATTGGCCGGCTGTTGAAGACTCAATTTCTGAGAAGGATGACCCCGACATCAGCAACATTGCGGGAGCCAGCAAGATAACCCGAAGTGGCAGAGTATTCTCCCCAGAGATTGCTCCTCCAAAGACTGTTACCAGTCCTGTGATCATCCCTGTTCCAATTCCTGTTAACACTACTACTACTATAATCCTTATGGTTACCCCTACTGATACTCCTACCACCGAGTTGACCGGGACTCGGGGCAAAGGCATTCTGGTTGAGCCTGTCTGGATGAAGGCGCAATCAGTACCTATCCCTAAGGCCTCCCAAAATAAGATGGAAGAAATTCTGAAAATTATAAAGAGAAACGACTACAACATAGTCGAATAGCTAGGGCAGACCCCGTCAAAGATTTCCATGTTGGCTTTATTGATATGCTCTGAGGCTCATGCAAAGGCCTTGGTGAAATTCCTTAAAACTTCCCATGTACCACAAGAAACCTCTGCTGATCAGTTCCAATACTGTGTGGCCGGCTTGACCGCGGGTAATGGTTTAGGCTTTTCTGATGCTGACCTGACACCTAGATGGAGGAAGCATAACGATGCATTGCATGTCTCTGTTGAATGCAGGGGCATAACCTTGGCCCATGTCTTGGTTGATACCGGTTCGTCTTTGAATGTGCTGCCTAAGAAAGCTCTTGATAGACTTGACTGTGAAGGATTGACCTTAAAACCCAGCAATATAGTGGTAAGGGCCTTTGACAGTTCAAAGAGAATAGCGCATGGGGAGGTGGACATCCCCATAAAAGTTGTAACCCAAACCTTTGATTCAACTTTTTACGTGATGGACAATCACCCTTCCTACTCCTGCTTATTGGGCCAACCATGGATTCACAACGCTGGTGCTGTTACCTCTACATTACATCAAATGCTGAAATATCCAACCGAGGGGAAAATCATTACTGTCCATGGAGAAGAGGAATATATGGTCAGTCACTTGAAATCCTTCATATGCGTGTAATTGGATGGTGAATTCATTGAAACTCCATTTTAACACTTCGAGGAAGTCCCACAAACCGTGGCAGTAACCAAGGCTGTTTCCCAAGTCCCAAAGATTACAAGACCTCCGTTAAAGATGTCTTCTCTGAAAGATGCCAAGGCAGTGATCGAAGAAGGTGGGTGTACTGTTTGGGGTCAACTCCCGGATATCCCATACAAATATGACAAATTTGGTTTGGGTCTCACTTCAGGAGCCCAGAAAGTTGTGCGCCATGCTCGTGCTGGGGGACCACCCTTGAAGATCAGCAACCATGGAATCAACGCAGTGGAGGATGATGAGGATATCTTTGATTTGGAGGAATGGATTTTCCCAACTGTCAATGGAGGACTCAGCAACTGGAAAGCTAAAGATTTTGTCCCAATTACTTTTATCCAACGGTAATTGTCTTTAATATTTTTTCGGACCTGTAATAATTAAACAATTCAGACTTTTAAAACCTTGTGTCTTACCCGAGGCACAATGGTCCATTTGTAAGGGTTGTTACCTCATTTTCATATGTCATCAATGAATCATGGATGTTTCTGCATACAAACTTTGTGCTCTTTGTCTTTCTTTTTACATTTTATTTTCTTTCAAAGATAGCTATACTCTTACACACACTCACATTCAAAATGCATATCTACATCCATTCGGGATCCCATGGGTAACGATTCTGCTATGGCCTTTTGTAACTCTGAAAATCTAATCTACCAAGCTGAAGACGAAGGTGAGGAAGATTGTGAAGTGCCAGGGGAACTTGCCAGGTTATTAAAACAAGAAGAAAGGACCATACATCCCCACGAAGAACCAGTGGACACAGTTAACCTAGGTACCGAATAGGACAAGAAAGAAGTCAAGGTGGGTGCCAATCTGGAACCCAGTGTCAAGGAGCGTCTAATTCAGTTGCTACATGATTATGTTGAGGTCTTTGCCTGGTCGTATGAACACATGCCAGGACTTGATGCAGATATCATGGTACATCGTCTACCAACAAAAGAAGATTGCCCTCCGATAAAACAAAAGGTTTGTCGCATGTGACCAGGCATGTCAGAGAAGATTAAAGCTGAAGTCATGAAACAATTCAACATCAGATTCTTGGCCATCACCTCATATCCGCAATGGGTCGCCAATGTTGTTCCCGTGCCTAAAAAGGACGGCAAGGTACGAACATGCGTGGACTACAGAGATTTGAATAGGGCTAGCCCTAAGGATGATTTCCCACTTCCCCACATCGATATTTTGGTTGACAATACAACACAGCATAAGGTGTTTTCCTTCATGGACAGTTTCTCAGGCTACAACCAAATCAAAATGGCACCTGAGGACATGGAGAAAACAACCTTTGTCACACAATGGGGCACATTCTGTTACAAGGTTATGTTATTCAGGTTAAAGAACGTTGGGGAAACCTATCAGCGTGCCATGGTAGCTCTATTTCATGACATGATACATCAAGAAATAGAGGTCTATGTGGATGACATGATAGCTAGATCTCAAACTGAAGAGGAATATCTTGATCATTTACAAAAACCATTTGAGAGGTTAAAGAAGTACAAGCTGAGGTTAAACCCGAATAAGTACACATTTGGGGTGAGGTCTGGTAAACTCCTAAGCTTTGTCGTCAGCGGTAAAGGTATCAAAGTGGATCCTACCAAAGTGAAAGCTATACAAGAAATTCCTGCTCCTTGTACTGAGAAGGAAGTCAGGGGATTCTTAGGACAGCTAAACTACATTGCCCGGTTCATTTCTCACTTGACCGCTACTTGCAAACCAATCTTCAAATTACTGAAGAAAGATTAAGTAGTCAAATGGAATGATAAGTGCCAAGCTTCCTTCGACAAGATCAAAGAGTACCTACAAGAGCCTCCTGTTTTGATGCCACCAGTCGAGGGAAGACCCTTGATCATGTATCTAACTATTTTGGAAAATTCAATGGGGTGTGTGCTGGGGCAGCATGACGAGTCTGGGCGAAAAGAGCATGTTATTTACTACCTGAGCAAAAAGTTTACCGACTGTGAAACAAGATATTCACTGCTCGAGAAAACTTGTTGTGCTCTGGCATGGGCTGCTCACCAGCTAAGACAGTATATGCTGACCCATACTATCTTATTGATATCTAAGATGGATCCAATAAAATACATATTCGAGAAGCCTGCCCTCTCTGAGAGAGTAGCGAGATGGCAGATGATCCTGACAGAATATGACATTTAGTATACTACCCAAAAAGAAATAAAGGGCAGTGTATTAGCTGATCACCTCGCTCATCAAGCTGTGGGTGACTACTAGTCCATGAAGTTCGAATTCCCAGATAAAGACATCATGATGGTAAACAACTGTGAAGAATTCAGACCATATGAAGGACCTGAACAAGGATCCCGATGGACCCTGGTTTTTGATGGGGCATCCAACGCACTCGACAATGGCATAGGTGTTGTACTCATATCCCCTGAAGGATGTCACACTCCGTTTACTGCAAGACTCTGCTTCAACTGTACAAATAACATGGCAGAATACGAAGCGTGTATTTTTGGCCTCAAAGCTACCATATATTTGGGGATCAAGTCCTTAAGTGTATTCGGAGATTCAGCCTTGGTCATCAGTCAGATCAAAGGAGAATGGGACACTAAACACCCTAACCTTATCCCCTACAAAGAACATGTGTTGACATTAATCCCACATTTCGAGAAGATTACCTTCGAGCATTTCCCGCGAGAAGAAAATCAACTAGAGGATGCGCTAGCCACAATGTCATCCATGTTTAAACTTAAATGGGTTAACGAGGCTCCCCAGATCACCATTGAACGAATGGATGAACCAGCTCACTATGACGAGATCAATACTGAATAAGTAATGGACCGACCTTAGTTCTACGAAGTCAAGAGGTATCTCGAGGCTCAAGAGTATCCAGAAGGAGCTTCGGTCAACGATAAGAAGTTCTTAAGGAGATTCTCTGTTAATTTCTTCCTTAGTAATGACATTCTCTACAAACGCAACCACAACTCTGTTTTGCTCCGTTGTGTAGACAAGGTTGAGGCAGAAAAGATCATGGTTGTTGTACCCCAAAATTTGCCCTCCCATATTCTTCAATATTTTCCAAGTCAAGCTTCAAAATTCCCCAAGGGTTGCACAGTGCAAGGGCCTCCTGAACAGTCAAAATTAGGGTTTGTGTTCTGATCAAGAAAATGAAGTTTCCAAAGGTCCAATCAAGTCTCACATGCCTACAAATATGGTCAAGCATCCTCATACCAAGTTTCAAGACTTTCAGCACCAAAATTGCACAATCAAAAACCCTAATTGCACTACAGTCAACTGTAGGGGCAAAATGGTCATTTGGCAGTCAAAAGTTCAAATTTTTGGTCAACATCTCATTTTGAAGCCACAAACATCATTTGATCAATGCTTGATCATGATTCTCAAAGCTTGGCTCAAAAATCATCAAGATGCAAAAGTTTCCTTATTTGGACAGCTGAAAAAGTCAACTGTAAATTGACCAGGGCATAACTTTCACATGGATTATCAGCAAAATTCCATGCAAAGCTCATTTTGAAGAGAAAGATATTTCCTACAACTCATCTTCATACTTCAAGTCCAAGAAATGCTCTCACAAAAAGTTATCAATTTCAACATTATAGGTCATTTTCAAAAGTCAACAAAAAGGGACTTTAAGTCAAAGGCCATAACTTGAGATTGGTAAATCAAAATGACATGGAACCAAAGGCATTGGTTAGAGGACTCAAAGACCTTTCCTAAATGTCCAAGAACATGAGCAAAGCTTAAAAATTGAGCAAGTTATGCCTTGTGGAAGTTGGGAAATGTTTGGATATTTTGAAAAGTCAACATTGATTCAAATGACCTAAAATTGCTAATGGGCCCATTTTTCTTCCACAATTCATCATCCAAAGCATGCACACGACCATTTGGCCCAAAGGGAAGTTTTTCTCCATTTTTATTTATTTATTTGAATTTTTATTAATAATAATTCATTTAAATCAATTAAATACATGAAAAATATTTAACCTAACTTTTTCAATCTTTTTGTGCATGAAATATACTCAATAATTCGTGCATGATCAGATATGGAAGGAATTGGATTGATTGGATATGATTGAGAGCAAAAGCACATGAAAAAAGATTGGAAAAGATCTTTGAAAATCAAATTTCAAAAACCATGAATGCAAAAGATTTGGATTGTTTTTCTTGACCTAATTCACTCATACTTATACAAGGAATCCAAACCTAATGAAAAGAACCATGAAGCTGCGCAAGAACCTGGAAATCAAACACACACTTTTTTCTTAAAAAATCTCAATTCTGAAAACACTTGTGCAGGACGATTCAGGGCGAAATTTTTATCCCATCACCTTCCTGAAGCTTCAAGGAAGGGTTTCTGATCAAAATCATCCATCATAACTTCAAGAATTGGTAACACAAACAGGACCTGTACCGAAAATTTTTCATACTCTTGCATCTCAATCCATGCGCTTTTTGCACTTTTTAACATGTGATTTACATTCCTTATGCAATTCTGATGCTAACCATGTGGTTTAATTTTGTTTTCATGCCTTATATGGAGATTTGCCATTAGAGACATTTAGGGTTTTCAGGTTTTCAAATTAGGCATTTTCTATCCCTGTAAAATTGAGACACATCAATGCCATGAACAAAACCAGCTCGCTTAGACGAAAATAATGGCATGCTCGCGCTGAATTTATATGCCAAGGGGGCCTAATCGCTATTATTCAAAGAAGCATGTTTTGAGGGGGTTCAAAACCCCCGTTAAATGTTTGTTAATTTGTTTCAGGAAATCACCAACGAAGAAGACGCTTAGGTGGCGAGGTCTGACTGGTTTATTTGAATTTTTGCGTGCAAAATCCACTAACGTGTTGTTTCATATTATAATATTTGTTGATTATCTAATATATTGAAAGCGCGTTTGGAGCAGTTGGCAAGGCATTGGAGTGGTGACATTCAGGACCTGGGTTCGATCCCAGGTCCCCACTCTTTCATATTATTTTTCTTTCAACCATTATCCTATGCAGGTTCACTATGAAGGAACACCATGTATCCACAAGATCTGGCTTGCCACGCATGCACTAAGATCAATCCAAGGGACATGATTTGAAGACCATCATGAATATTAGTCAAGGGAGGTACACGCATCCTGAAAAGTCAAAGAGGCCAGCAATTTAATTGGGCCAGATTTCTAAAGAATAACCTCCTATTTGGGGTCTGAACCCCCTAGGTTTGCCAAAAATTTTCTTTCTTTATTTTTTTTATTTATACTTTCTTTTAATTATTGCTTTATTAATTAATTTAATATTTTCACAAATATAAAAAACACCATAAAAAATCAGAAAAAGAGAAAAAAATATAATAAATATTTTATTTTAGTATTTTCATAAATAAATTGTATTAATTCATTTAGTCATTAAATTAGGGTTTAATTTAATATTTTCATAATAAAAATCTAAAAAACATGGAATTTAGGGTTTAATTAATTTTCATCTTTTTTTCTTTTATAATAATTAAATGTTAGATATTTATTTTTATAATTAAATTGTATATAAAAATTAGGGTTAATTTTAGGTTAAAAACTTCAACATTTTTTAATAAATTAAAAATAATTAGAATTAGGGTTAGCATCTTATTTTAATTTTAATTAACTCTCTTTTTTCATTAACATCATAAAATACCAAAAAAAAACAATTTTCTTTTCTTTTTTAATTAATCAATGTCACCATTTAATTTAATTTTGCAAAAAGGGTCCAACGCCCTCGTTTTTAATTCTTATTTAATCGCATATTTATTTTATTCCGTTTAAATATTTATGTATCTCTCCCGAAACCATGTAATTAATTTCTTGCACTTTTAATTCTTTATTTACTTTATTTATTTATTTTCTGTCAAATCGGGTTCGAGAAATTTTGGCGATGTGGACCCGCGCCTTTTGTAATAGCTTAGAAACTTTTACTTTCCCGCAATATTTTTAACTGTTAAATAAAGGCATGAAAGAATGTATGGACAAAAATAAAAATAAACGCTAGATCACCCATGACATGACAAAAGACAAAAATACTTGAAAACGACACCCGAATCGCACACACCACCCCTAGGGTACGCCTCACTGTTGCCTTGCCTCGAAAGGTGATCGTCGAGTAGAGGATGTCTTAGTAAGTCCTCATGATCCGGGAACCTGGCATGAGGGTAGCTTCTAAGGTGTCTTCCTATTGCTCTGGTGATCACCATGTCCCGAACCTCGAATTGACCCGAACACCTCCAACGGTGGTGCTACCTACCTCTCAATGGTGGGATGGCACTACTTTAAAGGACATTTACACAGACGAATTCCTTAGGGTAGGTAGACGACTCTAGATACTTGCTCTAAATCTCAAAAAAAATTCAAAAAATACTTTTCGCACCAACACATTTTCAAAAAGCTTTCAAAAGCAATTTTTCAAACACTCTTGAGGACCGATACAAGAGTCGAACTGAAATTTTCAAAGAAACTTTTTAAAACCCACAGTTGAAAAGCAAACAAACAATTTTGAAAACACAAATGAGCAAGTATCTAAGAGCCCATGGATAACCAT
The DNA here is from genome assembly GCA_948472305.1 of Vicia faba. Lineage (NCBI taxonomy): Eukaryota > Viridiplantae > Streptophyta > Magnoliopsida > Fabales > Fabaceae > Vicia > Vicia faba. The sequence goes on along the minus strand of OX451740.1, from coordinate 79,909,203 downwards.
GGATAGAAAGGGTGCTAACACCTTCCCTTTCTATAATCTACCTCCCGAACCGAGAGCAATCTCTTTAAGGAATTTTTCTGTGCTTTTGTCCTTTCCATTTGGAGAAAATAAAAGACGGTGGCGACTCTTGCTTCCGCGACATTTCGCGAACCAGTGTTAAACAGTCAGTTCCAGATCCACCGATCACAATGGTTGATCTACATGAAGGCACTTTTGGCACCCATTCTAGTAGGCATACGATGGCAAAGAAGATCCTATGAGCAGGTTATTACTGGTCTACCATGGAAGCAAATTGCTATTAGCACTCTCAAACTTGTCATAAGTGTCAGATCTATGCTGACAAAGTGCATGTACCTCCAGTTCCTCTGAATGTCCTGACGGCTCCTTGGCCCTTTGCTATGTGGGCATCGATATGATTGGGAAAATCAAGCCAACAGCCTCTAATGGACACCGCTTCATCTTGGTGGCCATTGACTATTTCACAAAGTGGGTTGGGGCAACTTCTTTCACTTCTGTAACCAAGAATGTTGTCGCCCGGTTCATCAAACAAAATCTCATCTATCGGTATGGTATCCCGGAGAGGATCATCACAGACAATGGTATGAATCTTAACAACACTATGATCACCGCACTGTACGCACAATTCAAGATCCAGCACCACAATTCTTCCCCTTACCGGCCAAAGATGAATGGTGTTGTTGAAGCCGCAAATAAGAACATCAAAAAGATCATATAGAGAATGACAGTCACATACAAATACTGGCATGAGATGCTACCATTTTCCCTCCACGGTTAACGTACCACGACGCGCACATCAACCGGGGAAACACCTTACTTTCTGGTATATGGCATGGAGGTTGTCTTGCCTATTGAGGTCCAGATCCCTTTGCTGAGAATCATGAAGGATACAAGATTAAATGAAGACGATTGGATCCAAACTCGACTTGATCAACTGAATTTGATTGATGAGAAAAGGCTTACTGTTGTCTGTCATGGTCAAATGTATCAAAAACGGATGATCAAGGCTTTCAACAAAAAGGTCAGACGCCAAGTGTATCAAATCAGGGATTTGGTGATCAAGTGCATCATACTGCCGCAAGGTGATCCCAGGGGCAAATGGACTCCTACATAAGAAGGATCATTTGTGATCAAAAGCATATTCTCTGGTGGAGCAATGATCTTAACCACTATGGATGGCGACGACCTTCCGCACCCTGTGAACACGGACATAGTCAAAAGATACTATGCATAAGAGACCCGCTAGGTTTACACACCTAGGAAAAACAAGGGCATCCCGGCGAACCAAAAAGGTTCGGGAAAAAATTAGGGATAAAACAAAAAAAATCTGTACACCCGGCAAGTTGAAAACCCGAAAGGGCGACTTGGGAAAAAAGGGGTATCCCGGTGGACTGAAAACCCGAAAGGACGGTCCAGACAAAAGTTAGGGAATTAAAGTGTATGACTCTGTCCCATTGGATCACCTTACAAATAACCTTTAGCTTCAAATGACAAGCTCAACTATTCTAATCAATCCAATCAACTTCCGACAAGGAAACAAGTGGACAAGACACCCAGAGACACGAATGCTATAGCGGAATGGGAACCCCATGGGATTATTGTACATAGCTATATTTTCTTTGTATAAAAATTTCATTTTTTACGACGACATTCCCTTACTAGAATGTTCGTCTCATTGTACAAAAATACTTGTTCAAGTTAATACAAAGATACCCCTTCGAAAGTGCAAAACTATCTGTTTTTTTCTTTATTCTTGTGTTTTGTTTACAAAAACGTCCAATGATTTATTTTTGAACATATGCATTTGAACGTAACTACTGTTTACAAATGAACGAAAAGGAATAAAAATAGAAAGACAATCACTAATGGCTTTAAGAAATAGGATAATATCTTTAGACTATTCCATAAAATCCCCCACAGTGCGCAGCTTAATGATATCAAGATCTCTCACATCCCCGGCGGAACAAAACTTCTAGTTTATCACTCCCCAGTAAAAGTCGCCCAATTTCTCAAGATTCCGCAACAGGATTCCACAGGCAATACAGGGTGTTTCCCTTACAACAGATTTTATTTCTCTACCAAATAGAAGCTCATCACCTCATCAGCACTTTAAAATATGAAGACTCACTCTCCGCGTCCCCGACAATAGTCAGGGATTTATTTTCCCTAATCCAACAGTGTTACAGCAGTATAGCTTACATGCCCGTACATCGCATCGATATGTCATAACATTGACAACACAAACGCATACAACATAATCTCATTAATTTCATTGAGAACATTATTATACAATGTGTTTCATACATCATGACATTGCATACAACTAATCTTTCATCTCTTCAGGAAAGATCAGTCAGCAGATGGATATCATCAACAATTTACAAAAAGGTCAGATATTGATACCTGAAATAAGCTAGGACAATTATCTACATGACCATCCGAACCGTCAGATACCGTTCAGATACGCTCCAGACACAGATGCCATTCTGATACTCATTCAGATTCAGCTTTCAGATAAAGTTCAGATACACTCCAGACACGGATGCCATTCTGATACTCAGATACAGTTCAGATACGCTCCATACACGAACACCATTCTGGTACTCATTAATATTCTCCTTCAGATACAGTTCAGATACGCTCCAGACACGGATGTCATTCTGATACTCATTCAGTTTCAGATTTCAGATACAGTTCAGATATGCTCCAGACATGGATGCCATTCTGATACTCATTCAGATTCATCTTTCAGATACAGTTCATATACGCTTCAGACACGGATGCCATTCTGATACTCAGATACAGTTCAGATACGCTCCAGACACAGACGATATTCTGGTACTCATTCAGATTCTCCTTCAGATACAGTTTAGATACGCTCCAGACACGGATGCCATTCTGATACTCATTCAGAATCAACTTTCAGAAATGAGTCAAATACAATCCATTTATGGATATTATTCTACTACTCAACCCGACACATCCAATATTCCAATATAAATCAGCCAGAGATTTATTCTGACACTTCTTCTATTCCTACCAACAATCATTCTTGGATGGAATCTACAAGCCCATATCCAAAAACTCTCCATCACCTCTCCAAATTGCATCTTTAAGCCCATTCCCTACACCATCAACCACCACATCCTCGAGTGCAAATTTCCGGGCACTCTAGTGTCCAATAATCTTCCACCTTCAAGTCACGAATGGCAAATCCGCCAATCTAACTCTTCAGGTTTAAGAAGATTGAACAGGGGCAGCTGTTGTACCCCAAAATTTTCCCTCTAATTTATCAAATACTTTCTCACAAAGATCTCTCTTGGTTCAAGAATGCACTAGGATTGATCAACTCAAGACACCTCCTTAAGCATTGATGACTAAAATTTGGGTTTGAGATTGCACAAGGATAATTGAACTTTCAATGCCTCATATGACTTTCATGGATCATTATGGACCCCCAATATTACTCATGTCAAGTTTCAAGCCTTGGATCACATTTTTGCTCAGTTAATCAAGCAGTTGACCTAAAAATCAGCTGTATTAGGGAAAAAGTCAACGGTGGTCAATTTACAGTCAAACTTCATAGTTTTTGATCCACATCAACATTATAAACTCATATGTATCATTTGATCAAGTTTGGACCACAATTCTTCAAGAAATTTGATCAAATCATCAAAAGGGCAAAATGGTCAAAATTAGGGTTTTTGATTGAGAAAGGGCAATTTCTGATTTTTGACCTTGCAAATGGTTAATTGGTTTGAGGCATGATCTCAAGAGTCCACTTGCATCATTTTGACCTAATGGCATGACCCAAAACATTGCTCAAGATCAATTGGATTGATAGTGAATTTCCAGTCAACTAATCAAAAGTCAATTGTACAATGAAAAGTCAAACTTTGACTTTTTGGTCAAAATCAAATGTCAAAGATCATAATTCATCAAAACATGTCAAAATATGAAACTTATTCATCATGAAATCAAAAAGTCAAGATTTCATTTTGAAAAGTCAAAGTTTTCAAACTTAGAAATTTTTCTGTGTTGAAAACTTCATGTTTTTTCACAACTTTGAGCAAATTTTTCACCATGATGCAAGATGATTCAAAAGAAACTTTAAACATAAAGGTTGTAGATCTCCACGAGATCTACAACATTTCTTTACACAACTTCTTATAAAAGTGCTTGGATCTCAAGTTATTAATTTGTGAAGTCATAGTCTTAAAACTAAACACTTAGTGAAATTTTGCCCTAGTTTAGGCACGATTTTGACCTAACTTCATGGCACCTTTTCATATAGTTTCAAGGGGAATTTTCAAAAGTGATTCAAAGAAGGATTGTCGAGAACATTACAAGCTTTCAAAAATGTCCAAGAACTCCTTGAGATCATTCTTGAGTATGGAGAATCGAAGAGAGGAAGTTAGGGTTTTCAAACTTGAATTACAAGTCATTTTTTATGAACATGTGAACCAAATCCATGCTAGGCTGCATAATCTTTGCTTTGCAGGCCTCAAACTTGTTTGTCACTCCGTAATTAAATGTTTACACAGCTGTTAGAGTTTTGATCCAAGCATTGAGCTATTATCCAAGTTGCATTTCTATTAATGGCACAAAGTTAACATTGCCATTCTTGTAAAGCAAGCTTTTTGCATAAAGTCCATTCTTGAGCCTCTAACTTGTTACCTCTGATCACACTCCATCCACAAAGTCAGAGGCAAGTATGTTTAAATCATAACCACTTTATCTTAGCAAGTACACAGGGCTTTGAAACTTGAATTTCTCAAAAATCACATGTTATGCATAAAGTTGTGATTTTGAATTCTGATCAACAACAAGTCTCCAAACTTGTTGCTTATAAATAGAGTCACTATTTATGAGCTAAGGGACGAGCTCAAGCACCCTGAAACTCTCCCAAACTCCCTCTAGCCAGAATTGCATAAAAAACTCCATTGATACACAGTTCTGACCTTAAACTTGTATCTCTCATTTCCCTCGTGCGTTTTCCCTCAAATTCATTCCTAAAGTTTCCTTACATCAAATACAAACCATCCCTGACCCTGTTTCATAACTATAACTCCATATTCATTAACCTCCATAACCAAAAATAGAGCTCTGCAAGTTGACTTCTCCAGACCATTTCATCCACCCATTGCTCAAGCTAATCATTGCATTAGCTTCCTGGAAACATGAGGAAGTCAACCTGATCATTGCAGCACCTTGAATCAAGCTCAAACTCATTTCACGATTTCCAATTTTGAGGTATTTTTCTTGAACTTATATCTCATTACTTAGGCATTGTTAGGCTTGCATTTGTGAAGATAAAATCTAGACATCATTGCCCTAAAGTTGTACATGTCCATAGATTTCATTTATATTGATTGAGCTAGGAGAATTTTAGGATTGAATATCTGAAAATAATTATGTCAGAATTTGGTACTTTTAGAAATTCTCATTCATCTTTGATTTATAGTTCATAATATTTATACGGTTGGATTCGTATGAAAAAATGGAGCAATTTTCATGTTTACATTTTTGCAAATGGTTGAGAAATGAAAAGTTGCAGGGCTTCTGGCTGGAGGTTGAAGATGAAGTATATTTAGGGCGAAATTTGTGTTATATATTTGTTGTTTTACATAAGTTAATGGATGTATCACCACCCCTGTGGTTAAAGCGCGCGCTTGTCACTATGAGGTCCTGGGTTCAAGCCCCAGTGTGACCATTTTTCCATTTTTTTCCACTTTTTTGACATTTTTGTGTTTTTGCAGCGCCTGGGCCTCCTTAGCTTTGGGCCTTATTTTTTTTGCTACACTTTAACCCATATCTTGTTGTTCATACATCGTGGCCCATTTATTATTATTATTATTATTATTATTATTAATATTAGTATTATTATTAATATTAATTTTTATTATTAGTGATAAAAACCCAAAAAATATTTTTATTTATTATTTTCACTTTTTTTTTATTCATGAAAACAAAATAATAAAAACACTTATTTTACAATTTTTAATAATTAAATTTACCTTTTCTTTTACTTAGATAATTTAATTTTAATTATTATTATATCACTTATTTTTCTTGTAAATTAAAATCAATTTAGAATTTAGGATTTTTATATAATTATTTTATTTACTAATTTAATTATATTCACAAAAACCCTAAAAAATACTTTTTTCCATAAATTAATTAGTTTTACTAACTTAACCTTAATTTTCTTTTTTAGTTAATTATTTTAGTTTAATTAATTAGGTTAAAAACCCCTTTTCATAAAAAAACCAAACAAAAAACATATTTCTTTACATTTACATTCTTGCATTTTTATCTTTATTTTTGTACCTTTATTCAATTTCAATATGGTTGTAATATTATTTAGATTTAATTTCTTGCAATATTTCCCATTTGTAAATTTGTATACCCCCTCCCCTAAATGATGTAATAGCGTAGTAAATTTTAATTCCGCAATTTATCGCTTTATATACAAATGCTAGTAATTAGGGTTTTTGTATGGAAAGATTAAAACCAATCAATAGAAAACCCTAATCAAAGACAAATCTAGCATGAAAATCAATACACTTGCACACAAATACCCCTAGAGTAAATCCACTTTTTTGCCTTACAAAAATAGTCATATTATGCATGTGAAGTATCTTAGCAAAGACAAGCAAAATACAAGATCATAGTCCCTCGATGACGCTATCTATGTTGCCTTTTCAAAATGATCTTAGTCCCTAAATAAAAATGCTAAGATGCCTTGCAACATTGCTAATCATGGTTATACGATGACCCACGCCCGTCCCGTTTACATCTAAAGATAGGGTTATTTACCAAATCAATGGTAAGATAACAATGTCAAAGGAAACAGGAAATGAACATGAAAGACTTTTGAGTAGGTAGAATGTTCCTAGTTACTTGCTCCATTTCAAAACAAAACACCCTTGCTATTTTCAAAAACAAACACCTACACTTTCAAAACACCTTTCAAACTTGAAAACATTTTCAAAAGATCAACACCTTTGTATGCATTCTTATGAACGAGAATCATTACAAAGTTTGCCTAAACAATGGCCTCTTTACAAAATACTTTCAAAAACCACACAAAGCATACTTTCAAACAAAAGCAAGTGATCTAGCAAGTAACTAAGAGCCCATGGAAAAACATGGATGAAAAGGGTGTTAATACCTTCCATTTTCATAATCTACCCCCCGAACTCAAGAAACAATCTCAAAGGTCTTTCCTGTGCTTTTTCACCTTTCCTTTTCGATAAAAGAAAATCCGGTGGTGACTCTTGCTAACCGCGACATTTGCGATCAAACGCAAAACACCCATGTCAGTTCTCCCACCGTATCACAGAAGGATGTTCCTTCAAGTGGCTCAGAGTGTGATGATGAGATTGATGTTGAGGACATTGTGCATGAAGGTAAGAAAAAGGCTGCTACAAAAAGGATTCGTGCTGAAGTTCTTGAGGTTCCTTTGGATAATATGTAGTTTCATCTTGCAAAAAAAGTTGGGAAGTGGAAGTTTATATGCCAGAGACGTATTGCTCTCGAAAGAGAATTGGTTAAAGATATCTTAGAGTGTAAGGAAGTCAATGATCTCATCAAGAACACCGGATTAATGAAGATTGTGTCGATGTTGGGTAAGTGTTATGAGAAATTGGTGAAGGAGTTTGTTGTTAACATAAATCAAGAGTGTAGTGGCCAGAAAAGCAAGGAGTTCAGGAAAGTATTTGTGAGAGGTAAATGTGTGGAATTTTCTCCAATTTTGATAAACAGATTTCTAGGTAGGAGTGAAGAAGAAGAACCTGGGTTTAAAGAGTCTGATAACACAATGTGTGAAGAACTCACTGGGAAACAGGTTAAGATTTGGCTTAGAAAAGAAAAATTTCCTGCAAGCTCTATAAGTGTGACATATGCCATTCTTTACAAGATTGGAGTTGCCAATTGGGTGCCCACGAACCATAATTCTTCTGTTGCTACTGGTCTGGGAAGGTTCATATACAGTATTGGGACCAAAACTAATTATGATTTTGGAAATTGTATCTTTGAGCAAATCATGAAGCAAGGAAGTTCTAATGCAGTAAAAATACCAATTTTTTCCCAACCTTGATTTGTGGAATCATTCTTAATCAATATCCAGGAATCTTAATTGATTCAGATGAACAGTGCAGAAGAGATTTACCTCTAAATTTCCATTACAAGATGTTTGGAAGAACACATGTTCCTGACATAGTCATGACATCTGGAAAGGGGAGTGTTGTCTCTATATCCAAGGCTAGCATCATAGCTGGTTTAAAAGATACTTGTAAAAGGTTAGATGAGTCAATCAAATCCATCACTACAAGAAAGATACAACTTGAAAGGTTATTTGAAGCTCTGACTAAGGAAGATAGTTAAGCAAGTCTTGATGATGAAAGTTGTGATGATCAAGAAGAAGAGACTGCTAAAGGAAAGGATAAGGAGAGCAGTGAAGTTGAGGAAAGAGCAAGAAGCCTCAATGATTAATAAAAATGTAATTCTTATTGTGTTTATCTATTTTGATAACAGTTTGTGTAAGGGCTTATGACCCATTTGTTTTGTAAGACACTCTGTGTCGTTATGGTGTAATTCATGAACTTTGTGGTTCTAATGCTATGTGTGTTTCCAACTGTGTTTAGTTGTGTTTCCATTTTTTGCATTGCTTTTTGTGTTTCTAATGTGTACATGTACTCTAGTTTTTGTCAATATTTTGGCTAAAAAATGGGAGTAAAGTGTTGAGTTTAGTGTGTGTCCTGATGTTATATCACATGTCTTGACATGTTGATTAACATTACGGTAGGACTGTGCTACTACTAAGGGGGAGTAGCTAGTGTTGTTACTTCATGGATGCAAATATTTAAGGGGAGCATGATGTTTCATGTTGATGCATGTTTGTGCTTTTGTTGTTGCTACTAATGTAGTCAGTTGTGTAGGATGAGTATCTCTTAATAGATGTTCCAACATCCTGTCTGGTGTGTGTTAATAATCATGTGGATTTCTCCTTTGGTGTGGGTTTTTGCTTAAGTAGGAGAACTTATTTTTGTGATAGGGGGTATTGTACTTGTCTTATTGTGTAGCTTTTGTAACTCTGATATATTATTTATGCCATTTGTTTGTGATTTTATTCCTCTCTCTTGGATTTTTGTGCTAAGATTATTTTAGCCAAAATTTGTCAAATGGGGAGATTGTTAGTACTATGGTTTTAGGATTGGCATAATTTTTCTAAAACATGGTTTAAAGCATGATGTTATAGAAGATGTTCTAACATGCTGTTCAGGTTCATTTGAAGGAAGATATTCTGACAGATGTTGTAACATCATGTATCAGAACATCAGTACATGCTGTCTTTTTCCTTGACAGATTTAAATTTATTATGTGAGATTCCTTTTGGTTTTATCTCACTGATTTTTCGTAGGTCAATAATATTTAATCTGGAACATTTGATTTATCTCCAGCTGTGCACAAATTGTTAAAATTGGGCTTTGAGACAATTTAGGAAATTTTTTGTTTTGTTCCAAGATTTAAGGAGATCTTTTTGCACAAATTGGTGCATCCCTCAGCGTTTACAATAAGAAATATTTGGGCGAAGATTCAAGGTTCATGGTTTACTGAGGAGTATTTAAAGAAATTACCTAGACCTAAATTCAATAAGAATTTTGTAAAAAATAAAGGTAAGTCTATTTATCTATCTTAGGGTTTGAGGGTTCTTCAAGGGAGTTCATGTTTGTACATCCTCATGTATATTTTGATGTATTTGAGTTGACTGATTGTTACTTGTTTATCAAGTTATTTTTCTCCTCTAAGCTTTTAATCAAAGAGTTGAGTATTGTCCTTAGTGAAGCTTTTAGACAAGTTAAGTATTTTTATATGGAAGTGTGTTCTTCCTTTTTGGTTTCTTGAGACATTCCCTGGGATTGAGGGTGTTTGATATTACTGTGGTGATTGGGAGTGAGAGGGGTTCTCATATCTAGGAGGTTCCTAGGTAGAAATTACATTGGTAGGGATTAAGTGAGAAGTGTAAACTGGGATTGTTTAGCTTCAAATTGATACTACTGATAGTAGATTTCCTTCCCCGCTTGGTAGCCCTCAGAGTAGGTGAGTTGCACTGAACTGGTTTTTTAACAATTCTTTGTATTATTTTACCTTCTGCTTTTAAATTCTACATAGTCTTTAGTTTGGTAAAAGTTATGTCAGTCAGCAAATGTCATAACATCTGTTGTGATATTGCGCTTGTGTGTTGAGACATCAGTCTTGACATTCATATTGTTTGTGCCAGAATTTCAGATGACAACCTCATGTCTATAGGATGCAATTTACCTTCAATTTATAATCTTTGATTGGCATCAATTGAATCATCAGTTCATCTTGTCTTTGATTTTCCTTTTTCCATCAATTTATGGAACTATCTTTGCAATATCTTCAGTATGTAAATTAATGTGTACAATCCATCTCAATTTTGGAATATTTGCAATAGTGGCCAGACCCTCAGTGTAGGTTAGTGGTAATTACCAATGTCATAATCATTTTAAATGTTATATGGTACACCTGAAATCAAGCAAGGTTCCAAAATATTTGGCTTAAACTTTGAACTCCTAAGGCTTAGGTCAATGCCAACTCACACATCGTAAGGAATGCTACAATTTTGTCTACTTCTTTTTCTATGTCTGATTTCAGGATCCTTAAAGCATTTGGAATTACCAGTCATCCTCCAAAAGCTCCTTCAATTAGAAAAGTAATTTAGATGCCTTCCAACCCTGGTTGGATAAAATGAAATACAAATGGGGCGACCTTAGGTTGTCTTGGTCAGGCACTTTGTATTAGAGTATTTAGAGATAACAAAGCATATTTTTTATGTGGTTAGATTGTTGATTTATGCTAGGATGACGCATTCAATGCAAAGCTCAGTGGGATTATGTATGCAGGTTAGATTGCTCACTCAAAAAATTGGTTCAATTTATGGATTGAGACAAATTCTTTGTAGGTCACTCTTGCTTATAAGTTTCAACACATAGTCCCTTGGCATTTGAAAAAAAAATTGTGTAATCGCATGATCGTGGTTAAAAACATGAGGGTTATGATCACACATATCTTTGGAGAAGGTAATATCTTTGCTGACAAGTTTGCCTCCCTCGATTTAGTCTATGGGTTTTTCTTGACTTAACTTCAATCCCACACAAAGCTTAAGCAATTTATGTTCACATAGACTAGGTTTGCCTTGTTTTAGGTTCAGTCATTTTTTATTGGTTTGGTTTGTGCTAAGAAATGTGGTTGAGCCTAACTAATCCCTAAAAAATCAGCTTGTAGGGTAAGGATTTCCCCCACTTATATGAACTTGTCCAAGCCATATATTTTCCAATGTATGACTCTTAACACACTTCCTCACGCTCACGATTGGACATCTGGAGCATGAAAATAAATGGTGGATGGTCCGATAGTAAAAACCTGATAGCATGTGGCACACCGGATCTTAAACGAATCTCTTACTACCATGTTAAGAAGTGTGATTGGGTCTAACTCATCCCTACAAAACCGATTTGTATGGTGAGGATTGTCTCCCTCTTATAAAGACATATTCACACTATATATTATACAACGAAGGACTCTTAACATTTTGGTCTCTTCCTTTGTACATATGTGCCCGGAGAGCATTTAATAAAAATAAAAGAAAAAGAGCTGGTTTCACACGAAACAGCATGCTTACATTCTGAGTTCTGAATGAGCAGCAAACAACAGTAAGAAGCACTTTCTACTCTCTTTTTTCCTCACTTTTTTAGCGTGTGATATGAATGATCTATATGCATATGTTTGACAACAAGAGCAATAGACACAATTCAACCCACATGCATGATGAAAGTGCCTAAATCTTAAGAGGTAAAAAAGATAAAGGTATGTAGGAATTTTTCAAGGGAAAACTTTGTTTCACTTAAAACATGCATGAAAAGGATTGTGAACCACAAATAATTAAACCAAAATTTCATTTTGGATATCTTGTGAGATTTTGGGTCAGTGTCAAACACATATTTGATGTAATCAACTCATACTTGAAATAAGAGAAGAGAGAGAGGATTGAGTGTGAAAACCATTATTTAGCAATTTTTAGTAAAAAATTAAATTGGTAGAAAATAAAGAGTGTACTTTTTTTAAATAATTTATTTTTAGTGTTTCAGATTTTTTTTTAAATTACAAAGCATTTAAAAAAATGTTATTTTATAAATTTGAATAGATTTTTATAAAATGTTATTTTATAAATTTCTTCCATTTATTATAACTGTTTTTAATATTAAATTACAAAGCATTTAAAAAATGTTATTTTATAAATTTGAATAGATTTTTATAAAATGTTATTTTATAAATTTCTTCCATTTATTATAACTGTTTTTAATATCAAAATCTTAAAAAATCACTTAAATTTAAAACTATTTTGAATAATTTTTTATAATTTTTTTTGAAATGTATTTATTTAAAAAATTATGTAATTTTGACCACAATATGTAATAACATATATTTATGTAATTAATCTTATAATTTATAGAAAATATACTGAAAAAACTTGTAGTATTTAAAAATATATATAAAAATTATTTAAAAAAAAAAGAAGAAGATATTTTTAAAAAAAAACTTAAAGCGGGTCCGTAGTATTAAATGAAAATTATCATGATTAAAGATATTATTTACATGTCTTGTTAAGAATGGAGCAAAGACAACCAAATGCAGTGGCATATCTCACTTATCCATCTTGTGAAATTTCCACAATTGTTCTATTAAAATAAAAACATTTACACAATACAAATAAGGTGAGAAAACGGTACTTCCTTCCTCTCATAAAAACTACTCCCTATTCTCTTTTATAAGAAAATTTTGACTTTTTAGATTCATTAAATAAATGATGTATTTAGACTATATATTAATTAGATACATCAATTATTCAATAAATCTAAAAATTTAAAATTTTCTTATAAATAAGAATAGAGGAAATATCTCATATGATTTTTTTTGTTAAATAATTGTTTTTTTACGTTACGAATGCAATATATTTATTTTATTATTATTTTATTATTATATATATGTTTATTAACTTTCATTTTATTTAATCACTATTTAATTATTAATAAACATATTTTAATAATTGATATTAATTTTAACATTAAAATTAATATATCTAATAATTTTTTTAATTATCGCACTTTGCATAAATAAAACACTTTTATGAAATACAAAAAGTAACTAATTGTGGCAGTTTTTTTTAACAAACTAATTGTGGCAGTTAGATTACACAAAAAGGGTAAAACATTTTTATTGGTAGACAAATCAATTTAAAACTATGGCACGCCCAAATAAAGAAACACTATCTTTACTTAAATATCAAGTTCTGTAAGTAAAACACTTATTTTTGCTGGCATGCAATGATTTTGTCTCATGATTTTCTTTTTTCTTTTCACATACTAAACCTTCTCCATCAAGACATGACTTGATGTATCCTTAAAAATTAAGGTATTATATTTTAAACACACAAATTAATATATTGAATTACACCTTATTTCACAATTCCACTTTAGTAAGAATCTTCTCTTCTACATAACCTCCGTCGATAGGCTTTTTTTTTTTACACGACTAGCATTTTTCAAGGGCTCTCAATACCATCATTATTAAAAAAAAAATACAAACATGTCACAGTCATCACGGTTCTTCTCTATACTGTGGTGACATCTCTAAACTAAAGCGTTACTATATTATTTTTGTTTTCTGATTAAAAATTATTAGTATATAACAACAGTTGAGGAGCGAACCATGGTGATACCATCAAACTTTCATGAGTTCGAACCTCTGTGTGCTCATATGTATTATTCCTTTAATGTTAAGGTGTTTCTTTTTTTTAATAAAAAACTTAAAGGGTTATATCTACGGTTGATTTGTTCCACCGTTGTGAAAAATTTATATATATCACCACGATTTGTATTGTAAACCGTTATGAATATACTTATATATAAGCGAAATAACATTCGCTCTTTGACAGTAGCGTTGTATCTTTCACAGCAAAATCCTAGAACTCATTTTTCTCTTCTTCTTCATCATTAGCATTCATATTCTACAGTATAGCCGTCAATCTTGTTCTTCTTTCATAAAGGTATTCTTCTTTTTCCTTATTCTCTCGTTTTCGTGTTAGAAAGTTTATGGTTCTTCTTTTATAGTTGTATGTTATTCTCTCGTTTTCGTGTTAGATAGTTTATTCTCTCTTCTTTTGTTGTCGTTGTTGTTATGTTTCACATGGTTTTCCTATAGTATTCTTCTTGTTGGATAATTTATGGTTCTTTTATGGTTGTATGTTGTTCTATGTTATTGTTTCATGTTGTGTTGTTGACAAATAAGTTTGCGGTTTCACATGTTGATAATATTCATGGTGTTTGTAGGACTCAAGAAACAACAACAACAACTAACTTCATCTATTTGAGAAGCTATGAGAAGAAATATAAGAAGTATGAAACTATTGTGTAAACTTCATTCATCTTATACTTATTTGTCATGGCTTCACAAACTAGTTGAACTTCATATGGTGATGATGATGGTAATCGCAAGCGTATAGTATGAGTTGATAAGGTACATATGGTTTGTGTAGCAATGGAAAAAAATATAAGAAGTATGAAATCATTGTGGAAACTTCATTCACCTTGTATTTTTTTATTGCTTTACAAACTAGATGAACTTCATAGTTCCACGATTATTTTCAATAAAATATACTTTCTATAAACAACTTAATATATTTTGTGATATTGTATGTTGTTAGTGTTTTGTTGCTAAAATGTATGTTATTTTATTGTGTTACATGTATTTATTGTGTTTTTGTATAATGTTTTTGCTGACAAATATTCTCAAAAAAAGAACAAAACATTGCTAACTCATAAGAAAAAGGCTTCTTGTGATTTAGCAATGTTTTGTTCTTTAAATTCTTATACAGATTGACATATCAAGATTGTAAGTACGAAGTGCGCCTAAGAGGGGGGGGGGGGGGGGGGTGAATTAGGTACTTTAAAAATTTCTGGTTTTAGTGATGATGGATATTATTTTTCTGGTTTATGGTGAGTTTATGAAAGAGTAAAGTGCAGAAAAATAAAGAGATACAAGCGATATATCTTGGTTCCCCTCACAGTTCGAGAGTACCCTAGTCCCCTTTCAATATGAAAGAGATTTCCTTATTGTGGAAAACTTAAACAAGAACTATCCAAAACCAAGAACAATCCTCTTGGATTTTCACTATGTCAACAATGAGAACAATCCTCTCAAAGTGACTTTACTTGTATCCAACAATCCTGGAAAAACAAGATTTATAAAACCACTTAAACTTATTTCCAACAATCCTAAAAAATAAGCAAGTATATATCAATATTTAATTTGAGTGAGTTTGAGTAGAAATGATCACTTTGAGTGATTTAATCAATGAATTGATCTTCTCTTCCAATGATAATAGTATACAATGACTCAAGATATATAATGCTCAAAGTTTTCTAGTTAACAATATGTGAAAGTGTGCCGAAAACTTGTGTATGAAAATGTATAACAGCTTGAGTTTGATTTTTGAAAATTCATAAAATATAATTGGAAGAGGTGTTGAAATGATTTTGAAAATGAGTATTTATATGTTCATAGCACCCTTTTGAAACAACATAAAGTTCTGTAAATGAATCATGAACAATTGCCAAGATTGAGTGAAAGGTTTCCATGAAATGGTGTTATGAACAGGCATGTGTAAAGCTGCTGTTTTTCAAAATCGTGCAGCATGCAATCGATTGCACCCTTTGTAAATCGATTGCACAGGGTTTCAACAGATAGAAATTTAAATATTTTGAGTGTGCAATCGATTGCACAATAGTGTAAATCGATTGCATTTGAAGTCAGTGGCAAAAATTGATTGAGTGCAATCGATTGCACAAACATGCAAATCGATTACACTTACAAACAGTAGCAAAAGTTTTGAAAAATTGAAGCATGCAATTGATTGCACTAATATGAAAATCGATTGCACTCAAGGGAAAAATGATTTTTAGCTTAGAAAAAATTTGAGTAGGGATTTGGACAATATAAAATATTTCTTTTGACCATTGAGCATATATGTCTTAAGTTCAAAGTAAGTATTATAATCATACCTTGAAATTTTGCTACGTGCTTGAACCAAAGACTTTATCCACAGATGATTTTAGCTTGATAAATAATCTTTACCTTCTTTGACAACGTTGTACCCCAAAAATTTTCCTCCCATATTTCTTAAAACATTGCAAGAATAGTCTCCAAGTTGCTCAAGATTGCTCAAGAGTTGGACAGTCAAGTCATCTCCTAAGGCAGTCAACCTCAAATTAGGGTTTTGTGTTGCATCAAGGTCCTTGAATACAAATGACCTCAAGTTATCCCCAATGTCCTAATATGTTGTCAAGTTCATCCATGTCAAATTTCAAGCCTTGAAGAGGAAGTTTGGTCAGTCAATTGCTCAAGGGGTCCAAAAATCGACTGTGTTAGGGCAAAAGTCAACTGTGACCTATAAACAGCCAAACCTCAAGATTTTTTGCAAACATTCTCATTTTGAAGTATAATTCATCATTTGATCAAGTTTTGATCATGATTCATCAAGGATTGCTCAAAATTCATCAAGACTCAAAAGTTGCTAAATTAGGGTTTTGTAGGAAAAGTCAACTCAAATTTGACCAATCATAACTTTCTCATACTTTATGAGAAATGACCCATCCAAAACTCATTTTGAAGAGGATGCAATTTCCTAAAATCCATATTCATACCCCAAGATCAAGAAATGCTCACACAAGAAGTTACAAATTTGGACATTATAGGTCATTTTTGAAAGTCAACAAAAACACCTTTTTTTTCCAAAGCTTATAACTTGAGCATGGAATATCAAAATGATATGAGACCAAAAGGGTTGGTTAGAGGACATCTCAAGATTTCTAAAAAGTCCAATAACACTTCCAAAAGTTCAAAATTGAAGAAGTTATGCATTGTTTAAGTTGGGCATTTTTGCAAAATTGCCAAAAGTCAACTATCCCCAAAACTTCAAATTTTGTCAAATGGGCCCATTCCTTTTCACTTGATTTTGTCTTGTCACACTACACACGTGTCCTAGCTTCAGCCATGTGTCCATTTATTAATTTTTCTATTTTTATTTGATTTTTTATTGAATTAATTCATTTTAAATCAATTTAAATCAAATAAAATCCAAATATTGATTATTTAGGATCTTTTTGGTTGTTATAGGTCTTAATTATCATCATGATCATGATCAAATCCGTATCAAGCTTTTCATGTACAAAAATATTGGATTTTGGACCAAATTGGAAGCTTTTCAATGGAGAATCAAATCATATCTTCAAGCATTGATGCACAAGGATTGAGTCCACAAGATTTGACCTAATACATTGCTCATTACATATACAATGCAAAGGCACACGAATCAGGGGTTAGAGGCTTCTAAATCACAAGAACCAAACTTGGAAAAATTGCAAAAAAGTGTGGAATCGAAATCGTTCTTAGAGGCGCTTTCAGGACCTAACAAGCATCACAATCGCTTCTTGGCACTTCTCAGAAGCAGAACCAATCAAGATCACGCATTCTCCAGCCTCCAAAAGCACTGTAAGCGTCCCTCGGATCCTCCATGTTCATGGATTCACAAAGCTTTATTCTTGCATCCATTCTCAAAAACGATTGCGTATTTTGATACCTCACATCATTTGTGAACTTTCTACAATAACCAATTTCGTTATTATGTTGTGTATCGTAAAATTCCATTGTAGGTTTTTCTAGGGTTTTTTCAGGGGTTTTTATTACAGGAAAAATTGGCCAATAAAAAGACCATGATTGGAACCGGGATGAAGAGGCGAGTAAGACTATGCCTTTAGATTGCATTTTTGTGACTCGTAGCAGATTTTGGAGATGGCATGGCTTATAGCCACGGACGGTTGTCCGTTGGTATAGGTGGAGAAGTTTTTAGCCACGGTCCCAACGACAGGGACGATGGCGTGTCACGCTCTAATTCGCCCATTTGAATATAGCGCGCTTTATTTTGTTTTTCTGATCCATGAATTTGTTTTGTCTTATTATCATTACTTTTCAATATATTAACAATTCATGCACATTGGTTCAGTGGCAATGCCGTTGGTTCAAAATCCAAGAGGACCTGGGTTCGAATCCCAGGTCCACCATATTGCTTTGTGTTATTTTTCCACAGATATTCAAGCGTGTTTCAGGAATTGTGGTCTACCATACTCCCTCAAATCTCCAAACGCCAGATGGCCCCAGGCCAGATTTGGTGGTCCAAGTGGGACGTGCATCATGTTCCCTAGTCAACGTGCCATAGAGAATCAGGAAAGGTCAGCAAAGGGCCAATTTGTTTGGGCCATTCAACTGCTAATCTCACCTCCAATCTGGGCCCAAACCCCCCTGAGTTTTGTTTTCTATTTCATTCTTTCTTTATTTATTTTATTGTTATTATTTTATTATTTAATCACTAACCAATTAAAACTTTTCCTCATAAAATCAAAAAACCAAAAAATATATTTTATTTATTAAAATTAAATTCAGCACTTTATTTTTGTAAATAAAATAAATTTAATTAATTTAGTTTAATTAGGTATAACTTTTAATATTTTTGCAATAATTAAAATTAATTTAGATAATTAGGTTTTACTAACATTGATTAATTTATTTTATTTCTTTAAATATCAAAAATCCAAAAATATCCTTTTTTTAATTAATTAATTTATTTATTTAATTAACTTAGTTTATTTCCTTTTAATTCAAAAAAAATAACAAAAAAAATCTTTTCTTTAATAAACCAAAGGGTCAAAACCCTAGAATGCGCCCGATTTAATTTTCTGCATGCGATCCATATTTATTCAATATTGTATCTGTTTCCTGGAATGTAATAGTTTAAATAGGACTTTAATTATTTTATCGCTTTATTTATTTTCCGCATTTTAATTTCAAGGGTTGTTTTTGGCGATGTAAATACCCGACGCCTTGTAATAGTTAGTTTTAATTTCCTCAATTTAATCTCCCGAACTTATAAACTGTTAGATGTTTGATAATAGGGAATGCATGACAAGATCAAATGTTTAAACCTAAATCAACATAGATAACCATTGACATGTACAAAGATAAATAACTGAAAATAACACACTCGCACATGCGCACTCTTAGGGTACCCCTCGCTTGGTTGCCTTCGAACGTGGTCATTGAGTATAGGAAGTTTTAGAGGTCACCCTCTTGTCCAAAGATCATAGTTGCCTCGAAACAGTTGCCTCGGAAAAATGATCTAAGACATTAGGGTTACCGCTAAGGCGTCCTAACATTGCTTTAGTGACCACACGTCACTTAATCGAATTGACCCTTAAACTCCAACAACATTGCTACCTACTCCTCAATAGTGGGATAGCGTTGTCTAAAGGACATTAGAAAATATTGATTCCTTTTTCGAGTAGGTAGATGGTTCTTAAGTACTTGCTCCTTTCAAAACAATATAAAAACTTTTCGCACTTACACCTTTCAAACAAAAACTTCTTCAAACCCACAAACACAAAGAAAGGAAATTTTGAAAACACTTTGAGCAAGTACCTAAGAGCCTGTGGATAACCACGGATAGAAAGGGTGTTAACACCTTCCCTTTCTATAATCTACCCCCCGGACCCGAGAAACATCTCAAAAAAGGAATTTTTCTGTGCTTTTTTCCTTTCCTTGTTGGATAAAATAAAAGACGGTGGCGACTCTTGCTTACCGCGACATTTTGTGAAAACAAACGCAAAACGCGAACCAGCATTCCAAAAACAGTCAGTTCTCTCCCACCGTATCACAGAACTGGCGACTCTGCTGGGGATGCTTAATAAGTGGGGTGTACCTTAGGATTAGATCATTGTGTTTTCAATTGCTTGCTTTGTATGCTTTATATTTGTGGGTTTGTATCGGAGTTTCTATAGATCCTAACCCGGATCTGGGGGATACCCTTTAGGTAAGTAGCAATAAACTGTGAGGGAACTTTATGGCGTAGACCGATACGGTTGAAGCAGTAGCTACGTTGGTGTGGCACTTTAGTCTGTACCGATATCCCTTGTGTTGGAACGAGGAGAATATGGGTCTTCTAAGGGGTCATTAAGCACCAACTGACCTTAGAACCTTTAAATTGACCAACTTGGCCATAGAACAGTTGCAGTATGCTACACTCATTGAGACTAAACTCTCGCGATGATTCCAGCCGCAAGAAAAGGTTGCTAAACTGGAATTATGACTGATCGAGGTTAGTCAGTGATATTGAGATCCTCTAGAACCCGGTTACTATTTGTAGAACATGTTTAAACCAACTGAACTGAAAGAGGGTAGTACCTAAGCTCCTTGCCAGCCTGAAATCTAAGGGCTCTCTGTGTGACTTGTGTGCCTTTACCATGTTTGCTATTTATGGATACTTGTGGTGTGCTTACTATCATGACATCATGACATCATAACATTGCATACATCTTGCATTGGACTAACCTATTTCAAAGACAGGAGGGATTCATCTTTGTTCTGTTTTGTAGGTCATCATGATGCCCATGCGTAGGAATACCATTCAGATCAACTTTGTCCAAGTTCCCACCATGCTTAAAGAGTTGGTTGCAAAGATGCCTGATACTACCTCATTCATCAGAAGACATGGTCATCTTCTCAGTTTGGTTACCTCCAAATTGGACGAGCCGATGATGAGTGTTTTGGTCCAATTCTATGATCCGCTGTACCATTACTTTACTTTCCAGGACTACTAGTTGGTCCCCACCTTAGAAGAATTCTCTGAGTTGCTCGGTATCTCTATCCGGGAGCAGACCCCATTTATTGGTTGGGAGAAGATCCTCAGGCCAGAAGAGATTGCTGCAGCCCTTCATATGACCAAGGATGAGGTAATGGCTAATTGGAAGAGTAAAAGTGGAGCAAAGGGCTTTCTGACTAAGTTCTTGGTTGGTAAGGCAAACTATTTCTGGGATAGTCTAGACTTCAAAGCATTCGAAGATATTCTGGCCCTTCTGATATATGGCTTGGTATTGTTTCTGAACTCTGACTTCTTTGTTGATGTGAATGCAGTAAAAATCTTCATCTCTCGTAATCCTGTACCCACTCTCTTGGGTGACATTCTTCATCAGCTTTATGCCCATACTGCTCGAAAGCGGGGAACCTTGATTTGTTGTGCTCCCTTATTAGAGAGGTGGTTTATTTCGCACCTTCCCAAGTCAGTGCTGAAGAACAAAGAAGGAATGGGTAGGTCCTATAGGGTTATGTCTCTCTCCCATAATGACATTATCTGGATTCTCAAGGGTATGGACGAGGTGGCTGTTATCGATCAATGTGGGGAGTACCCCAATGTTCCACTGATAGGAACCAATGGAGGAATTTCTTATAATCCATGCTTAGCCTTACGTCAGTTTGGGCGAGCCAGAAGAGAAGGTCCTCATGAGCTGTTAATGCCTAGTATCAGCTTTGATTTTCAAGGGGATAGCGACGAGCAACGCCGCAGATTCATAAGGGCTTGGGATAGAGTTCACAGATCTGATCCACGTGAGCTGGGTCCAAAGACTTCTCTTCCAATGGATCCATATCTCAGATGGGTCCGTATCCGTGCCCAAAAGCTGGGTATGCCCTATGAAGCCGTCCGACCTATCATTGTTGAAGTTGCTAATGAAGAAGGGGTTCTTCCAACCATCCTCCATCCTCATATGCCCACTGACATTGGGGCACTGAAAAGGTCTTGGATGCAACTGAGAGAAGAACGGGATGCTTACCGAGAGAAGTTCAACGAGCAAGAGCAGAAGATCCAGAAGTTAACTAGGCAGCTGGAGAACGAGCGGATTCTCAATGATTATGTCTGCACCGACAAGAAGAGACCATGGGAGCACTGATTGTCCTTTGTTTATTTCCTTTCCAGTTTTTTTTACTTTTCAGTATTTCCTTTCATGTAACGCCTTAATGGCATCAGTTGAACAATTTGAATTTCAAAGTTTATTTAATAAAGTGTGTTTCCTTTCTAGTTTACAAATTTGAATCTCCCGATTGTCTTTGAAATCATTGTCATACGCATTACATCTCATGCACTTCATAACAGGTACCCATTACAGGTCTGTTATCTTCTTCGCTGTTATTTTCAGCACTCATCATGTCTGCTGAACCTTCAACTGAGCAAGCCCTCAAGGCCCTACAGGCCCAGAATGCCCAATTCCAAGAGTTGTTCATGGATCTAGCTAAGGGTCAGCAAGATCTGAAGACCCTGATTCTGAAAGAGAAGAAGAAGAAGAAGAAGAAGAAGAAGAAGACAGCCCTGTTTAACACAGGTCACAGGTTTGGAAACCGGCTACGGGATGAAGTTGATTTGACCACCTCATCTGGAGGGAAGGATAGTCAGGAAGAAAGGAGGGCACCTAGCCCTGTGGTCTCCGACAACGAGACAGATTTCGACGAAGACCAGTATCCTCCGGCTGAGGTTAGATACAAACAACTGGAAGACCGTTTGAGTGCGATGGAAGTTCAGAAAGTGCCTGTATGGACTTTGGTGATCTTGGTCTATCATCTGGGGTGGTGATTCCCCACAAATTCAAAGCACCAACCTTTGCTAAGTATGACGGAGTTTCTTGTCCGAAGTTGCACCTCCGGTCATATGTAAGGAAGATTCAGCCGTACACCGCTGATAAGAACCTGTGGATCCATTTCTTTCAAGACAGTCTCTCAGGGACTCAGCTTGAGTGGTTTTATCAGTTGGACGGAGTTGGTATCCGCAGTTGGGAAGATTTGGCTACTACTTTCTACAGGCAGTACCAATACAATTCCGACCTCTCTCCCACATGTACCCAACTTCGGGGTATGTCAATGGGAACGGGCGAAGGTTTCAAAGATTATGCTCAGAAGTGGAGGGACCTCGCCGGAAGAGTGCAACCACCCTTGGCTGATCGAGAGCTTGTGGATATGTTTCTGGGGACCTTGTCTGGTCCATTTTTCAACCATCTGATTGGAAGCTCTTCGTCTAGGTTTACAGAGCTAATTATGACCAGCGAGAGGATTGAGGCTGGTATTAAGGCTGGTAAGATACAAAAGGGTGCTTCATCGAGCACCGAGAAAAAGCCTTTTAAGAAAGAGTCAGTGTTGTCTACAGTTCGAAAAGACAGAATAGACCTGAACACCGCCAAGCTGTCAATGCGGTTGTTATTTCAAGACCTGCTGGTGCTCCTCAGCACAACAACCGACAAAAGGACGAGAAACCTCGAAGGCAATTCACCCGTCTCAGCATGACTTTGTCTCAGATTCTGCCACAGTTACTGAAAACTAATCTGGTGATTCCAAGGGAGGCCCCAAAGAATCCAAACATTACATCACCAAAGTATAACCCTAATGCCCGTTGTGCTTTTCACTCTGATAGCCCGGAGCATAATACATATGATTGTTGGACTTTGAAGAATAAGATACAGGACTTAATTGATGCTAAGGAGATTGAGTTCGAGGCGCCCGAAAGACCTAATGTTGTGACTGCTCCTATGCCCAAGCATGGAGTAAATGCTATAGACGAAGACTCATTTGTGGTTTCTGTGGATGACATTGTTACCCCTTTGATGACTGTGAAGAAGAACCTTTTGCTAGCCGGTTTATTTCCGGGATATGACGAAGGTTGCCGTATGTGTTCTGCCCTACCAACTGGTTGTCCACTTTTGAAATCAGGTGTCCAACGCTTGATGGATAGTAAAGAAATTATGTTTGAGAAGACCGTTGTTCCTTTAATCCCTATTGAAGAAGTTGCCATTATCACCATCTTCGACAATTCTTCCAAGGCTCCCTCGAGGAAGCCTGTTAGAATTACATCTGCTCCAAGAATCGCACCTGTGATCATCACCGTTTTTGGGCCTATCCCCTACACCTCTGATAAAGCTATCCCTTGGCACTACAGGGCCGATGTTTATTTTCATGGAGTTAAGCAAGATTGGGATGCTGATACTGACGTCAGTAATATTGTTGGACCTGCTAAAGTCACCCGCAGCGGAAGACTTTCCTCACCTGATATCTCTTCACCAACTGCCCGAAAACCTGTTGTTATTACACCTGCCAGTGTACCTGCTACCATTCATGTTCAATTTCCTATTCTTACCTGTGATCGGTGGATCTGGAACTGACTGTTTAACGCTGGTTCGCGAAATGTCGCGGAAGCAAGAGTCGCCACCGTCTTTTATTTTCTCCAAATGGAAAGGACAAAAGCACAGAAAAATTCCTTAAAGAGATTGCTCTCGGTTCGGGAGGTACGTTATAGAAAGGGAAGGTGTTAGCACCCTTTCTATCCATGGTTATCCATGGGCTCTTAGATACTTGCTCAATGTGTTTTCAAAAATGTTTGTTTGCTTTTCAACTGTGGGTTTTAAAAAGTTTCTTTGAAAATTTTAGTTCGACTCTTGTATCAGTCCTCAAGAGTGTTTAAAAAAAATGCTTTCGAAAGCTTTTTGAAAATGTGTTGGTGTGAAAAGATTTCAGTTTGTTTTGAAGAGAGCAAGTATCCTTGAGAACCTACCTACCCTAAGGAATTCGTCTGTGTAAATGTCCTTTGAAGTAGTGCCATCCCACCATTGAGAGGTAGGTAGCACCACCGTTGGAGGTGTTCGGGTCAATTCGAGGTTCGGGACATGGTGATCACCAGAGCAATGGGAAGACACCCTAGAAGCTACCCTCATGCCAGGTTCCCGGATCATGAGGACTTACTAAGACATCCTCTACTCGACGATCACCTTTCGAAAGGCAACAATGAGGCGTACCCTAGGGGTGGTGTGTGCGAATTGCGTGTCGTTTTCATTGATATTTGTCTTGTCATGTTCGTTGGTGTTCTACGCTTGATTTTAATTAAGACATTCATTCTTGCATGCTTTTTAACAGTTATAAAGTTTGCGGGAAAATAAATCTACAACTATTACAAATGGCGCGGGTCCACATCGCCAAAATTAAACCGGACCCGATTTGACGGAAAATAAATAAAGCAATAAAAGTGCGAGAAATAAAATCGTTACATTGCTTTGGGAGAATTACATAATTATAATAAATGACATAAAATAAATGCGCGAAATTAAATAAATTACGAACATGGGCGTTGGACCCTTTTGCAAAAAATCTAAAGTTAATGAATTAATTAATTAGAATTACAATTAAAAATTTAAAGAACATGTTTTTTTTGGTATTTTATGTTTTTTAAGATTTAAAAGAAAAAGAATTTTATTGAAATTAAAATAAAACGCTAAACCCTAGTTCTAATGTTTTTTAAGTTTATTGTGAAAATATTAAGTTTTAACCTAATTTAAATCTAAGTTTTTACTTATGTACATTTAATTATGAAAATAAATAAATAAATGAATGACATTGTGATAAGAAAAAAAAGGAAAATTTAAAAGGTATAAAAATTATCAATTAACCTAATTCTATATTTTTTTGGATTTTATTAAAAGGAATTAAAGTTAAAAACCTAATTAAACTAAATAATTTACATATTAATTTATAAGAAAATAAATATTATTAATTATATTTTTTGTCTTTTCTGAGTTTTTATGTATTTTTTGTATTGTAAAAATATTGAATTAAATTAAAACAAGAAAACAAATAAAAATAATAATTAAAAGATATGAGAAAAATAAAAATATTTGCAAACCAGGGTGGGGGTGTAGTCCCAATTTGTGAGGTGTAACTTGGAATAGTCTGGCCCAACAAGCATGGAATTTGTTGACTTTCCTAAGCCACGTACATGCATGCTGACTTGTCCTCATGGTGTCCCTCAATACACAACCCTTGATCTGGTTCCACTAAGTACGTGGCTGGCTTGATATGGTGAGTACACGGTAATCTGCAAAGTCACGCCTACACCTGAATATATATTGAAAAAGAATATTGAAGTAAAGTAGACCTGGGGATCGAACCCAGGTCTTGTGCATTGCTCATGCGTTCGCTTGCCATCTGTGCCACTTAACCCATTCGTTATATAATAAACAAATAAATCATATGAGAAAAAAGCAACGCGTTAGTGACTGAAGCGCCCGAAACTTTTAATGAACGAATCGTTGGTTGACACCACATCATCGTCCTCACCACCCCTGTAAAACAAAACTCAAAGGCAACGTTTTTCATGCGTTTCATTAGGCAGCTTTTGAAAAAATAGCGATTAGGCCTGTGTGGTTTAGAAATTAGGCGCGATGAGTGGTTCTTGTTCGTCTAGGCTCACTGAATACAACCATGGTGGTCTTAAGGGCTGATTTTACCTTGTTTCAAAAGCCCCAATTTTGTACCCTGCAAAACCCTAAGGAACGAACATGGCATCTTGGCCTAAAGCGCACGAAACTTCAATTAAAGATTATGGTTAGCTCGTAAACTTCATCAGGAATATGAAATAATGGATAATATGTCATGAAAGTGCATAAATTTAAAAACACGATCACCAATTTTTCACAAAATATTCTAGCTTCTGTATACCGATTCCACGCTTGTTGATGGTTGTTCTTGATTGGGGAATGCTCAGTGATGTTTCAGGAAACTATTGGAATGGAAATCAAGGCTTGAATCCACTTCTAACCACGTTTTCAGAATTGAGTTTGTTTAACAATTTTTCAAGTTTGTATATTGGTTTTCTGCGCAGCTTTTAGTCCAATGTAATTAGGTTTGTGTTCCTGATCATATAGTGAAGGCATTAGGTTAAGAAAATTGGATCAAATCTCTTCCATTCATTGTTTTCAATATTTGATTTCTTCATATCTTTTCATATCTTTTTCAAGTATTCTTTGTGTCAATTAGGCTCAAATCACACCAATTCTTTCCATAATTAAACAAGCACGAAATATTGAGTCCAAATCATGCATAAAAAGATTGGTTTTGTTAGGTTAGGTATTTTTCATGTATTTAAATAATTTAAATGAATTAATATTAATATAAATTCAAATAAATAAATAAAAATTGAGAAAATACTTCCCTTTGGGCCAAATGGTCGTGCATAGGCTTAGAATGATGAATCATGGAAGAAAAATGGGCCCATTTGCATTTTTAGGTCATTTGAACCATTGTTGACTTTTCAAAATTCCCAAAAATTTCCCAACTTCCACAAGGCATAACTTGCTCAATTTTTAAGCTTTTCACATGTTCTTGGAAATTTTGGAAAGGTCTTTGAGTCCTTTAACCAATGCCTTTGGTCCCATGGCATTTTGATTTACCAATCTCAAGTTATGGCCTTTGACTTAAAGTCCCTTTTTGTTGACTTTTGAAAATGACCTATAATGTTGAAATTGATAACTTTTTGTGAGAGCATTTCTTGGACTTGGAATATGAAGATGAGTTGTAGGAAATGTCTTTCTCTTCAAAATGAGCTTTGGATGGAATTTTTCTGATAATCCATGTGAAAGTTATGCCCTGGTCAATTTCAGTTGACTTTTTCAACTGTCCAAATATAGTAACTTTTGCATCTTTGATGATTTCTGAGCCAAATTTTGAGAATCATGATCAAGCATTGATCAAATGATGTTTGTGGCTTCAAAATGATATGTTGACCAAAAATTTGAACTTTTGACTGTCAAATGACCATTTTGCCCCTACAGTTGACTGTAGTGCAATTTAGGGTTTTGACTGTGCAATTTTGAGCTGAATGCCTTGAAACTTGATATGAGGATGCTTGACCATGTTTGTAAGCATATGAGACTTGATTGGGCCTTTGGAAACTTCCTTTTCTTGATCAGGACACAAACCCTAGTTTTGACTGTATAGGAGACAGTTGAACTGTGCAACCCTTGGGGAATTTTGTGACTTAGCTTGGCAATTTCTTGAAGAATATGGGAGGGCAAATTTTGGGGTACAACAGTTGCCCCTGTTCAATCTTCTTAGACCTGAGGATGCAGATTGGCTGACGTGCCTTTCGTAATCCGAGGGTAGAAGATGATTGAACACTAGAGTGCCCAGAAATTTGCGCTCACATAGTAGCAGTGTGGTGGAATGGGCTTATAGATGCCATTTAGAGGTTGCTGGATAGGGTGATGGGCTTATAGATGCCATCTGGATGTTGATTACATAGGAGATTCCTTAGCGAGAACCTGCATACCTGCAAAAGAACAAATGAGTACCTGACACGTTGCAGGAGCTGATTTCAGATGCTTTGTATAAATATGTCCTGAATGGTTACAGGAGCTGAGTCTGGAGCTTCAAACGCTGATGAATGAACCAGAGATGGTTACTGCCTTAGCATGAATGGTAAGAGAACCTTGGGCTGACTTTAGCTTTAACAACGCTCGTTGAGAAAAATCTTGGCGGGAATTACCATCTTTGCAATATCGGGAAGAGAACCATATGCAATTATAATCTGAAAGGAATGATCACCTCACACTCATCGTCGGAGAGGGAATCATAGGAAAAGGAATTGTCACCTCACACACCGTCGGAGAGGGAACCATAAGAGACTATCACCTCACACTCATCGTCGGAGAGGGAAACATCTGGAAAAGGGATTACTACCTCACACACCGTCGGAGAGGGAACCATAGGAGACTATCACCTCACACTCATCGTCGGAGAGGGAAACATCTGAAGAAGGAATTACCACCTCACGCTCATCGTCGGAGAGGGGACCATAAGAGACTATCACCTCACACTCATCGTCGGAGAGGGAAACATCTGAAAAAAGGAATTACCACCTCACACTCATCGTCGGAGAGGGGACCATAGGAGAATATCACCTCACACTCATCGTCGGAGAGGGATACATCTGAAAAGCAATCTGGAAGCAGCATCAGAACGTCACCATATCTGGATCATATCTGAAACTATGTCTAGAAGGATATCTGGAAGCAGTATCAGAACGTCACCATGTCTGGATCATATCTGAAACTATATCTGAAGGATACCTGGAATCAGTATCAGAACGTCACCATATCTGGATCATATCTGGAACTATATCTGAAGGATACCTGGAAGCAGCATCAGAACGTCACCATCTCTGGGTCATATCTGAAACTATATCTGAAGGATACCTGGAAGCAGCATCAGAACGTCACCATATCTGGATCATATCTGAAACTATATCTGGGAGGAAATCTGGAAGCAGCGTCAGAACGTCACCATCTCTGGATCATATCTGAAACTATATCTAGAAGGAATTCTGGAAGCAGCGTCAGAACGTCACCATCTCTGGATCATATCCGAAACTATATCGAGAAGGAATTCTGGAAGCAGTATCAGAACGTCACCATATCTGGATCATATCCGAAACTATATCGAGAAGGAATTCTGGAAGCAGTATCAGAACGTCACCATAGCTGGGTCATATCTGAAACTATATCGAGAAGGAATTCTGGAAGCAGTATCAGAACGTCACCATAGCTGGGTCATATCTGAAACTATATCGAGAAGGAATTCTGGAAGAAGTATCAGAACGTCACCATTTCTGGATCATATCCGAAACTATATCTAGAAGGAATTCTGGAAGCAGTATCAGAACGTCACCATAGCTGGATCATATCTGAAACTATATCTAGAATGGATTGTGATAGTTGATGGTAGTCATTTTTGTATTGATCTTTTTCCTGAAAACATAATTGTATGCAAAATCATGATGCATGAACTGTATGTCTTCAAAATTAATGAGATTCATGCAGTGTGATTCATATGCATGCTATAATGTATGAGGATATGATGTTTATGAATGTATATTTTCGTCGTAGGAAAATAAATCCTTGACGGGTGCCGGGAAGTCGCATCCTGGGCTGATGTGGAAGAATAGCTTTTGCTTCCGCTGGGGATGATGATTGCAAGAATACCGGTAGGAGAAGATGACTCCGTTGTGGAATGAACTTGGCAAATGGAAGATTCTGCGGGGAGAGAAGATACTCTGACGACCATGCTGGGAAGCAATACTCTGTGGGAAGAGGGATGCCTTGCTGAATGTTGACAGTAGTTTGCTGAGGATACCCTTGTTGTATTGGAAGTATGAATAGACTTCGCTGGGGATAAGAAGGCTTCGTTGACGATGCTCTTTCCGGGGTTTTTGGCTGAGGATAACCCAGTTATATCCTGTTAAGGAAATAACTCTTTAAATCAAGCCGGGCGACGCGTTCGTGCTCTGCGAGGGGGGTAAGCTTCCAGAATCTACTGGGGATAAGTTTACTGCTTGGGGAGATGGATTCCAACTTTCCTGGGGAAGCTGGGTTGGACTCTCCTGGGGAAGTATTGAACTGTATTGGTTATGTTCTTCAACGGAACCTACCCTGATACCTTGGAGGATAGAACAATCAGACTGCTTAGACCACTCTTTATTGCCCCTGTTTCTATGGGGGAGGCATTTGTGGGGTGCTGATAGTCGTTGATGGACAAACCTTCTTCTGGTAGGCAGATGGCAGGACATAGTCATACGCTTTAATCCCTAACTTTTGCCTGGACTGCCCTTTCGGGTTTTCAATCCACCGGGATACCCATTTTTGCCCAAGCCGCCTTTTCAGGTTTTCGACTTGCCGGGTGTACAGATTTTTCCATTTCATCCCTTCATTTTGCCCGAACCCTTTTGGTTCGCCGGGAAGCCCTTATTTTTGCCTAGGTGTGTCAACCTAGCGGGTCTTTGATTATGCGTAGTATTTTTTCGACTATGTCCACGCTTTCAGAATGTAGGGAGTTGCCCCTGTTAGAAGTGTTTTGTCATGCCACCAGAAGATGTTTGATCAGGCAAGATTCGTTGTTGGAATGCCCCAAGTGACTCAGGTGGAGATTTGTCCCAGGCTGTTTGGCCTTTGAGAGATTCTCCGAATCTTGATTGAATTGCCCCAGATGACGGACCATGATCATGCCATGCCCCTTGATTGGAGATACTCCTGTTCATTAGACTTTCATTGTGCGAATTTCCCTGCTGTTCAAACAAAAAGTCATATGCAAACAATGTTATGTTAAAAATGCAAAGCCTATGTCTGTCTTGAAGATTTTGAAAATGAATTTTTTTCATAAAACATGTGAATGTTTGTAAAGCATGATGTTAACTCAGTTTTTACCGTAGGCCTTAAGGAGTCAGGATACCTTTCGTGACAGTATGCTTTCGAACTAACCCATGCTTCAACTAGGACTTTTAAGGGTTATAACGTGGCCTGGTTCACGGTTTAAGAAACAAAGGATAAAGGCTCAAATTATTTGTACCCACCCGCTCTTCGTGATGTTCTCCAGACCTAAACTCAGTTGATCATACGTTAGACCTTGTTTGAGTCTTTGCTTTGATATTCCAGTAATGGTTCAGATGTTGATAGCTTATTTTGAATAGGCAGTCCTTCTTTGTTTTTGTTGAGGGTTTATGAGACCTCTTTTTTTTTTTTTTTTTGATTTTGTTATCCCTATTTTTGCCTGAACTGTTTCCTTTTTGGAATTACAGTCAGCGGGATGCCCCAGTTTCATAAATCTCTTTTCATAGGTTTAGACTTTTTGGGCTTTTCATTTATGAATTTTGATGATGACTGCATGTCCTTTTGATTGGTCTGAACCATTACTGTCTTTGTTCGTTTCGTAAAGATCTCTTCGGTGCCATTCGTCATGCACTTGGATCAACTGAGAGAACTACCCTGCCCCAGGTTATGATTAAGGGTTTTGATTTTCGAAAATAAAAACTCCTACTTCTTTGGCTCTGATGGGTTGACGAGGGATTATCATCCTTATAACTCCAGTGTTTAGGGGTTGAAACAACGCCTGTACCTCATCAGCGGGGTTTGTTCAAAAGCATACTGTAATGATCGCGGTATCGTTTTCGTCATCCTCCCTCAAGAGGCTCGGAATTATTAACCAAGAGTTGATCATCAGAAAAATATGAAAAGAAATTTGAATATAATGAAAACAATTGTATTAATTTCCAAAACAGACGTATGCGATGCATTGATAGAATAAAAGAGTTTGCTATGACATTAATTGTTTGTATAAGCAAAGAAAAGTACAACTCAAAAATTCAAATAAACAAAAGGCTTCAATGATTGGGCAACGGAGCAGTGATTATGTTCGGAGTCTCTGGCACTTCAAACTGAATCTCTCCGGCGTCAATCATATCTTGGATCTTGTTCTTGAGAGGCCAGCAGTTGTCTGTAGTATGCCCCGGGCTATTTGAATGATATGCGCACCTATCGTTGGGATGATAGTTGGGTGCAGAAGTATTCGGATTCCGAAGAGGAGCCCTTAAAGTGATCAGCCTTGCCTTCAACATTTGTTGCAGTGCTTGATCCAGCGGCATGTTGAGTTTGGTATACTGTCGCTTCTCCTTGCGCTGCCGCCCCTGTCCTTGTTGAGCAGGTCCGGGATTGGAGATTTGGATTGCCCCTGCCTCATGACGGCTCTTTTTACCGTGCACAGCATTGGATTCTTTCTTTCCATGATGAGGCTTTTTATCAGAAGGTGCAGCCTCTTGAATTTTCCCAGACCGGATGCCAGCTTCTATTCGTTCTCCAGTCAAGATAAGATCTGTGAATCCAGCAGACGAATTCCCAATCAGGTGGTTATAAAATGGACCAGACAAGGTCCCCAAGAACATGTCCACAAGCTCCCGATCAGTCAGAGGTGGTTGTACCCTTCCAGCAAGATCCCTCCATTTCTGCGCATATTCTTTAAAACCTTCACTTGATCCTAACGACATACCCTGGAGTTGGGTACGCGTAGGGGCAAGGTCGGCATTATATTGATACTGCTTATAGAAAGCAGTAGCCAACTCCTCCCAGTTACGAACTTTGGTCCCATCCAGCTGATAGAACCATTCGAGATGAGTCCCTGAAAGACTCTCCTGGAAGAAGTGGATCCATAAATTCTTGTCCACCGTATATGGCTGAATCTTCCGAACATAGGACCTTAGATGCAGCTTGGGGCAAGACGCCCCGTCATACTTAGTAAAGGATGGTGCTTTGAACTTCCGAGGAATAACCACACCAGTTGACAAACCCAAATCTCCAAGATCCAGCCCAGGTACCTGTTGGATCTCCATAGCATTCATCCTATCCTCCAACTGTTTGTACTTGT
This sequence comes from Vicia faba, assembly GCA_948472305.1. Lineage (NCBI taxonomy): Eukaryota > Viridiplantae > Streptophyta > Magnoliopsida > Fabales > Fabaceae > Vicia > Vicia faba. The sequence continues at coordinate 79,876,158 of OX451740.1, read as the reverse complement.
CTTCGGCAGGAGGGTATTGTTCGTCGTTGAAATCTGTCTCGTTGTCAGAGACCACTGGACTGGGAACCCTTTCCTCTTGGTGACTGTTTTTTCCCACAGATGGGGTTGTCCTCTCCGTTTCAATTTGCGGTGCATTCCCAGATCTTCGTCTAGGGCTGAACAAAACAGTCCTCTTCTTCTTCTTGTCCTTTTTCAAGAGCAGAGCCTTCAGATCTTGTTGCCCCTGGGTCAAATTCATGATCAGCTCTTGGAACTGGGCGTTCTGAGCCTGGAGGTCCTTGATAGTCTGCTCGGCTGATGATTCAGGATTCATGACGATCGGCTGAAATAAACAGCGGAGAAGGGTAAGCAACCTGTCAAAGGGGGATACCTGTAATGCAATGAGATGTATGACATGCATGTAATGTTTTCAAGGACCTCGCGGGGTAAACAGAAAATTTGTTAGCATTTGGAACTGGCAACTTGATTGAAGGAACTTCCTATTGTAGAGAGTCTTTCTTCCAAGGGTCAAAGGCTCACCATATCCAGTGGGTCATAGCCCCTGACAACCTTGGCTAGAGGAAAATAAATCCTCTTTGCCCCTTGCTAGATGTTTGATTTATCATGACCTGCATCACAAGCCCTTGAGATCCTTGAAATGGGTTAGGATGTATGCAATGGTATGATGTCATGCTATGCATGGGGTAATGTAGGTAAACCCTGTTATGAGTCCCAATTAAGGACTATAAACAGACCCTGCAAGAAATTCAGTATACTTTGTTATGAGTCCCTACTAAGGACTATAAACAAAACCTGCAAGAAATTTGGTAAACCCTGTCATGAGTCCTAGTTAAGGACTATAAACAAAACCTGCAAGAAATTTGGTAAACCTTGTTATGAGTCCTAGTTAAGGACTATAAACAAGACCTGCAAGTAGTTCATGTGTCAGCTAACAAGCATGCAAGTAGGCAAGTACAAAGGCACACAAGTCACACAAGAGGAACCCTTAGGGTTTAGGCCAGCATGAGGTTTAGGTATTACCCTCTTTCAGTTGGTTGGTTCATACCTGTCCTATCAAAGTAACCGGGTTCTTAGAGGATCCCAATATCATTGACTACCCTCAATCGGTCATAACTCCAACATCGCAATCTTTTCTTGCGGCCAGAACCATCACGAGAGTTTAGCCTCAATGGGCGTAGCATACTGCTACTGTTCTAATGGCCAAGTTGTGTCATTTAAGGTTCTAAGGTTGTTGGTGCTTAATGACTCCTTAGAAGACCCATATTCTCCTCGTTGCGACACAAGGGATATCGGTACAGACTAAGGTGCCACACCAACGTAGCCACTGCTTCACCTGTGTCGGTCTACGCCGGACAGGTCCCTCACAACTTATGCTACCTAAACAGGGTATCCCCAGATCCGAGTTAGGATCTATGTATCTCCGATGCAACCCACAATAGTAAAGCAAGCAAAACAATACAAGTGAAAACACAGTTATGACCTAGCCCTAAGGTACACCTCACTTTATAAAGGGTCCCCAGCAGAGTCGCCAGTTCTGTGATCGGTGGATCTGGAACTGACTGTTTAACGCTGGTTCGCGAAATGTCGCGGAAGCAAGAGTCGCCACCGTCTTTTATTTTCTCCAAATGGAAAGGACAAAAGCACAGAAAAATTCCTTAAAGAGATTGCTCTCGGTTCGGGAGGTAGGTTATAGAAAGGGAAGGTGTTAGCACCCTTTCTATCCATGGTTATCCATGGGCTCTTAGATACTTGCTCAATGTGTTTTCAAAAATGTTTGTTTGCTTTTCAACTGTGGGTTTTAAAAAGTTTCTTTGAAAATTTTAGTTCGACTCTTGTATCAGTCCTCAAGAGTGTTTAAAAAAATGCTTTCGAAAGCTTTTTGAAAATGTGTTGGTGTGAAAAGATTTCAGTTTGTTTTGAAGAGAGCAAGTATCCTTGAGAACCTACCTACCCTAAGGAATTCGTCTGTGTAAATGTCCTTTGAAGTAGTGCCATCCCACCATTGAGAGGTAGGTAGCACCACCGTTGGAGGTGTTCGGGTCAATTCGAGGTTCGGGACATGGTGATCACCAGAGCAATGGGAAGACACCCTAGAAGCTACCCTCATGCCAGGTTCCCGGATCATGAGGACTTACTAAGACATCCTCTACTCGACGATCACCTTTCGAAAGGCAACAGTGAGGCTTACCCTAGCGGTGGTGTGTGCGAATTGCGTGTCGTTTTCATTGATATTTGTCTTGTCATGTTCGTTGGTGTTCTACGCTTGATTTTAATTAAGACATTCATTCTTGCATGCTTTTTAACAGTTATAAAGTTTGCGGGAAAATAAATCTACAACTATTACAAATGGCGCGGGTCCACATCGCCAAAATTAAACCGGACCCGATTTGACGGAAAATAAATAAAGCAATAAAAGTGCGAGAAATAAAATCGTTACATCGCTTTGGGAGAATTACATAATTATAATAAATGACATAAAATAAATGCGCGAAATTAAATAAATTACGAACATGGGCGTTGGACCCTTTTGCAAAAAATCTAAAGTTAATGAATTAATTAATTAGAATTACAATTAAAAATTTAAAGAACATGTTTTTTTTGGTATTTTATGTTTTTTAAGATTTAAAAGAAAAAGAATTTTATTGAAATTAAAATAAAACGCTAAACCCTAGTTCTAATGTTTTTTAAGTTTATTGTGAAAATATTAAGTTTTAACCTAATTTAAATCTAAGTTTTTACTTATGTACATTTAATTATGAAAATAAATAAATAAATGAATGACATTGTGATAAGAAAAAAAAGGAAAATTTAAAAGGTATAAAAATTATCAATTAACCTAATTCTATATTTTTTTGGATTTTATTAAAAGGAATTAAAGTTAAAAACCTAATTAAACTAAATAATTTACATATTAATTTATAAGAAAATAAATATTATTAATTATATTTTTTGTCTTTTCTGAGTTTTTATGTATTTTTTGTATTGTAAAAATATTGAATTAAATTAAAACAAGAAAACAAATAAAAATAATAATTAAAAGATATGAGAAAAATAAAAATATTTGCAAACCAGGGTGGGGGTGTAGTCCCAATTTGTGAGGTGTAACTTGGAATAGTCTGGCCCAACAAGCATGGAATTTGTTGACTTTCCTAAGCCACGTACATGCATGCTGACTTGTCCTCATGGTGTCCCTCAATACACAACCCTTGATCTGGTTCCACTAAGTACGTGGCTGGCTTGATATGGTGAGTACACGGTAATCTGCAAAGTCACGCCTACACCTGAATATATATTGAAAAAGAATATTGAAGTAAAGTAGACCTGGGGATCGAACCCAGGTCTTGTGCATTGCTCATGCGTTCGCTTGCCATCTGTGCCACTTAACCCATTCGTTATATAATAAACAAATAAATCATATGAGAAAAAAGCAACGCGTTAGTGACTGAAGCGCCCGAAACTTTTAATGAACGAATCGTTGGTTGACACCACATCATCGTCCTCACCACCCCTGTAAAACAAAACTCAAAGGCAACGTTTTTCATGCGTTTCATTAGGCAGCTTTTGAAAAAATAGCGATTAGGCCTGTGTGGTTTAGAAATTAGGCGCGATGAGTGGTTCTTGTTCGTCTAGGCTCACTGAATACAACCATGGTGGTCTTAAGGGCTGATTTTACCTTGTTTCAAAAGCCCCAATTTTGTACCCTGCAAAACCCTAAGGAACGAACATGGCATCTTGGCCTAAAGCGCACGAAACTTCAATTAAAGATTATGGTTAGCTCGTAAACTTCATCAGGAATATGAAATAATGGATAATATGTCATGAAAGTGCATAAATTTAAAAACACGATCACCAATTTTTCACAAAATATTCTAGCTTCTGTATACCGATTCCACGCTTGTTGATGGTTGTTCTTGATTGGGGAATGCTCAGTGATGTTTCAGGAAACTATTGGAATGGAAATCAAGGCTTGAATCCACTTCTAACCACGTTTTCAGAATTGAGTTTGTTTAACAATTTTTCAAGTTTGTATATTGGTTTTCTGCGCAGCTTTTAGTCCAATGTAATTAGGTTTGTGTTCCTGATCATATAGTGAAGGCATTAGGTTAAGAAAATTGGATCAAATCTCTTCCATTCATTGTTTTCAATATTTGAGTTCTTCATATCTTTTCATATCTTTTTCAAGTATTCTTTGTGTCAATTAGGCTCCAATCACACCAATTCTTTCCATAATTAAACAAGCACGAAATATTGAGTCCAAATCATGCATAAAAAGATTGGTTTTGTTAGGTTAGGTATTTTTCATGTATTTAAATAATTTAAATGAATTAATATTAATATAAATTCAAATAAATAAATAAAAATTGAGAAAATACTTCCCTTTTGGCCAAATGGTCGTGCATAGGCTTAGAATGATGAATCATGGAAGAAAAATGGGCCCATTTGCATTTTTAGGTCATTTGAACCATTGTTGACTTTTCAAAATTCCCAAAAATTTCCCAACTTCCACAAGGCATAACTTGCTCAATTTTTAAGCTTTTCACATGTTCTTGAACATTTTGGAAAGGTCTTTGAGTCCTTTAACCAATGCCTTTGGTCCCATGTCATTTTGATTTACCAATCTCAAGTTATGGCCTTTGACTTAAAGTCCCTTTTTGTTGACTTTTGAAAATGACCTATAATGTTGAAATTGATAACTTTTTGTGAGAGCATTTCTTGGACTTGGAATATGAAGATGAGTTGTAGGAAATGTCTTTCTCTTCAAAGTGAGATTTGGATGGAATTTTTCTGATAATCCATGTGAAAGTTATGCCCTGGTCAATTTCAGTTGACTTTTTCAGCTGTCCAAATATAGTAACTTTTGCATCTTTGATGATTTCTGAGCCAAATTTTGAGAATCATGATCAAGCATTGATCAAATGATGTTTGTGGCTTCAAAATGATATGTTGACCAAAAATTTGAACTTTTGACTGTCAAATGACCATTTTGCCCCTACAGTTGACTGTAGTGCAATTTAGGGTTTTGACTGTGCAATTTTGAGCTGAATGCCTTGAAACTTGATATGAGGATGCTTGACCATGTTTGTAAGCATATGAGACTTGATTGGGCCTTTGGAAACTTCCTTTTCTTGATCAGGACACAAACCCTAGTTTTGACTGTATAGGAGACAGTTGAACTGTGCAACCCTTGGGGAAATTTGTGACTTAGCTTGGCAATTTCTTGAAGAATATGGGAGGGCAAATTTTGGGGTACAACATTACCCCTATCACCGAGTCATCTGACACTCGGGGCAAAGGGACCACCAGTGAGCTTGCCCAGACGGAGGCACCGAAGACGATTACTGTTGAAGCTTCTAAACAAGAGATGGAAGAGATTCTGAAAATCATCAAAAAGAGCGACTACAATGTAGTCGAGCAGCTAGGGCAAACCCCGTCCAAAATTTCTATGTTGTCACTGTTGCTATGCTCATAGGCCCATGCCAAGGCTCTGATTACATTTTTGAAGACTGCACACGTACCACAAGAGACGTCAACTGATCAGTTTACAGATTGTGTGGCCAATCTGACTGTTGATAATGGGTTGGGTTTCTCGGACGCCGACCTAACCTCTAAGGGTAAGAATCACAATGATTCCCTGCATGTCTCCATTGAATGCAGGGGCACTACTCTTGCTCATGTATTAGTGGATACTGGTTCCTCATTGAATGTTCTGCCTAAGAAAGCTCTGGACCGGTTGGACTGTGAAGGGTTAGAGTTGAAACCAAGCAACATTGTCGTCAGGGCCTTTGATGGGTCTAAGAGGATGGTGCACAGAGAAGTTGATATCCCGATAAAGGTTGGTTCTCAGGTGTTCAACTCTACATTCTATGTGATGGACATTCGGCCATCTTATTCTTGTTTGCTGGGTCTCCCATGGATCCACAAAGCTGGGGCCGTAACCTCAACGCTCCACCAGAAACTGAAGTACCTGGTCAAAGGGAAGATTGTGACAGTACAAGGGGAAGAGGAGTACATGGTGAGCCAGCTCAACTCTTTCTGATATGTAGAGATGGATGGGGAGTTCATTGAGACCCCATTTCAACATTTTGAAGAGGTTCCCCAGACACTGGCGTCAGCTGATACTGTTGTTGAAGATTCTCCTATGAAGATGGCTTCCCTCAAGGATGCCCGGGCTGTTGTTGAGAAAGGTGGGTGCACAAATTGAGGACGACTCCCTGATTTTACACAGAAGACTAACAAGTTTGGTTTGGGTTTCACTGCAGAAGCTCAAAGGGCAGTTCGGAATGCACGGATCGGAAGACCTCCCGTGTTCATCAGCAACTCGGGAGTGAATGCCATTGAAGACGATGTTGAAGAGTTTGAGTTTGACAGTTGGATCTATCCTACGACCGACGGTGGACCAAGCAACTGGACAGCAAAGGACTTCATCCCTATTTCTTTTGTTACCCAATAATGAAACTTTTTGTTTTGAATATGTAACAGACAATGTTTTAAACTCTTTATGGCCTGGTGTCTTACCCGGGGCACTGTGGCTTCATTTGTGAGGGATTTATGTGTGTCATCTTCATATATCATTAATAAAAGCATTGGACGTTTCTTGCATTTCAAATCTTACACTCCTTGTTTTTATTTTATTAAATATTGCAAAACAGCTATTTTACACACACTCACATATACAAGTCTACATCCACTCTGGATCCCACTGGTAACGACTCTCCTACTGCCAGTTATGATTTCAAAAATCCAATCAACTTAGCCGAAGACGAAGGTGAAGATGATTGCGAAGTGCCTGGTGAACTTGCAAGACTGCTACTCCAAGAAGAGAGGGCCATACAGCCACACGAAGAGCCGGTGGAATCAGTAAATCTGGGTACTGAGATAGACAAGAAGGAAGTCAAGATCGGTGCAAATCTGGAGCTTAGTGTGAAGCAACGGTTGATTCAGATGCTGCGAGACTATGTTGAGATCTTTGCCTGATCCTACGAAGATATGTCTGGGTTGGATACTGATATTGTGGTTCATCGCCTACCTACCAAGAAAGACTGTCCTCCAGTGAAACATAAGGTCCGCCGAATGCGCCCAGAGATGTCTGAGAAAATCAAGGCTGAAGTGATGAAGCAGTTTGACGCCGATTTTCTAGCAGTTACTTCTTACCCTCAGTGGGTGGCCAATGTGGTTCCTGTGCCGAAGAAGGATGGTAAGGTTCGAATGTGTGTTGACTATAGGGATCTGAATAGGGCAAGCCCCAAGGGTGACTGCCCTCTACCTCATATCGACGTTCTGGTTGACAACACCGCTCAGCACAAGGTATTCTCCTTCATGGATGGTTTCTCCGGTTATAATCAGATAAAAATGGCTCCCGAAGACATGGAGAAGACAACTTTTGTTACTCAGTGGGGTACTTTTTGCTACAAGGTCATGCCCTTTGGATTGAAGAATGTTGGGGCAACATGGTTGCTTTGTTTCATGACATGATCCATCATGAGATTAAAGTATACGTCGACGACATGACTGCAAGGTCCCAAACTGAGGAAGAACATCTGGACCACCTTCAGAAGCTATTTGACAGGTTGAAATTGTACAAGCTGAAGTTAGACCCGAACAAGTGCACCTTCGGGGTAAGGTCTGGTAAGCTACCGGGTTTCATCGTAAGCGATAAAGGTATTCAAGTGGACCCTGCCAAGGTGAAGGCCATACAGAAAATGCCAACTCCCAGAGCAGAGAAAGAAGTCAGAGGCTTTCTGTGACGTCTGAACTACATTGCCCGATTCATCTCGCATCTGACCGCTACTTGTGAACCAATCTTCAAGCTGCTGCAGAAAGATCAAGTAGTACGTTGGAACGATGAATGCCAGGCCGCTTTCAAAAGGATCAAAGAGTATCTCCAAGAACCACCCATTATGATGCAACCAGTTGAAGGGAGACCTTTGATCTTATACTTGACAGTACTCGACAACTCAATGGGGTGTGTGTTGGGTCATCATGACGAGTCTGGCCGAAAAGAGCATACTATTTATTACCTTAGCAAAAAGTTTACCGACTGTGAGACCCGATACTCACTGCTCAAGAAAAATTGCTGCGCTTCGGCATGGGCTTCTCGCCGGCTGAGACAGTATATGTTGACTCACACTACTCTATTGATATTAAAGATGGATCCAATCAAGTATATCTTCGAAAAGCCTTCTTTGTCCGGAAGAATAGAAAGATGGCAGATGATCTTGACTGAGTATGACATCCAGTACACGACCCAAAAGGCAATCAAGGGAAGTGTGTTGGCAGATCATTTGGCACATCAGGCAGTGGATGATTACCTGTCTATGAACTTTGAATTTCCATATGAGAATATCATGTTGGTAACTGATTGTGAGACACCTGGACCAGATGAAGGACCTGAGAAGGGATCCCGATGGTCTATGTACTTTGATGGAGCTTCGAACGCTTTGGGTAATGGAATTGGCGCCGTGATCATATCTCCTAAAGGCTCTCATACTCCGTTCATTGCCCGACTATGTTTCAACTGCACCAACAATATGGCGGAGTATGAGGCATGCATCATGGGTCTTCGAGCAGCAATTGACTTAAGGATTAAATTTCTAAGTGTCTTCGGAGATTCTGCTCTCGTGATCAGTCAGATCAAAGGCGAGTGGGATACGAAACACCCGAATCTTATTCCTTACAAGGAGTATGTATTGACGTTGCTTCCCCATTTCGAGGAGATAACCTTTGAACACTTCCCTAGAGAGGAGAATCAATTGGCGGACGCACTGGCTATAATGTCTTCTATGTTCAAAGTCAATTGGGACAACGAGGCTCCCCGGATCATCATTGAAATACTGGACGAACCTGCACATTATTGTGATATTGAGACTGTAGTGGTAACAGAAAAGCCCTGGTTTCATGAGGTGAAGAGGTATCTTGAGGCTCAGGAGTACCCCGAGGGTGCATCTGTAAATGATAAGAAATTTCTGAGGAGGTTCGCAGCAAAGTTCTTCATCAGCAATGGTATCCTTTACAAGCATAACCATGATTCGACCTTACTGCGTTGTGTGGATAAGAATGAAGCAGAAAGGATCATGGCAGAGTTACATGAAGGTACTTTCGGAACTCATTCCAGTGGACACACCATGGAAAAGAAAATCCTTCGGGAAGGATATTATTGGTCCACTATGGAAGCAGACTGTTATCAGCATTCTCGGACATGTCACAAGTGCCGAGTCTATGATGATAAGGTGCACATACCATCAGTTCCTCTAAACGTCTTGACAGCTCCTTGGCCTTTTGCAATGTGGGGCATTGACATGATCGGCGAGATCATACCTACAGCATCTAGCGGGCATCGATTTATTCTGGTAGCAATTGATTACTTTATGAAGTGGTTTGAAGCAGCTTCCTTTGCTACCGTAACCAAGAACGTCGTGGCACGGTTCATTCGGCACAATCTGATCTCTCGATATGGTGTACCAGAGAGGATCATTATGGACAATGGTACCAATCTCAACAACAAGATGATCACTGAGCTCTGCGAGCAATTCAAGATACATCATCACAACTCTTCTCCCTACCGGCCGAAGATGAATGGGGTTGTTGAAGCGGCTAATAAGAACATTAAGGAGATCGTGCAGAAGATGAAAGTGACATACAAAGACTGGCACGAGATGTTACCATTTTCTCTTTATGGGTACCGTACCTCAGCGCGGACGTCAACAGGGGCAACACCCTATTCCTTGGTATATGGTATGGAGGCAGTCTTGCCCATCGAAGTTCAGATACCCTCTCTTCGGATCATGAAGGATGCAGGTTTGAGTGAAGATGACTGGATTCAGACCCGGCTTGATCAGCTGAACCTAATCGACGAAAAGTGACTTACTGCTATTTGTCATGGTCAGACGTACCAAAAATGGATGATCAAGGCATTTAACAAGAAAGTTAGACGACAAGAGTATCAAGTTGGGGACCTGGTAATCAAACGCATTATCCTACCTCAAGGTGATCCCAGGGGCAAATGGACCCCTACTTATGAAGAGCCATTTGTGATTAAGAACATTTTCTCAGGAGAACCTATGATTCTAACCACCATGGATGGTGACGACCTTCCTCACCTCGTCAATGCAGACATAGTGAAAAGATACTATGCGTAATCAAAGACCCGCTAGGTTGACTGGCCTAGGAAAAAATAAGGGCTTCCCGGCGAACCAAAAGGGTTCGGGCAAAAATAAGGGATGAAAATGAAAAATCTATACACCCGGCAAGTCGAAAACCTGAAAAGGCGGCTTGGGCAAAAATGGGTATCCCGGTGGACTGAAAACCCGAAAGGGCGGTCCAGGCAAAAATTAGGGATCAAAGCGTAACACTATGTCTCATTGGATCACCTTGCATCCAAACTTCAGTATCGACTATCAAGCTCGGACGGCACTAATCAATCAGATTCATCTTCAACCAGTAGCAAAGTGATGAGATGCTCGAGGACATAAGGGCAATAGTAGAGTTGGAACCTAGTGGGATTGTTCACATAGCTGTTTTGTTTTCTTTTCACAAATTGTATAAATTCTATTTGTTCGGCGGCGTTCTCTTACTAGGACGTCAGCCTCTTGTACAAAAACGCCTATTTACAGGCCAAACTTCAAAATCAATACAATTCATCTTCAAAGAAATTTCAAACTGTTTTTCCTTTATCTGTTTTGTTTTGCAAAGAACGTCCAATGTTCATTTTTGATATATGCATTTGACATTAATTGCTGCTCGTAAATATTTACATACGAAACAAAAAAAAAAACAATTACGGGTAATATCATAAACAGGTGCAATAAGAAGTGTCCGAACTGTATAGTTGCTCTGTCCCCCAGGTACAAGGTAAATTCAGCTGAAGAATATGACCAAGATACCTTCACTCCCCTCAGAGTAAGACAATAATGGTAGCTCTCCCCAGCTGGGACTTGCAACTATGAACAAATCAGCAATGCTCTCCCCAAGCAGTTTGTCTACCATCAACATTAAACAAGGCTTGATACCCCCGGCAGTCTTAATATTCCCTAGCGGAGTATAAGGATATTCCCCAGCAAAATATAAGAATGTTCCCCGACAGAATACAAGATACCCCCAGTGGAGTTAAAAATTTTCCAGCACAGTCTGAAAAAGCTTCCCCAACAGAGTTGAAGCATCATCCCCAGTAGACTCTGGAAGTTTATCCCCAGCGGAGTACAAAAATAAATCTCCCCAACAAAACTCAGAGGATCACCCCACAAAAGTCTAACAGGTTTATCCCCAGCAAGTTGCAACTGAAAGATCATCCCCAGCGGAATTCTTTCCTTTCATAAACATGAACTCAATCCTCAAGATTCAATATCACCAGCAACGGTAATCCATCCCCAGTGCAGTTTATCAGGGGAATCTTCAGCAGAGCATCTCTACCCCACAGAGTAATCTCTGCATCAGTATATTCCCCAACGGAGTCATCTTCTCCTGTAGGTTTATTCTCGCAATCACCTTCGTTCACCATCCCCAGCGGAAACGAAGAATCCAACTCTATTCTCCAGCAGCTATCCAGGATTTATTTTGCCCAGCTAAAACATCACATTTCCATACATCATGATACATGCATATACACATCATATAACATAATCTCATTTATTTTGAGAGCATCATTGCTAGATCCATATCATGCATCGCATATGACTGACCTTTACCATTCAGGAAAGATGCAGTTAAGTTCTCAACTATGTGGAAGACCTCCTCTGGTTCAGTCAGATCGCCGATAAGATCTCCCTGATTCGTATTCCAGTTGAAGTTATTCCAAAGACCTTGTCTGGTCCAGTTAAATCGATTCCTAAAGATTTTTCTGATGCCGGTCCAGTCAAAGTTATTCCAAGACCTTGTCTGGTCTAGTTAAATCGATTCCTAAAGATTTTTCTGATGCCGATCCAGTCAAAGTTATTCCAAGACCTTATCTGGTCCAGTTAAATCGATTCCTAAAGATTTTTCTGATGCCGATCCAGTCAAAGTTATTCCAAGACCTTGTCTGGTCCAGTTAAATCGATTCCTAAAGATTTTTCTGATGCCGATCCAGTCAAAGTTATTCCAAGACCTTGTCTGGTCCAGTTAAATTGATTCCTAAAGATTTTTCTGATGTCGATCCAGTCAAAGTTATTCTAAGACCTTGTCTGGTCCAGTTAAATCGATTCCTAAAGATTTTTCTGATGCCGATCCAGTCAAAGTTAATCCAAGACCTTGTCTGGTCCAGTTAAATCGATTCCTAAAGATTTTTCTGATGTCGATCCAGCCAAAGTTAATCCAAGACCTTGTTTGGTCCAGTTAAATCGATTCCTAAAGATTATTTTGATGCCGATCAAGTCAAAGTTATTCCAAGACCTTGTCTGGTCCAGTTAAATCGATTCCTAAAGATTTTTCTGATGCCAATCCAGTCAAAGTTAATCTAAGACCTTGTCTGGTCCAGTCAGATCGCCGATAAGATCTCCCTGATTCGTATTCCAGTTGAAGTTATTCTAAGACCTTGTCTGGTCCAGATAAATCGATTCCTAAAGATTTTTCTGATGCCGATCCAGTCAAAGTTAATCCAAGACCTCCTCTGGTTCAGTCAGATCTCCGATAAGATCTACCTGATTCATATTCCAGTTGAAGTTATTCCAAGGCCCTTGTCTGGTCCAGTTAAATCGATTCCTAAAGATTTTTCTGATGTCGATCTAGTCAAAGTTAATCCAAGACCTCCCCTGGTTCAGTTAGATCGCCGATAAGATCTCCCTGATTCATATTCCAGTTGAAGTTTAGACCACCTATCAACAGTCTCCAAATGGCATATGTAAGCCCATTCCCGACATCACAATGCTGATACCACTTCATGCGAGTGCAAATTTCTGGGCACTCTAGTGTTCAATCATCTTCCACCTTTGGATCACGAAAGGCCCGAAAGCCAATCTATATCCTCAGGTTTAAGAAAATTGAACAGGGGCAGCTGTTGTACCCCAAAAATTGCCCTCCCATATTTCTCAAAACATTGCAAGAATAGTCTCCAAGTTGCTCAAGATTGCTCAAGAGTTGGACAGTCAAGTCATCTCCTAAGGCAGTCAACCTCAAATTAGGGTTTTGTGTTGCATCAAGGTCCTTGCATCCAAATGACCTCAAGTTCTCCCCAATGTCCTAATATGTTCTCAAGTTCATCCATGTCAAATTTCAAGCCTTGCAGAGGAAGTTTGGTCAGTCAATTGCTCAAGGGGTCCAAAAATTGACTGTGCTAGGGCAAAAGTCAATTGTGACCTATAAACAGCCAAACCTCAAGATTTTATGTAAACATTCTCATTTTGAAGTATAATTCATCATTTTATCAAGGTTTGATCATGATTCATCAAGGATTGCTCAAAATTCATCAAGACTCAAAAGTTGCTAAATTAGGGTTTTGCAGGAAAAGTCAACTCAACTTTGACCAAGCATAACTTTCTCATACTTTATGAGAAATGACCCATCCAAAGATAATTTTGAAGAGGATACAATTTCCTAAAATCCATCTTCATACCCCAAGATCAAGAAATGCTCTCACAAGAAGTTACAAATTTGGACATTATAGGTCATTTTTGAAAGTCAACAAAAACACCTTTTTTGCCAAAGCTTATAACTTGAGCATGGAATATCAAAATGCGATGAGACGAAAAGAGTTTGTTATAGGACATCTCAAGATTTCTAGAAAGTCAAAGAACACTTCCAAAAGTTCAAAATTGAAGATGTTATGCATTGTTGAAGTTGGGCATTTTTGCAAAATTGCCAAAAGTCAACTATCCCCAAAACTTCAAATTTTGTCAAATGTGCCCATTCCTTTTCACTTGATTTTGTCTTGTCACACTACACACGTGTCCCAGCTTCATCCATGTGTCCATTTATTAATTTTTCTATTTTTATTTGATTTTTTATTGAATTAATTCATTTTAAATCAATTTAAATCAAATAAAATCCAAATATTGATTATTTAGGATCTTTTTGGTTGTTATAGGTCTTAATTATCATCATGATCATGATCAAATCCGTATCAAGCTTTTCATGTACAAAAATATTGGATTTTGGACCAATTTGGAAGCTTTTCAATGGAGAATCAAATCATATCTTCAAGCATTGATGCACAAGGATTGAGTCCACAAGATTTGACCTAATACATTGCTCATTACATATACAATGCAAAGGCACACGAATCAGGGGTTAGAGGCTGCTAAATCACAAGAACCAAACTTGGAAAAATTGCAAAAAAGTGTGGAATCGAAATCGTTCTTAGAGGTGCTTTTAGGACCTAACAAGCATCACAATCGCTTCCTGACACTTATCAGAAGCAGAACCAAACAAGATCACGCATTCTCCAGCCTCCAAAAGCACTGTAAGCGTCCCTCGGATCCGCCATGTTCATGGATTCACAAAGCTTTATTCTTGCATCCATTCTAAAAAACGGTTGCATATTTTGATTCCTCACATCATTTGAGAACTTTCTGCAATAACCAATTTCGTTATTATGCTGTGTATCGTAAAATGCCATTGTAGGTTTTTCTAGGGTTTTTTCAGGGGTTTTTATTACAGGAAAAATTTGCCAATAAAAAGACCATGATTGGAACCGGGATGAAGAGGCGAGTAAGACTATGCCTTTAGATTGCATTTTTGTGACTCGTAGCAGATTTTGGAGATGGCATGGCTTATAGCCAGGGACGGTTGTCTGTTGGTATAGGTGGAGAAGTTTTTAGCCACGGTCCCAACGACAGGGACGATGGCGTGTCATGCTCTAATTCGCCCATTTGAATATAGCGCGCTTTATTTTGTTTTTCTGATCCATGAATTTGTTTTGTCTTATTATCATTACTTTTCAATATTAACAATTCAGGCACATTGGTTCAGTGGCAAGGGCGTTGGTTCAAAATCCAAGAGGACCTGGGTTCGAATCCCAGGTCCACCATATTGCTTTGTGTTATTTTTCCACAGATATTCAAGCGTGTTTCAGGAATTGTGGTCCACCATACTTCCTCAAATCTCCAAACGTTAGATGGCCCCAGGCCAGATCTGGTGGTCCAAGTGGGACGTGCATCATGTTCCCTAGTCAACGTGCCATAGAGAATCAAGAAAGGTCAACAAAGGGCCAATTCGATTGGGCCATTCAACTGCCAATCTCACCTCCAATCTGGGCCCAAACCCCCCTGAGTTTTGTTTTCTATTTCATTCTTTCTTTATTTATTTTATTGTTGTTATTTTATTATTTAATCATTAACCAATTAAAACTTTTCCTCATAAAATCAAAAAACCAAAAAATATATTTTATTTATTAAAATTAAATTCAACACTTTATTTTTGTAAATAAAATAAATTTAATTAATTTAGTTTAATTAGGTATAACTTTCAATATTTTTGCAATAATTAAAATTAATTTAGATAATTAGGTTTTACTAACATTGATTAATTTATTTTATTTCTTTAAATATCAAAAATCCAAAAATATCCTTTTTTTAATTAATTAATTTATTTATTTAATTAACTTAGTTTATTTCCTTTTAATTCAAAAATATAACAAAAAAAATCTTTTCTTTAATAAACCAAAGGGTCAAAACCCTAGAATGCGCCCGATTTAATTTTCTGCACGCGATCCATATTTATTCAATATTGTATCTGTTTCCTAGAATGTAATAGTTTAAATAGGACTTTAATTATTTTATCGCTTTATTTATTTTCCGCATTTTAATTTCAAGGGTTGTTTTTGGCGATGTAAATACCCGACGCCTTGTAATAGTTAGTTTTAATTTCAGCAATTTAATCTCTGCAACTTATAAACTGTTAGATGTTTGATAATAGGGAATGCATGACAAGATCAAATGTTTAAACCTAAATCAACATAGATAACCATTGACATGAACAAAGATAAATAACTGAAAATAACACACTCGCACATGCGCACTCTTAGGGTACACCTCGCTTGGTTGCCTTCGAACGTGGTCATTGAGTATAGGAAGTTTTAGAGGTCGCCCTCTTGTCCAAAGATCATAGTTGCCTCGAAACGGTTGCCTCGGAAAACTGATCTAAGACATTAGGGTTACCGCTAAGGCGTCCTAACATTGCTTTAGTGACCACACATCCCTTAATCGAATTGACCCTTAAACTCCAACGATGTTGCTACCTACTCCTCAATAGTGGGATGGCGTTATCTAAAGGACATTAGCACAGATTGATTCCTTTTTCGAGTAGGTAGATGGTTCTTAAGTACTTGCTCCTTTCAAAACAAAATAAAAACTTTTCGCACTTACACCTTTCAAACAAAAACTTCTTCAAACCCACAAACACAAAGAAAGACAATTTTGAAAACACTTTGAGAAAGTACCTATGAGCCCGTGGATAACCACGGATAGAAAGGGTGTTAACACCTTCCCTTTCTATAATCTACCCCCCGGACCCGAGAAACATCTCAAAAAAGGAATTTTTCTGTGCTTTTTTCCTTTCCTTATTGCATAAAATAAAAGACGGTGGAGACTCTTGCTTACCGCGACATTTTGCGAAAACAAACGCAAAACGCGAACCAGCATTGCAAAAACAGTCAGTTCTCTCCCACCGTATCACAGAACTGGTGACTCTGCTGGGGATGCTTAATAAGTGGGGTGTACCTTAGGATTAGATCATTGTGTTTTCAATTGCTTGCTTTGTATGCTTTATATTTGTGGGTTTGTATCGGAGTTTCTATAGATCCTAACCCGGATCTGGGGGATACCCTTTAGGTAAGTAGCAATAAACTTTGAGGGAACTGTACGGCGTAGACCGATACGGTTGAAGCAGTAGCTACGTTGGTGTGGCACTTTAGTCTGTACCGATATCCCTTGTGTTGGAACGAGGAGAATATGGGTCTTCTAAGGGGTCATTAAGCACCAACTGACCTTAGAACCTTTAAATTGACCAACTTGGCCATAGAACAGTAGCAGTATGCTACACTCATTGAGACTAAACTCTCGCGATGATTCCGACCGCAAGAAAAGGTTGCTAAACTGTAATTATGACCGATCGAGGATAGTCAGTGATATTGAGATCCTCTAGAACCCGGTTACTATTTGTAGGACAGGTTTAAACCAACTGAACTGAAAGAGGGTAGTACCTAAGCTCCTTGCCAGCCTGAAATCTAAGGGCTCTCTGTGTGACTTGTGTGCCTTTACCATGTTTGCTATTTGTGGATACTTGTGGTGTGCTTACTATCATGGCATCATGACATCATAACATTACATACATCTTGCATTGGACTAACCTATTTCAAAGACAGGAGGGATTCATCTTTGTTCTGTTTTGTAGGTCATCATGACGCCCATGCGTAGGAATACCATCCGGATCAACTTTGTCCAAGTTCCCACCATGCTTAAAGAGTTGGTTGCAAAGATGCCTGATACTACCGCATTCATCAGAAGACATGGTTATCTTCTCAGTTTGGTTACCTCCAAATTGGGCGAGCCGATGATGAGTGTTTTGGTCCAATTCTATGATCCGTTGTACCATTGCTTTACTTTCCAGAACTACCAGTTGGTCCCCACCTTAGAAGAATTCTCTGAGTTGCTCGGTATCTCTATCCGGGAGCAGACCCCTTTTACTGGTTGGGAGAAGATCCTCAGGCCGGAAGAGATTGCTGCAGCCCTTCATATGACCAAGGATGAGGTAATGGCTAATTGGGAGAGTATAAGTGGAGCAAAGGGCTTTCTGACTAAGTTCTTGGTTGGTAAGGCTAACTATTTCTGGGATAGTCTAGACTTCAAAGCATTCGAAGATATTCTGTCCCTTCTGATATATGGCTTGGTATTATTTCCGAACTCTGACTCCTTTGTTGATGTGAATGCGGTAAAAATCTTCATCTCTCGTAATCCTGTACCCACTCTCTTGGGTGACATTCTTCATCAGCTTTATGCCCGTACTGCTCGAAAGCGGGGAACCTTGATGTGTTGTGCTCCCTTATTGGCGAGGTGGTTTATTTCGCACCTTCCCAAGTCAGTGCTGAAGAACAAAGAAGGAATGGGCTGGGCCTATAGGGTTATGTCTCTCTCCCATAATGACATTATCTGGATTCTCAAGGGTATGGATGAGGTGGCTATTATCGATCGATGTGGGGAGTACCCCAATGTTCCACTAATAGGAACCAATGGAGGAATTTCTTACAATCCATGCTTAGCCTTACGTCAGTTTGGGAGAGCCAGAAGAGAAGGTCCTCATGAGCTGTTAATGCCCAGTATCATCTTTGATTTTCAAGGGGATAGTGACGAGCAACGCCGCAGATTCATAAGGGCTTGGGATAGAGTTCACAGATCTGATCCACGTGAGCTGGGTCCAAAGACTTCTCTTCCAATGGAGCCATATCTCATATGGGTCCGTATCCGTGCCCAAAAGTTGGGTATGCCCTATGAAGCCGTCCGGCCTATCATTGTTGAAGTTGCTAATGAAGAAGGGGTTCTTCCCACCATCCTCCATCCTCATATGCCCACTGACATTGGGGCACTGAAAAGGTCTTGGATGCAACTGAGAGAAGAACGGGATGCTTACCGAGAGAAGTTCAACGAGCAAGAGCAGAAGATCCAGAAGTTGACTAGGCAGCTAGAGAACGAGCGGATTCTCAATGACTATGTCCGCACCGACAAGAAGAGACCATGGGAGCACTGATTGTCCTTTGTTTATTTCCTTTCCAGTTTTTTTTTACTTTTCAGTATTTCCTTTCATGTAACGCCTTAATGGAATCAGTTGAACAATTTGAATTTCAAAGTTTATCTAATAAAGTGTGTTTCCTTTCTGGTTTACAAATTTGAATCTCCCGATTATCTTTGAAATCATTGTCATACACATTTCATCCCATGCACTTCATAACAGGTACCCATTACAGGTCTCTTATCTTCTTCGCTGTTTATTTCAGCACTCATCATGTTTGCTGAACCTTCAACTGAGCAAGCCATCAAGGCCCTACAGCCCCAGAATGCCCAATTTCAAGAGCTGTTCATGAATCTAGCTAAGGGTCAGCAAGATCTGAAGACCCTGATTCTGAAAGAGAAGAAGAAGAAGAGGACAGTCCTGTTTAACACAGGTCACAGGTTTGGAAAATGGCTACGGGATAAAGTTGATTTGACCACCTCATCTGGAGGGAAGGATAGTCAGGAAGAAAGGAGGGCACCTAGCCTTGTGGTCTCCGACAACGAGACAGATTTCGACGAAGACCAATATCCTCCGGCCGAGGTTAGATACAAACAACTGGAAGACCGTTTGAGTGCGATGGAAGTTCAGAAAGTGCCTGGTCTGGACTTTGGTGATCTTGGTCTATCATCTGGGGTGGTGATTCCCCATAAATTCAAAGCACCAAATTTTGCTAAGTATGACGGAGTTTCTTGTCCGAAGTTGCACCTCCGGTCATATGTAAGGAAGATTCAGCCGTACACCGCTGATAAGAACCTGTGGATCCATTTCTTTCAAGACAGTCTCTCAGGGACTCAGCTTGAGTGGTTTTATCAGTTGGACGGAGTTGGTATCCGCAGTTGGGAAGATTTGGCTACTGCTTTCTACAGGCAGTACCAATACAATTCCGACCTCTCTCCCACGCGTACCCAACTTCGGGGTATGTCAATGGGAACGGGCGAAGGTTTCAAAGATTATGCTCAGAAGTGGAGGGACCTCGCCGGAAGAGTGCAACCACCCTTGGCTGATCAGGAGCTTGTGGATATGTTTCTGGGGACCTTGTCTGGTCCATTTTTCAACCATCTTATTGGAAGCTCTTCGTCTGGGTGTACAGAGCTAATTATGACCGGCGAGAGGATTGAGGTTGGTATTAAGGCTGGTAAGATACAAAAGGGTGCTTCATCGAGCATCGAGAAAAAGCCTTTTAAGAAAGAGTCCAGTGCTGTCTACAGTTCAAAAAGACAGAATAGACCTGAACACCGCCAAGCTGTCAATGCGGTTGTTATTTCAAGACCTGCTGGTGCTCCTCAGCACAACAACCGACAAAAGGACGAGAAACCTCGAAGGCAATTCACCCGTCTCAGCATGACTTTGTCTCAGATTCTGCCACAGTTACTGAAAACTAATCTGGTGATTCCAAGGGAGGCCCCAAAGAATCCAAACATTACATCACCAAAGTATAACCCTAATGCCCGTTGTGCTTTTCATTCTGATAGCCCGGGGCATAATACAGATGATTGTTGGACTTTAAAGAATAAGATACAGGACTTAATTGATGCTAAGGAGATTTAGTTCGAGGCGCCCAAAAGACCTAATGTTGTGACTGCTCTTATGCCCAAGCATGGAGTAAATGCTATAGACGAAGACTCATTTGTGGTTTCTGTGGATGACATTGTTACCCCTTTGATGACTCTGAAGAAGAACCTTTTGGTAGCCGGTTTATTTCCGGGTTGTGACGAAGGTTGTCGTATGTGTTCTGCCCTACCAACTGGTTGTCCACTTTTGAAATCAGGTATCTAACGCCTGATGGATAGTAAAGAAATTTTGTTTGAGAAGACTGTTGTTCCTTTAATCCCTATTGAAGAAGTTGCCATTATCACCATCTTCGACAATTCTTCCAAGGCTCCCTCGAGGAAGCCTGTTAGAATTACATCTGCTCCAAGAATCGCACCTGTGATCATCACCGTTCTTGGGCCTATCCCCTACACCTCTGATAAAGATGTCCCTTGGCACTACATGGCTGGTGTTTATTTTCATGGAGTTAAGCAAGATTGGGATGCTGATACTGACGTCAGTAATATTGTTGGATCTGCTAAAGTCACCCGCAGCGGAAGACTTTTCTCACCTGATATCTCTCCACCAACTACCTGAAAACCTATTGTTATTACACCTGCCAGTGTACCTGCTACCATTCCTGTTCAAGTTCCTTGTCTTACCCCTGTCTCCGAGTCATCTGACACTCGGGGCAAAGGGACCACCAGTGAGCCTGCCCGGACGGAGGCACCGAAGACGATTACTGTTGAAGCTTCTAAACAAGAGATGGAAGAGATTCTGAAAATCATCAAAAAGAGCGACTACAATGTAGTCGAGCAGCTGGGGCAAACCCCGTCCAAGATTTCTATGTTGTCACTGTTGCTATGCTCAAAGGCCCATGCCAAGGCTCTAATTACATTTCTGAAGACTGCACACGTACCACAAGAGACGTCAGCTGATCAGTTTACAGATTGTGTGGCCAATCTGACTGTTGATAATGGGTTGGGTTTCTTGGACGCCGACCTAACCGCTAAGGGTAAGAATCACAACGATGCCCTGCATGTCTCCATTGAATGCAGGGGCACTACTCTTGCTCATGTATTAGTGGATACGGGTTCCTCATTGAATGTTCTGCCTAAGAAAGCTCTGGACCGGTTGGACTGTGAAGGGTTGGAGTTGAAACCAAGCAACATTGTCGTCAGGGCCTTTGATGGGTCTAAGAGGATGGTGCACAGAGAAGTTGATATCCCGATAAAGGTTGGTTCTCAGGTGTTCAACTCTACATTCTATGTGATGGACATTCGGCCATCTTATTCTTGTTTGCTGGGTCTCCCATGGATCCACAAAGCTGGGGCCGTAACCTCAACGCTCCACCAGAAACTGAAGTACCCGGTCAAAGGGAAGATTGTGACAGTACAAGGGGAAGAGGAGTACATGGTGAGCCACCTCAACTCTTTCCTATATGTAGATATGGATGGGGAGTTCATTGAGACCCCGTTTCAACATTTTGAAGAGGTTCCCCAGACACTGGCGTCAACTGAGACTGTTGTTGAAGATTCTCCTATGAAGATGGCTTCCCTCAAGGATGCCCGGGCTGTTGTTGAGAAAGGTGGGTGCGCAAATTGAGGACGACTCCCTGATTTTACACAGAAGACTAACAATTTTGGTTTGGGTTTCACTGCAGAAGCTCAAAGGGCAGTTCGGAATGCACGGATCGGAAGACCTCCCGTGTTCATCAGCAACTCGGGAGTGAATGCCATTGAAGACGATGTTGAAGAGTTTGAGTTTGACAGTTGGATCTATCCTACGACCGACGGTGGACCAAGCAACTGGACAGCAAAGGACTTCATCCCTATTTCTTTTGTTACCCAGTAATGAAACTTTTTGTTTTGAATATGTAACAGACAATGTTTTAAACTCTTTATGGCCCGGTGTCTTACCCGGGGCACTGTGGCTTCATTTGTGAGGGCTTTATGTGTGTCATCTTCATATATCATTAATAAAAGCATTGGACGTTTCTTGCATTTCAAATCTTACGCTCCTTGTTTTTCTTTTATTAAATATTTCAAAACAGCTATTTTACACACACTCACATATACAGGTCTACATCCACTCTGGATCCCACTGGTAACGACTTTGCTACTGCCAGTTATGATTTCAAAAATCCGATCAACTTAGCCGAAGACGAAGGTGAAGATGATTGTGAAGTGCCTGGTGAACTTGCAAGACTGCTACTCCAAGAGGAGAGGGCCATACAGCCACACGAAGAGCCGGTGGAATCAGTAAATCTGGGTACTGAGATAAACAAGAAGGAAGTCAAGATCGGTGCAAATCTGGAGCTTAGTGTGAAGCAACGGTTGATTCAGATGCTGCGAGACTATGTTGAGATCTTTGCCTGATCCTACGAAGATATGCCTGGGTTGGATACTGATATTGTGGTTCACCGCCTACCTACCAAGAAAGACTGTCCTCCAGTGAAACAGAAGGTCCGTCGAATGCGCCCAGAGATGTCTGAGAAAATCAAGGTTGAAGTGATGAAGCAGTTTGACGCCGATTTTCTAGCAGTTACTTCTTACCCTCAGTGGGTGGCCAATGTGGTTCCTGTGCCGAAGAAGGATGGTAAGGTTCGAATGTGTGTTGACTATAGGGATCTGAATAGGGCAAGCCCCAAGGGTGACTTCCCTCTACCTCATATCGACGTTCTGGTTGACAACACCGCTCAGCACAAGGTATTCTCCTTCATGGATGGTTTCTCCGGTTATAATCAGATAAAAATGGCTCCCGAAGACATGGAGAAGACAACTTTTGTTACTCAGTGGGGTACTTTTTGCTACAAGGTCATGCCCTTTGGATTGAAGAATGTTGGGGCAACGTATCAGCGTGCCATGGTTGCTTTGTTTCATGACATGATCCATCATGAGATTGAAGTATACGTCGACGACATGACTGCAAGGTCCCAAACTGAGGAAGAACATCTGGACCACCTTCAGAAGCTATTTGACAGGTTGAAATTGTACAAGCTGAAGTTAGACCCGAACAAGTGCACCTTCGGGGTGAGGTCTGGTAAGCTACTGGGTTTCATCGTAAGCGATAAAGGTATTCAAGTGGACCCTGCCAAGGTGAAGGCCATACAGGAAATGCCAACTCCCAGAGCAGAGAAAGAAGTCAGAGGCTTTCTGTGACGTCTGAACTACATTGCCCGATTCATCTCGCATCTGACCGCTACTTGTGAACCAATCTTCAAGCTGCTGCAGAAAGATCAAGTAGTACGTTGGAACGATGAATGCCAGGCCGCTTTCAAAAGGATCAAAGAGTATCTCCAAGAACCACCCATTATGATGCCACCAGTTGAAGGGAGACCTTTGATCTTATACTTGACAGTACTCGACAACTCAATGGGGTGTGTGCTGGGTCAGCATGACGAGTCTGGCCGAAAAGAGCATGCTATTTATTACCTTAGAAAAAAGTTTACCGACTGTGAGACTCGATACTCACTGCTCAAGAAAACTTGATGCGCTTTGGCATGGGATGCTCGCTGGCTGAGACAGTATATGTTGACTCACACTACTCTATTGATATCAAAGATGGATCCAATCAAGTATATCTTCGAAAAGCCTGCTTTGTCCGGAAGAATAGCAAGATGACAGATGATCTTGACTGAGTATGACATCCAGTACACGACCCAAAAGGCAATCAAGGGAAGTGTGTTGGCAGATCATTTGGCACATCAGGCAGTGGATGATTACCAGTCTATGAACTTTGAATTTCCAGATGAGAATATCACGTTGGTAACTGATTGTGAGACACCTGGACCGGATGAAGGACCTGAAGAGGGATCCCGATGGTCTATGTACTTTGATGGAGCTTCGAACGCTTTGGGTAATGGCATTGGCGCCTTGATCATATCACCTAAAGGCTCTCATACTCCATTCACCGCCTGACTATGTTTCAACTGCACCAACAATATGGTGGAGTATGAGGCGTGCATCATGGGTCTTCGAGCAGCAATTGACTTAAGGATTAAATTTCTAAGTGTCTTTGGAGATTCCGCTCTCGTGATCAGTCAGATCAAAGGCGAGTGGGATACGAAACACCCGAATCTTATTCCTTACAAGGAGTATGTATTGACGTTGCTTCCCCATTTCGAGGAGATAACCTTTGAACACTTCCCTAGAGAGGAGAATCAGTTGGCGGACGCGCTGGCTACGATGTCTTCTATGTTCAAAGTCAATTAGGACAATGAGGCTCCCCGGATCATCATTGAAAGACTGGACGGACCTGCACATTGCTGTGATATTGAGACTGAAGAGGTAACAGAAAAGCCCTGGTTTCATGAGGTGAAGAGGTATCTTGAGGCTCAGGAGTACCCCGAGGGTGCATCTGTAAATGATAAGAAATTTTTGAGGAGGTTCGCAGCAAAGTTCTTCATCAGCAATGGTATCCTTTACAAGTGTAACCATGATTCGACCTTACTGCGTTGTGTGGATAAGAATGAAGCAGAAAGGATCATGGAAGAGTTACATGAAGGTACTTTCGGAACTCATTCCAATGGATACACCATGGCAAAGAAAATCCTTCGGGCAGGATATTATTGGTCCACTATGGAAGCAGACTGTTATCAGCATTCTCGGACATGTCACAAGTGCAAAGTCTATGCTGATAAGGTGCACATACCTCCAGTTCCTCTAAACGTCTTGACAGCTCCTTGGCCTTTTTCAATGTGGGGCATTGACATGATCGGCGAGATCAGACCTACAGCATCTAACGGGCACCGGTTCATCCTGGTAGCAATTGATTACTTTACGAAGTGGGTTGAAGCAGCTTCCTTTGCTACCGTAACAAAGAACGTCGTGGCACGGTTCATTCGGCACAATCTGATCTGTCGATATGGTGTACCAGAGAGCATCATTACGGACAATGGTACCAATCTCAACAACAAGATGATCACTGAGCTCTGCGAGCAGTTCAAGACACAACATCACAACTCTTCTCCCTACCGGCCGAAGATGAATGGGGCTGTTGAAGCGGCTAATAAGAACATTAAGAAGATCGTGCAGAAGATGACAGTGACATATAAAGACTGGCACGAGATGTTACCATTTTCTCTTCATGGGTATGGTACCTCAGCGCGGACGTCAACAGAGGCAACACCCTATTCCTTGGTATATGGTATAGAGGCAGTCTTGCCCATCGAAGTTCATATACCCTCTCTTCGGATCATGAAGGATGCAGGTTTGAGTGAAGATGACTGGATTCAGACCCGGCTTGATCAACTGAACCTAATCAACAAAAAGAGACTTACTGCTATTTGTTATGGTCAGACGTACCAAAAACGAATGATCAAGGCATTTAACAAGAAAGTTAGACGACAAGAGTATCAAGTTGGGGACCAGGTAATCAAACACATTATCCTACCTCAAGGTGATCCCAGGGGAAAATGGACCCCTACTTATGAAGGGCCATTTGTGGTTAAGAACATTTTCTCAGGAGGAGCTATGATTCTAACCACCATGGATGGTGACGACCTTCCTCACCCCGTCAATGCAGACATAGTGAAAAGATACTACGCGTAATCAAAGATCCGCTAGGTTGACTGGCCTAGGCAAAAATAAGGGCTTCCCGGCGAACCAAAAGGGTTCGGGCAAAAATAAGGGATGAAAATGAAAAATCTGTACACCCGGCAAGTCGAAAACCTGAAAAGGAGGCTTGGGAAAAAATGGGTATCCCGGTGGACTGAAAACCCGAAAGGGCGGTCCAGGGAAAAATTAGGGATCAAAGCGTAACACTATGTCTCATTGGATCATCTTGCATCCAGACTTCAGTATCGACTATCAAGCTCAGATGGCACTAGTCAATCAGATTCATCTTCAACCAGTAGCAAAGTGATGAGATGCTCGAGGACATAAGGTAAATAGCAGAGTTGGAACCCAGTGGGATTGTTCACATAACTGTTTTGTTTTCTTTTCACAAATTGTATAAATTTTATTTGTTCGGCAGCGTTCTCTTACTAGGACGTCAGCCTCTTGTAGATAAACACCTATTTACAGGCCAAACTTCAAAATCAATACAATTCATCTTCAAAGAAATTTCAAACTGTTTTTCCTTTATCTGTTTTGTTTTGCAAAGAACGTCCAATGTTCATTTTTTATATATGCATTTGACATTAATTGCTGCTCGTAAATATTTACATACGAAACAAAAAAAAACAATTACGGGTAATATCAGAAACAGGGGCAATAAGAAGTGTCTGAACTGTATAGTTGCTCTGTCCCCCAGGTACAAGGTAAATTCAGCTGAAGAATATGACCAAGATACCTTCACCCCCCTCAGAGTAAGACAGTAATGGTAGCTCTCCCCAGCTGGGACTTGCAACTATGAACAAATCAGCAATGCTCTCCCCAAGCAGTTTGTCTACCATCAGCATTAAACAAGGCTTGATACCCCCGACAGTCTTAATATTCCCTAGCGGAGTATAAGGATATTCCCCAGCAAAATATAAGAATGTTCCCCAGCAGAATACAAGATACCTCCAGTGGAGTTAAAACTTTTCCAGCACAGTCTGAAAAAGCTTCCCCAACAGAGTTGAAGCATCATCCCTAGTAGACTCTGGAAGTTTATCCCCAACGGAGTACAAAAATAAATCTCCCCAACAAAACTCAGAGGATTATCCCCACAAAAGTCTAACATGTTTATCCCCAACAAGTTGCAACTGAAAGATCATCCCCAGCGGAATTCTTTCCTTTCATAAACAGGAACTCAATCCTCAGGATTCAATATCACCAGCAACGGTAATCCATCCCCAGTGGAGTTTATCAGGGGAATCTTCAGCAGAGCATCTCTACCCCACAAAGTAATCTCCACATCAGTATATTCCCCAACGGAGTCATCTTCTCCTACAGGTTTATTCTCGCAATCACCTTCATTCACCATCCCCAGCGGAAACGAAGAATCCAACTCTATTCTCCAGCAGCTATCCGGGATTTATTTTGCCGAACTAAAACATCACATTTCCATACATCATGATACATGCATATACGCATCATATAACACAATCTCATTTATTTTGAGAGCATCATTGCTAGATCCATATCATGCATTGCATATGACTGGCCTTTACCTTTCAGGAAAGATGCAGTTAAATTCTCAACTATGTGGAAGACCTCCTCTGGTTCAGTCAGATCACCGATAAGATCTCCCTGATTCGTATTCCAGTTGAAGTTATTCCAAAGACCTTGTCTGGTCCAGTTAAATCGATTCCTAAAGATTTTTCTGATGCCGATCCAGTCAAAGTTATTCCAAGACCTTGTCTGGTCTAGTTAAAGCGATTCCTAAAGATTTTTCTGATGCCGATCCAGTCAAAGTTATTCCAAGACCTTGTCTGGTCCAGTTAAATCGATTCCTAAATATTTTTCTGATGCCGATCCAGTCAAAGTTATTCCAAGACCTTGTTTGGTCCAGTTAAATCGATTCATAAAGATTTTTCTGATGTCGATCCAGTCAAAGTTATTCCAAGACCTTGTCTGGTCCAGTTAAATCGATTCCAAAAGATTTTTCTGATGCCGATCCAGTCAAAGTTATTCCAAGACCTTGTCTGGTCCAGTTAAATCGATTCCTAAAGATTTTTCTGATGCCGATCCAGTCAAAGTTAATCCAAGACCTTGTCTGGTCCAGTTAAATCGATTCCTAAAGATTTTTCTGATGCCGATCCAGCCAAAGTTAATCCAAGACCTTGTCTGGTCCAGTTATATCGATTCCTAAAGATTTTTCTGATGCCGATCCAGTCAAAGTTATTCCAAGACCTTGTCTGGTCCAGTTAAATCGATTCCTAAAGATTTTTCTGATGCCGATCTAGTCAAAGTTAATCCAATACCTCCTCTGGTTCAGTCAGATTGCCGATAAGATCTCCCTGATTCGTATTCCAGATGAAGTTATTCCAAGGCCCTTGTCTGGTCCAGTTAAATCGATTCCTAAAGATTTTTCTAATGCCGATCCAGTCAAAGTTAATCCAAGACCTCCTCTGGTTCAGTTAGATCGCCGATAAGATCTCCCTGATTCATATTCCAGTTGAAGTTCAGACCACCTATCAACAGTCTCCAAATGGCATCTGTAAGCCCATTCCCGACATCACAATGCTGATACCACTTCATGCGAGTGCAAACTTCTGGGCACTCTAGTGTTCAATCATCTTCCACCTTCGGATCACGAAAGGCCCGAAAGCCAATCTATATCCTCGGGTTTAAGAAAATTGAACAGGGGCAGCTGTTGTACCCAAAAAATTGCCCTCCCATATTTCTCAAAACATTGCAAGAATAGTCTCCAAGTTGCTCAAGATTGCTCAAGAGTTGGACAGTCAAGTCATCTCCTAAGGCAGTCAACCTCAAATTAGGGTTTTGTGTTGCATCAAGGTCCTTGCATCCAAATGACCTCAAGTGCTCCCCAATGTCCTAATATGTTCTCAAGTTCATCCATGTCAAATTTCAAGCCTTGCAGAGGAAGTTTGGTCAGTCAATTGCTCAAGGGGTCCAAAAATCGACTGTGCTAGGGCAAAAGTCAATTGTGACCTATAAACAGCCAAACCTCAAGATTTTATGTAAACATTCTCATTTTGAAGGATAATTCATCATTTGATCAAGGGTTGATCATGATTCATCAAGGATTGCTCAAAATTCATCAAGACTCAAAAGTTGCTAAATTAGGGTTTTGTAGGAAAAGTCAACTTAACTTTGACCAAGAATAACTTTCTCATACTTTATGAGAAATGACCCATCCAAAGCTCGTTTTGAATAGGATGCAATTTCCTACAATCCATCTTCATACCCCAAGATCAAGAAATTCTCTCACAAGAAGTAACAAATTTGGACATTATAGGTCATTTTTGAAAGTCAACAAAAACACCTTTTTTGCCAAACTTATAACTTGAGCATGAAATATTAAAATGAGATGATACCAAAATGGTTGGTTATAGGACATCTCAAGCTTTCTAAAACGTCCAATAACACTTCCAAAAGTTCAAAATTGAAGAAGTTATACATTATTGAAGTTGGGTATTTTTGCAAAATTGCCAAAAGTCAACTATCCCCAAAACATCAAATTTTGTCAAATGGTCTCATTCCTTTTCACTTGATTTGGTCTTGTCACACTACACACGTGTCCTAGCTTCAGCCATGTGTCCATTTATTAATTTTTCTATTTTTATTTGATTTTTATTGAATTAATTCATTTTAAATCAATTTAAATCAAATAAAATCCAAATATTGATTATTTAGGATCTTTTTGGTTGTTATAGGTATTAATTATCATCATGATCATGATCAAATCCGTATCAAGCTTTTCATGTACAAAAATATTGGATTTTGGACCAAATTGGAAGCTTTTCAATGGAGAATCAAATCATATCTTCAAGCATTGATGCACAAGGATTGAGTCCACAAGATTTGACCTAATACATTTCTCATTACATATACAATGCAAAGGCACACGAATCAGGGGTTAGAGGCTGCTAAATCACAAGAACCAAACTTGGAAAAATTGAAAAAAAGTGTGGAATCAAAATCGTTCTTAGAGGCACTTTCAGGACCTAACAAGCATCACAATCGCTTCCTGGCACTTCTCAGAAGCAGAACCAATCAAGATCATGCATTCTCCAGCCTCCAAAACTACTGTAAGCGTCCCTCAGATCCTCCATGTTCATGGATTCACAAAGCTTTATTCTTGCATCCATTCTCAAAAACGATTGCATATTTTGATTCCTCACATCATTTGTGAACTTTCTGCAATAACCAATTTCGTTATTATGCTGTGTATCGTAAAATGCGATTGTAGGTTTTTCTAGGGTTTTTTCAGGGGGTTTTATTACAGGAAAAATTGGCCAATAAAAAGACCATGATTGGAACCGGGATGAAGAGGCGAGTAAGACTATGCCTTTAGATTGCATTTTTGTGACTCGTAGCAGATTTTGGAGATGGCATGGCTTATAGCCACGGATGGTTGTCCGTTGGTATAGGTGGAGAAGGTTTTAGCCACGGTCCCAACGATAGGGACGATGGCGTGTCACGCTCTAATTCGCCCATTTGAATATAGCGCGCTTTATTTTGTTTTTCTGATCCATGAATTTGTTTTGTCTTATTATCATTACTTTTCAATATATTAACAATTCAGGCACATTGGTTCAGTGGCAAGGCGTTGGTTCAAAATCCAAGAGGACCTGGGTTCGAATCCCAGGTCCACCATATTGCTTTGTGTTATTTTTCCATAGATATTCAAGCGTGTTTCAGGAATTGTGGTCCACCATACTCCCTCAAATCTCCAAATGCCAGATGGCCCCAGGCCAGATCTGGTGGTCCAAGTGGGACGTGCATCATGTTCCCTAGTCAACGTGCCATAGAGAATCAGGAAAGGTCAACAAAGGGCCAATTCGTTTGGGCCATTCAACTGCTAATCTCACCTCCAATCTGGGCCCAAACCCCCCTGAGTTTTGTTTTCTATTTCATTCTTTCTTTATTTATTTTATTGTTATTATTTTATTATTTAATCACTAACCAATTAAAACTTTTCCTCATAAAATCAAAAAACCAAAAAATATATTTTATTTATTAAAATTAAATTCAGCACTTTATTTTTGTAAATAAAATTAATTTAATTAATTTAGTTTAATTAGGTATAACTTTTAATATTTTTGCAATAATTAAAATTAATTTAGATAATTAGGTTTTACTAACATTGATTAATTTATTTTATTTCTTTAAATATCAAAAATTCAAAATATCCTTTTTTTAATTAATTAATTTATTTATTTAATTAACTTAGTTTATTTCCTTTTAATTCAAAAAAATAACAAAAAAAATCTTTTCTTTAAAAAACCAAAGGGTCAAAACCCTAGAATGCCTCCGATTTAATTTTCCGCATGCGATCCATATTTATTCAATATTGTATCTGTTTCCTGAAATGTAATAGTTTAAATAGGACTTTAATTATTTTATCGCTTTATTTATTTTCCGCATTTTAATTTCAAGGGTTGTTTTTGGCGATGTAAATACCCGACGCCTTGTAATAGTTAGTTTTAATTTCCGCAATTTAATCTCCGCAACTTATAAACTGTTAGATGTTTGATAATAGGGAATGCATGACAAGATCAAATGTTTAAACCTAAAATCAACATAGATAAACATTGACATGTACACAGATAAATAACTGAAAATAACACACTATCACATGCGCACTCTTAGGGTACACCTTGCTTGGTTGCCTTCGAACGTGGTCATTGAGTATAGGAAGTTTTAGAGGTCGCCCTCTTGTCCAAAGATCATAGTTGCCTTGAAACAGTTGCCTCGGAAAAATGATCTAAGACATTAGGGTTACCGCTAAGGCGTCCTAACATTGCTTTAGTGACCACACGTCCCTTAATCGAATTGACCCTTAAACTCCAACGACGGTGCTACCTACACCTCAATAGTGGGATAGCGTTGTCTAAAGGACATTAGCACATATTGATTCCTTTTTCGAGTAGGTAGATGGTTCTTAAGTACTTGCTCCTTTCAAAACAAAATAAAAACTTTTCTCACTTACACCTTTCAAACAAAAACTTCTTCAAACCCACAAACACAAAGAAAGGCAATTTTGAAAACACTTTGAGCAAGTACCTAAGAGCCCGTGGATAACCATGGATAGAAAGGGTGCTAACACCTTCCCTTTCTATAATCTACCCCCCGGACCCGAGAAACATCTTTAAAAAGGAATTTTTCTGTGCTTTTTTTCTTTTCTTGTTGGATAAAATAAAAGACGGTGGTGACTCTTGCTTACCGCGACATTTTGCAAAAACAAACGCAAAACACGAACCAGCATTCCAAAAATAGTCAGTTCTCTCCCACCGTATCACAATCAATCATGGTTTGTCTTCATCAAAACAAAAGTGCATTTGAGAAGCTTGATTTTACATTCTCCCCCTTTTTGATGATGACAAACGATCTTGCTTGATGCGTTGTAATTTTCGGAAAGAAACTTCTCCCCCTAAGATGTATAACTCCTCCTTTGTATGAGAAGGTTGGAATCCTTTGAATTTGTTCATCTTGGTTGAAGAGTACCTTGAAAATTTAAGACAAGGAAATATACAAGCATAAAGTGTCACATCCTTCCCCCCCTTTGACATTATCAAAAAGAAGGGAAAGATGCAATAAAAATGGACAATAATAAATCAATATTAAAAAAAAACTTAATTAATCACGCATCACAAATTATCATAGACATAGTAACATAGAGATTACAAAGAAATCTAACAACAAACAAAACGTAGTATAACTAAACAAGGACATAACAGAAAATAGTAGACATAATAAAGTTGGACAGAACTTTATGGTTGATTCATGTCCCGGTTGTTATAGAACCAAGATCCTTGATTTGGAAATTGTTTTTGTAGAGGAGGTTCTGTGTAATGTTGTGGAGGTGCAGCAGGGTTATTTGGATCATATGGTGGAATATGAAGATGAGAGTAAAGGTAAGAAAATTGTGGATCCACATCTGTGCGGAAGTCATTAATCTGGGTTGTTGTAGAATCGTTGATAGCATTACATTGGTTGTTGACATTGGTACTTATGGAAGCAAATTGTTGAGACATGAAATCCATAAGATCTTAATTTCTTGGACCAGAGGGAGCAGTAGGTGGAAGAGGTACAGCTTTACCACCTTTAACTTCTTGATCGTTTCCTTCATCACCGACCACATCTTCACCAATGTAAGTTATAGTTTTTGTTTCCGGATTATAATAAACACCCATTCTTGAGTCAACAATTTTGATTGAAATCTTATGCAGATTTGGATCCATATTAACTTTCTCAAACCCAGCAAAATCAACTCCAAATTCTTCCTTAATTAATGTAACAAAGTAAGCATATGGTAGAATTTCGATTTTGCATCAACCCTCAGCATATGAACCATTATGAGCCTTGCCCAATTAACACTTATACCTTTCTTCCTTGCATAGATCAGCTGCATTTCCAAGTCAGTCACGGTGCAGTGGGTTCCAGCCCGTGGAAACATAATATAGACCATGAAATAATGAAATAGTCGATCGTCTATATAAAAGTTACCTGCACTCCATGAGTCTCTAGATGGAATCACTCTTCCTAGACCATGAATCCTTTTGGCACGGAATTCAGCTTCGCTTAATCTACTAATGTTGTAGTAAAATACCTTTTTTCCTGTAGTCATCCCATGCCTCGTTTTCAGGATCGTACAAAGAGCTTCCAGTGTAGGGAATATGTAGAATCTCACCAACAATCTCAGGGGTTAGAGAGATTCGTGTACCCAACACATATGTCACCATCTTGCCTTTGTGAGGAGATAAATTGCTGAAAAATACTCTTACCAGATCCGGATAATATGGACCAAATGATGAAATTAATGGTTCTAGTCCATAAGCAGTTAAATCATTTTGAAAAGAGAAACATTACTGGGGAAAAGATGATATCATACCATATTTAGGATTGGACACTATCTTTCTTTGAAAATCCTTTGTAAATCTTGCTTCTTGTTCTTCGGTGAGAGTTGATATTAATGGATTCTCAGAGGATGAATCAACCTTTTTTTCCCTTTCTCTAAAGTCGGAACCTTTCGTTTTTGCCTTAAAGCCATGGATAAGGTGTTTTTTAGGGTTTGAAAGGTTTTAGGTTTTGAGAGGAAGATGTTTGATGAGCTGAAGTTTGGATATGATTTGTGAGTAAATAGAAATGAGTGGGTTGTATTATATGTAATGAAGTTTAATTGACTTTTCAATAATAGAGATGAGCTTGGGAATATGAGAGAGAGAGAGAGAGAGGAATTTTGACTAACAAATATTTCTGTCATAAAAGCATGTTACAATGGGTGCAATCGATTTGCACACAGATGCAATCGATTTGCACATAAAACAGAAGCAAAATAAAACTGAAACGCACAGAGTGAAATCTATTTGCACTTATGGTGCAATCGATTTGCACTGAAACAGAAAGGTCAAAAAATAAAAACACTCAGTGAGCAATCGATTTACACTATTGTGCAATCGATTTGCATCAACCAAAAATGACCAAAAACATATTTTTCTTAAACTTAAACATCACTTAACATATATCTTCACATAAAACAAGGTTAAGACAAATATATAAAATCATAACAAGGATAGAAATCACCTTATATGTCGTGTTCATCAAGAATGCCAAGCTCTCATCAAATCTTGTAAAGTGGTTCTCTTGCCAAAGGTTTAGTGAAGATATCGGCAAGTTGATTATGAGTATCTACAAATGTTACCTCGACATCTCCTTGAAGTACATGATCATGAAGGAAATGATGTCGTATATCTATGTGTTTGGTTCTTGAATGCATGATCGGATTCTTCGTAATGTTTATTGCACTTGTATTGTCACACCATAGAGGAATGCATCCTAGATCGAGTCCGTAGTCACGAAGTTGTTGTTTGAGCCACAAAATTTGAGCGCAACTACTACCCGCTGCAATATATTCTGCTTCGGCCGTGCTAAGAGAAACGCATGCTTGTTTCTTACAGGCCCATGATACTAATGCATTTCCAAGGATGTGACAAGTATCACTTGTGCTTTTTCTATCAGTTTCACAACCTACGTAATCCGCGTCAGAATAACCAACTAAGTTACAAACACTACCTTTAGGATACCATAATCCAACATTTGTTGTTCCTTTGAGATACTTCATGATCCGTTTCACCGCCATGAGGTGAGATTCCTTTGGATTTGCTTGAAAGCAAGCACATAGACAAACACTAAACATTATGTCAGGACGACTTGCCGTCAGATATAATAAGGAGTCAATCATACCTCGATACTTTGTAATATCGATGGAAACACCTGATTCATCTTGATCTACATATGTACCGGAACCCATTGGTGTATACATTTCCTTACAGTTATCCATGTCAAATCTTTTCAAGATTTCCTTGCAATACTTGGATTGGTTGATGAAGATGCCATCTTTTAATTGTTTGATTTGAAGTCCAATAAAATAATTTATTTTACCCATCATGGACATCTCAAATTCTCCTTGCATCATTGCTGAAAATTCTTCACACATTTCTTTGTTTGAAGAGCCAAAAATGATATCGTCAACATAGACTTGAACTAGCAAAGTGTCACTGTGATACGGTGGGAGAACTGACTAGTGTTTTGCGTTCGTATTCGCACTTGTGCGGTTGAGCAAGAGTTGCCACCGACTTTTTATTTTATCCTAAAGGAAAGGTTGAAAAAGCACATCAAAAACCTTTTGAGATATTTCGTGGGTTCGGGGGGTAGATTATGAAAAGGGAAGGTATTAGCACCCTTTTCATCCATGGTTATCCATGGGCTCTTAGTTACTTGGTTTTTTTAGATCACTTGCCTTGTTTTTCGATTGCTTGAAATTGTGGTGTGTGTGTGTGTTTTGAAAATGTTTTTGAAGAGATGCCTTGTCTTAGGCGACCAATGTATTTGACTCATGTTTGAGTGTTTTACAAAAGTGTGGATCTTTTCGAAAAGATATTTCAAATGTTTTTGAGAGTTTGTTTGAAAGTGTCGTGGATTGTGGTTTTTGAAAAGAAGGCAAGTGTTTTTGCAAGTTTGATCTCAAGTAACTAAGAGTTTTGTCTACCCTATTGTACTCAAAGGTTTTTGTTATGTTTTAAACCTTTTTAACAATTTTGTTCCACCATTGAATTTGATGGACAATCTTGCGTTTAGGAAGTTCATTCGGGACGGGCGCGGGTCATCGTATGGACCATGAATGCAATGGTGCCAAGTGTCTTTGGCAATTTGCTTTGAAGGGACTATGATCATTCCGTTTAGGCAACATTCGAAAGCGTCATCGAGGGACTTATGATCATTTTGAATTCGTTTTGCCAAAGATACTCGACGTGCAAGCATGGCCCATTTTGGAAGGCAACATGTGGGATTACCCTAGAGGGTGCAAGTGTGATTGTGTATTGATTTCATGTATTTGTCTTGTATTAGGTTATCTAGCGTTTGATTTTATGTACATGCAAACCCTAGGTCTAACCATGGTATAATTGAAAGCGGTAAATTGCGAAAATGTAAAATCTACGCTATTACAGAATAAGTATCCGGGAGTGGGGGTACAAGTTTATGAATGGGGATGAGACTTATAGTATCCAATAAGTTACAACCAAATCGAATTTGCGATCAAATGTAAATAACGAATATACAAATATAAGATAAACAAATGTGTATAGGACAATGTGAATGTATTTGCATTGTGTAAGTGTGAGATGTATATGTATATGTGATTATTTACAGGTGCGATAATGTGAAATTAATGTGTATTAGGGTATTTGTTTTGACCCAAATATGTGTTTAATGAATCTTTGATTTGTATATTTTTAATATGTACAAAAGAAATGTGTTTTAATTGAATGTTTAAGTTCTAATTAAATTATGTATAAAAATGATGTTTTAAGAAAAGAAAATATTTCTAAGGTTTTAATTATGTATAAAAAAAGTATTTTCTCATTTGTATTGTACAAAAATATTTTAATTAAAAGAAATGGAAAAAGTTTTCGATTTTAATTACATGGTGTCAAAAAGTATTTTATTATTTATGTACAAAATATGTTTCAATAAAAGAAAGTGTTTTAAACAAACATATTTTTAGGCATTTTATGTATTAATGTATTAGTATAACAAATCTATTAAATTAGAAAAAGAAACTATATGGTGTTTAGAAATATTAAATGTTTTAACTTAATAAATAAAAAAAGAAATAGGTTAATTAATTAACTGAAAAAAAGAGTTGTTTTATATAAGAGGTTTAGAGCTTTTAATGGGCTTTAGAGAAGTTAAAACGGATTAGGCCCATTGTTCTGAAGCAAACGTTTTAGGGTTTCGCTTGTGTTTGTTCAGTTGGAAATGCTTTAGGGTTTTGAGACAGCGGCGACGTTCATGGAGTTTCGTTCATCTTCGCTCGTTCTGAATGCTGAAACGTAAGCCTCCGCCCAGAGCCACCAACGACCTCCACCTCTTTCTCCTCCCAACGACATCATCATGGCGATCGATCTAAGGTACAAA
Source organism: Vicia faba (assembly GCA_948472305.1). Classification (NCBI taxonomy): domain Eukaryota; kingdom Viridiplantae; phylum Streptophyta; class Magnoliopsida; order Fabales; family Fabaceae; genus Vicia; species Vicia faba. The sequence goes on along the minus strand of OX451740.1, from coordinate 79,838,923 downwards.
TCGTCTCCTAATTTCGTTAGGGTTTTTTTTACGATTTTTGCGTGTTTGTGATTTTTCGATTATTGATTCTTACTCCAAATTGTTGTTGTGTTTTGAGGCATATGGTAGAATCAAGAGAGGGGAAAACTACCTGGATGGAGGGAAGGAAGAGGGTGAAGGTGCTTAGGAGGCTCAGCGATGGAGGACTTGCTTTGAACGACACTTGGTATTTCTGTGTTTTCCTTAAGCTTTATGATGTCAAACTGAAGGCTTGATACGCATGTCTTCTTTTCTTCCTCTCTTTCTGTATACTCGTTGCTTACGTTGGTTGCCTCTTGATTGCCTTTGAACGTATTTTCCTTGCCCAATGATGTTTTACTGAGGGCTTTATGTTGCCTTTGTTGCCTTGAACTTTTCCTCTTCTTCTGACTTGTTGCTTTGAATTGTTGCTTTGAGACTGTTGAGCCTTTTGCCTATGTTGCCCTATGATGAACTCAGAGTTCTGAGGGCCTTGTACACGTGCTTCTGAATGCCTTGGTATCAGTATATTTTTGAATGCTTGCTTTTGCTCGATGATGTTTCTTTACTGAGGGCTTCGAGGGTTATTGGTTGGATGAACTGGTCTTACAGGGGCTTATGCTGGTATGGTTTTGGATATCAGGCCCTTTTCTTTGACAGGGTTTTGATGAATGGTCAGGCCTATGCAGACTTTCTGCAGGTTGACTGGTTTATTGCTAGCTTAAGGTTGGTTTGACTGGTTTTGGCCTCTTCAGGTTTCATGTTGGGCTTGACCAATGTAGGTTTCACTGGTTTTTTGAGGCATGACTAATGCAGGTTTTACTGGTGATGTTTCACAGGTTTGAACTTTAGCAGGTTTGGCATATGTAGTTTAATGATGTTTGGTGCATAGTTTGGGTGTTGGGGGACTCTGAACTGGTTTATGCTGGTATGGTTTATTGCAGGTTCAGGCTAATGCAGGCAGCAGGTTTTAGTATGGTTCAGGCAGGTTGTTGGTTTTGGGATGGGTTTGAATGGGTTTTGACTGATGCAGGTTTAATGTGTTTGATAGCTTCAGCTGGTTTGGCCTATTGCAGGTTATTGGTTTTGACTTGCTTCAAAGCTTAGGCAGGTTTAGTGTTTGACAGGGATTTGTATGCTCGACAGGTTAAAAGGCTTAGCAGGTTTATGCTTGCTTAGCAGTTTTGTATATTTCTTTCTGTTGGTTTGCTTCCTCTCCTTATCCTACTGTGTTTTTTCTTTTGTATATTTTTTTCTTCCTATCTATGCCTGCCTAAGCCTGAAAACCTGCATCTTATCTCTTCTTTTTCTCTCTCTTAGTACAGTTTAAATATTAAACTATGCTTTTTTCTGTACTTTTTTCTGAAAGGGTCACTTCAATTGGGAAATGATGAAAATGAGTTGCTTGCATATCATACTTTCCTCTGCGTATTTGATCTTTTCTTGACAGCTTTTGTGCTTTTTGATATCTTTCAAAATCTTCCTCTTTGATAGCTTTGAGTAGCCTTTTGGATAGTTGCTTTATATTTTTGGCAGAAAGTTGAGTTTGGACCTTTGGTTTGGACTTGCTGTTTGTTTTGTAACATGCTGTTTGAGATTTGAACTTTATGCAATTTTGACAATTTTTGAATTGTGCATCTTTTAAACTTGTGCATTCAATTTTAGCAAATAAACTCGTCCCTTTTTGTGAACCGGGAGCAATCCCGTGATTTGCAGAGAGGGTTAACTGATCCCCATCAGTGGCCCTTAATGATGAATTTCTTCTGTCGTTTATTATTTTATCTGCTTTTTGACTTTTCTCTTTTTCTTTTTGCAGGTGAATAATTGGATGGAGAGGACTAAAGTGAAGCATGAAGAATTAGAAATAAATAGGATAGTTTTCTTTTTTTATTTAAATTTAAATCAATGTAAAACCAATGTTTGTAATTAAATTCCAAACATCAATTGTACAGTTAATTTAAAGATAAATAAAAGTTTCCATTATCCAGTTTAATTCTGTTTTCTCTCTTTATTGTTTATTTATTTATTTAAAACTCTTTGAATTAAAATAATTGAAAAATAAATTTCAATCACTTAATTTAGAATAATAAATAATTTAAATAAAACAATGTCTTAGTAATTGATCAGTTAATCCTGGCTTTTCCAATATTCAAAGCAAAGTAACAGTTAACCGAAACAAACCAAACAGGCGCATTCCCTCTTCACTGATTTTCAACAAACACTGTGAATCCAATACTGCATACTTCTTTTGACTGGCTCAAACTAACTAATGTGAATTCAAACCAACTGTCTCTTTTACTGATCAAAATAATGCGAATTCAAACCGAATCTCGGAATAACTTGCAAAGTGCTGTGGAATTTTAACCTTTCTGAGAATATGCCCATAAAACCCTTAATTCCTGATTAAATGCCAAATAACGTTCGCCTGACCAAAATTGAGCCAAAATCAACCAAAACCCTAAGCCAACTTGTGAACTGTTCTAGAGCCATGAAAACCAGTAAAACCAGTAAAACCCTAATTTTTGTTTGACTGACAAGAAAAGTCAGTTTATCCGATTCTTGAGCCAGTTTGAAAAATCAGGAAACGCCTGAAGCTGAGATTTCTTTGTGAAAAAATGCGAGGGCAAATTTTGGGGTACAACAGTTGCCCCTGTTCAATCTTCTTGGACCTGAAGAGTTAGATTGGCAAGTTTGCCTTTCGCGACTTGAAGGTAAAAGAAGATTGGACACTAAAGTGCCCAGAAAATTTGCACTCGGTGATGTGATGGTAGAGGTGAATGGGCTTACAGATGCCATTTGGTGATGGGCTTAAAGATGCCATCTGGTGCGATAGAATCTTGTCGGGGGATGGGCTTAGAGATGCCATCTGAGAATGGGCTTAAAGATGCCATTTGGTGACTGCCGGTAGGAGGATGGGCTTATAGATGCCATCTGGCGATGTTGAACTGTATGTCAATGGTGAGTGGACAAGTATCAGAAGGGCCTCCATGTTTCGGAACATCTCTGAATTAGGGGTCCGAATAAGCAACAGGTTGACGTCCATGTCTGGAGAATCCGTAAACTATTTTCAGGAGTTGAGATTGAGTGAGCAATAGAGCGGCGTCCGTTGTTGGGAAGCGTCCGTAAACTGTTTTCAAAAGTTGAGAAGAGTCTGAACAAGTCGGTAGATTGACATCCGTTGTAGGGAAGAATCTGTAAACTGTTTTCAAAAGTTGAGAAGAGTCTGAACAAGTTGGTAGATTGACATCCGTTGTAGGGAAGAATCCGTAAACTGTTTTCAGAAGTCTTGAAGTTGAAGAGGAATCGGTGTAGGGTTTCTTGATAATGCGTCTGAATGGATCTGGAATAAGTATCAGAATGTCGCCGTGTCTGGGTCACATCTGAACTATTTCTGGATGAATCTCGGAAGATGATCTGTGTATGTCGACTGCTCTTACCTGAAAAGGTAAAGGGTTAGTTGTATGCAATGTTATGATGCATGATGCAACGTATGTGACATCAATGTTTATGATATGAATGTGATGAATGCGCATGTAAGCTGATGAGCTATCTGAGGATAAATGAATCCTGGATGGCTGAAGACAAAAGAATCTTGATTGATGCCGGGGAAAATAAATCCTTGGCTGCTGCTGGGGAAGAGCATTCCTGATGACCTCTACTGGGGAGTTCCAAATTAGTAGACTCATGCTGGAGAGGTAAGATTGAGAATCTTCAGCTCGGTGGGAAGTAACTCTGGCGACTTCACTGGGGAACTCAAGATTTGCCCTCTCCAAAACTCTGTGGGGAGAAGGTTCAATGGTCTGGCTCCGCTGGGGATTGATAATTTGAAGTTTTAGCTTTGCTGGAGATAATGGAAGCTTGACTCTGAGTGGAGTTAACTTCTGGAAGGTTCTCTGGCTGGGGATTGTGAGAGTTCTCTGATTGCCGTAGGTGTTGGTCTAGAATAAGTTACTGAATGTTGCCATCTTCGGGTCACATCTTGAACTATATCTAGAAACAAATCTGAATAAGTTACTGAATGTCTCCAAATCAGGGTCACATCTGAACTATATCTTGAGTGAAATTCTGAATGAGTTGCAGAATGTCGCCAAATCTTGGGTCACATCTGAACTATTTCTGGAAGGAATCTCTGAATGAGTCATAGAATGTCGCCATCTCTGGGTCACATCTTGAACTATATCTTGAAAGTCTGAATGAGTTATAGAATGTCGCCATCTCTGGGTCACATCTTGAACTATATCTTGAAAGTCTGAATGAGTTATAGAATGTCGCCATCTCTGGGTCACATCTTGAACTATATCTTGAAAGTCTGAATGAGTTATAGAATGTCGCCATCTCTGGGTCACATCTTGAACTATATCTTGAAAGTCTGAATGAGTTATAGAATGTCGCCATCTCTGGGTCACATCTTGAACTATATCTTGAAAGTCTGAATGAGTTATAGAATGTCGCCATCTCTGGGTCACATCTTGAACTATATCTAGAAACAAATCTGAATAAGTTACTGAATGTCGCCATCTCTGGGTCACATCTTGAACTATATATTGAAAGTCTGAATGAGTTATAGAATGTCGCCATCTCTGGGTCACATCTTGAACTATATCTTGAAAGTCTGAATGAGTTATAGAATGTCGCCATCTCTGGGTCACATCTTGAACTATATCTTGAAAGTCTGAATGAGTTATAGAATGTCGCCATCTCTGGGTCATATCTTGAACTATATCTTGAAACAAATCTGAATAAGTTACTGAATGTCGCCAAATCAGGGTCACATCTGAACTATATCTTGAGTGAAATTCTGAATGAGTTGCAGAATGTCGCCAAATCTTGGGTCACATCTGAACTATTTCTGGAAGGAATCTCTGAATGAGTCATAGAATGTCGCCATCTCTGGGTCACATCTTCAACTATATCAATCTTCTGAGGTGATAAGGAAATTTTTGAACACTTTTGACATTCGAATGCCCCAAGTGGTGATTGAGGAGTCTTGAATTAGATTACTCTGCGAATCGAGAGATTTCTTGAAATCCTGACTGGACCGCCCCAGGTTGACTGAACTTCGAAAGATCTGTTGGGCCTTGACTGGACTCCCCCAGGTTAATCGAATTTGTGACATGTCATGCCCCTTGCGGATAGGAGATTTGCAATGGAAGTGTTATCCTTTTGAAGTGATTTTCACTTACTGAGAGAGTTTTCGTTCCTCCGAACATTCGCTGTATGAAATTCTTTGCTGTCAAACAAAAAGCTAAATGCAGACAGTGATATCCAAACAATGCAAAGTTTATGTTTGTCTTGAAGTTTTGAAAAATGCGTTTTTAGCAGAAAACTTTTTATAAGACAGATCAACACAAGATTTAGAGCAAAGCCCTGCAGGAGTCAGGATACCTTTTGTAACAGTATGCTTTCGAACTAACCCATGCTTCAATTAGGACTTTTGAAGGGTTGTAATGCGGCCTGGTTCACGGTTTAAGAAACAAAGGATAATAGGCTCAAAGTATATTTGTACCCACCCGCTCTTCGTGATGTTCTTCCCACCTAAGCTCAGTTAATTGTGCGTCGCACTCTGCTTTTGAGTTTGGAGCGACCTTTTGGATGATGGTTCACTAGTTTGAATTTGGGGAGACAGTCATCATCTCCTTTTTCTTTTTCAACATTTTTTTGTTGTTGAGGATTTTGTAACGACCTCACTATTTTGATTTTGATTTGTTATCCCTAACTTTTGCCTGACTGTTCCCATTTTCGGGATTACTGTCAGCGGGATGCCCCAGCTTTCTTAAGCCTCCTTTACAGGTTTTGGCTCAGTGGGCTTTTTCTCTTTTTGAGAGATTGACTGTCTATATGATAGGGAACCACCCTTGTCTTTTGATTCCAAAGGAATGCTTTTTTTTTTTTGACATCGTTCGTTGTATTACGAACTGAGAGTTTGCGACTTCAATGCGCATTTTCTTTTGAATTAACTGAGATACTACCCTGCCCCGGGTTTATATCAAAGGTTTCGATTATTTAGAACAGAAAACTCCTACTTCTTTGGCTCGAAGGGGTTGACTAGGGATTAACTTCCTTATAACTCCAGTGTTTGGGAATTGAAAGAAATGCCTGTACATCATCAGCAAGGTCTGTTCAAAAGCATACTGTATGAGATTATGGTATTTTTTCGTCATCCTCCCTCTAAAGGCTTACAGCTTTTTATCAAGAGTCAAATATCATAAAGAAAAGCATAAGAGTAGTGAAGCGCATGGATGAATTCAAGACAAACATATGTAATGCATTAATGAAAACAGAGTTCAACATCAACAGGTAATTGTTTGATAACAAAAGGAATTACAACTTTGAAAATTCAGAATGCAACAAATACAATCTCAATAATTTGGCACAGGAGGAGTGATCATGCTGGGGTCTCTGGGGGACCAAACTCAATCTCCTTGGCATCGAATATGTCTTGGATCTTGTTCTTCAGAGGCCAACAGTTGTTGGTATCATGCCCCGGGCTATCAGAGTGGTATTCACATCTTTCATTGGGGTGATAGGTAGGAGCAGAAGTATTTGGGTTCCGGAGAGGAGCCCTTAAAGTAATCATACCCCTCTTCAACAAGTGTTGCAGTGCCTGAGACAGTGACATGTTGATCTTGGTGAACTGCCTCTTAGGTGCGACCACCTTATGTTGATGCCCCTGTCTTTGCTGAACAGGTATAGGATTAGGGATCAAGATTGCCCCTATATGTTGGTCATGACGACCCTTTTGACTGTTCGCAGCATTGGACTCTTTCTTTCCGTTGTAGGGAATTATCTGAGTATCGGAGGTTGTGGCTCCCTGGATCTTTCCACTCTTGATGCCAGCCTTGACCCTTTCGCCAGTCAGTATTAGCTCGGTGAACCCAGCTGAGGAGCTTCCAATTAAGTGCTTGAAGAAAGGCCCTGTCAAAGTTCCCATGAAGATGTCGATCAACTCTCTGTCAGTTAAAGGAGGTTGCACCCTACCAGCCAAATCTCTCCACTTTTGGGCATATCCCTTGAAATTCTCGTTGGAACCCATGGTCATGTTCTACAACTGCACACGAGTTGGTGCAAGATCAGCATTGTACTGGTACTGTTCGTAAAAAGCCCTGGCTAGATCTTCCCAGGTGTGGATGCGAGAACTCTCCAATTGATAGAACCACTCGAGTTGAGCCTCTACCAAACTTTCTGGAAGAAATGGATCCAGAGTCTCTTGTCAGCTGTGTATGGTTGAATCTTGCGGGCATAAGACTTCAGATGCATCTTAGGGCAAGAGACACCATCGTACAGAGCAAAGGTAGGGACTTTGAATTTTGGAGGGATGACCAATCCAGGAACCAAACCCATGTCTCCTAAATCCAAGCCAGGTATTTGTTGGATCTCCATAGCATTGAGGCGATCCTCCAACTCTTTGTACTTGTCATCAGTGAGAGGATATTGCTCTTCAGAGTAATCAGTTTCCTCTTCATCAATCTCCACATTGTGGTTTTCTTCAAGACTAACCACTGTGTTGGATGGAGTTGCAAGGTCTTGGGTCTTAGGCCTTCTCCTCAAGTTCAGGATGCGGGCTGCCTTCTTGGACTTCTTCTTCTTGTCTTTGAGAAGGAGAGCTGTCAGATCTTCTTGCCCTTTCCCCATAGCCAGAAGCATTTGCTGGAATTGAGCATTTTGAGCCTGGAGATCTTTCACTGTTTGTTCCATATCCATCTTACTGAAATAAACAGTAAGAAGATAAGAAGACCTGTATGGGAGGAACCTGTTATGCAATGATATGTGTGATATATATGCAATGTTTTCAAGGATCTCTTGGGGTAAACACAAGAAAATGTTAGAGGTTGAACTTGGATCTTTGATTGGAGATCTCTGCACCGGTGGACGTCCTTCCACTAGAATCAAGCTCGCCATGTCGAGTGGGTCATAGCCACTGATTCAAGTTGTTGTACTTGATCTTTGATTGGAGAGCTTTGTATCGGTGGATGTCTTTCCACGAGAATCAAGCTCACCATGTCGAGTGGGTCATAGCCATTGATTCAAGTTTATTGTTCTTGAACTTTGATTGGCATTGGTTAGAGGAGAAACCTCTTGCCCCTTGGTAGACGTCTGGTTCAATGTAACCCTGCATCAAAAAGAACCCTCGAGATCCTTGAAATGGTTATTGAAAATGCTATGGTATGATGTCATGATGTTATGTACATGTATGCACAAGCAAGTGAGCGTATATACAGGCAAACATATTCACACAAAGCAAACAAGTCCTTAGGTTTAGGCTTGCATGAGGTTCAGGTACTACCCTCTTTCAGTTTGTTGGTTAAAACCTATCCTATCAAAATTAATCGGGTTCTAGAGGATCTCAAATCATTGGCTACCCTCAATCGGTCATAACTCCAGCATCGCAATCTTTTCTCGCAGCCGGAACCATCGCGAGAGTTTAGCCTCAATGAGCGTAGCATACTGCTACTGTTCTAATGGCCAAGTTGGGTCAATTTAGGGTTCTAAGGTCGGCTGGTGCTTAATGACTCCTTGGAAGACCCATATTCTCCCCGTTTCAACACGAGGGATATCGGTACAGACCAAGGCGCCACACCAACGTAGCCAATGCTTCACCCATGTCGGTATACGCCGGACAGGTCCCTCACAGATTATGCTACCTAAAAAGGTTTCCCCCAGATCCGGGTTAGGATCTATGAAACTCCGATACAAAGTCCACAAATGTAAAAGCAAACAAAGCAATCAATTGAAAACAAAGGTGATCTAAACCCTAAGGTAACCCCACTTTAAAATTGTCCCCAGCAGAGTCGCCAGTTCTGTGATACGGTGGGAGAACTGACTAGTGTTTTGCGTTCGTATTCGCACTTGTGCGGTTGAGCAAGAGTCGCCACCGACTTTTTATTTTATCCTAAAGGAAAGGTTGAAAAAGCACAGCAAAAACCTTTTGAGATATTTCGTGGGTTCGGGGGGTAGATTATGAAAAGGGAAGGTATTAGCACCCTTTTCATCCATGGTTATCCATGGGCTCTTAGTTACTTGGTTTTTTTAGATCACTTGCCTTGTTTTTCGATTGCTTGAAATTGTGGTGTGTGTGTGTGTGTGTGTGTTTTGAAAATGTTTTTGAAGAGATGCCTTGTCTTAGGCGACCAATGTATTTGACTCATGTTTGAGTGTTTTACAAAAGTGTGGATCTTTTCGAAAAGATATTTCAAATGTTTTTGAGAGTTTGTTTGAAAGTGTCGTGGATTGTGGTTTTTGAAAAGAAGGCAAGTGTTTTTGCAAGTTTGATCTCAAGTAACTAAGAGTTTTGTCTACCCTATTGTACTCAAAGGTTTTTGTTATGTTTTAAACCTTTTTAACAATTTTGTTCCACCATTGAATTTGATGGACAATCTTGCATTTAGGAAGTTCATTCGGGACGGGCGCGGGTCATCGTATGGACCATGAATGCAATGGTGCCAAGTGTCTTTGGCAATTTGCTTTGAAGGGACTATGATCATTCCGTTTAGGTAACATTCGAAAGCGTCATCGAGGGACTTATGATCATTTTGAATTCGTTTTGCCAAAGATACTCGACGTGCAAGCATGGCCCATTTTGGAAGGCAACATGTGGGATTACCCTAGAGGGTGCAAGTGTGATTGTGTATTGATTTCATGTATTTGTCTTGTATTAGGTTATCTAGCGTTTGATTTTATGTACATGCAAACCCTAGGTCTAACCATGGTATAATTGAAAGCGGTAAATTGTGAAAATGTAAAATCTACGCTATTACAGAATAAGTATCCGGGAGTGGGGGTACAAGTTTATGAATGGGGATGAGACTTATAGTATCCAATAAGTTACAACCAAATCGAATTTGCGATCAAATGTAAATAACGAATATACAAATATAAGATAAACAAATGTGTATAGGACAATGTGAATGTATTTGCACTGTGTAAGTGTGAGATGTATATGTATATGTGATTATTTACAGGTGCGATAATGTGAAATTAATGTGTATTAGGGTATTTGTTTTGACCCAAATATGTGTTTAATGAATCTTTGATTTGTATATTTTTAATATGTACAAAAGAAATGTGTTTTAATTGAATGTTTAAGTTCTAATTAAATTATGTATAAAAATGATGTTTTAAGAAAAGAAAATATTTCTAAGGTTTTAATTATGTATAAAAAAAGTATTTTCTCATTTGTATTGTACAAAAATATTTTAATTAAAAGAAAGGGAAAAAGTTTTCGATTTTAATTACATGGTGTCAAAAAGTATTTTATTATTTATGTACAAAATATGTTTCAATAAAAGAAAGTGTTTTAAACAAACATATTTTTAGGCATTTTATGTATTAATGTATTAGTATAACAAATCTATTAAATTAGAAAAAGAAACTATATGGTGTTTAGAAATATTAAATGTTTTAACTTAATAAATAAAAAAAGAAATAGGTTAATTAATTAACTGAAAAAAAGAGTTGTTTTATATAAGAGGTTTAGAGCTTTTAATGGGCTTTAGAGAAGTTAAAACGGATTAGGCCCATTGTTCTGAAGCAAACGTTTTAGGGTTTCGCTTGTGTTTGTTCAGTTGGAAATGCTTTAGGGTTTTGAGACAGCGGCGGCGTTCATGGAGTTTCGTTCATCTTCGCTCGTTCTGAATGCTGAAACGTAAGCCTCCGCCCAGAGCCACCAGCGACCTCCACCTCTTTCTCCTCCCAACGACATCATCATGGCGATCGATCTAAGGTACAAATCGTCTCCTAATTTCGTTAGGGTTTTTTTTACGATTTTTGCGTGTTTGTGATTTTTCGATTATTGATTCTTACTCCAAATTGTTGTTGTGTTTTGAGGCATATGGTAGAATCAAGAGAGGGGAAAACTACCTGGATGGAGGGAAGGAAGAGGGTGAAGGTGCTTAGGAGGCTCAGCGATGGAGGACTTGCTTTGAACGACACTTCGACACTTGGTATTTCTGTGTTTTCCTTAAGCTTTATGATGTCAAACTGAAGGCTTGATACGCATGTCTTCTTTTCTTCCTCTCTTTCTGTATACTCGTTGCTTACGTTGGTTGCCTCTTGATTGCCTTTGAACGTATTTTCCTTGCCCAATGATGTTTTACTGAGGGCTTTATGTTGCCTTTGTTGCCTTGAACTTTTCCTCTTCTTCTGACTTGTTGCTTTGAATTGTTGCTTTGAGACTGTTGAGCCTTTTGCCTATGTTGCCCTATGATGAACTCAGAGTTCTGAGGGCCTTGTACACGTGCTTCTGAATGCCTTGGTATCAGTATGTTTTTGAATGCTTGCTTTTGCTCGATGATGTTTCTTTACTGAGGGCTTCGAGGGTTATTGGTTGGATGAACTGGTCTTACAGGGGCTTATGCTGGTATGGTTTTGGATATCAGGCCCTTTTCTTTGACAGGGTTTTGATGAATGGTCAGGCCTATGCAGACTTTCTGCAGGTTGACTGGTTTATTGCTAGCTTAAGGTTGGTTTGACTGGTTCTGGCCTCTTCGGGTTTCATGTTGGGCTTGACCAATGCAGGTTTCACTGGTTTTTTGAGGCTTGACTAATGCAGGTTTTACTGGTGATGTTTCACAGGTTTGAACTTTAGCAGGTTTGGCATATGTAGTTTAATGATGTTTGGTGCATAGTTTGGGTGTTGGGGGACTCTGAACTGGTTTATGCTGGTATGGTTATTGCAGGTTCAGGCTAATGCAGGCAGCAGGTTTTAGTATGGTTCAGGCAGGTTGTTGGTTTTGGGATGGGTTTGAATGGGTTTTGACTGATGCAGGTTTAATGTGTTTGATAGCTTCAGCTGGTTTGGCCTATTGCAGGTTATTGGTTTTGACTTGCTTCAAAGCTTAGGCAGGTTTAGTGTTTGACAGGGATTTGTATGCTCGACGGGTTAAAAGGCTTAGCAGGTTTATGCTTGCTTAGCAGTTTTGTATATTTCTTTCTGTTGGTTTGCTTCCTCTCCTTATCCTACTGTGTTTTTTCTTTTGTATATTTTTTTCTTCCTATCTATGCCTGCCTAAGCCTGAAAACCTGCATCTTATCTCTTCTTTTTCTCTCTCTCAGTACAGTTTAAATATTAAACTATGCTTTTTTCTGTACTTTTTTCTGAAAGGGTCACTTCAATTGGGAAATGATGAAAATGAGTTGCTTGCATATCATACTTTCCTCTGCGTATTTGATCTTTTCTTGACAGCTTTTGTGCTTTTTGATATCTTTCAAAATCTTCCTCTTTGATAGCTTTGAGTAGCCTTTTGGATAGTTGCTTTATATTTTTGGCAGAAAGTTGAGTTTGGACCTTTGGTTTGGACTTGTTGTTTGTTTTGTAACATGCTGTTTGACATTTGAACTTTATGCAATTTTGACAATTTTTGAATTGTGCATCTTTTAAACTTGTGCATTCAATTTTAGCAAATAAACTCGTCCCTTTTTGTGAACCGGGAGCAATCCCGTGATTTGCAGAGAGGGTTAACTGATCCCCATCAGTGCCCCTTAATGATGAATTTCTTCTGTCGTTTATTATTTTATCTGCTTTTTGACTTTTCTCTTTTTCTTTTTGCAGGTGAATAATTGGATGGAGAGGACTAAAGTGAAGCATGAAGAATTAGAAATAAATAGGATAGTTTTCTTTTTTTATTTAAATTTAAATCAATGTAAAACCAATGTTTGTAATTAAATTCCAAACATCAATTGTACAGTTAATTTAAAGATAAATAAAAGTTTCCATTATCCAGTTTAATTCTGTTTTCTCTCTTTATTGTTTATTTATTTATTTAAAACTCTTTGAATTAAAATAATTGAAAAATAAATTTCAATCACTTAATTTAGAATAATAAATAATTTAAATAAAACAATGTCTTAGTAATTGATCAGTTAATCCTGGCTTTTCCAATATTCAAAGCAAAGTAACAGTTAACCGAAACAAACCAAACAGGCGCATTCCCTCTTCACTGATTTTTAACAAACACTGTGAATCCAATACTGCATACTTCTTTTGACTGGCTCAAACTAACTAATGTGAATTCAAACCAACTGTCTCTTTTACTGATCAAAATAATGCGAATTCAAACCGAATCTCGGAATAACTTGCAAAGTGCTGTGGAATTTTAACCTTTCTGAGAATATGCCCATAAAACCCTTAATTCCTGATTAAATGCCAAATAACGTTCGCCTGACCAAAATTGAGCCAAAATCAACCAAAACCCTAAGCCAACTTGTGAACTGTTCTAGAGCCATGAAAACCAGTAAAACCCTAATTTTTGTTTGACTGACGAGAAAAGTCCGTTTGTCCGATTCTTGAGCCAGTTTGAAAAATCAGGAAACGCCTGAAGCTGAGATTTCTTTGTGAAAAAATGCGAGGGCAAATTTTGGGGTACAACAATCACCTTTGATTTTCTTGATAAAAAAGGTCTTGTCAACTTTACCCTTTCCAAAACCTTTTTCGCATAGGAAGTTACTTAGCCGATCATACCATGCCCTTGGTGCTTCTTTCAAACCATAGAGAGATTTTCTCAATTTAAATACATGAGATGGATTCTTGAAATCTTCGAACCCCAGGGGTTTATTAATGTAGACTTCTCCATAGATATATCCATTCAAGAATGCGCTTTTGACATCCATTTGGAAAAACTGAAAATTTAATGAGCAAGCATAGGCAAGTAAGAGACTAATTGCTTCTAACCTTACAACCAGAGCGAAATTTTATTCAAAATCTATTCCTTCTTCTTGATTGTAGCCTTGTGCTACCAACCTTTCTTTGATTAGTGCTTCATGACATCACTCAGCGGCCCCGTATTCTCTTTGATTAACTCAAAGGCTACCGGTACCCACAAATATGTCACACTAACATAGCTATTTCTTATACCATGTCGGTATACCCTGCACAGTTTCCACAACGTATTGCTATTTACCTATAATGTTTCCCAAATCCGGGTGGAGGTTTCAAACCAAAACAAAGAACCATAATGTAAACCAAACAAGTCAAACAAATGTAAGCAAATAAATATGATCTAAACCTTAAGGTAACCCCACTTCTATAAAATTCCCCAACACAGTCGCCAGTTCTGTGATACGGTGGGAGAATTGACTTGAGGGTTTTGCGGTTTATCGCAAATGTTGCGGTTAGCAAGAGTCGCCACCGACTTTTCTTTTATCCAAAAGGAAAGGTGAAAAAGCACAGGAAAGACCTTTGAGATGTTTTCTCGAGTTCGGGGGGTAGATTATGAAAAGGGAAGGTATTAGCACCCTTTTCATCCATGGTTTTCCCTGGGCTCTTAGTTACTTGCTTAGATCACTTGCTTTTGTTTGTTTGAAATTGTGTTTGGTGTGGTTTTTGAAAGTATTTTGTAAAAGAGGCCATTGTTAGGCAATTTTTGCAATGATTCTCGTTCATAAGAATGTATACAAAGATGTTTGTCTTTTTGAAAATGTTTTCAATGTTTTTTAAGATGTTTTTGAAATGTGTGTGTTTGTTTTGAAAATAGCAAGGATAGTTGTTTGAAATGGAGCAAGTGACTAGAAGCAATCTACCTACTCAAATGTCTTTCTTATGTATTTTCTATTCCTTTGACATTGTTATCTTACCATTGATTTGGTAAGCAACCCTATCTTTAGATGTAAACGGGACGGGCATGAGTCATCGTATAACCATGATTAGCAATGTTTGCAAAGTATTTTAGCATTTGGAGGGACCAAGATCATTTTGTAAGGCAACTTTTTGAATAGCGTCATCGAGGGACTATGATCTTTATGTTTGTTTGTTTTGCCAAGATACTTCGCATGCGTAATATGGCCATTTTTGTTTTAGGCAACCAAGTGGAGAAACCCTAAGGATGTTTGTGTGCAAGTGTATCATTTTTATGCTTTGATTTTGTCTTGTATTTAGGGTTTTCTATTTTGCTTTGTTTTGATCTTGTCATGCAAACCCTAAATACTAATCATGGCATATAAAGCGATAAATTGCGTAATGTAAATATTTCTAAGCTATTACAACAATTTATGGGAGGGGGGAATAAAAATTTGAATGGGGATTTTCAAAAATATAAACCTAAATAAATTATTACAACCAAATCGAATTTGTACGAATTAGAATAAATACAATACGATATTAAAAAAAAGCAATACAATGTACATGTAAGAAAAGATTTTTTCGTTTTGTTTTTATGTAAAAGAAAATTTAATCTAAACCTAAAATTATAAGGAAAAGAAATTAATTTTTAAAAGGGAGGTTTTAACCCTAATTTCTATTTTAAAAGAAAATGAAGTTCATATGTATTTTTTTGTATTAAAATAATAAATAGTATTGTATAAAATTTTATATATGCCAAAATATACATTTATAAGTATGAAATGAAAAATAAATTAAACTAAATATGTTTTAACTATATTTTACAAATTTATTAAGAAAATATATGATACCTATTAAAAGAAAATATATTTTTTATGTGAAAAATAAACTAAAATAAAATAAAATGCAATATTATGAAATTTACATTTTTTAGGATTTTTATGTATCAAAGAAAATATTTAATATATTAAAAATGAAAATAAAACAAATAAAAATAAAAAATATAAAAAAGTTGGCAAGGGGGTGATGTAGCAAAACTGGCAGCAATGTTAGTAAAAAAATGCTAAGCCCACAACACTAAGCCCAAACCTGCAAAAATGATAAAAACTGGAAAAATGGAAAAATATGGAAAACCAAAAGTAGCGCCCAGGTTCGAACCCAGGAAATGGGTCTTACCAGCGCGCTACTTTGCCACTGGGGTGGCTATACATCCATTGTCTTAAGGAAAGCAAAAATAATATAACCCTAAACAAGTCCTTGCCATGTACTCCATCTTCTTCCTCAAGCTTGGCCAGACATCCTGTAACTCTCTCATACTTCCATGAAAATGAAAACTCATAACATGAAAGTGGTAGTATTTGAACTCACGATTCCAACCATATAAGTTATGTAAGCTAACTATCAAAGATCAAAGAGAATTTTAACAGCCCTAAATTTAAACCTAATATTTTCAGAAACTTCAAGTTCTAAATTCTCTCAACTCAAGTAAAATCAACTCAAGGAGATAGAGTTTGAGATTTTACCTCCTTCAGTTGGAATCATGGATGGAACTAGAGTGAGTTTGATGGAGGCCTGATGCTTGCTTGAGCTTCCTTGAACTTCCCTGAACGTATTCCAACCCTTGCTTTGCTTTGAGAGTGCTTGAAACTCCTTGGCCAAGTCAAACTACAAGCTTGTAAAGCAACAATGGAAGATGATGGAAAAGTGGTTATAGAACAGGGATGAAGGTCTGGATTGGTTTGATATCAAGTAGGTAAGATGTTTTAATGATCAAGACTTAAAACGCACGAGCCAAATGGAAGATGGGTATGCTTATGCCAAAAACTGGAAGTTTGGACAGATTTCTGGTGTTTTTATGCTTGGGAGTGTTTCAGGCCTTTTCTCCTCGTGCCTTGTATTGTGTTATGTTTGTATATTAGTATGGAATTGGTTTCATGTCAACCCTCTAGCAGTTGTGTCAGCTCTAGCCTTTTTGTAACTTTTCTTGCATTTGAAGTAAAGTGAATGGATAATGCTTGCCATGCTTGTACTTGCTCTCTTAGGGTTGGTATCAGCTTGTACAATTTTCTTTAGACCTGAGAGACTTGTATGTACAATGGAGACAGGTGCAATGCTCAAGAATTGGAAAGTGGCAAAAGTTGTGCTTTTCCAAAATGGCAATGGTCACTTTATGACATTTATGGAATTGCAACTTGGATAATGGTTCTAAAGCATGGATCAAAGCATTTTCAACTGAGTAAGCATTAAATTAAGGAGTGAGGAACAAGTTTGGGACCTGTAAAGCATGGATTAGGCAGCATAGGTACTGATTGTAACTTTGTTCTTCATGAAATGGCTTGGACAAAAAGTGAGAAAATGCCAACTTCATCTCTTCGATTATCCTTACTCAAAAATGATCTTGAGGAGTTCTTTGACATTTTAGAAAGCTTGCAATGTGCTCTATAACTCATCTTTGAAATGAATTTTGGGTCATCAGTGCATGATAAGATGTCCTGAGTTGACCAAACCCTAATCCAGTCTTGAGTCAAAGAAATCTTGTGAGAAAATTCTTGATAAATGAGAGGGAAAATTTTGGGGTACAACAGCTGCCCCTGTTCAATCTTCTTAAACCTGAAGAGTTAGATTGGCGAGCTTTTCCATTCGTGACTCATTGGTGAAAGAATGATTGGACACTAGAGTGCCCATAAATTTGCACTCGAAAATGTGTAGTTGAAGGAATGGGCTTAAAGATGCCATTTGCAGAAGTGATAGAATCTTGTTGGAGATGGGCTTGTAGATGCCATCCAAGAATGTTTGTTGGATTGTAACTTGTAAGCTGAAAGAAAGAGCATCAGAATGGTGTCCGTGTCTGGAACGTATCTGAGCTATATCTGAATGAGTATCAGAATGGCATTTGTGTCTATAGCGTATCTGAACTGTATCTGAAAGCTGAATCTGAATGAGTATTAGGATGGCATCCATGTCTGGAGCGTATCTGAACTGTATCTGAAAGCTGAATCTGAATGAGTATCAGAATGGCATCAGTATCTGGAGCATATCTGAACTGTATCTGATCTTGAAATCTGAATGAGTATCAGAATGGTATCCGTATCTGGAGCGTATCTGAACTGTATCTGAATCTTGATATCTGAATGAGTATCAGAATGGCATCCGTGTCTCGAGCGTATCTGAACTGTATCTGAACTTGAATATTGTTAATGGTAGTTGTTAATCTCAACCTGAAAAGGGTAAAATGTTAGCTGGAACACAAAATTATGTTGCATGAAATGTATGATGCAATATATGTGTTTTATCAATGTTTATGATATGTGGATGTAATGTATGCACATGTAAGCTGATTTGTTGTATTGTTGTATGATTGAGGAAAATAAATCCTTGACTGCTGCTGAGGATATGTGGATTCTTCATATCTTGAAATTGAAGTATTGACAAAATCCTATGTTGAGAGCAATGCCATATACTGCTTGAGGAATCTGCTTGGGGAATCCAGGGAATTTTGATAACTTCTACTGGGGATTAATAATTTGAAATTTTAGTTCTGCTGGGGATTTAAATGACGTACTGTGGGGATTGTTCATGGAATAGCCTAAAGATGTTTTCCTATTCTTTCAACCTGTCAGTAATTGTCTTTTTTCATTTTGTTTATTTGTAAACAGTAATTATGTTTAAATGCATATGTTCATTAATGAATCATTGGACGTTTTTGCAAATAAGACACAAGTGTAAAGAGAAAGGACAAATAGTTTTTTGTACTTTAAAGAGATATCTTTGTATTTACTTTGAATAAGTATTTTGTACAAAGGAGACAGACACCTTAGTAAGAGGATGGTGCCATAAAAGTAAGAAAACATTTATACAAAGAAAGATAGTTATGTATGGTAATCCCATGGGGTTCCCATTCTGCTATAGCCTCCGTATCTCCGAATATCTTGTATATTTGTTGCTTCATCCGAAGATGATTGAATTGATCAGAAACTCCGAGTTTGTCAGCGAAGAGATTGTCCTCAAAGTGATCCGACGGGACATAGTCATACGCTTTAATTCCCTAACTTTTGCCTGGACCGCCCTGATGGGTTTTCAGTCCACCGGGAAACTCTTTTTTGCCCAAGTCGCCCTTTCGGGTTTTCAACTTGCCAGGTGTACAGATTATTTTTATTTTATCCCTAATTTTTGCCCGAACCTTTTGGTTCACCGGGATGCCCTTGTTTTTCCTAGGTGTGTCAACCTAGCGGGTCTCTTATCCGTAGTATCTTTTGACTATGTCCGTGTTCATAGGGTGCGGCAGGTCGTCGCTGTCCATGGTGGTTAAGATCATTGCCCCACCGGAGAAGATGTTCTTGATTACAAATGGTCCTTCATAGGTAGGAGTCCATTTGCCCCTGGGATCGCTTTGTGGTAAGATAATGCGTTTGATCACTAGATCTCCAACTTGATATACCTGGCGTCTGACCTTCTTGTTGAAAGCCTTGATCATCCGTTTTTGATACATCTGACCATGGCAAACAGCAGTAAGTCTCTTTTCATCAATTAAGTTTAGTTGATCAAGTCGAGTTTGGATCCAATCGTCTTCATTCAAACCTGCATCCTTCATAATTCTCAAAGAGGGGATCTGAACCTCAATAGGCAAGACAACCTCCATGCCATAAACCAAAGAATAGGGTGTTGCCCCAGTTGATGTGCGAGCCGTGGTACGATATCCGTGGAGAGCAAATGGTAGCATCTCATTCCAGTCCTTATAGGTGATTGTCATTTTCTGTATGATCTTTTTAATGTTTTTATTTGCAGCTTCAACGACACCATTCATCTTTGGCCGATATGGGGATGAATTGTGATGTTAAATCTTGAACTGCTCGCACAAGGCGGTGATCATAGTATTGTTAAGGTTTGTACCATTATCAGTGATGATCCTTTCTGGGATACCGTACCGGCAAATAAGATTCTGCTTGATGAAGCGGGCAACAACATTCTTAGTAACGGATGCGAAGGAAGCTGCTTCGACCCATTTTGTAAAATAGTCAATAGCTACTAGAATGAAACGGTGTCCATTGGAGGTTGTAGGCTTGATCTACCCAATCATATCGATTCCCCACATAGAAAAGGGCCAAGGAGCCGTCAAGACATTTAGAGGAACTGGAGGTACGTGCACCTTGTCCGCATAGATTTGACACTTATGACAGGACATGTCCGAGAGTGTTGATAACAGTCTGCTTCCATGGTAGACCAATAATAGCCTGCCCGTAGGATTTTCTTCGCCATCGTATGCCCACTGGAGTGAGTGCCAAAGGTACCTTCATGTAATTCCTCCATGATCTTTTCAGCCTCAATCTTATCCACACACGGGAGCAAAATGGAGTCGTGATTGCGTTTGTATAGGATGCCATTAATCAGGAAGAACTTCGCAGAGAATCTCCTTAGGAACTTTTTATCATTGATTGAAGCTCCTTCTGGATATTCTTGAGCCTCGAGATACCTCTTGACTTCATGAAACCAAGGCTGGTCCACTACTTCTTCAGTATTAATCTCGTGACAGTGTGATGGTTCATCCATTCGCTTGATGGTGATCCGGGGAGCCTCGTTATCCCAATTAAGTTTAAACATAGATGACATTGTTGCTAGAGCATCTGCTAACTAATTTTCTTCTCGCGGGAAATACTCGAAGGTAATCTGCTCAAAATGTGGTAGCAATGTCAAAACATGTTCTTTGTAAGGGATAAGGTTTGGGTGCTTAGTGTCCCACTCTCCTTTGATCTGACTGATGACCAAAGCCGAATCTCCGAATACATCTAAGGATTTGATTCCCAAATCTATAGAAGCCTTGAGACTAAAGATGCATGCTTCGTATTCTGCCATGTTGTTCGTACAATTGAAGCAAAGTCTGGTAGTAAAGGGAGTGTGACACCCTTCCGGAGATATGAGTACAGCGCCGATACCATTACCAAGTGCATTGGATGCCCCATCAAAGAACAAGGTCTATCGGGATCCTTGTTCAGGTCCGTCATATGGTCAGATCTCTTCACAGTCGTCTAATGTCATGATGTCTTCATCTGGGAATTCAAACTTCATGGACTGATAATCTTCTACAGCTTGATGAGCAAGATGATCAGCTAGCACACTGCCCTTTATAGCTTTCTGGGTAGCGTAATGTATGTCATATTTTGTTAGGATCATCTTCCATCTAGCTATCCTCCCAGACAGAGCAGGCTTTTCGAAGATGTACTTTATCAGATCCATCTTAGATATCAACAAAGTGGTATGAGTTAACATATACTGTCTTAGTCGGCGAGCAGCCCATGCCAGAGCGCAGCAAGTTTTCTCGAGCAGTGAATATCTGGTTTCACAGTCGATAAACTTTTTGCTCAAGTAGTAAATAGTGTGCTCTTTTCGGCCAGACTCGTCATGCTTCCCCAATACACACCCCATTGAGTTCTCTAAAACGGTCAAATACATGATCAGTGGTCTTCCCTCGACTGGTGGCATCAAAACAGGAGGCTCTTGTAAGTACTCTTTGATCTTTTCAAAAGCAATCTGACACTCATCATTCCATATGACTACTTGATCTTTCTTTAATAGCTTGAAGATTGGCTCACAAGTAGCTGTCAGGTGAGAAATGAATCTGGAAATATAGTTTAGGCGTCCCAAGAATCCTTTGACTTCCTTCTCAGTATGAGGAGCAGGCATTTCTTGTATCACTTTAACCTTGGCAGGATCAACCTCGATGCCTTTGTTGCTGACAACAAAATCTAATAGTTTACCGGACCGGACTCCGAATGTACACTTGTTTGGGTTCAACTTTAGTTTGTACTCCTTCAATCTCACAAATAACTTTTGCAAGTGATCAAGGTGCTCCTCTTCAGTTTGTGATCGGGCTATCATGTCATCTACATATACCTCTATCTCATGATGTATCATATCATGAAACAAAGCTACCATGGCGCGTTGATAGGTTGCCCCAGCATTCTTCAATCCGAATGACATCACTTTGTAGCAGAACGTGCCCCACTGTGTGATAAATGTAGTTTTCTCCATGTCCTCAAGTGCCATTTTGATTTGGTTATATCCTGAGAATCCGTCTATAAAGGAAAATAGTTTGTGTTGGGCTGTATTGTCGACCAGGATATCGATGTGGGGAAGTGGAAAATCATCTTTAGGGATGGCCCTGTTTAAATCTCTATAATCCACGCACATTCGTACTTTACCATCCTTTTTAGGCACGGGAACAATGTTGGCAACCCATTGAGGATAGGAAGTGACAACCAAAAATCCAGCATTGAATTGTTTCATGACTTCTGCTTTAATCTTCTCTGACATGTCAGGTCTCATGCGGTGGACTTTTTGTTTCACTGGTGGACAGTCTTCTCTTGTAGGTAGACGATGTACCACGATGTCTGTATCAAGTCCTGGCATGTCTTCGTATGACCAGGCAAAGATCTCAACATAATCATGCAATAGCTGAATTAGACGTTCATTGACACTCGGATCTAGATTGGCACCCACCTTGATTTCCTTTTTATCTTCCTCGGTACCCAAGTTGATTGTATCCAACGGTTCCTCATGAGGCTGGATAGCTCTTTCCTCTTGTTGTAGTAGTCTGGCCAATTCCCATGGTACTTCACAATCTTCCTCACCTTTGTATTCGGCTTGGTAGATTAGATCTTCAGAGTCACTAAAGGCCATAGCAGTATCGTTACCCATGGGATCCGGAATGGAGGGGTATCTGTATTTGTGAGAAAGGTTTGTATGTGAAAAAGCATCCATGATTCATTGAATGTCATATGAAGATGAAATAAAAACCCTTACAAATGGACCGTTGTGCCTCGGGTGAGACACAAGGTTTTTAACGTGCGAATTGTTTGTGAATATTACAAGTCCAACATAAATGTAAAAGATAAATTACTAAGAGATGAAAGTTATTGGGACAAAGTCTTTGGCTTCTCAATTGCGAAGTCCTCCGTTGACAGTAGGAAATATCCAATCTTCCAAGCTTCCATCTTCCTCGCCATCTTCCACTGCGTTGACCTCCCGGTTACTAATCTTCAAAGGTGGCCCTCTAGCGCGGGCACGATGCACAGCCTTCTGAGCATTTGATGTAAACCCTAAACCAAACTTGTCAGATTTATATGGAATGTCCGGAAGCTGCCCCCAGATGGTGCATCCACCCTCATCTACTACTGCCTTGGCGTCCTTTAGAGATGACATCCGAAGCGGAGGTCTTGTGATCTTGGGGATCTGGGACACCGCCTTGTTTACCGCTACCTCTTGAGAGACTTCTTCAAAATGTTGAAAAGGTGTTTCAATGAACTCGCCATCCAACTCCACATACCGGAAAGAATTTAGATGGCTAATCATGTACTCTTCCTCTTCGTGGACAGTGGTAATTTTTCCATGGACCAGGTACTTCAGCATCTAGTATAGTGTAGAGGTGACAACACTGGCATTATGGATCCAGGGCCGTCCTAACAGACAGGAGTAAGAGGGGGCGGATGTCCATTATATAGAAGGTTGAGTTGAAAGTCTGAGTTCCCACCTTTATGGGGATGTCCATCTCCCCGTGGACCATCCTCTTTGAGCCATCAAATTCTCTCACAACTATGTTACTGGGTTTCAATGTCAGCCCTTCGCAATCCAATCTGTCAAGCGCTTTCTTCGTTAAAACGTTTAAGGATGATCCCGTGTCTACCAAGACATGGGCCAGAGTCGTTCCACTACACTCCACAAAGACATGTAATGCCTCGTTGTGCTTTCTCCCTCTGGGTGTCAAATCAGCATCAGAGAAGCCTAGGCCGTTATCAGCTGTCAAACTGGCCACACAGTCTTGGAATTAGTCAGCAGACATCTCTATTGGCACATGGGCTATCTTCAGAAATTTCAACAGAGCTTTTGCATATGCCTCTGAGCACAGCAGCAATGCTAGCATGGATATCTTGGAGGGAGTTTGCCCCAAATGTTCAACCACGTCATAGTCACTCTTCTTTATTATCCTCAGGATCTCCTCCATTTCCTTCTTGGATGTTTCAGGGATAGCTAGTGGTTGAGCCTTCGTCCGGACAGGCTCTTCTTGAATGCTTTTTCCTCGAGTTTCAGCAGTAGAAGTGTTGGTAGGGATAACAGCAGGGATCGTGTCGTCTTTGTCAGTAGGAGCACTTGCAGGTATGATTATTGGTACAGAGGTAATCTTCGGAACAGCCACGGGTCCAAAAACTGCCTTTGGAGGGGCAATCTCTGGAGAGAAGATTCTACCGCTACGGGTAATCTTACTAGTTCCGGCAATATTGCTAATGTCGAAATCTTCTTCTTCAGCGGTCAGCCCATCTTGTTTAATACCATGGTAGTAGATTTCTCCACCGTAATTCCACGATACTGTTTTATCTGATTCATACGGGACCGGCCCGGGCATTGTGATTATAAGAGGAGTAGTCTTTGGAACTGATGTAATCCTAACGGGTCTTTTGGGGACCCTGGAAGGATTGGCGGAGATGGTTATGATTGAAACATCTTCAACAGGAATAGGTGAAACAGGAGCATTTTCAAACAGAATCACTTGGTTGTCTATCAAGCGTTGAATGCATGTCTTCAACAGAGGGCAATCAGTTGGTGAGGATAAGCAAAGATGGCAGTCTTCAATACAACCTGGGAATATACCAGCTTTCAACAAGTTCATCTTAATGATTGGGAGCGGAGTCAAGAGTTTATCCACTGTAGCAATAAACAGATCTTCTTCGATAGCGTTGGTGTTGTGACCATGCCTAGGCATAGGAGCGGAAATGACATTTGGTTTCTCGGGCGCCTCAAACTCAATCTCTTTTGCATCTATAAGGTCTTGAATTTTATTTTTCAAATCCCAACAGTTGTTGGTGTCGTGACCCGGACTTTCAGAATGGTATGCGTATCTGGCATTCGGGTGATAATGAGGGGACGCTGTGTTGGGATTCTTTGGAGCTTCCTTAAAAGTTGCCAAATTAGATTTCAGAAGATGTGGTAAGACATGGGCTAGAGTCATATTAATTCTAGTGAATTGTCGGACCGATCTTTCCACCCTCGGTTGATTACTCCTTGGTTGATCAGATGTAAGCTTTGGGATCATAACGGCCCCTACAATTGGTCGGCGTTCAGCTCTCCCTTGGTTCCTTTGTGGATAAACAGCAGATACCTCCATTTTCCCGGTGAAAGGCTTTCTCACAGCTGTAGAGGCAGATGAATCCTTCTGAATCTTTCCACTTTTTATGTCGGCTTCCACCCTCTCTCCGGTTAATATTAACTCATTAAATCCAGTAGATGAGCTCCCAATCAAATGGTTGAAGAAAGGGCCTGATAGAGTTCCTAAGAACATATCCACCAACTCCTTTTCAGACAGAGGGGGTTGCACTCTCCCAGCTAGATCTCTCCATTTTTGCGTGTAATCTTTAAAACCCTCATTTGAAGCCATAGCCATACTCTGAAGTTGAGTACGGGTAGGCGCCAAATCTGCATTATACTGGTATTGTTTATAGAAAGTTGCGGCAAGATCTTCCCAGTTGTGGACGTCGGCCCTTTTTAATTGGTAAAACCAATCGAGTTGTGTTCCGGATAAACTATCTTGGAAAAAATGCACCCACAGGTCTTTATCGGTAGAGTGCGGCTGAATCTTTCTCACGTATGATTGGAGGTGCATTTTAGGACATGACACCCCGTCATATTTTTCAAACAACGACACTTTGAACTTTGGTGGGATCACAATTCCCGATACTAGCCCCAATTCTTCAAAGTCTAGACCTGGTACCCTTTGTATTTCCATAGCGCTTAAACGCTCTTCAAGATGTCTATACTTATCATCAGCCGGAGGGTACTGTTCCTCGGAGTAGTCTTCCTCTTCTTCCTCCTCTTCATATTCTGACGGAATCGCTGTTTCTTTTCCTTTCCATTCTCCTTCCCCGGAAGTGGTTGCAAAATTCAAGGTTCTTCTAGTTTGTCCCTAAAACCTTCTCCCCATATTCAAAACCCCAGTGGCCTTCTTTGTTTTCTTCTTTCTTTCTTCAGCTAACAGAGTCTTCAACTCATCTTGCCCCTTGGCTAGGGTCATGAGTAACTATTGAAACTGCGTGTTTTGAGCTTGAAGATCTTTGACCGTCTGTTCGAGATCCATCTTACTGAAATAAACAGTTAGAGAGATGAGGAAACTCGTTGCAAAAGACCTGTTTATGTTATGATGAATGATATGTGCATATGTAATGTTTTCAAGGATTTTAAAAGATTCAAGTTCGTTTTAAACACACGTTATATTAACAAGATAGAGTTTGAGTACATCAATGCCCCTTGGGCAAAATAATACAATACTCTAAGATAAAAAAGTAGTGCGCATCCTCTTTGGTGCTATGTAGGTATTTAGAATCTGCTCCTCATGAAGTAGTCTAGTGAGTTCCAAAACCTTCTTCTCGCTTGCGTAGAATTTGGCTTCGAAAGTATCTCTCTCTCTCTCTTTTGAGCTGTATCCAATCCCTTTGTAGATCTTCGAGAGATGTGGGCATGTCAGGATGTAGGATAGTGTATGGAACTTCTCCTTCCTTAACAGGCTCAATAATCACCGAGAGAATGGAAGGATAAGGCATCATAAGACTTTGAGCGCGGGTTCGTACCCACTTGAGATAAGGCTCAAGAGGGATGGAATTCTTGTGTCCCAAAGTCTTGCTATCCACCTTGTTTAGCATCCTCCATGCTTGGATGAATCTCTGGCGAAGACCTTGATCGTCGTTGTCGTAGTCGAACACCAAGCCTTGAATCAGCATCTCATGTGGGCCATCCCTTCGGGCATAACCAAACTGTCTTAGAGCTAAGCATGGGTTGTAGGTGATGCCTCCCCTAATGCCGAGTAGAGGAACATTAGGGAATTCCCCACAACGGTCAACAATGATAACATTCTCTTTGGATCGAGAGCACCAATGAATATCTGAATGTTTGAGCGTCATTAACCTTTGTGACCACCTTAATCCTTGCTCATTCTTTAAGACTGATTGGGGAAGATGAGAAATAAACCATCTTTCCAGGAGGGGAGTGCAACACATAAGGACACCTCTTTTCCTCATTGTACGAGTGTGAAAAAAGTGTAAGATATCCCCTAGTAATGTAGGCACTGGATTGTGTGACATGAAGATTTTGACGGCACTCACATCTATGAGTTGGTCAGGATTGGGGAACAAGACCATACTATAGGTAAGAAGAGCCACAATCTCCTCAAAAGCTTGCAAGTATAGGGAATTCCAACAGCTTTGGGCCTTCTCAAACAGAAATTTTGCTAAGAAGCCTTTGACACCACTTCTAGTTTCCCAATGAGTTGTGACATCAGATGAGTGCAAGTGCAGGGCTTGAGCAATCTCTTATGGCTTTGGATCTCTTTCTGTACCGTTGAAAGGTATTTGATTTAGAATAGGAATCCTCAAGAGTTGAGAGAATTCTTCAAAAGTGGGCACAAGTTGATAGTCAGGAAATGTGAGGCAATGATGCAAAGGATCAAAGAACTGGAAGAGCACTTTCATCATATCCTCCTCTGTCTTGGAGGTGACCAAGTTGAGTAGACGACCATGTCTCTTGGTGAAAGGAGAGTTATCAGGGATCCTTGAAGCTAGCTCCTTGAGTTGTGGAGGAATTCTTACAAGGTTGATTTGGATAGTTTTCCTGCGGAGTGAATCCATATCCTACAAAACAGGAGCAAAGATGAATCTCAAAAATCCTTGAAATGGTTAGTGAATGCATATGATGTTCATGATGTCCATGATGTTATGTACAAGTATGCATATACAAGCAAATCAAACAAGTTCTTAGTTTAGGCTTTCATGGGGTTTCATAGGTAAGTACCCTCTTGAAGTTTAGTTGGCTCAACCTGTCCTAATAATAGTATTCGGGTTCTAAGGAGCTCAATATCACTGGATTGTTTCCTTGGTCATTGTTTCAGCTCAAGCCTCTTTAATGGCGACCAAAATATACCAAGAAACCAACCCTCAATGAGTGTAGTATCGAGTATCTACCAACTTCGGACTGCACCAAAGTCGGTCATCTCACTACATCCTAAAGGCCAAGTTGGTCAAGTAAAGGGTTCTAGAAGTTCATTAGTGCTTCATGACATCACTCAGCGGCCCCGTATTCTCTTTGATTAACTCAAAGGCTACCGGTACCCACAAATATGTCACACTAACATAGCTATTTCTTAGACCATGTCGGTATACCCTGCACAGTTTCCACAACGTATTGCTATTTACCTATAATGTTTCCCAAATCCGGGTGGAGGTTTCAAACCAAAACAAATAACCATAATGTAAACCAAACAAGTCAAACAAATGTAAGCAAATAAATATGATCTAAACCTTAAGGTAACCCCACTTCTATAAAATTCCCCAACACAGTCGCCAGTTCTGTGATACGGTGGGAGAACTGACTTGAGGGTTTTGCATTTTATCGCAAATGTTGCGGTTAGCAAGAGTCGCCACCGACTTTTCTTTTATCCAAAAGGAAAGGTGAAAAGGCACAGGAAAGACCTTTGAGATGTTTTCTCGAGTTCGGGGGGTAGATTATGAAAAGGGAAGGTATTAGCACCCTTTTCATCCATGGTTTTCCATGGGCTCTTAGTTACTTGCTTAGATCACTTGCTTTTGTTTGTTTGAAATTGTGTTTGGTGTGGTTTTTGAAAGTATTTTGTAAAAGAGGCCATTGTTAGGCAATTTTTGCAATGATTCTCGTTCGTAAGAATGTATACAAAGATGTTTGTCTTTTTGAAAATGTTTTCAATGTTTTTTAAGATGTTTTTGAAATGTGTGTGTTTGTTTTGAAAATAGCAAGGATAGTTGTTTGAAATGGAGCAAGTGACTAGAAGCAATCTACCTACTCAAATGTCTTTCTTATGTATTTTCTATTCCTTTGACATTGTTATCTTACCATTGATTTGGTAAGCAACCCTATCTTTAGATGTAAACGGGACGGGCATGAGTCATCGTATAACCATGATTAGCAATGTTTGCAAAGTATCTTAGCATTTGGAGGGACCAAGATCATTTTGTAAGGCAACTTTTTGAATAGCGTCATCGAGGGACTATGATCTTTATGTTTGTTTGTTTTGCCAAGATACTTCGCATGCGTAATATGGCCATTTTTATTTTAGGCAACCAAGTGGAGAAACCCTAAGGATGTTTGTGTGCAAGTGTATCATTTTCATGCATTGATTTTGTCTTGTATTTAGGGTTTTCTATTTTTGCTTTGTTTTGATCTTGTCATGCAAACCCTAATTACTAATCATGACATATAAAGCGATAAATTGCGTAATGTAAATATTTCTAAGCTATTACAACAATTTATGGGAGGGGGAATACAAATTTGAATGAGTATTTGCAAAAATATAAACCTAAATAAATTATTACAACCAAATCGAATTTGTACGAATTAGAATAAATACAATACAATATTAAAAAAAAAAAAAGCAATACAATGTACATGTAAGAAAAGATTTTTTTGTTTTGTTTTTATGTAAAAGAAAATTTAATCTAAACCTAAAATTATAAGGAAAAGAAATTAATTTTTAAAAGGGAAGTTTTAACCCTAATTTCTATTTTAAAAGACAATGAAGTTCATATGTATTATTTTTTATGTATTTTTTTGTATTAAAATAATATATAGTATTGTATAAAATTTTATATATGCAAAAATATATATTTATAAGTATGAAATGAAAAATAAATTAAACTAAATATGTTTTAACTATATTTTACAAATTTATTAAGAAAATATATGATATCTATTAAAATAAAATATATTTTTTATGTGAAAAATAAACTAAAATAAAATAAAATGCAATATTATGAAATTTACATTTTTTTAGGATTTTTATGTATCAAAGAAAATATTTAATATATTAAAAATGAAAATAAAACAAATAAAAATATAAAATATAAAAAAGTTGGCAAGGGGGTGATGTAACAAAACTGGCAGCAATGTTAGTAAAAAAAATGCTAAGCCCAAACCTGCAAAAATGACAAAAACTGGAAAAATGGAAAAATATGGAAAACCAAAAGTAGCGCCCAGGTTCGAACCCAGGACATGGGTCTTACCAGCGCGCTACTTTGCCACTGGGGTGGCTATACATCCATTGTCTTAAGGAAAGCAAAAATAATATAACCCAAAACAAGTCCTTGCCCTGTACTTTATCTTCTTCCTCAAGCTTGGCCAGACATCCTGTAACTCTCTCATACTTCCATGAAAATGAAAACTCATAACATGAAAGTGGTAGTATTTGAACTCACGATTCCAACCATATAAGTTATGTAAACTAACTATCAAAGATCTAATAGAATTTTAACATCCCTAAATTTAAACCTAATATTTTCAGAAACTTCAAGTTCTAAATTCTCTCAACTCAAGTAAAATCAATGCAAGATAAAGATATGTACAGTTTCGTTGTGATGAGGACTACATTTTTTATTCATAAAT
The DNA here is from genome assembly GCA_948472305.1 of Vicia faba. Classification (NCBI taxonomy): domain Eukaryota; kingdom Viridiplantae; phylum Streptophyta; class Magnoliopsida; order Fabales; family Fabaceae; genus Vicia; species Vicia faba. Next base: position 79,808,931 of record OX451740.1, on the reverse strand, counting down.
CATGGCCTATGGTTACCTGTACAAGGAGATAGAGTTTGAGATTTTACCTCCTTCAGTTGGAATCATGGATGGAACTGGAGTGAGTTTGATGGAGGCCTGATGCTTGCTTTAGCTTCCTTGAACTTCCCTGAACGTATTCCAACCCTTGCTTTGCTCTGAGAGTGCTTGAAACTCCTTGGCCAAATTAAACTGCAAGCTTGGAAAGAAACAATGGAAGATGATGGAAAAGTGGTTACAGAACATGGATGAAGGTCTGGATTGGTTTGATATCAAGTAGGTAAGATGTTTTAATGATCAAGACTTGAAATGCACGAGCCAAATGGAAGATGGGTATGCTTATGCCAAAAATTTGAAGTTTGGACAGATTTCTGGTGTTTTTGTGCTTAGGAGTGTTTCAGGCCTTTTCTCCTTGTGTCTTGTATTGTGTTATGTTTGTATATTAGTATGGAATTGGTTTCATGTCAACCCTCTAACAGTTGTGCCAGCTCTAGCCTTTTTGCAACTTTTCTTGCATTTGAAGTAAAGTGAATGGATAATGCTTGCCATGCTTGTACTTGCTCTCTTAGGGTTGGTATAAGCTTGTACAATTTTATTTAGACCTGTGAGAATTATATGTACAATGGAGATAGGTGCAATGCTCAAGAATTAGAAAGTGGCAAAAGTTGTGCTTTTCCAAAATGGCAATGGTCACTTTATACCATTTATGGAATTGCAACTTGGATAATGGTTTTAAAGCATGGATCAAAGATTTGTCAACTGAATAAGCATTAAATTAAGGAGTTAGGAACAAGTTTGGGTCCTGTAAATCATGGATTAGGCAGCATAGGTATTGATTGCAACTTTGTTCTTCATGAAATGGCTTGGACAAAAAGTGAGAAAATGCCAACTTCATCTCTTCGATTCTCCTTACTCAAAAATGATCTTGAGGAGTTCTTGGACATTTTGGAAATCTTGCAATGTTCTCTATAACTTATCTTTGAAATTCATTTTGAGATACCTCTTGGAACTAGGTGAAAATTTTCCATAAAGTTGGGTCCGAAACCTACCTAAATTAGGGCAAAATTTCACTAAGTTATTTAGTTCATGACCATGTATTCATAAATTTATTATCTTGAGATCCAAGCATCTTTAGGGAAACGTGTGTGAGGAAAAGTTGTATATTTCATGGAGGTCTACAACTTTCATGTTGGGAACTTTCCTTGAATCATTATGCATCATGGTGAAAAAGTGGCCTAAAGTTGAGAAAAAATAAGAAATTTTCTATACTTAGAAAATTTTCTAAGTTAAGAAAAATTTCAAATTCAAACCCTAATCTTCAAACTTGGATTTCTTGATGAACAAGCTTCACATTTTGACATGTTTTGATGAATTATGACCCTTGGCACTTGATTTTGACCAAAAAGTCAAAGTTTGACTTTTCAGTATACAGTTGACTTTTGATCAGTTGACTACAAATTTCATCTGTCAATCTAATGAAATTGAAATGTTTTGAGCCATGTAATAAAGTTAAGATGATTCCATTTAATCCTTGAAATCGTGCCTTAACTCAATTGGTCATTTGCTAGGTTAAAAATCAGAAATTGCCCTTCCTCAGTCAAAACCCTAATTTTTACCATTTTGCCCTTTTGGTGATTTGATCAAATTTCTTGAGGAATTTTGATCCAAACTTGACCAAATAATACATATAAGTTTAAAATGTTGATGTGGATCAAAAATTATGAAGTTTGACTGTAAATTGGCCATGGTTGACTTTTTCTCCAATACAACTGATTTTTAGGTCAACTGTCCAATTGACTGATCAAAAATATAGTTCAAGGCTTGAAATTTGTCATGGGTGATCTTAGGGATCCATAATGATGTTTGAAAGTCACATGAAGCCTTGATAGTCCAAAAATCTGTGTTCAATCTCAAACCCTAATTTTGGGTCATCAGTGCATGATGAGATGTCCTGAGTTGACCAAACCCTAATCCAATCTTGAGTCAAATAAATCTTGTTAGAAAAGTCTTGATAAATGAGAGGGCGAATTTTGGGGTACAACAGTCTTCTATCAAGCATTCATCCTTTGTGAACTTGATCTTGAAGCCTTTGTCACAAAGTTGGGTAATACTAAGAAGATTGTGCTTTAGTCTGTAACGCGGTGGGAGAACTGACTTGGTTGTTTTGCGTTTGATCGCAATTATGCAGATAGCAAGAGTCGCCACCAATTTTTCATTTATCCAAAAGGAAAGGCTGAAAAGAACAGGAAAGACCTTTAGAGATGTTTTTTCTTGAGTTCGGGGGGTAGGTTATGAAAAGGGAAGGTATTAACACCCTTTTCATCCGTAGTCATCTATGGGCTCTTAGTTGCTTGCTATATCACTTGCTTTTGTTTGAATGTGCTTGTGGTGTGGGTTTTGAAAGTATTTTAAAAATGTATTTGTAATGGTTCTCGTTTCTATAAGAACGCGTATGTTGTACCCCAAAATTTTCCCTCCCATATTCTTCAAGATTTGGCAAGATCAATCTCCAGATGGTTCAAAATCTCTCCAGGGCTGCACAGTCCAATTGCCTCCTAATACAGTCAAAATTAGGGTTTTGGTTCTTGCAAAGAAATTGAGGTTTTCAAGGGTCCAATCAAGTCCCATATGCCTATATACATTTCCAAGCATCCATATGTCAAGTTTCAAGACTCACAGCATCAAGTTGCACAGTCAAAAACCCTAATTGCTTCACAGTCAACTGCAGGGGCAAAATGGTCATTTGACAGTCAAAAGTCAAACTTTTTGGTCAACATCTTATTTTGAAGCCACAATCATCATTTGATCAATTATTGATCATGATTCCACAAGCATGGCTCAAAAAGTCTCAAGGTGTCAAAAGTTTCTATTTTTGGACAACTGAAAAGTCAACTGCAAATTGACCAAGGCATAACTTTTTCATGGTTCATCAGAAAAATCCCATCCAATGCTCATTTTGAAGGGGATGACATTTCCTAAAACTCACCTTCACACTCCAAGTCCAGGAAATGCTCTCACAAAAAGTTAGCAATTTCAACATTATAGGTCATTTTCAAAAGTCAACAAAAAGGCACTTTAAGTCAAAGACCATAACTTGAGATTGGTAAATCAAAATGACATGGGACCAAAGTAATTGGTTAGAGGACTTCAAGACCTGTCCAAAATGTCAGAGAACATGTTCATAGCTTCAAAATTGAGCAAAATATGCATTGGAGAAGTTGGGAAATTTTTGGGAACTTTCAAAAGTCATCTTTGCCTAAAACACTTCAATTTTGCTAATGGGCCTCAAATTCTTTCTTGAATCTTTACCCAAAGACTATGCACGACCCATTGAGCTCAAAATAATTTATTTTCTTATTTTTAATTAATTAATTGAATTTATATTAATATTAATTCATTTAATTGGTTTTAATTATAGGAAAATCAAAAAGATATGTTTTTTGGATCTTTTGTGAAGCAAATCATATCAGGGCAAGCTGGCAAACTCGTTTCTCAATCAAAAAAGGGAGGATCATCCATATTTGGCAAGGTTTTCATTGAAAAAGATTGAAAATTACATGATTGAAAATCAAGGATTGCAAACTTAATTTCATGGACTCTTGGGCCAAAGTTTTAACCTAATTCACATCACATACATATGTTGAGGCCAACCCTAGTGTAGAAAACGCATAATTGCTGCCAAAACCATACAACCAAATTGAAAAAAACTCAAGAACATTGTGAAACTGAAATCCTATTTGCAGTACAATTCAAGGCCTAAGATTGTTTCCAATACATTGCTGACATTGCCAGGAAGCCATTGCAATCAAGAACGAAGCTTAACACGCAAAGAATCAGAGAATACAAGTGACACGGTTTGCTTTATTTTCCAGATTTGCATATCACGATTCATGTGTTTTTGACCATTTTTTTGGATTGATTTATGTTAATAGGGACCTTCTGAAGTTGTTGGTACAAACCAATTTGGTTATAGCCCTCTGAATCAAAATCCACCATGGATAAAATCTAGGGTTCCGAAGCTATCAAATTAGGGCTTTACTCCTAAGGAAAAATTAGACCTCCAAACCTGTATGGACAAATTCTTCAGGCCAAGACGAATCGAATGAGACCCTCGCGCTCTTTTTATATTATCCATGCTGCTAATCGCTATTTTCTGCACTTTTGGTTTGTGGGGGTTTAAAACCCCCGCTACCTTGTTTATATTTGCAGGAAAAAGATGAAGAAGACAATACGTGGCTCCGTGTGGTTGGGACATTCAAATCTGCGCGCGTATTTTTGTTTGCATCATAATAATTGTTTGTATTTTATATAATATTTGTTGTGTATATATTTAACAAATGCGCATCATGGTTGAGATGGTGGAGGACGTGTCTTGCAAACACTGGGACCTGGGTTCGATTCCCAGGTCCCCCATATAATTCTTTCTATTTTTCCACAAGGTATTCACATGCAGCACTCGTTCAATGGTCCATCATGCACCTTCACGCGCTAGCTTGCCAAGTGGCCATGATGCCCAATCCAGTGGCCACAGAAGGAAGTCCATGATGCACTCCAGTCAACCAACATGCACACAACCAGAAAGTCAACGAGGCTTTCTTTGTCTAATGGGCCTGAATTGCTTCAATCTCACCTCCACTTTGGGCCAGACACCCCTTTGGTTTGCTTTATTTTATTTTATTTTCCTTTCTTTTTAATACCTTTAATTGTTTTAATTATAATTAATTCACCACAAATAATTTTTCCTAATAAAAATCAGAGACTCAAAAATGTTTTTTAATTATTTATTAAATTTTCCATTAACATATTTTTGTAAATAAATAACTAACAATTGACTTAGTTTAATTTAGGTTTTAAATTTTAATCCTTTTTCTTAATAAATAAAATTGTATAGAATTAGGTTTTGACTTTTAATTATTTTTATCATTATTGATTATTATTATTATTTTTGTAAATAAACATGTAAACTAAATAATTTAGTTAATTAGCCTAATTTTGACCTTTTTCATTAATAAGTAAAATAAACTTAGATCTAGGGTTTCCTTTTAATTTTAACTTCTTTATTTTTCATAAATACAAAAAACATAAAAATACACTTTCTTTTCTTTAATTAAATAATTAATTAGGTTTTGATTTAACTTAGTTTCAAGCAAAGGGTCCAAAACCCTCGGACGTTCCCGGTTTAATTTCTATTTTGCGCATTATTTTCGTATTGGATTATTATGTAACTGTTCAAGGATGTAATAGTAATTAGGTTTATTGCTTTTTACTTTCCGCATCTTTATCAAAAACGGGTCTTTGTATTTTGGCAATGTATAGATCTGCGCCTTGTAATAGCGTAGCTTTTACCGTTCCGTATTTTATTTTCCGCACTCCTAACTGCTAAAATTGCATGAAAGAATGTATGGTAATTAAAAACAACGCGTAGCTCAGAATGCCATGATCCAAGATAAATGTTAACATGAAAATAACACACAAACGCACACACCACTTCTAGAGTACGCTTCACTCGTTGCCTCGAAACGTGGTCGTCAAGTATAGGACGTTTTAGTGGTCGCTCTTATGTCCAAGATCCAGTTGCCTCGAAACGGTTGCCTCGGATTAAAAAGGATCTAGGACATTAGGGTTACTTCTAAGGTGTCCTACTATTGCTTCGGTGACCACATTGTCCCTACAATCGAATTGACCCGAACACCTCCAACGGTGGTGCTACCTACCTCTCAATGGTGGGATGGCACTACCTTAAGGACTTTTACACAGCTTAATTCCTTAGGGTAGGTAGATGACTCATGGGTACTTGCTCTCTTCAAAAACAAATCAAAAAATCTTTTCACACTGACACTTTCAAAAGCTTTCAAAACAAATTTTTCAAACACTCTTGAGGACAGATACAAGAGTCACTCAGAAATCTTTCAATGAAACTTTTTCAAACCCACTCACATTTTAAAAAGCAAACACTTTGAAAACATAAGAGCAAGTACCTAAGAGACCATGGATAACCATGGATAGAAAGGGTGCTAACACCTTCCCTTTCTATAAATATACCTCCCGAACCGAGAGACATTCTCAATAAGGAATTTTGCTGTGCTTTTGTCCTTTCCATGTTGGAGAACATAAAAGACGGTGGCGACTTTTGTTTACCGCGACATTTCGCGAAACCAGCTAAAAACAGTCAGTTCTATTTCCACCGATCACAGAACTGGCGACTCTGTTGGGGATACTTAAAGTGAGGTGTACCTTAGGATAGCTCATACTTATGTTTTCAATTGAATGTTTTGTTTGCTTTATTATTATGGGCTTTGTCTTGGAGTTTCATAGATCCTAACCCGGATCTGGGGATACCCTGTTAGGTAGCATAAGTTGTGAGGGACCTGTCCGGCGTAGACCGACACGGGTGAAGCAATGGCTACGTTGGTGTGGTACATTGGTCTGTACCGATATCCCTTGTGTCGCAACGAGGAGAATATGGGTCTTCTGAGGAGTCATTAAGCACCAACCGACCTTAGAACCCTAATTTGACCCAACTTGGCCATAGAACAGTAGCAGTATGCTACACCCATTGAGGCTAAACTCTCGCGATGGTTCTGGCCGCAAGAAAAGATTGCGATGCTGGAGTTATGACCGATTAAGGGTAGTCAATGATATTGGGATCCTCTAGAACCCGGTTACTTCTGATAGGACAGGTCTTAACCAACAAACTGAAAGAGGGTAGTACCTGAACTTTATGCTGGCCTAAACTTTAAGGGCTATCTTGTGTGACTTGTGTGCCTTATCATGTTTGCCTTTGTGAATACTTGTGGTGTGTTGTATCATGACATCATACCATCATAGACATTGCACGTATCCTGCATAAGGACTGACCCATTTCAAAGACAAGAGGGTTTCATCTTTGCTCTATTTTGTAGGACATCATGATGCCTATGCGAAGGAACACTATCCGGTTCAACTTTGTTCACCCACCTGAGTTGCTTGAAGAATTGGTTAGCAGAATTCCAAACACTACTTCCTTCATCCAGAGGCACGGTTCTCTTCTCGGTTTAGTCACTACAAAGTGGGACCAACAACTGATGAGTGTCCTGACCCAGTTTTATGATCCCTTGTACAATTGCTTCACCTTTCAAGACTTCCAGCTGTCCCTACCCTGGAAGAATTCTCTGATTTGCTGGGTATCCCCATCTTGGATCAGACTCCCTTCACTGGTTGGGAAAAGACTCTTAGGCTTGAGGAGATTGCTGCAGCCCTCCCTTTGACCACCAAGGAGGTAATGGACAACTGGGTGACTAGAAGCAGAGTTAAGGGCTTCTTGGCCAAGTTTCTGATTGGTAAAGCTAACAGTTTCTGGAATGACTTAGACTTCCGGGCGTATGAAGACACTCTGGCTCTCTTAATCTATGGCTTGGTTCTATTTCCAAATCCTGATAACTTCATTAATGTCACTTCCATAAGGATCTTCATGTCTCGGAACCCTGTGCCCACTCTCTTGGGTGATATCCTGCAACAACTCTATGCTCGTACTGCCCGAAGACGAGGAACTATGTGGTGTTGTATTCCTTTGTTAGTGAGGTGGTTTATTTCGCACCTCCCTAAGTTTGTGCTGAAGAACAAAGAAGGAAGAGGTTGGGCTCATAGGTTAATGTCTCTCACTGATAATGACATCATTTGGACTTTCAGGGGTTTGGATGAGGTAGCTGTTATTGATCGCTGCGGAGAATATCCTAATGTTCCTCTGATTGGTACCCAAGGAGGAATCTCTTATAATCCATGTCTAGCTCTCCGTCAGTTTGGAAGAGCCAGAAGAGCAGGGCCTCATGAGATGTTGGTGCCTCACATCAGTTTTGAGTTTCAGGTAGATAGTGACGAGCTGCGTCGTAGATTCATCAAGGCTTGGGACAGAATTCACCAAGCTGACCCACATGAGTTGGGACCGAAGACTTCTCTACCTATGGAATCCTACTACAGGTGGGTCCGCATCCGTGCTCAGAAGTTAGGTATGCCATATGAAGCTGTCAGACCCATCATTCTTGAATATCCTGATAGAGACGGGGTTCCTCCAACTGTACTCCCTCCTAAGATACCTACTGATGTTGATACACTAAAGAGGTCTTGGGCGCAACTACAAGAAGAACGGGATTCTTATCGGGAAAAGTTCAACGAGCAGGAATTGAAGATCCAGAAGCTGACAAAGCAGTTGGAGAACGAGCGGGCCTTGAATGACTACATCCGTACTGAGAAGAGAAGACCATGGGATCAGTGATGAGCTTTGGATGTTCTTTTACAGCTTTTTATTTCCCTTTTCAGTATTTCCATTTTTATGTAACGCCTAAGGGAAATCTGTTGAACAATTTAAATTCCAAAGTTTAAATCTAATAAAGTGTGTTCCCTTTTGTTTACAAAGTTGAATCCCGATTGTCTTTGAAAACATAAATCATACGCATTCCATTCATCATATGCATCACAGGTACTCTTCTTTTCAGGTTGCTTAATCTTCTTCGCTGTTTATTTCAGCAGTCTCATCATGAATCCTGAATCATCTACTGAGCAATCCATCAAGGCCCTCCAGGCTCAGAACGCCCAGTTCCAAGAACTGATCATGAGTTTAGCCCAAGGTCAAGAGGAATTGAAGGCTCTGCTGGTAAAGAAGAAGAAGAAGAGAACTGTACTATTCAACACTGGCCGGAGGTTTGGCAATACACTGCAAAATGAGGTTGATCAAGCTGGTTCTTCTGTAGGGAAAGGCAGTCCCCAAGGGGGAAGGGTTCCTAGTCCTGTGGTCTCTGACAACGAGACCGATTTCAATGAAGATTAGTACCCTCCAGCTGAAGATAAGTACAAGCAGTTAGAGGATCGCCTGAATGCCATGGAAATTCAATAGGTGCCTGGGTTGGATTTTGGTGATCTGGGTTTATCTTCTGGTGTGGTGATCCCACACAAGTTCAAAGCACCATCTTTCGCAAAGTATGACGGGGCGTCCTGCCCTAAGCTGCATCTCAGATCTTATGTGCAGAAGATCCAGCCGTATACTATGGACAAGAACTTATGGATCCATTTCTTCCAGGAGAGTCTTTCAGGGACTCACCTCGAATGGTTCTATCAGCTGGATGGAACCAAGGTTCGTAACTGGGAGGACTTGGCTACTGCTTTTTATAAGCAGTATCAGTACAATGCCGACCTCGCTCCTACATGTACCCAACTCCAGGGTATGTCGCTAGGATCGGGAGAAGGTTTTAAAGAGTACGCGCAGAAATGGAGGGACCTGGCCGGTAGGGTGCAGCCACCGTTGACTGATCGTGAACTAGTGGACATGTTCTTGGGGACCCTATCTGGTCCATTCTTCAACCATCTCATTGGCAATTCTTCTGCAGGGTTTACAGACCTCATTCTGACTGGTGAAAGGATAGAAGCTGGTATGAAATCGGGGAAGATACAGAAAGGTGCATCCTCAAGTTCTGAAAAGAAGCCTTTCAAGAAGGAGGCCAGTGTTGTGTATGGCCCCAGGAGGCAAAACAAACCGGAACGCCGCCAAGCTGCCAACGCAGTGGTAATTGCAAAGCCTGCTGCCGCTCCTCGGCAACCTAACCAACCAAGGGGTGAGAGACCCAGAAGAGAATATACTCGGCTTAGTATGACCTTGTCTCAAATCCTGCCGCAACTGCTATCAACCAACTTGGTAACTGTCAGAGAAGCTCCGAAGGTGGTAAACACAACCTCTATGAAGTACAACCCCAATGCCCGCTGTGCTTATCACTCTGATAGCCCGGGGCATTCTACTGATGATTGCTGGGCCCTGAGGAATAAGGTTCAAGACCTTATCGATGCTAAAGAGGTTCAGTTCGAGGCGCCCGAGAAGCCTAATATGGTGACAGCTCCCATGCCCAATCATGGAGTGAATGCTATTGGGGATTATGACAAAGTGGAAGAATCTAAGTTCAACAGTTGGATCTACCCAACGGCCGACAGTGGACCTAACAATTGGACTGCTAAAGACCACATACCTGTTACTTTTGTTACTCAGTAATGAATTCCTTTGTTTTTAAATTTGTAACGAACAATAATCTGAAACTTTATGGCTTGGTGTCTTACCCGGGGCACCGTGGTTTCATTTGTGAGGGCTTATTACTTGTCATTTCCATCTATCATGAATAAAAACATTGGACGTTTTTCGCATTTCAAATCTTGTGCTCCCTTTCTTTCTTTATATATTGCAAAACAGCTATATTTACACACACTCACTTATCACAAGGTCCACATCCACTCTGGATCTCATTGGTAACGACTCTGCTACTGCCAGTTATGACTTCGAAAATCCGATCAACTTAGCCGAAGACGAAGGTGAAGATGATTGCGAAGTTCCTGTTGAACTTGCAAGACTGCTACTCCAGGAAGAGAGGGCCATTCAGCCACATGAAGAGCCAGTGGAAACAGTGAATCTGGGTACTGAGACAGACAAGAAGGAAGTCAATATCGGTGCAAATCTGGAGCTTAGTGTGAAACAGCGGTTGATTCAGATGCTGCATGACTATGTTGAGATCTTTTCCTGGTCTTATGAAGATATGCCAGGGCTGGATACTGACATTGTGGTTCATCGCTTACCTACCAAGGAAGACTGCCCTCCGATAAAATAGAAGGTTCGCCGTATGCGCCCAGAGATGTCCGAGAAGATCAAAGCTGAGGTTATGAAGCAATTTGATGTCGAGTTTCTAGCAGTGACTTCTTACCCTCAGTGGGTTGCCAATGTGGTTCCAGTACCAAAGAAGGATGGTAAGGTCCGAATGTGTGTTGATTACAGGGATTTGAACAGGGAGAGCCCCAAGGATGACTTCCCCCTGCCTCACATCGACGTTCTGGTTGACAACACTGCTCAGCACAAGGTGTTCTCCTTCATGGACGGCTTTTCAGGTTATAATCAGATCAAAATGGCCCCTGAAGATATGGAAAAGACTACCTTTGTTACTCAGTGGGGCACCTTCTGCTACAAGGTCATGCCATTCGGGTTGAAAAATGTTGGGGTAACCTACCAACGTGCCATGGTTGCTTTATTTCATGACATGATCCACCATGAGATAGAAGTATATATCGACGATATGATTGCAAGGTCTCAAACTGAGTAGGAACACCTTGACCATCTGCAGAAGTTGTTTGACCGGTTGAAGTTGTACAAGCTGAGGTTGAACCCGAACAAGTGCACCTTTGGGGTAAGATCTGGAAAATTGCTAGGCTTCGTCGTGAGCGACAAAGGTATTCAAGTGGACCCTGCCAAGGTTAAAGCCATACAAGAGATGCCAGTTCCCAAGACAGAGAAAGAAGTCAGAGGCTTTCTAGGACGTCTGAATTATATTGCCCGGTTCATCTCGCATCTAACTGCTACCTGTGAACCAATCTTCAAGCTGCTGAAGAAAGATCAAGTAGTACGTTGGAATGATGAATGTCAGGCCGCTTTCGACAGAATCAAAGAGTATCTCCAAGAACCACCCATTCTTATGCCACCGGTTGAAGGGAGACCTCTAATACTATACCTGACAGTACTTGACAACTCAATGGGGTGTGTGTTGGGGCAGCATGACGAGTCTGGCCGAAAAGAGCATGCCATTTATTACCTTAGCAAAAAGTTTACCGACTGTGAGACCCGATACTCACTGCTCGAGAAAACTTGATGCGCTTTGGTATGGGCTGCTCGCCGGCTGAGACAGTATATGCTGACTCACACTACTCTGTTGATTTCAAAAATGGATCCAATAAAGTACATATTCGAAAAGCCTGCTCTGTCTGGGAGAATAGCAAGATGGCAGATGATCTTGACAGAATACGACATTCAGTACACGACTCAGAAAGCAATCAAGGGAAGTGTATTGGCAGACCATTTAGCACACCAGGCAGTGAACGATTACCAGCCGATGAACTTTGAATTTCCTGACGAGAACATCATGGTAGTGACTGATTGTGAAATACCTGGACCGGATGAAGGACCTGAGGAAGGATCCCGATGTTCTATACACTTTGACGGAGCCTCTAACGCTTTGGGTAACGGTATCGGCGCTGTGATCATATCCCCAAAAGGCACTCATACTCCACTTACTGCCCGGCTATGTTTCAACTGCACCAACAACATGGTGGAGTATGAGGCATGTATCATGGGTCTTCAAGCTGCGATTGACTTAAGGATCAAGTTTCTGAGTGTCTTCGGAGATTCCGCTCTCGTGATCAATCAGATCAAAGGCGAGTGGGATACGAAACATCTGAATCTTATTCCTTACAAAGAATGTGTGTTGACGTTGATCCCCCATTTCACAAAGATAACTTTTGAACACTTCCCAAGAGAGGAGAATCAGTTGGCGGACACGTTAGCTACGATGTCTTCCATGTTCAAAGTCAAATGGGACAACGAGGCTCCCCGGATCATTATCTGGAAGTTAGATGAACCTGCACATTGCTGTGATCTTGAGGCTGAAGAGGTAACTGAGAAACCTTGGTATCATGAAGTGAAGAGGTACTTGGAAGCTCAAGAATAACCTGAAGGTGCATCCATCAATGACAAAAAGTTTCTGAGAAGGTTCGCTGCAAAGTTCTTCCTCAGCAACGGCATTTTATACAAGCGAAACCATGATTCAACCTTACTGCGTTGTGTGGATAAGACTGAAGCAGAAAGAATCATGGCAGAGCTACATGAAGGTACCTTCGGAACACATTCCAGTGGGCATACCATGGCAAAGAAAATACTCCGGGCAGGATATTTCTGGTCCACAATGGAAGCTGACTGTCACCAACATTCTCGGACATGTCACAAGTGCCAAATCTATGCTGATAAGGTGCACGTTCCTCCAGTCCCTCTGAATGTCTTGACTGCACCTTGGCCTTTTGCAATGTGGGGCATTGATATGATCGGTGAGATTAAACCTACGGCATCCAACGGGCATCGCTTCATCCTGGTGGCGATCGATTACTTTACAAAGTAGGTTGAAGCGGCTTCCTACGCTACTGTAACCAAGAATGTTGTGGCACGGTTCATTCGACACAATCTGATATGTCGCTACGGCGTCCCGGAAAGGATCATTACAGACAATGGTACCAATCTTAACAACAAGATGATCATTGAGCTCTGCGATCAATTCAAGATACAGCACCACAACTCTTCTCCCTACCGGCCGAAGATGAATGGGGCTGTAGAGGCAGCTAATAAGAATATCAAGAAGATTGTGCAGAAGATGACAGTGACCTATAAAGATTGGCACGAGATGTTACCATTTTCTCTTCACGGGTATCGTACCTCAGCAAGAACGTCAACCGGGGCAACTCCCTTTTCCTTGGTCTATGGCATGGAGGCAGTCTTGCCGATTGAAGTCCAGATACCCTCTCTCCGGATAATGAAGGATGCAGGCTTGAGCGAAGATGACTGGATCCAGACTCGACTTGATCAATTAAACCTAATTGACGAAAAGAGACTCACTGCTATTTGTCATGGTCAAACGTATCAAAAACGGATGATCAGGGCTTTTAACAAGAAAGTCAGACCACAAGAGTATCAAGTCGGAGACCTGGTAATCAAGCGCATCATTCTTCCCCAAAGTGATCCCAGGGGCAAATAGACCCCTACTTACGAAGGGCCATTTGTGGTTAAACATGTCTTCTCAGGAGGAGCCATGATTCTAACCACTATGGATGGTGACGACCTTCCTCACCCCGCCAATGCAGACATAGTAAAAAGATACTATGCATGAATAAAAGACCCGTTAGGTTGATACACCTAGGCAAAAATTAGGGCTTCCCGGCGAACAAAAAGGGTTCGGGCAAAAATAAGGGATGAAATGAAAAAAATCTGTACACCCGGCAAGTCGAAAACCTGAAAAGGCGGCTTGGGCAAAAATGGGTATCCCGGTGGACTGAAAACCCGAAAGGGCGGTCCAGGCAAAAGTTAGGGATTAAAGCGTAATAATATGTCTCATGGAATCACCTTGCATCCAGAATCCGGTATCAAACATCAGGTTCAGACGGCATCGATCAATCAGCTTCATCTCCAACTAAACAGCCAAGTGATGAGACGCTCGAAGATATAAAGGCGATAGCAGAGTTGGAACCCAGTGGGATTATTCCTTCACATAGCTGTTTTGTTTTCCTTTTTCACAAAAATTGTATAAACTTTGTTGTTCGGCGGCGTTCTCTTACTAGGACGTCAGCCTCTTGTACATAAACGCCTATTTACAGGCAAATTCAAAAATCAATACAAATTCACTTTTCAGACCAATTGTCAATTGTTTTTTCCTTTTTCTGTTTTGTTTTGTAAAGAACGTCCAATGTTCAAATTGTGATATATGCATTTGACACTAATTGCTAACTCATAAATATTTGAATACGAAACAAAGGATTAATTACAGGTAACATCAGAAACAGGGGCAATGATGAGTTGTCTAAGCGATCTAATTGCTCTATCCACCAAGGTACTAAGGTAAGTTCGGCTGAAGAATGTAACCCAGATACTTTCACTCCGCGCCGAGTAAGATAAGACTCAGCAATACTCTCCCAAGCAGTTGGTCTCCCAGCAGCCCCTAACAAGGCACAGTATCTCCGGCAAGTCAGCAACACTCCCCCCGAGCAGAGTTAATCTACTGTCAGCCTCAAGGAGTTGGATTATCCCCCGAAGATCTCAATGTTCCCCAACGGAGTACACAAACATTCCTAGCAAGCATCCCCGGCAATCTTGATCTAAGATTGTTCCCCGGCGATATATCGGACATCCAGTGGAGCCATTCCCCAGTCCAATCGGAGAAGTTTCCCCAGGAGAGTTCAATCAATCCCCCCAGTAGATTCAGGAAGCTTATCCCCAGTAGATTCTGGAAGCTTATCACCTGCAGAACACGAATGCGCCTCCCCGACTTTATTCAAAGGTTATTTCCCCACCAGGATATAACTGGGTTATCCTCAGCCAATTGCCATGGAAAGATCGTCCCCGACGAAGTTCTTTCTATCCCCCAGTGGAGTTCATCAAATTCCTCAACAAAGCTCATCAATGGTATCCCCAGCGGAGTTATCATCAACATCTCAGCAAAGCGCCTCTCTTCCCACAGAGCATTCCCCGCAGAGTAATGTTTTCACCAAGTTTATCCCTCAACGGAGTCATCTTCTCCCACAGGTTTATTCTCGCAACCATCATCCCCAGCGGGAACGAAGAACTCTACTCTTCAAATTCAACTCAGGACCAAACTTCCCGGCATCCGTCAAGGATTTATTTTCCTAGACGAAAATACACTCATAAATATCACATTTCAAACATCACATCTTCATACATTATAGCATGCACATACGCATCATGAACATACAATCTCATTTATTTTGAGAATATCACGCATTTCATACATCATGACATTGCCTACAACTAACGTTTTGTCTTTTCAGGACAAAGGTCAATACAAAGATGATCACTATCAACTGTCGCAATTCCATATTCGATACTTGTATCTAGCCAGGGCATATCTGTGAGCGATTACTTGTGGATTCGACACCTGTATCCGGCCAGGGCATATCTGCATAAAGAAATTCCAGACTCGATTCCTGTATCTTGCCAGGGCACGTCTGAAGAGTTTGAAGATTCGACGCCTGTATCTAGCTAGGGCATATCTGTTGACGACTAATTCCAGACTCGATTCCTGTATCCTGCCAGGGCACGTCTGAAGAGTTTGAAGATTCGATTCCTGTATCCATCCAGGGCATATCTGTTGACGACTATTCCAGACTCGATTCATGTATCTTGCCAGGGCACGTCTGAAGAGTTTGAAGATTCGACGCCTGTATCTAGCCAGGGCATATTTGTTGACGACTAATTCCGGACTCGATTCCTGTATCCTGCCAGGGCACGTCTGAAGAGTTTGAAGATTCGATTCCTGTATCAAGCCAGGGCATATTTGTTGATGACTAATTCCAGACTCGATTCCTGTATCCTGCCAGGGCACGTCTGAAGAGTTTGAAGATTCGATTCCTGTATCCAGCCAGGGCATATCTGTTGACGACTATTCCAGACTCGATTCCTGTATCTTGCCAGGGCACGTCTGAAGAGTTTGAAGATTCGACGCCTGTATCTAGCCAGGGCATATCTGTTGACGACTAATTCCAGACTCGATTCCTGTATCCTTCCAGGGCACGTCTGAAGAGTTTGAAGATTCGATTCCTGTATCCGGCCAGGGCATATCTGTTGACGACTAATTCCAGACTCGATTCCTGTATCTTGTCAGGGCACGTCTGAAGAGTTTGAAGATTCGATTCCTGTATCAGGCCAGGGCATATCTGTTAAGGACTAATTCCAGACTCGATTCCTGTATCCTGCCAGGGCACGTCTGAAGAGTTTGAAGATTCGATTCCTGTATCCGGCCAGGGCATATCTGTTGACGACTAATTCCAGACTCGATTCCTGTATCTTTCTAGGACACGTCTGAAGAGTTTGAAGATTCGATTCCTATATCAGGCCAGGGCATATCTGTTAACGACTAATTCCAGACTCGATTCCTGTATCCTGCCAGGGCAAGTCTGAAGAGTTTGAAGATTCGATTCCTGTATCTAGCCAGGGCATATCTGCATGAAGAGTTTGAAGATCAATACCTGTAACAGGCCAAGAAATTATCTTTCTTTCTCAAGTACGCAAGTTCTCGCTAAGGAATCTCTTACGCGATCGACACCTAGATGGCATCTATAAGCCCATCCACATACCAACAGTCTCCAAATGGCATCTATAAGCCCATTCCCGACAAGGCTCCGTCACAGCTCCAGATGGCATATATAAGCCCATCCTCCTATCCATCATCTCTCCAAATGGCATCTGTAAGCCCATTCCTGTCATCACACTGCTGACATTCTACTATGCGAGTGCAAATTTCTGGGCACTCTAGTGTTCAATCATCTTCCACCTTCGGATTACAAAAGGCACGCTAGCCAATCTACATCCTCAGGTCTAAGAAGATTGAACAGGGGAAACTGTTGTACCCCAA
Source organism: Vicia faba (assembly GCA_948472305.1). Classification (NCBI taxonomy): domain Eukaryota; kingdom Viridiplantae; phylum Streptophyta; class Magnoliopsida; order Fabales; family Fabaceae; genus Vicia; species Vicia faba. The sequence continues at coordinate 79,791,970 of OX451740.1, read as the reverse complement.
AGTTTTCCCTCCCATATTCTTCAAGATTTGGCAAGATCAATCTCCATATGGTTCAAAATCTCTCCAGGGCTGCACAGTCCAATTGCCTCCTAATACAGTCAAAATTAGGGTTTTGGTTCTTGCAAAGAAATTGAGGTTTTCAAGGGTCCAATCAAGTCCCATATGCCTATATACATTGTCAAGCATCCATATGTCAAGTTTCAAGACTCACAGCATCAAGTTGCACAGTCAAAAACCCTAATTGCTTCACAGTCAACTGCAGGGGCAAAATGGTCATTTGACAGTCAAAAGTCAAAAATTTTGGTCAACATCTTATTTTGAAGCCACAATCATCATTTGATCAATTCTTGATCATGATTCCACAAGCATGGCTCAAAAAGTCTCAAGGTGTCAAAAGTTTCTATTTTTGGACAGCTGAAAAGTCAACTGCAAATTGACCAAGGCATAACTTTTTCATGGTTCATCAGAAAAATCCCATACAATGCTCATTTTTAAGGGGATGACATTTCCTACAACTCACATTCACACTCCAAGTCCAAGAAATGCTCTCACAAAAAGTTATCAATTTCAACATTATAGGTCATTTTCAAAAGTCAACAAAAAGGCGCTTTAAGTCAAAGACCATAACTTGAGATTGGTAAATCAAAATGACATGGGACCAAAGGCATTGGTTAGAGGACTTCAATACCTTTCACAAATGTCTAAGAACATGTTCATAGCTTCAAAATTGAGCAAAATATGCATTGGAGAAGTTGGGAAATTTTTGGGAACTTTCAAAAGTCAACTTTGCCTAAAACACTTCAATTTTGCTAATGGGCCTCAAATTCTTTCTTGAATCTTTACCCAAAGCCTATGCACGACCCATTGAGCTCAAAATAATTTATTTTCTTATTTTTAATTAATTAATTGAATTTATATTAATATTAATTCATTTAATTGGTTTTAATTATAGGAAAAATCAAAAAGATATGTTTTTTGGATCTTTTGTGAAGCAAATCATATCAGGGCAAGCTGGAAAACTCGTTTCTCAATCAAAAAAGGGAAGATCATCCATATTTGGCAAGGTTTTCATTGAAAAAGATTGAAAATTACATGATTGAAAATCAAGGATTGCAAACTTAATTTCATGGACTCTTGGGCCAAAGTTTTAACCTAATTCACATCACATACATATGTTGAGGCCAACCCTAGTGTAGAACACGCATAATTGCTGCCAAAACCATACAACCAAATTGCAAAAAAACTCAAGAACATTGTGAAACTGAAATCCTATTTGCAGTACAATTCAAGGCCTAAGATTGTTTACAATACATTGCTGACATTGCCAGGAAGCCATTGCAATCAAGAACGAAGCTTAACACGCAAAGAATCAGAGAATACAAGTGACACGGTTTGCTTTATTTTCTAGATTTGCATATCACGATTCATGTGTTTTTGACCATTTTTTTGGATTGATTTATGTTAATAGGGACCTTCTGAAGTTGTTGGTACAAACCAATTTGGTTATAGCCCTCTGAATCAAAATCCACCATGGATAAAATCTAGGGTTCCGAAGCTATCAAATTAGGGCTTTACTCCTAAGGAAAAATTAGACCTCCAAACCTGTATGGACAAATTCGTCAGGCCAAGACGAATCGAATGAGACCCTCGCGCTCTTTTTATATTATCCATGCTGCTAATCTCTATTTTCTGCACTTTTGGTTTGTGGGGGTTTAAAACCCCCGCTACCTTGTTTATATTTGCAGGAAAAAGATGAAGAAGACAATACGTGGCTCCGTGTGGTTGGGACATTCAAATCTGCGCGCGTATTTTTGTTTGCATCATAATAATTGTTTGTATTTTATATAATATTTGTTGTGTATATATTTAACAAATGCGCCTCATGGTTGAGATGGTGGGGGACGTGTCTTGCAAACACTGGGACCTGGGTTCGATTCCCAGGTCCCCCATATAATTCTTTTTATTTTTCCACAAGGTATTCACATGCAGCATTCGTTCAATGGTCCATCATGCACCTTCACGCGCTAGCTTGCCAAGTGGCCATGATGCCCAATCCAGTGGCCACAGAAGGAAGTCCATGATGCACTCCAGTCAACCAACATGCACACAACCAGAAAGTCACCGAGGCTTTCTTTGTCTAATGGGCCTGAATTGCTTCAATCTCACCTCCACTTTGGGCCAGACACCCCTTTGGTTTGCTTTATTTTATTTTATTTTCCTTTCTTTTTAATACCTTTAATTGTTTTAATTATAATTAATTCACCACAAATAATTTTTCCTAATAAAAATCAGAAACTCAAAAATGTTTTTTAATTATTTATTAAATTTGCCATTAACATATTTTTGTAAATAAATAACTAATAATTGACTTAGTTTAATTTAGGTTTTAAATTTTAATCCTTTTTCTTAATAAATAAAATTGTATAGAATTAGGTTTTGACTTTTAATTATTTTTACCATTATTGATTATTATTATTATTTTTGTAAATAAACATGTAAATTAAATAATTTAGTTAATTAGCCTAATTTTGACCTTTTTCATTAATAAGTAAAATAAACTTAGATCTAGGGTTTCCTTTTAATTTTAACTTCTTTATTTTTCATAAATACAAAAAACATAAAAACACACTTTCTTTTCTTTAATTAAATAATTAATTAGGTTTTGATTTAACTTAGTTTCAAGCAAAGGGTCCAAAACCCTCGGACGTTCCCGGTTTAATTTCTATTTTGCGCATTATTTTCGTATTGGATTATTATGTAATTGTTCAAGGATGTAATAGTAATTAGGTTTATTGCTTTTTACTTTCCGCATCTTTATCAAAAACGGGTCTTTGTATTTTGGCGATGTATAGACCCGCGCCTTGTAATAGCGTAGCTTTTACCGTTCCGTATTTTATTTTCCGCACTCCTAACTGCTAAAATTTCATGAAAGAATGTATGGTAATTAAAAACAACGCGTAGCTCAGAATGCCATGATCCAAGATAAATGTTAACATGAAAATAACACACAAACGCACACACCACTTCTAGAGTACGCTTCACTCGTTGCCTCGAAACGTGGTCGTCAAGTATAGGACGTTTTAGCGGTCGCTCTTATGTCCAAGATCCAGTTGCCTCGAAACGGTTGCCTCGGATTAAAAAGGATCTAGGACATTAGGGTTACTTCTAAGGTGTCCTACTATTGCTTCGGTGACCACATTGTCCCTACAATCGAATTGACCCGAACACCTCCAACGGTGGTGCTACCTACCTCTCAATGGTGGGATGGCACTACCTTAAGGACTTTTACACAGCCTAATTCCTTAGGGTAGGTAGATGACTCATGGGTACTTGCTCTCTTCAAAAACAAATCAAAAAATCTTTTCACACTGACACTTTCAAAAGCTTTCAAAACAAATTTTTCAAACACTCTTGAGGACAGATACAAGAGTCACTCAGAAATATTTCAATGAAACTTTTTCAAACCCACTCACATTTTAAAAAGCAAACACTTTGAAAACATAAGAGCAAGTACCTAAGAGCCCATGGATAACCATGGATAGAAAGGGTGCTAACACCTTCCCTTTCTATAAATCTACCTCCCGAACCGAGAGACATTCTCAATAAGGAATTTTGCTGTGCTTTTGTCCTTTCCATGTTGGAGAACATAAAAGACGGTGGCGACTCTTGCTTACCGCGACATTTTGCGAAACCAGCTAAAAACAGTCAGTTCTATTTCCACCGATCACAGCGTACAAAGTGTTGTTTCAAAAATAGTTCAAAGAGGTGTTTGTGGAATGTGTTTTTGAAAGTGATTTTGAAAAGTGTCTTTTTAATGACTCTCGTTTCTATAATAATGCGTACAAAGTGTTTTTGACTTTTGAAAATATTTCAATAGAAAGTGTTGGTGTGAAAATAGTTTTTTAGTTGTGAGCAAGCAAGCAACTAGGAGCGAATCTACCTACTCAAGGGATCTTTAATGTTCTTTTCCTCCTCCTTTAGATGTTGCTATCTTACCATTGATTTGGTAAGAAGCCCTATCGTTGGATGTGAAGGGACGGGAGTGGGACGTTTGGATAGTCATATAAGGCAACCTATGGGACATTTTAGCAATGTCGTTTTAGGGACTAGATCATTTACCGAAGGCAACATCGAGGGACATCGAGGGACTACGATCTTTTATCGAGGGTCTTTGCTAAAACGCTCATACTCAAGGGACATGACTATTTTCCGAAAGGAAACAAAGCAGGATTACCCTAAGGGTGCAAGTGTGAATGGTGTGTTTGATTTACATGCATTTAGTCTTAATTAGGGTTATCTATTTGTTGATTTCATGTCTTGCCATACACACCCTAATTACTAGCATTTATATTTGAAATGCGATAAATTGCGAAAATATAAAGTCCTACGCTGTTACATCATTTAGGGACGGGGGTACATAATTACAAATGGGGATTTGCAAGAATTTAAATCCTAATCATCTTTTACAACCATATTGAATTATACAATATAAGAAAAAGAAAAAAAAGAAAGGACTTGTTTTGAAAATGATTTTTTGTCTTAATAAATTAAAAGGAAAATAATCATTTAATAAAAGAAAATATTTTTGATGTCTTTTTATAAAAATAGTTCTAATGCTAAAAATGATTAAAAAAAAATAAGAGAGAAAAAGGGAAAATAATGAGAAATAGTATCAGTGTGTTGCTAAAAGCAAAATAAAGAGGATCAGAAGTTCTGATGTTGTGTGTTGTAGCTTAGAAAGAAACGTCAGAGGTGGTCAGAAGTTCTGGGTTGATGCCGTTGGAATCCTGAAAGAAGCGTTAGAGGGAAAAAACAGAAATTCTGGGTTGTGTTTAGTCAGTGGGAAATAATTAGAAGTTTTGTGTTGTGCTAAACAGTGAGCAAAAAGTCAGGAATTTTGTGTTTGTGTTAAATAGTGAGCAAAAAGTCAGAAGTTTTGTGTTCGTGTTAAACAATGAGTGAAAATTAGAAGTTATGTGTTTGTGTTAAACAGTGAGTGAAAATCAGAAGTTATGTGCGTGTTAAAAACAATGAGGGGAACTCAGAAGTTCTGTGTTGTGCTAAAACAGTAAGGAGAACTCAGAAGTTCTGTACTGTGCTAAAATAGTAAGGAGAACTAAGAAGTTTTGTGCTACATTTCACCTCATTCCTCACATTAGTCAGAACATCTACAACTTAATCAGTTCTTATCAGCAGCAAATCAGAAAGGTAAAAGCACAACTGTTTATAGAAGTTCTAATCCTAATTATGAACCTAGCTTTTTTCAAGAAGTTCTGATCTACAGTTTTTCTACTTATGCAATGATATGAGTAACATCAACATTATGATATTTACATATTTAATGATGTTGTGAATGAAAAGATTCAGAGCCAGAGAGACTTACCTTGAATCTGGAACGTGTGTTTGAGACTTGAACTGGTGCCTTCTGATGTTCTGGAGTCAGCAAGAACAACGGAAGAGAAAATACTATGTTCTTTGATTCAAAGGGAAGAACAAAGGTTTTGGTTTTGTTTAGGAATTCAGGGTTCACCAATGTTTTACTGTTTTCTTTTCTCTCTTTGATGATTCTCTCTTTCCAAAAGCCAGCCCCTTGTAAGTGTGATGGAGCCACTTATTTATAGGTGAGTTTGTTGTGGTTTTGGGGAGAAAAACAAATGGGATTTGAACATTTTTGGTATAATGTTTCATTGCTTTTAATCACAGCTTTTGTATGCTAATTTGGTGCAAATATGGGGTTTGAGAAAGTGCAGGCATGGACTGGAGCAGCAGCTGATTGTAGGATTGTGCTGCAGTAGTGCAGCGGGTTATTTAAACAAGGTTTTGGGATTTGGTGATGTTCTGATCGCAGAAGACCAAGAGCGTAGCCCCCATATGTTGAAGAGTCAATGTTCTGACCGAAGAACATTGCTTCCATATATTCTGATTGAATGGTCATATTCTGAACAGTATTTGCAAATTCCGATCGCGCTTGCGTGGTGGCTGGCCCAGAAGTTCTGAAGTATCATATCCTTTTAACACTTAGAAAATTTTCTAAATGTTTAGAAATTTGATCTTTCAAAGTAATTTCTGACTTTGTCTTCTGATAAACTAATTTCAAGTCTTGATGAAATATAATTGTTGAAACTTGATTTTTGATCTAAAAAGTCAAAGTTTGACTTTTCAGTGTGCTTTTGACCATTTTTCCCTTGTGAATGATTTTCTTGGAAAATTGTAATTCAAGACTTGAAACTTGATAGAAGCAAACTTGAGGGTCCAGGATGATCCTTTGAGAAACGAGAGGTAAAATTTTGGGGTACAACAGCTGCCCCTGTTCAATCTTCTTAGACCTGAAGAGTTAGATTGGCGAATCTGCTATTCGTGACTTGAGGGATAGAATATGATTGAACACTAAAGTGCCCAGAAATTTGAACTTGAAGATATTGTGGTTGAGGTGTAAGGAAGGGGCTTAAAGATGCCATTTGGAGGAATGATGGAGAGTTGGCGGAGATGGGCTTATAGATGCCATCCAAAGGTGATTGTCGACAGAAATTAAACTAAGTTTGAGCTTGACTTAAACTGGAAAAGAATCCGAATAAACCTTTGGTCAATTTAAAACGGAAACTAGCATAAGTCTTGAATGTTGTTTGACTGGAAAGAATCGGAATAAATCTTGGAGCGATTCATCTGAACCAGAGAAAATGTCTATTTGGAAAGTATCAGGATGAACCATTGAGAGGTTTAGACTGAACCAAAAGAGGTCTTTGGTATTCTTTAACTGGAGAGAATCAGAATAGATCTTTGAGTGATTTATCTGAACCATAGAAAGTGTCTACTAGGAAAGAATCAGGATAAACCATTGAGAGATTTAAACTGAACCAGCAGGGGTCTGGAGAAGAATCAGAATAAATCTTGGAGCGATTTACCTGAACCAGAGAAGATGTCTGCGGGAAAGAGGAGTTTTATTCTTAACACATTTACAAATGAAGTGCGTTGGCCTAGTGGAAAGAGGAGTTGGCAGTCACGTACAGGACCTGGGTTCGAATCCCAGGTCCCCCATATGCATTGTTATTATTTTTCTACAGGTATTCTAGTGTAAACTCAAGCGCGTGGCCTATCATACAGCCTCACTCAATCACTTGCCAGATGGCCCCAGGCCAGATCTGGTGGTCCAGATGGGATGCCTACCATGCTACCAAGTCAACGTGCCACATGGAATCCAGGAAAGTCAGCCAAGGCCAGCGCCTATTGGGCCTCTGAATTGCCATTCCAACCTCCAAATTGGGCCCAAAACCCCCTAAGTCTTTCTATTTCTTTCTTCTTATTTATTTTATTTAATTGTTTGTTTAATTATTTTCATGATTAATTAACCAATCACATTTTTTCCTTCATAAAATTAAAAACCAAAAAATATATTTTGTTTATTAAATTAAATTTCAGTATTTTATTTTTGTTATTAATTTAATTAATTTAGCTCTAATTAGGAGTAACTTTTAATATATTTTGCAATAATTAAAATTAACTTAGACGATTAGGTTTTTATTAACATTGATCAAATTTATTTTTATTTCTTTAAATACCAAAAACCCAAAAATATTTTTATTTATTTATTTATTTATTAATTTAATAAACCTAGTTTAATTTCTTTCATAAATTCAAAATAACCAAAAAAAATCTTTTCTTTAATTAAAGGGTCAAAACCCTAAAAGCTCTCGCCCGATTTAATTTCCCGCACGCGATCCATTTTATTTCAATATTGTATCTGTTTCCTGGAATGTAATAGTTTAATAGGACTTTACTATTTTTACCGCTTTATTTATTTTCCGCATTTTAATTTCAAGGGTTGCTTTTGGCGATGTAAATACCCGACGCCTTGTAATAGTTAGTTTAATTTCCGCAATTTAATTCCCGCAACTTATAAACTGTTAGATGTTTGGTAATAGGGAATGAATGACAAGATCAAATGTTAAACCTAAAATCAACATAGATAACCATTGACATGTACAAAGATAAAATAAACTGAAAATAACACACTCGCACATGCGCACTCTTAGGGTACACCTCACTTGGTTGCCTTCGTAATTCGGTCATTGAGTATAGGAAGTTTTAGAGGTTGCCCTCTTGTCCAAAGATTATAAGTTTCCTCGAAACGGTTGCCTCGGAGAAAATGATCTAAGACATTAGGGTTACCGCTAAGTCATCCTAACATTGCTTTAGTGACCGCCCGTCCCTTAATCGAATTAACCCTTAAACTCCAACGACGGTGCTATCTACTCACTAATAGTGGGATAGCATTGTCTAAAGGACATTAGCACAGATTGATTCCTTTTTCGAGTAGGTAGATGGTTCTTAAGTACTTGCTCTTTCCAAAACAAAAACAAAACTTTTCACACTTACACCTTTCAAACAAAAACTTCTTCAAACCCACAAACACAAAGAAAAGCAATTTTTTTGAAAACACTTTGAGAAAGTACCTAAGAGCCCGTGGATAACCACGGATAGAAAGGGTGCTAACACCTTCCCTTTCTATAATCTACCCCCCCGAACCCGAGAAACATCTCGAAAAAGGAATTTTTCTGTGCTTTTTTCCTTTCCTTGTTGGATAAAATAAAAGACGGTGGCGACTCTTGCTTACCGCGACATTTTGCGAAAACAAACGCAAAACACAAACCAGCATTCCAAAAAAACAGTCAGTTCTCTCCTACCGTATCACAGAACTGGCGACTCTGTTGGGGATGCTTAATAAGTGGGTTGTACCTTAGGATTAGATCATTGTGTTTTCAATTGTTTGCTTTGTATGCTTTATATTTGTGGGCTTGTATCGGAGTTACTATAGATCCTAACTCGGGTCTGGGGGATACCCTTTAGGTAAGTAGCAATAAATTGTGAGGGAACTGTACGGCGTATATCGATACGGTTGAAGCAGTAGCTACATTGGTGTGGCACTTTAGATTGTACTGATATCCCTTGTGTTGGATCGAGGAGAATATGGGTCATATAAGGGGTCATTAAGCACCCACTGACCTTAGAACCTTTAAATTGACAAACTTGGCCATAGAACAGTAGCAGTATGCTACACTCATTGAGACTAAACTCTCGCGATGATTCTGGCCGCAAGAAAAGGTTGCTAAACTGGAATTATGACCGATCGAGGGTAGTCAATGATATTGAGATCCTCTAGAACCGGGTTACTATTTTTAGGACAGGTTTAAACCAACTGAACTGAAAGAGGGTAGTACTTAAGCTCCTTGCCAGCCTGAAATCTAAGGGCTCTCTGTGTGACTTGTGTGCCTTTACCATGTTTTCTATTTGTGGATACTTGTGATGTGCTTTCTATCATGACATCATGATATCATAACATTGCATACATCTTGCATTGGACTAACCTATTTCAAAGACAGGAGGGATTCATCTTTGTTCTATTTTATAGGTCATGATGCCTATGCGTAGGAACACCATCTGGATCAACTTTGTCCAGGTTCCCACCATGCTTAAAGAATTGATTGCAAAGATGCCTGATATTACCTCCTTCATCAGAAGACATGGGTATATTCTCAGTTTGGTGACCTCCAAATTGGACGAGCAGATGATGAGTGTTTTGGTCCAATTATATGATCCGCTGTACCATTGCTTTACTTTTCAGGACTACCAGTTGGTTCCCACCTTAGAAGAGTTCTCTGATCTGCTCGGTATATCTATTCTGGAGTAGACCCCATTTACTGGTTGGGAGAAGATTCTTAGGCCAGAAGAGATTGCTTCGGCCTTTCATATGACTAAGGATGAGGTAATGGCTAATTGGGAGACTAGAAGTGGAGCAAAGGGATTCCTGACTAAGTTCTTGGTTGGTAAGGCTAATTATTTCTGGGATAGTCTAGAATTCAAGGCATTCAAAGATATTCTGGCTCTTCTGATATATGGCTTGGTATTGTTTCCGAATCCTGACTCCTTTGTCGATGTGAATGCGGTGAAAATCTTCATCTCTCGTAATCCTGTACCCACTCTCTTGGGTGACATTCTTCATCAGGTTTATGCCTGTACTGCTCGAAAGCGGGGAACCTTGATGTGTTGTGCTCCATTATTAGCAAGGTGGTTTATTTCGCACCTCCCCAAATCAGTGTTGAAGAACAAATAAGGCATGGGCTGGGCTTATAGGGTTATGTCTCTCTCTCATAATGACATCATATGGACTATCAAGGGTATGGACGAGGTGGCTGCCATTGATCGCTGTGGGGAATACCCCAATGTTCCACTGATAGGAACCCATGGAGGAATTTCTTATAATCCGTGCTTGGCCTTACGTCAGTTTGGGCGTGCTAGGAGGGAAGGTCCTCATGAATTGCTAATGCCTAGTATCATCTTTGATTTTCAAGGGGATAGCGACGAGAAACGCCGCAGATTCATAAGGGCTTGGGATATAGTTCACATATCTGATCCATATGAGTTGGGTCCAAAGACTTCTCTTCCAATGGAGCCATATCTCAGATGGGTTCGTATCCGTGCCCAAAAGCTGGGTATGCCATATGAAGCCGTCCTGCCTATCATTGTTGAAGTCGCTAATGAAGAGGGGGTTCTTCCTACCATCCTTCATCCTTACATGCCCACTGACATTGGGGCACTAAAGAGGTCATGGATGCAGCTGAGATAAGAGCGAGATGCTTACCGAGAAAAGTTTAACGAGCAAGAGCAGAAGATCCAGAAGTTGACTAGGCAGCTGGAGAATGAGCGGATTCTCAATGACTATGTCCGCACCGACAAGAAGTGACCATGGGAGCACTGATTGTCCTCTATTTATTTCCTTTCCAGTTCTATTTACTTTTCAGTATTTCCTTTCTTGTAACGCCTTGAGGGCAATTTGTTGAACAATTTGAATTTCAAGTTTACCTAATAAAAGTGTGTTTCATTTCTTGTTTACGAATTTGAATCTCTCGATGTCTTTGAAATCATAGCATACACATTTCATTCCATGCACTTCATAACAGGTACCCATTACAGGTCTCTTATATTCTTCGTTGTTTATTTCAGCACTCATCATGTCTGCTGAACCATCAACTGAACAAGCAATCAAGGCTCTGCAGGCCCAGAATGCCCAGTTCCAAGAGTTGTTCATGAATCTAGCTAAGGGTCAGCAAGATCTGAAGACCCTGGTTTTGAAAGAGAAGAAGAAGAAGAAGAAGAAGAAGAAGAGGACAGTCCTGTTTAACACAGGTCACAGGTTTGGAAACAGGCTACGGGATGAAGTTGATTTGACCACCTCATCTGGAGGGAAAGATAGTCAGGAAGAAAGGAGGGCTCCTAGCCCTGTGGTCTCAAAAAATGAGACGGACTTCGACGAAGACCAGTATCCTCCTGCTGAGGATAGATACAAGCAACTGGAAGACCGGTTGAGTGTGATGGGAGTTTAGAAAGTGTCTGGTCTGGACTTTGGTGATCTGGGTCTATCATCTGGGGTAGTGATTCCCCACAAATTCAAAGCACCAGCCTTTGCTAAGTATGACGGAGTTTCTTGTCCGAAGATGCACCTCCGGTCATATGTAAGGAAGATTCAGCCGTACACCGCTGATAAGAACCTATGGATCCATTTCTTTCAAGACAGTCTTTCAGGGACTCGGCTTGAATAGTTTTACCAGTTGTACGGAGCCAGTATCCGCAGTTGGGAAGATTTGGCTACTGCTTTCTACAAGCAGTACCAATACAATTCTGATCTCGCTCCCACGCGTACCCAACTCCAGGGTATGTCTATGGGAATGGGTGAAGGTTTCAAAGATTATGCTCAGAAATGGAGGGACCTCGCCGGAAGAGTATAACCACCCTTGGCTGATCGGGAACTTGTGGATATGTTTCTGGGGACCTGGTCTGGTCCATTTTTCAACCACCTGATTGGAAGCTCTTCGTCTGGGTTTACAGAGCTAATTATGACCGGTGATAGGATTGAGGCTGGTATTAAGGCTGGTAAGATACAAAAGGGTGCTTCATCAAGCACCGAGAAAAAGCCTTTTAAGAAAGAGTCCAGTGTTATCTACAATTCGAAAAGCCAGAATAGACCTAAGCGCCGCCAAGCTGTTAATGCGGTTGTTATTTCAAGACCTGTTGATGCTACTCAGCACAACAATCAACAAAATGCCGAGAGACCTCGAAGGTAATTCACCCATCTCAACATGACTTTGTCTCAGATTCTGCCGCAGTTATTAAAGACCAATATAGTAACTCCAAGGGAGGCTCCGCAGAATCCCAACATTGCATCACCTAAGTACAACCCTAATTCCCGCTATGCTTTTCACTCTGATAGCCCGGGACATAATACAGATGATTGTTGGGCTTTGAAGAACAAAATATAGGACTTAATTGATGCTAAGGCGATTGAGTTTGAGGCGCCCGAAAGACCTAATGTTGTAACTGCTCCTATGCCCAAGCATGGAGTGAATGCTATAGATGAAGACTCGTTTGTGGTTTCTGTGAACGACATTGTTACCCCTTTAATGACTGTGAAGAAGAACCTTTTTCTAGTCGGTTTATTTCCGGGTTGTGACGAAGGTTGCCGTATGTGTTATGTTCTACCTACCGGTTGCCATCTTTTGAAGTCAGGTGTCCAACGCCTGATGGATAGTAAAGAAATTTTGTTTGAGAAGACTGTTGTTCCTTTAGTTCATACTGAAGAAGTTGCCATTATCACCATTTTTGACAATTCTTCCAAGGCTCCCTCGAGGAAGCCTGTTAGAGTTACATCTGTTCCAAGAATCGTACCGTTGATCATCACTGTTCCAGGGCCTATCCCCTATACATCTGATAAAGTTGTCCCTTGGCACTACGGGGCTTATGTTTATTTTCATGGAGTTAAACAAGATTTGGATGTTGATACTGACGTCAGCAACATTGTTGGTCCTTCCAAAGTCACCCGCAGCGGAAGACTTTTCTCACCTGATATCTCTCCACCAACTTCCCGGAAACCTGTTGTTATCACACCTGCCAGTGTTCCTGCTACTATTCCTGTTCAAGTTCCTATTCTTACCCCTGTCGCCGAGTCATCTGACACTCGAGGCAAAGGGATCACCAGTGAGCCTGCCCAGATAGAGGCACCAAAGATGATTACTATTGAAGCTTCTAGACAAGAGATGGAAGAGATTTTAAAGATCATCAAAAAGAGTGACTACAATGTAGTTGAACAGCTGGGGCAAACCCCGTCCAAAATCTCTATGTTGTCACTGTTGCTATGCTCAGAGGCCCATGCCAAGGCTCTGATTGCATTTTTGAAGACTGCACACGTACCACAAGAGACATCAGCTGATCAGTTTAAAGATTGTGTGGCTAGTCTGACTGCTGATAATGGGTTGGGTTTCTCTGACGCCGACTTGACTGCTAAAGGGAAGAATCACAATGATGCCCTGCATGTCTCCATTGAATGCAGGGGCACTACTCTTGCTCATGTATTAGTGGATATTGGTTCCTCATTGAATGTTTTACCTAAGAAAGCTCTAGACCGGTTGGACTGTGAAGGGTTGGAGCTGAAACCAAGTAACATTGTTGTTAGGGCCTTTGATGGGTCTAAGAGAATTGTGCATAGAGAAGTGGATATTCCAATTAAGGTTGGTTCTCAGGTTTTCAACTCTACATTCTATGTGATGGACATTCGGCCATCTTATTCTTGCTTGCTGGGTCGCCCGTGAATCCACAAAGCTGGGGCAGTAACGTCAACGCTCCACCAGAAGCTGAAGTACCTAGTGAAAGGGAAGATTGTGACAGTACAAGGAGAGGAAGAGTACATGGTGAGCCACCTCAACTCTTTCTGATATGTAGAGATGGATGGGGAGTTCATTGAGACCCCATTTCAGCATTTTGAAGAGGTTCCCCAGACGCTGGCGTCAACTGAGACTGTTGTTGAAGATTCTCCTATGAAGATGGCTTCTGTTAGAACATAGTTTGATTCTACAACCCTCAGTTAGAGTTTTGATGATAACAAAATACAAGATTAAATGGATTATGAGATTTATATATGACATAGATGCTACCTAAAAATATGTTGTGTATTTACAGGAAACTCTGATGGAATCAGCATCAGAATATCAGAATATCAACATCAGCATCAGAAGATATAGCACATCAGAAGATCAGTACATATGCTTACGCTGTAGTCTGATGAACAAGATCTGCGCTGAACATACTCTGATTCTGATCAAGATCCTAACAATGTCATCAGCACTCAGAAGCACCAGAATAAGCTAAAGCCAAGAACGCTCAGATTGTCATCAATCAGAACATTCTGAAGTGTTAATGTTACTGCATTCAAGGCAGATTAATTACCAACGGCTTTATTCCAAGACAAAGATATTCTCAAAATGGAAAGAACGTAATGAGCATTGAAATGGAATTATTGGCATCAACGTATCTTTTCCAAGAAGTATTTAAACAAATCAGTGAGAAAGGAAAAGGCTAATGCTCTACAATACTCTACACGCCTAAAGTCAATCATCTTCGTCCTCACTCACTCAGTTTGCTAAAGCTCTCAAATTTCTTACTCTATAGTTCTAGCAATCTAGTTTTACATAAGCTTCATTTTGTGTATTATCACAGTTGTGATATATAGTTTTTGTAGAAAACATCAAACACACATAATTGTTCATTTATCTGTAAGAAAGAATTTCCTTGAGAAACCGGTCTGTGGTTTAGACTCAAGAAGGCTTTAGCAGTTGTTAAAGCAGTTTTGTATTCAGTTGAATATAATGGATTAAGACCTCGTTGGAGAGAGGAAAAATCACCTTGACGGGTGGACTGGAGTAGTTTGAGATCAAACGAACCAGGATAAAAATAATGTGTTGTCTACATTTGATTTCAAGTTTCAACAATTCAACCCCCCTTCTTGTGTTTTTCACTTCTTCAATTGGCATCAGAGCGCCTGGTTCTGAGTTCATAACACTTAACCGTGTCAGTACAAGATCCAGCGTTGAAAAACATTATGGCAGGACAACATCAAAACATCAGCAATGACCACAATGAAGAAAGAGACAGATTCAGTGGCAAACCTCCAGTCTTTGATGGAGAGAACTTTGATTACTGGAAAGACAGAATTGAAAGCTTCTTTCTAGCCCATGATGTTGATCTGTGGGATATGGTGACAGATGGATACACGCACCCAGTGAATGCAAGTGGTCAGAAGATTGACAGGAAAGCAATGTCTGACCAATAAAAGCGTGATTTCAAGAATCATCACAAGGCCAGAACTATTCTTCTCAGTGTTATCTCTTACTCTGAATATGAAAAAATATCAAACAGAGATACTGCTAAGAACATGTTTGATTCTCTCAGAATGACGCATGAAGGCATCCTTCAAGTTAAAGAAACTAAAGCTCTTGCGCTCATCCAGAAGTATGAGGCATTCAAGATGGAAGAAAGTGAATCTATTGAAACAGTGTTCTCAAGATTTCAGATTCTGGTTGTTGGTCTCAAAGTTCTGGACAAAGGGTATTCTACTGCTGATCATGTCAAGAAGATCATCAAAAGCTTGCCAAAACAGTGGAGGCCAATGGTCACAACGCTGAAGCTAGCTAAGGATCTCAATACAATCTCTCTAGAGGAACTTGTCAGCTCCCTCAAAAGTCACGAGATAGAGCTGGAAGCTGATGAACCTCAAAATCAAGGTAAGCCTTTAGCTCTAAAATCTAACAGAAAATCTGACTCTAAGGTTTTGCAGGCTGTTGAAGAAACCTCTGATGGGTCCTCATCAGAAGAAGACGAATTGTCTCTCCTTTCCAGAAGGGTGAACCAACTGTGGAAGCAGAGGCAAAGAAAGTTCAGGAATCCCAGAAGATCTGAGAACCAGAACGAACCCTCCTCCAGATACAGAAGGTCAGAATCCTCCTCTGGACACAGAAGATCTGAAGGCTCTTCAGGAAGCAAAAAGTCAAACAACAAGGACATCATCTGCTATGAATGCAACGAGCAAGGACACTACAAGAGTGACTGCCCAAAGCTTCAGAAGGAAAAGCCCAGAAGAAAGTTTGGCAAGGAAAAGAAGAAAAATCTCATGGCTACATGGGATGACTCTGACACATCTGAAGCTGACTCAGAATCAGATGATGAGAGAGAAAACATAGCTCTCATGGCAAACATATCAGAAGACAGTGAAGCTTCTGAATCAGACTCTGAATCAGACACAGAAGAGGTATTTCCTGACTTTGCTATTAATTTTACTAAGGCTGAACTAGCTGAAAGCCTTAATGAGATTCTGGAAAGATATCAACAGATCAGAGTCAAGTTCAGAAACCTGAAAAGGGATCTTGCTTCTGACTCTGATAAAACTGAGAGTCTCAAGTTGGAAAATTCTGAGTTGAAAAATAAAGTTTCAAAATTAGAAAATATATTACAAAACTCTCAGAAGGAAACAATTCTTGAAACTCCCAGTAGTGCTGATGAGATCATCAAGGAGTATGATCACAGCTTTCAGAAGTTTCTTGCTAAAAGCATAGATAGAAGCAAAATGGCTTCAATGATCTATGGAGTTAGCAGAAATGGCAGAAAGGGAATAGGATACCAAGGTAAGGTACCTACACCAAAGAATGCCATGGATTTAGTTATTAAACTAACTCCACTTAAGTCACACTTTGTATATGGGCATACACACGACATCAAATATACTAGTAGCAATTATTCTGTCAAACCAAAATTCAACCAGAGTTTTGGTAAAACTAACAAATCAGGACCCAAGAAAATATGGGTACCTAAGGATAAAATAATACATGTTGCAGATATCTTTAGCAGCAAAGCAGAAACACCAGTCATGGTACCTGGACTCTGGCTGCTCACGACACATGACGGGAAGAAGGCATATGTTCCAAAGCCTGGAACTTAAGCCTGGAGGCCATGTAGGCTTTGGAGGCAATCAGAGGGGAAAGATCATTGGCTCTGGAATAGTAGGTAATGGAAATCTTCCCTCTATCAGTAATGTCTTATTAGTAGATGGATTAATGCATAACCTGTTATCCATAAGTCAATTAAGTGATAACGGTTATGATATAATCTTTAGTCAAAATTCATCTAAAGTTGTTAGTCAGAAAGATGGGACTATCCTGTTTAATGGAAAGAGGAGAAACAACATTTACAAAATCAAACTTTCTGAACTGAAAAGTCAGAATGTAAAGTGTCTTCTGTCTGTTAACAACGAGCAATGGATCTGGCACAGAAGATTGGGGCATGTTAGTATGAGAAGAATATCTCAGATTAACAAACTCAATCTGGTCAGAGGACTTCCTAATCTGAAGTTCAATTCAGATGCTCTGTGTGAAGCATGTCAGAAAGGCAAGTTTGCAAAACCTGCTTTTAAATCTAAAAACGTTGTTTCCACCTCTAAGCCATTAGAACTTCTGCACATTGACTTATTTGGACCAGTTAAAACTGCTTCACTCAGTGGCAAGAAGTATGGGTTAGTAATCGTAGATGACTATAGCAGATGGACATGGGTAAAGTTCTTAAGACACAAGGACGAGTCACACTCTGTTTGTTACCTTCTGTAACCAAGTTTAGAATGAAAAGGATCTTAGAATCGTCAAAGTCAGAAGTGATCATGGTGGAGAGTTTGAAAACAAAGATTTTGAATCATATTTTAATGACAAAGGCATTCTGCATGATTTCTCTTGTCCTAGAACTCCCCGGCAAAATGGAGTTGTAGAACGAAAGAACAGAACATTGCAAGAAATGGCCAGAACCATGATCAATGAGACTAACGTTGCTAAGATCTTCTGGGCAGAGGCAATAAACACAGCTTGCTACATTCAGAATAGAATCTCCATAAGACCTATTCTGGAAAAGACTCCATATGAATTGTGGAAGAACAGAAAGCCCAGCATTTCATATTTTCATCCATTTGGATGTACTTGCTTTATTTTGAATACTAAAAATTATTTGAACAAGTTTGACTCTAAAGCACAAAAGTGTATTATGTTAGGATACTCTGAACGCTCAAGAGGGTATAGAGTATACAATACAGAAACACAGATTGTGGAAGAATCAATCAGTGTTCGTTTTGATGATAAGCTTGACTCTCAAAAGTCAAAGCAGAATGAATTACTTGCAGGTATGGAAGTTGAATTCACAGGTACTGAAGACAAGTCATCAGAAGCTCTTAACAGAGACACTCCCTCAACATCAGAAAGAGGCACTGCAAGCAATCCAGCATCTTCTGTTGATCAACCTCAGAAAAGACTATCCAGAAGCAGCGTGGATCACTCAGAAGAAACTATCTTAGGAAGAAAGGAAGATCCAATCAGAACAAGAGCCAGCTTCAGAAACTCTGAAGAATCCCTCACGGGACTTGTTTCTCTGATTGAACCATCTTCAATTGATGAAGCACTTCTGGACAATGACTGGATTCTAGCAATGCAAGAGGAGCTGAATCAATTCACAAGAAATGACGTATGGGATCTAGTTCCTAAGCCAAAAGGATTCAACGTCATTGGAACAAAATGGGTGTTCAGAAAAAAACTGAATGAACAAGGTGAAGTCATCAGAAACAAGGCACGATTGGTAGCACAAGGTTATAGTCAGCAAGAGGGGATAGACTATACAGAAACCTTTGCTCCAGTCGCCAGGTTAGAATCTATCATACTTTTAATTTCTTTTGCTGTTAATAAAGGCATCACTCTGTATCAGATGGATGTCAAGAGTGCATTCTTAAATGGATATATAGAAGAAGAGGTATATGTGCACCAACCCCCTGGTTTTGAAAGTTCAAAAAATCCAGAATATGTTTTCAAACTAAAGAAGTCACTGTATGGTCTGAAACAAGCTCCCAGAGCTTGGCATGAAAGACTAAGTAACTTCCTGTTAGAAAAGGAATTCACCAGAGGGAAGGTGGACACAACCTTATTCTGTAAGACAGTTAAGAATGGCATTTTAGTCTGCCAAATTTATGTTGACGATATAATATTTGGATCTACTAATCCCTCTCTGGGAAGAAAGTTTGCTAAGTGTATGCAGGCAGAATTTGAGATGAGCCTAATAGGAGAACTGAAATTCTTTCTGGGAATTCAGATCAATCAAACCCCAGAAGGAACTTACATTCATCAGAGAAAATATGTCAGAGAACTTCTGAAGAAATTTGATCTCTCAGAATGTAAACCATCAAAGATTCCAATGCATCCCACGTGCATTCTGGAAAGAGAAGAGGTAAGCAAAAAGGTAGAACAGAAGGTCTACAGAGGTATGATTGGTTCTCTTCTTTATCTGACAGCCTCAAGGCCTGATATTTTATTCAGTGTATGCATTTGTGCAAGATTCCAATCAGATCCTAGAGAATCTCACTTAACAGCTGTTAAGCGAATTTTCAAGTATCTGAAAGGTACTACTAATCTAGGTTTGTTTTATAGAAAATCTAGTGATTACAGCTTAGTAGGTTACTGTGATGCTGACTTTGCTGGAGACAGAGTTGAACGTAAAATCACTTCTGGAAGCTGCCAGTTTCTGGGAGAAAATCTGATCTCATGGTCCAGCAAAAGACAATCCACAATTGCTCTATCAACAGCAAAAGCTGAATACATAGCAGCAGCTGGATGCAGCACACAAATGCTCTGGATGAAAAGTCAACTTGAGGACTTCCAGATTTATGAGAGTAACATTCCTATACTCTGTGATAATACTTCTTCTATTTGCTTAAGTAGAAATCCAATTTTGCATTCTAGGGCTAAGCATATAGAAATAAAACATCATTTTATTAGGGACTATATTCATAAAGGAATTTTAAACTTAAAATTTATTGATACAGACCATCAATGGGATGATATCTTTACAAAACCACTTTCTGAAGATAGGTTCAACTTCATTCTGAATCATCTCAGCATGAAGCTCTGTCCAGAATAAAACTGTTTAATTTTATATATTAACCTTCAGAATTATGTTTATTACTCTGTGAACTTCTGATTAATCTTCTTTCAGAATTTTTAGAAATGCAGATTGTATCAGAATCTATCCATGAAGCTCTGAGCTCTTCAGCTCAAGGATAGAAGTGATGTTCACTCAAAGCAAACAAGTGTCATCCAGTCATCATCTGTATCTTGAGGCTGAACACGCGTTCACGCTTCTGAAAAAGGCAAAGCGCTGATTGGTTGCATTGAGACACATGTCACTGGTAACCGTTTAAGTATCTTTTTGAAATCCCCTAAAATCAGCCATCATTAAATGCAATTAATCATGATTTATTTCTCTCTCTTAACTGCTTATGTTTTCAAAAACTTTTTCGAAATCTATTTAAACACCGTTCACACCATTCACAACGTTTACCCTAACATTCGTTTTCAATCAATATTTCTAATATCTGTGTTTGTGTTCTTCCTTCTCAAGAAAACCCTTTCAAATTTTTTTCTCTCAAGAACTCGTGTGAACATGGCTTCTAGCAGCAATCTCTCCTCAGGTTCTCAGAAAGATGCATCAGCTGAGCAATATGAGGTTCCTCTCAGAACTCTACTCACTCCAGTCAAGAATCTTGAAGTTCTGTCAGAGATTATAGTGGATTTCAACAGTTTGAAGGAAAATGGTTTTGATTTGTCAGAAGAGATTCAAGCTCAAGGATGGGAGAAATACTTTGACAGGTTGGTGGGTCCAACTTTTCCTATCTTGGTTAAGGAATTCTGGATTCACGCCTCTTCCTCAAATCACCAAGTCACTTCTTACATAATGGGGAAGAAAATTGTAATTACTGGAGACCTAATTGCAAAACTGATTGGATACAGTGGTGGTGGTATTCGCTGTATAGACATGGCTGGAAGGTGCTCATATGTTGCTGTTGTAGCAAGGGAAATTTTCACGCTGGGGCTTCCCTCCAGCAAGATAAGGGATCTGAAAGATAAGCACAGAATTTGGGCAAAGATTATTCTGGGATGTTTCAACCACAGGAAGCCTACCAGCTCTCCTGATTACATAAACATAGATCAGCAGTTTCTGATCTATTTTATTTCTCAGAGGGTAAAGATTAATCTAGCTCATCTTCTGTTCAACCATCTGAGAACAAGCATCAAGGAGACAAGAGAAGATGAACGCACTAAAAGGGATTGGATACCCTTGGGCAGATTGATATCAGATATTCTGACTGAGAATAGGCTGATTGAACACTTGACAGAGGCACAAGAGATCATCACCCTGGAACCTTCTGTTGGCAATCAGTTGAATGCCAAGAATCTAAAGAAGATGAAGCTGATAGAGAACATTAAGAAGGAGCTCAGCTTCACTCCTTTTGCTGACATCTCCAGCAGAAGAGTCCCTCAGGACGACTTTCCCATGTTCTCAGAGATTGACTCTAAGCCTCAGATCATTCTATGATACTTGGACGCTTGTAAAGCTGATGGGACAGCTCCTAATCTAAACATTCAAGATCTTCAGCAGAAGGCACCAGAGGTTGCTCTGAAGAAGACTAAGAAGAGAAAATCTGCTCCAGAAGGATCATCACAACAGACTCCAAAGAAAAGAGGTAATCTTGTTTCTGTAT
The DNA here is from genome assembly GCA_948472305.1 of Vicia faba. Lineage (NCBI taxonomy): Eukaryota > Viridiplantae > Streptophyta > Magnoliopsida > Fabales > Fabaceae > Vicia > Vicia faba. The sequence goes on along the minus strand of OX451740.1, from coordinate 79,770,531 downwards.
CTGTTTTATATTCAAGTGATGTTTCCACATCTATCCCTACTCCCATTCCAACTCCAGCTGATATCCCAACACCACAAACCTTTGAAGATTTTGACATTGACTTTGACCCTTCTGAGTCATTAACTCTCAGAAGATCCCACTCCAAACCACAAAATCCAAACACTGCAACCATACCAGAACCAGAACTTGCACAAGTTCTGTCTGACATAGACCAACATACTTTCGCTCCCCAAATAGAAAATCCAAATCCACAACCAGAAATTCCCATTTCTCCACAACCTGACATTCCACTTTCACCAATACCAAAAACTCCTCTCTCTCCAATACCAGAACCAGAAATTCCACAACCATCCTCTCCTCAACCAGAAAGTAATCCACCATCTCCTCAACATGCACAATCCTCACAACCTGAGACTCAAAACTCTGAGGCTCAAACCTCTAAGTCTCCTGAACCACAACCCTTGGCCATCCAATTGCCTTGTGGAACAACTGTTAATATGGCTCAACTTCCCTCTTCACCAGAAACAACTCCACTAAATACTCCACATAGTCCAATCGTTATTTCTGACTCTCCCACTCCCTCACCTAAGAAAAATACAGAAAACCACAGCAAGACAGTCATTGACCTAACAATCCTTGAACGCCTTGCTGCAATAAACCAGAAATCTGCCATCCCTAAACCGAAACAACCAGATGTTGGTTCCAGCATTTTGAAATTTGAATCAGATATGCAGAAGTGGATCACTTATTTGAAGCACGCTAGTATGGAAGTGGTTGATCCTGCTGTATCAGATCATCTCTGGACTCAATTCAGAATATGGATTTGCGCTGAAACCTTCAAGCTGCAAGACCAGAGCTATGGACAGGCTCAACAGAACTTCAGCAATCTGCTGAAGGAAATGGAAGGTCCAGTTCTGAGCAAGCTGCTGAAGGAAGAAGTTCTCCATCTGGACAGTGAACCTTGGTCTGAAAAGCGTCCAGCATCTATAGTTCAACCTGCAGAAGAACAGATTATTCTAGATGAAGACTTGGGTCAAGCAGAAGAAACTACATAAAGCTCTGAGAAGCAGCCTGTATCTGAAGATCCTCAAGGTTCCTCTCTTGACAGGCAGGCTCTGGAAGATTTGAAGAGATCAGACATGCTGATGAATGAACGGATGGACAAGCAGAATATCAAGATTGATTCTATAGCAAGCATGGTAGCCAAGCAGAACGAAACCAGCGAACAAATCAAGAGAATGTTGGAAGTTCTGTTCACACGACTTCCTCCTTCTTCTTAGATTTTTTCTTATGTTTTCCTTGTTTTCTTTACATGTTTGTCTGTAATATTTTTACTTGTTCTAAACTATCATTGCTTCTGTTTTAATACAAACGTGTTTTTAATCTGATTTGTCTAACTCTGATTATATATGCTTTTTGATCGCTGACAAAAAGGGGGAGAAAGAATGATATTTTTCAATAACGGTTTATTGAGGCAAAAGTCTAAAACATTCTAACATCCTTATATATCTGTTGTTCTGAAAAGCTTACAGGTACAAGAATTTGAAGAACTCTGATGAAGCAAAATTCTGATGATCAAAGAAAGGTTCAATAAAGTTCTGATACTCAAGGTCTCAAGGAATCAAAGGGAAATAATTAACTCAGGGGGAGTTTTTCTCATCATTACTCTGATACTTTTTACTCCTTAACCTCTTAGCTCTGATACTTTTTCTCATTATCTGATTATCTCTGATATCGTTTCCTTTTTATCCTTAAACTCTGATACTTTCATCATTTTATTTTAATTGAAAAAATCTAGTTTTTGTCATCATCAAAAAGGGGGAAATTGTTAGAACATAGTTTGATTCTACAACCCTCAGTTAGAGTTTTGATGATAACAAAATACAAGATTAAATGGATTATGAGATTTATATATGACATAGATGCTACCTAAAAATATGTTGTGTATTTACAGGAAACTCTGATGGAATCAGCATCAGAATATCAGAATATCAACATCAGCATCAGAAGATATAGCACATCAGAAGATCAGTACATATTCTTACGCTGTAGTCTAATGAACAAGATCTGCTCTCAACATACTCTGATTCTGATCAAGATCTTAACAATGTCATCAGCACTCAGAAGCACCAGAATAAGCTAAAGCCAAGAACGCTCATATTGTCATCAATCAGAACATTCTGAAGTGTTAACGTTACTGCATTCAAGGCAGATTAATTACCAACGGCTTTATTCTAAGACAAAGATCTTCTCAAAATGGAAAGAACGTAATGAGCATTGAAATGGAATTATTGGCATCAACGTATCTTTTCCAAGAAGTATTTAAACAAATCAGTGAGAAAGGAAAAGGCTAATGCTCTACAATACTCTACACGCCTAAAGTCAATCATCTTCGTCCTCACTCACTCAGTTTGCTAAAGCTCTCAAATTGCTTACTCTATAGTTCTAGCAATCTAGTTTTACATAAGCTTCATTTTGTGTATTATCACAGTTGTGATATATAGTTTTTGTAGAAAACATCAAACACACATAATTGTTCATTTATCTGTAAGAAAGAATTTCCTTGAGAAACCGGTCTGTGGTTTAGACTCAAGAAGGCTTTAGCAGTTGTTAAAGCAGTTTTGTATTCAGTTGAATATAGTGGATTAAGACCTCGTTGGAGAGAGGCGAAATCACCTTGACGGGTGGACTGGAGTAGTTTGAGATCAAACGAACCAGGATAAAAATAACGTGTTGTCTGCATTTGATTTCAAGTTTCAACAATTCAACCCCCCTTCTTGTGTTTTTCACTTCTCCCTGATTCGTATTCCAGTTGAAGATATTCCAAGACTTTCGTCTGGTTCAGTTAAATCGACCCTAAGATTTTTCTGATTCTTATCCAGTCAAATTTAACCCAAGACCTTCTCTGGTTCAGTCAGATCGACCCTAAGATCTCCCTGATTCGTATTCCAGTTGAAGATATTCCAATACTTTCGTCTGGTTCAGTTAAATCGACCCTAAGATTTTTCTGATTCTTATCCAGTCAAATTTAATCCAAGACCTTCTCTGGTTCAGTCAGATCAACCCTAAGATCTCCCTGATTCGTATTCCTGTTAAAGATATTCCAAGACTTTCATCTGGTTCAGTTAAATCGACCCTAAGATTTTTCTGATTCTTATCCAGTCAAAGCTAATCCAAGACCTTCTCTGGTTCAGTCAGATCGGTGATAAGATCTCCCTGATTCATATTCCAATTGAAGATATTCCAAGACTTTCGTCTGGTTCAGCTAAATCGATCCTAAGATTTTTCTGATTCTTATCCAGTCAAAGTTAACCCAAGACCTTCTCTGGTTCAGTCAGATCGACCCTAAGATCTCCCTGATTCGTATTCCAGTTGAAGATATTCCAAGACTTTCGTCTGGTTCAACTAAATTGATCCTAAGATTTTTCTGATTCTTATCCAGCCAAAGTTAATCCAAGACCTTCTCTGGTTCAGTTAGATCGACGATAAGATCTCCCTGATTCGTATTCCAGCCAAAGTTCAGACCACCTATCAACAATCTCCAAATGGCATCTGTAAGCTCATTTCCGACATCACAAGGCTGATACCACTTCATGCGAGTGCAAATTTCTGGGCACTCTAGTGTTCAACCATCTTCCACCTTCGGATCACGAAAGGCCCGAAAGCCAATCTATATCCTCAGGTTTAAGAAGATTGAACAGGGGCAGCTGTTGTACCCCAAAATTTTCCCTCTCATATTTCTCAAAACATTTCAAGAAAAATCTCCAAGTGGATCAAGATTGCTCAAGAGTGGGTCAGACAAGTCATCTCCTAAGGCAGTCAACCACAAATTAGGGTTTTGTGTTGCATCAAGATCCTTGAATCCAAATGGCCTCAAGTTCTCCCCAATGTCCTAATATTCTCTCAAGATCATCCATGTCAAGTTTCAAGCCTTGCAGAGGAAGCTTGCTCAGTCAATTGCTCAAAGGGTCCAAAAATCGATTGTGCTAGGGCAAAAGTCAACTGTGACTCAAATACAGTCAAACTTTAAGATTTTTTGTCAACATTATAATTTTGAAGGATATTTCATCATTTGATCAAGGGTTGATCATGATTCATCAAGGATTGCTCAAAATTCATCAAGACTCAAAAGTTGCTAAATTAGGGTTTTGTAGGAAAAGTCAACTCAACTTTGACCAAGCATAACTTTCTCATACTTTATGATAAATGACCCGTCCAAATCTAATTTTGAAGAGGATACAATTTCCTACAATCCATCTTCGTATCCCAAGATCAGAAAATGCACTCACAAAAAGTTACAAATTTGGACATTATAGGTCATTTTTGAAAGTCAACAAAAACACCTTTTTTTCCAAAGCTTATAACTTGAGTATGGAATATCAAAATGCTATGAGACCAAAAGGGTTGGTTGGAGGACATCTCAAGCTTTCTAAAAGTCCAAAAACACTTCCAAAAGTTAAAAATTGAAGAAGTTATGCATTGTTGAAGTTGGGCATTTTTGCAAAATTGCCAAAAGTCAACTATCCCCAAAACTTCAAATTTTTTCAAATGGGCCCATTCTTTTCCACTTGATTTGGGCTTGCCACATTCCACACGTGTCCTAGCTTCAGCCTTGTGTTCATTTATCAATTTTTCTATTTTATTTTATTTTTTATTGAATTATTTCATTTTAAATCAATTTAAATCAAATAAAATCCCAAAACTTGATTACATGAGATCTTTTTCTATTTTCAGGACCTAATCATCATCAATGTCATGATCAAACTCGTATCAAGCATTCCATGTGCAAAAAGATTGGATTTTTGACAAGTTAGGCAAGTTATCAATGGTGAATCAAATCCAATCTCAAGGCATCAATGTGCAAGGATTCAGTCCAAAAAAGTTGACCTAATACATTGCAGCATACATATACAATCCAAGGCACACGAATTTGAGGCTAGAGGCTGCAAGAACACCAAGAACCAAACTTGAAAAATTGACAAAAAAGTGTGAAACTGAAATCACCCTTAGAGGCAAATTCAGGAGCAAAACTCAATATTAATCGCTTGCTGGAGGATCACTGAAGCAGAACCAACCTAAAGTCAATCTCCATACACGCTCTAAAGCTCTGTAAGTATCTCAAAATACCGCCCTTCTCTTGAATTTGCAACTCTTATTTCTTGCATCTTTTGCATAAACTATGAGCATATTCATAGTCCTCGTCCAATTTACAAGCATTCTGCATTAGCCAATTGCGTTTATCTGGCCTGTAACCCCATAGCCGAATCTAGGGTTCGTGGTTTGTTTTTTTGGTCATTTCTTTTACAGGAAAAATCAGCTCCATTGATGGACATAGGCAGGACCAGTGGAGGAAGATGAGCATGACCATGGTCTTGGATTTAATTTTCATGGCCTAGAACTGATTTTAGGATGGACATACGAATTTAGCTGTGGATATAAATCCGCGGGTAAACGTACAGGGTTGAAGGAAGAAGACGAAGACGTGTCCCCATCTGGTTGCTCCGTTCAAATATCCGCGCACTTTTTTTTTTATTCTGGCATATTAACATGTTTTCCAATATTATGTTTTATTCTTAACACATTTACAAATGAAGCGCGTTGGCCTAGTGGAAAGAGGAGTTGGCAGTCACGTACATGACCTGGGTTCGAATCCCAGGTCCCCCATATGCATTGTTATTATTTTTCTACAGGTTATCCAGTGTAAACTCAAGCGCGTGGCCTATCATACAGCCTCGCTCAATCACTTGCCAGATGGCCCCAGGCCAGATCTGGTGGTACAGATGGGATGCCTACCATGCTACCAAGTCAACGTGCCACATGGAATCCAGGAAAGTCAGCCAAGGCCAGCGCATATTGGGCCTCTGAATTGCCATTCCAACCTCCAAATTGGGCCCAAAACCCCCTAAGTCTTTCTATTTCTTTCTTCTTATTTATTTTATTTAATTGTTTGTTTAATTATTTTCATGATTAATTAACCAATCACATTTTTTCCTTCATAAAATTAAAAACCAAAAAATATATTTTGTTTATTAAATTAAATTTCAGTATGTTATTTTTGTTAATAAATATTAATTTAATTAATTTAGCTCTAATTAGGAATAACTTTTAATATATTTTGCAATAATTAAAATTAACTTAGACGATTAGGTTTTTATTAACATTGATCAAATTTATTTTTATTTCTTTAAATACCAAAAACCCAAAAATATTTTTATTAATTTAATAAACCTAGTTTAATTTCTTTCATAAATTCAAAATAACCAAAAAAAAATCTTTTCTTTAATTAAAGGGTCAAAACCCTAAAAGTTCTCGCCCGATTTAATTTCCCGCACGCGATCCATTTTATTTCAATATTGTATCTGTTTCCTGGAATGTAATAGTTTAATATGACTTTACTATTTTTACCACTTTATTTATTTTCCATATTTTAATTTCAAGGGTTGCTTTTGGCGATGTAAATACCCGACGCCTTGTAATAGTTAGTTTAATTTCCGCAATTTAATTCCTGCAACTTATAAACTGTTAGATGTTTGGTAATAGGGAATGCATGACAAAATCGAATGTTAAACCTAAAATCAACATAGATAACCATTGACATGTACAAAGATAAAATAAACTGAAAATAACACACTCTCACATGCGCACTCTTAGGGTACACCTCACTTGGTTGCCTTTGTAACGCGATCATTGAGTATAGGAAGTTTTAGAGGTCGCCCTCTTGTCCAAAGATCATAAGTTGCCTCGAAACGGTTGCCTCAGATAAAATGATCTAAGACATTAGGGTTACCGCTAAGGCATCCTAACATTGCTTTAGTGACCGCCCGTCCCTTAATCGAATTGACCCTTAAACTCCAACGACGGTGCTACCTACTCACTAATAGTGGGATAGCATTGTCTAAAGGATATTAGCACAAATTGATTCCTTTTTCGAGTAGGTAGATGGTTCTTAAGTACTTGCTTTTTCCAAAACAAAAACAAAACTTTTCACACTTACACCTTTCAAACAAAAACTTCTTCAAACCCACAAACACAAAGAAAAGCAATTTTTTTGAAAACACTTTGAGCAGGTACCTAAGAGCCTGTGGATAACCACAGATAGAAAGGGTGCTAACACCTTCCCTTTCTATAATCTACCCCCCGAACCCGAGAAACATCTCGAAAAAGGAATTTTTCTGTGCTTTTTTCCTTTCCTTGTTGGATAAAATAAAATACGGTGGTGACTCTTACTTACCGTGACATTTTGCAAAAACAAACGCAAAACGCAAACCAGCATTCCAAAAAAACAGCCAGTTCTCTCCCACCGTATCACAATGGCCATCTGTTGATTTGATCTTTCTTGAAAAGGTAAAGAGTTAGATGCATGCAATGTCATGATGTGTGAAATGCATGGTGCAATGATGTTCTCAAAATAAATGAGATTGTGTTGTATTCACTTGTCATGTATGTAATATGATGTATGAAATGCGAGATGTTTATTGAAGTGTATCTTTGTCTGGAAAATAAATCCTTGACAAATGCTGGGGAGTCATTAAATCCCATACTGCTTGTTGAAGAGTAGGTGTGTCTTCAAACTTTGCTTAGAATATTTCCACCAAGGATTCCTGTTTTATTGTTTAAGGAGAGCTTCGTCAGGGAATGTTGAAAACTCTGTGGAGAGTGTTGATTCTTGCTTAAGGAAAAAGAGTTTAGGAGTCTCAGTTGTTCGTTGCTCTACTGGGGAGTCGAAGTTGAACTGATATCTGGTCGGGTCCAGGCTTCACAGTAACTTGATGGGGATTGTAGATTAGTCTACTGGGGAAGAGGAGTTGTGGTCCTTTGATTTGTAGTATTCAGAGAGGCGGGCTCAAGCTGGGGAATCTGTATTTTATTGAGGAAATAAACCATGTTGCTGATCTGTTGGAGAGGCGGCGACTTTACTGGCATAAATCCTCAAGGATTCTTGAGGTTGGCTCAGCTGGTGAGAAGTTTTCAGAGATTGAAACTCTGGATGGGAGTCACCCTATGAGAAGGATTTTGGGGAGATTTGTCACTGCCCCTAGTAGCAAGTGTTTGTGGCACTTCCAGAAATGTTTGATTGCAAGTAACCCTCTGTCGGGATTTGCGTTCAATGCCCCAAGTGATAGAGATGGAGACCTGCCCCTTGTTATTCAGCATTTCTTTTGGAATTTTGACTTGACTTCCCCAAGTGTGCTGGATAGTGACATGTCATGCCCCCTTGTTTATAGGATATTTTCCAATGGAAATGTCATCCCACTTGAAGTGATTGTGTTCACTGGGAGAGCTTTCGTTCATCGGATATTCGTTGTGTGAGTTTCTCTGTTGTCGAACAAATAGCCATATGCAAACAACGATATTCAAATAATGCAAAGTTTATGTTTGTCTTGAAGTTTTGAAAATGCGTTTTAGCAAGTAAAGAAATTTTGTGAGAAAATTCAAACTCGGGATTTAGAGTAAAGCCTTACAGGAGTCAGGATACCTTTTGTAACATTATGCTTTCGAACTAACCCATGCTTCAATTAGGACTTTTGAAGGGTTATAACGTGGCTAGATTCACAGTTTAAGAAACAAAGGATAAGACTCAAAGTATATTTGTACCCACCCGTTCTTCGTGATGTTCTTCAGTCCTAAACTCAGTTAATTGTATGTTTGAACTCCAATTGAGTCTGGAATGCCGTCTTGGTGATGGTTCAGACAAGTTAAGTTTGTCGGAAGGCAGACATTTTTTGCAACATTTTTCATGTTGTTGAGGATTTGCAGTGACCTCTTTCTTTTGATTTGTCATCCCTAATTTTTTCCAGACTGTTCTTGTTTTGAGATTACGGTCAGCGGGATGCCCCAGTTTTCTTAAGTCTTCTTTGTAAGTTTTGACTTAGTGGGCTTTTTTCTTGGGAGATAATGACTGCCTATTTGGTAGGGAACCATCACTGTCTTTTGATTCCAGAGGAATGTTTTTGATATCACTCGTTGTATACAAAGTGAAAGTTTGCGACTGAATGCGCATTTCAATTAACTGAGAGACTACCCGGCCCCGGGTTTTGATTAAAGGTTTCAATTTGTGTAAAAAGGAAACTTCTACTTCTTTGGCTTGAAGGGTTTGACTAGGGATTATCTTCCTTATAACTCCAGTGTTTAGGATTTGAAAGAACGCCTGTACATCGTTAGCAAGGTCTGTCCAAAAACATATTATATGAGATTAAGGCATTTGTTTTTGTCATCCTCCCTCTAAAGGCTTGCAACTTTTAAAACAAGAGTTGAATATCATAAAAGGAGTAAAAAGCATAATTTAAATAGAATGAAAATGAATGGATTAATTCAAGACAAACATATTTAATGCATTAATGAAACAAAATTTGACATTAATAGATAATTGTTTGAATAACAAAAGAAATTACAATTGAAAATTCAAAATGAACAACACGCTCTCAATGATTCGGCATAGGAGCAGTGATCACGTTTGGAGTCTCTGGAGGGTCAAACTCGATCTCCTTGGCGTTAATCAAATTCTGAATCTTGTACTTCAACGCCCAACAATCGTTAGTATCATGCCCAGGACTACCGGAATGATAAGCACACGTTGCATTTAGATTATAGTTAGGAGAAGAAGTTTTGGGGTTTGGATGAGGTCCTATCAATGTAATCAGATTCATCCTCAACAAGTGTTGTAGCTCTTGAGAGAACGGCATGTTGATGTTGGTAATTTGTCTTTTGGGCTCGTCCGGCCTTCGTTGATATCCCCTTTGTTGTTGTCGGTGCAATGTAGAACCAGAGATCAGGACTGTCCCCATGTGTTGGTTATAACGACTCTTTTGACCATACACAACATTGGACTCTTTCTTCCCATTGTATGGATTTTTCTGAGCATCGGAGGGTGTAGCTCCTTGGATCTTTCCGCTTTTGATGCCAGCTTCTACCCTTTCGCCAGTCAGTATTAGCTCGGTGAACCCGACCGAGGAGCTTCCGATTAGGTGCTTGAAGAAAGGTCCTGTCAAGGTTCCCATAAAGATGTCAATCAGCTCCATGTCAATTAAAGGGGTTGCACCCTACCATCTAGATCTCTCCTCTTTTGGGTGTATCCTTAGAAGCTCTCGTTAGAACCTATGGCCATGTTCTGTAATTGCACACGAGTTGGTGCAAGATCAGCTTTGTATTGGTACTACTTGTAGAAAGCAATAGCTAAATCCTCCCATGTGTGGATGCAAGAACTCTCGAATTGATACAACCATTCAAGTTGAGTCCCTACTAGGCTCTCTTGGAAGAAATGGATCAAAAGCTTCGGATCAGTTGTGTATGGTTGAATCTTGCGGACATAAGACTTTAAGTGCATCTTAGGGCAAGAGACTCCATCGTACAGGGCAAAGGTAGGGATTTTGAACTTTGGTGGGATAACCACTCTAGAAACCAAACCCATGTCTCCTAAATCCAAGCCAGGTATCTACTGAATCTCCATAGCATTGAGGCGATCCTTCTACTGTTTGTACTTGTCATCAGTGGGAGGATATTGTTCCTCAGAGTAGTCAGCTTCGACTTCATCAACCTTCATACTATTGTCTTCTTCATGACTATCCCCCATGTTGGATGGAGTTGGAAGATCTAGAGCTCCCTTGACTGGTCCTTTAAGTCTTCTTCCCAAGTTCAGGACGCCTACTGACTTCTTGGACTTTTCCTTCTTGTCTTTGAGAAGAAGAGTCTTCAGGTCCTCTTGCCCCTTAGCCATGGCCAGGAACATTTGTTGAAATTGAGAGTTTTGAGCTTGGAGATCTTTCATCGTTTGTTCCGTATCCATCTTACTGAAATAAACAGTAGGGAGATAAGGAGGCCCGTATGGGAGAAACCTGTCATGATATGATGCATGACATATGGATGCATGTTTTCAAGGATCTCGCGGGGTTAGTAGTCACTTACCGTTTTGATTGGAGAACTTTGTATCGGTAGATGTCCTTCCATGAGAATTAAGCTCTCCATGTCAAGTGAGTTATAACCCTTGACTTAAGTTGTTGTACTCGATCTTTGACAGAGTTTTATTAGAGGAAAATAAATCCTCTTGCCCCTTGATAGACGTCTGGTTCAACGTGACCCTGTATCGTAGACCCTTGAGATCCTTGAAGTGGTTACTGAAAATTTTATGGTATGATGTCATGATGTTATGTACAAGTATGCAAAGTAAGCAAGTACAAATAATCATATTCACATAAAGCAGACAAGTCCTTAGGTTTAGGCTTGCATGTGGTTTGTAGGTAAGTACCTTCTTGAAGTTTAGTTGGCTCAACCTATCCTAGTCAATAGTAATCGGGTTCTAAGGGATCTCAATATCACTGACCTTTCTTTTAGGTATTGTCTCAGCTCAAACAATCTTTTCTTGCTGCCGAGATATCCCAAAAGTCTAGTCTTAATGAGTGTAGTATCGAGTATCAACCAATTTTTAGCTTTCCACTGAAAGTGGTTATCTCACTACGTCCTAATTGGCCAAGTTTATTCAATTAAGGTTTTAAGGTCAGTTAGTGCTTCATGACGCTGCTCAGCGGCCCCGTATTCTCCTCGATTCAACACAAGGGATACCGGTACCAACAAATGCGTCACACTAACGTAGCCATTGTTTCAACCGTGTCGGTCTATGCCGTACAGTTTCCACAATCTATTGCTACTTACCTAAAAAGGTGTCCCAGATCCGGGTAGAGGATCAAAGCAAGCCCAAACAAGGAACCATAATGTAAAGCATGCAAGTCAAACAAGGAAAGCAAGTAAAGGTGATCTAGCCCTAAGGTAACCCCACTTTTAAGGACTCCTCAGCAGAGTCGCCAGTTCTATAACACGGTGGGCGAACTGACTTGGTTGTTTTGCGTTTGATCGCAATTGTGCGGATAGCAAGAGTCGCCACCGACTTTTCTTTTATCCAAAAGGAAAGACTGAAAAGAACAGAAAAGACCTTTAGAGATGTTTTTCTTGAGTTCGGGGGGTAGGTTATAAAAAGGGAAGGTATTAGCACCCTTTTCATCCGTAGTTATCTACGGGATCTTAGTTGCTTGCTAGATCACTTGCTTTTATTTGAATGTGCTTATGGTGTGGGTTTTGAAAGTATTTTGAAAATGGCTTTGTAATGGTTCTCGTTTCTATAAGAACGCGTACAAAGTGTTGTTTCGAAAATAGTTCAAAGAGGTGTTTGTGGAATGTGTTTTTGAAAGTGATTTTGAAAAGTGCCTTTGTAATGACTCTCGTTTCTATAAGAATACGTACAAAGTGTTTTTGACTTTTGAAAATGTTTCAATTGAAAGTGTTGGTGTGAAAATGGTTTTTTAGTTGTGAGCAAGCAAGCAACAAGGAGTGAATCTACCTACTCAAGGGGTCTTTAATGTTCTTTTCCTCCTCCTTTAGATGTTGTTATCTTACCATTGATTTGGTAAGAAGCCCCATCGTTGGATGTGAAGGGATAAGCGTGGGACGTTTGAAGAGTCATAAAAGGAAACCTATGGGACGTTTTAGCAATGTCATTTTAGAGACAAGATCGTTTACCGAAGGCAACATCGAGGGACATCGAGGGACTATGATCTTTTATCGAGGGTCTTTGCTAAAACGGCCATACTCGAGGGACATGACTATTTTCCGAAAGGAAATAAAGCGGGATTACCCTAAGGGTGCAAGTGTGAATGGTGTGTTTGATTTACATACATTTAGTCTTGATTAGGGTTATCTATTTGTTGATTTTATGTCTTGCTATACACACCCTAATTACTAGCATTTATATTTGTAAAGCAATAAATTGCGAAAATATAAAGTCCTACGCTATTACATCATTTAGGGACGGGGGTACATAATTACAAATGGGGATTTGCAAGAATTTAAATCCTAATCATCTTTTACAACCATATTGAATTATACAATATAAGAAAAGAAAAAAAAAAGGACTTGTTTTGAAAATGATTTTTTGTCTTAATAAATTAAAAGGAAAATAATCATTTAATAAAAGAAAATATTTTTGATGTCTTTTTATAAAAATAGTCCTAATCCTAATAATGATAAAAAATAAGAGAGAAAAAGGAAAAATAGTGAGAAATAGTATCAGCGTGTTGCTGAAAGCAAAATAAAGAGGATCGGAAGTTCTGATGTTGTGTGCTGTAGCTCAAAAAGAAACGTCAGAGGTGGTCAGAAGTTCTAGGTTGATGCTGTTAGAATCCTGAAAGAAGCGTTAGAGGGAAAAAACAGAAATTATGGGTTGTGTTTAGACAGTGGGAAGGAATCAGAAGTTCTATGTTGTGCTAAACAGTGAGCAAAACGTCAGGAGTTATGTGTTTGTGTTAAACAGTGAGCAAAAAGTCATAAGTTCTGTGTTCATGTTAAACAGTGAGTGAAAATCAGAAGTTCTATATTTGTGTTAAACAATGAGTGAAAATCATAAGTTCTGTGCGTGTTAAAAACAGTGAGAAGAACTCAGAAGTTCTGTGTTGTGCTAAAATAGTAAGGAGAACTCAGAAGTTCTGTGTTGTTCTAAAACAGTAAGGAGAACTCAGAAGTTCTGTGCTACATTTCACCTCATTCCTCACATTAGTCAGAACATCTACAACTTAATCAGTTCTTATCAGCAACAAATTAGAAAGATAAATGTATAACAGTTTATAGAAGTTCTAATCCTAATTCTGAGCCTAGCTCTTTTCAAGAAGTTCTGATCTACAGTTTTTCTACTTATGCAATGATATGAACAACATCAACATTATGATATTTACATATTTAATGATGTTCTGAATGAAAAGATTAAGAGTCAGAGATACTTACCTTGAATCTAGAACGTGTGTTTGAGACTTGAACTGGTTCCTTCAGATGTTCTGGAGTCAGCAAGAACAACGGGTTTCGGAAAAAATTACGCAAATAACCATGTTTCAGATGGCTCCACAAAGGAGGAGCCATCTCATTTGGCGCATGCTCCTAGGGTTTTTCCCTAGGCGCCATCTCACTTGGCGCCTCCCTTGGCATTTAGCCAAGTGAGATGGCGCATGCTCCTTAAAAAGAAGAGGAGGCGCCATCTCACTTGGCGCCTAGGGCAAAACTAGGGTTTTTTGCTGTTTTATAAATAATTCGTCTGTTTCTTTGAAATTTCTCACACTTTCTCGCACTGTATTTTTATTTTGTACTCCCTTATTTACGTAATGACGTCGCCTATGATTTTTAGCAGAGATGGTTACGTTATATTCTCCGCCACGAAACCTACGATGAAAATGAAATTCTGGCACATTCACTCCATGGAGTGTCTGAAGCGGGAGTTGATGCGGTGGCTAGATGGAGACATCGCCGAGGGGGGAAAAATTCGAAGGATCCAGCGAAAACGAACAACAACCTTGCATGCGACAGGAAGACCTAATGTGTGGTTGGAGGAAGTCAAAACAGACAGTGATGTAATGCTGATGATGCATGGGTCAGATGAAATTGTGTTAACAGTTGTAATTTCCTAGATTGAATATCGTTAATCATTGTTGTACGCGAAAACCCTAATGTAATTTCCTATATTGAATTTCTTAAATTGTGTGAACAGTTTTATTAACGGAAAACCCATAATGTTTACAACACAAATATTGAAAAGATTTAATGTATTACAAAATTTATGTGGTCGAGCCAGACGCCCGATTCGGACAGTTTTTGCGATTGTGTCCGACCTGACGGCATAAACCACACTTTCTTTCCAACCTGTCAAGATCGTCCATTTCTGTTGTTATGCGCCTGCTTTTGGGACGACCCTTCTTGTTCCTTCGCATTTGGTCATTGTGCCAAACTATATCACCGTTGTATTCAGGCCAATAGTCAGGTTTTGCCACCAAAGGAAAGTTGTTGTTGTAAACAGTGAGCAACGTTTCAGATTTATAAACGTTTGAGAGCAGTTGAAGCGCGTCTTGATGGGTATGCGCACAAGCGGCAATGACATGAGAGCAAGGCATATGAAAAGCTTGAAACCTGCCACAATCGCACCATTGAGAAGGTAAAATGACCCTGTATTCTTGTCTTGCCAGGCCTTCATTGTGGTCAATTGTCTCTTTCACAATGAAGTTGTGTCTATGGCGGTCAAACCGTGTAACCATGTGAGTGTTGGCTTTAGCACTTTCAGCCTTAATGTATTTCATACAGCTTTCACTCCATAGTTGTCCTGATTGCAAGACCGCATACCACATTTCACCTCTTTTGGCAAATAACGCAGCCATCCTAAAATACGTGGATTTCACCAAGGCAGTGATGGGGAGGTTTCGTATGCCCTTGAATACCCCATTCATTGATTCAATAAGATTTGTTGTCATATGCCCCCATCTTTGGCCATTGTCGTATGACCTAGTCCACTTTTCGACCGGTATATTGTCGATCCACGTACCGGCTTCTGGGTTAGACAAACGGATCTCGTTGCGGTAATATTTGAATGTGGGTTGTGTCAGTGCGTATCCCGCATTCATCACCGCTTTCCTCAATGTTTTGTCCTTGACCTCCCTCGAGAAATTCTGGACGATATGCCTGACGCAATAGACATGCGTAGAAGGAGGGTCATGCCAACCATTTGCCGGATTATTATAGGCACTTTCAATGGAGGCATGTCTGTCCGAGATCAAACAGAGATCTGGTTGAGGAGCCACGTGTGTACGAAGATTTTTCAGGAAAAAGCTCCAAGCACCACCGGTCTCCCCCTCGACAAGGGCAAACGCAACGGGGAAAATGTTATTGTTGCCATCTTGTGCAACTGCCATCAAAAGCATGCCTTTGTACTTCCCATACAACCAAGTCCCGTCTATTTGTAGAATTGGTTTGCATGAAGCAAACCCTGTGATGCATGGTTGAAATGCCCAAAAGACGCGACTGAATATTCCGTTGCCATGTAGTAGACTACCATCTTGGGCGTACGCTGGCAATGTTTCCAGAACATAAACACTACCTGGAGAATATGTCTTGAGTGCATTTAGGTAGCGTGGAAGTTCTCGGTATGACTCCTCCCAGTTCCCGTACACCCTTTCAATCGCCTTAGTCTTTGCTAACCACGCCTTACGGTAAGACGAAGTGTAGTTAAAAACCGTGGTGATGTGGGAGATGATTGTTTTCACCTTCAAAGAAGGGTCGTTGCTGACCAGGGGTAGGATTTCTTGACAGATTAGATCATGGTTGAGTTTTCGGTGGTCTTGTGATTGAGTGGAACTTACACAAGTATGGGTAGTCATGGAACCTATGACCCAGCAGTCACCCCTTAGTCTGTATGAAGCGGTCAGCTTGAACATACAGTCAGGGTGGACACACTTGATCTTGTACCTTTCCGGGTTTACACGATCCACCTTATAATCAACCGAGTTGAGCATGTGAAATTTTTTGATGGCCCTTATGCATTCCTCTCTATTACGAAACTTGTCCTTCTCTTTTAAATTTTCATCCGATTGCATATACGGTTGGAAAAACAAGTCCGTAGAAGGTTCATCTCCGCCCATGTTGAAGTTTGTCATGTGCGTAGGTGGTGTGTAGATTTTGTCGGTAGGAATACTTGGGATGCCATCATCGTCAGAATCGTCGTTCACCATTTCATCAAACTCTAACTCGTTATCTTCTTCTTCATCATCAACTGCATCCACCTCATCTTGCTCATTCTCCAAAGGATCAACCTCCTGTGTCACCGGAGGCTCTACCTCCTGTGTCACCGGAGGCTCTTGAAACAGAACGTACAACTCAATAGAGTCGTTTCCATAATAGACATGGCTGGAAATCATGTTCTGGAAATCCTCGTCATCTTGAATTGCAACCTTATAAAAAATAACTTGGTTGTTTCCAAAAAAGACTGGACTCTGATAAAATATCTGGGATACCGGGCCTCGTTCAAGTTTGGCCTCCAATCTTTTCTTAAAGTACGAGAAATTTGCTTTCCCGTTTAAGAGAAATCGGACATTGTCGGTGTTTCTAAACAAAAACCCAACTGTGGGACACATGTATGTCTCACCGTTGAAATGTGCTTTGACAACAAATTGTGGTGAAGAGGCCATTGTGTAGAATTGTTTTAGGTATGAAGGTGGGAATGTTTTGGGTTTATTGATTGTATGAAGGTATGAATGCTGGAATGTTTGAAGGTTAGATGACTGATTCGAAGGTTGGAAAATTTTACAGTTTATGTGAATGAATGTTATGTTCAACGTAAGGCAAAAAATTTCAATTAAGTAAGTGATGCAACCCCCCAAGGCTGCCAATAATATTACATGCATGGGCTTATGCAGCCACCTAGCCTGCCACCCATCAACTCCAATGGCCTTGCATGCAACAAAGAAAGGAATCCCAAAGGCTGTCACGTAGCCTGAGCCAATGCTGTAAAACGTGACACCTCTTATTCGCCAAATGGGGTGGCGACACCATTCATTTTTGTACTATTTCGCCAAGTGAGATGGCGCCTCCCTTACTGTCCAATCGTGATACATGCATGGGCTTATGCTGCCACCTAGCCTGGCCCTATTCTGCACACATAAATGTTTTGTGTAAGACTCCACCCATCAACTCCAATGGCCTTGCATGCAACAAAGAAAGGAATCCCAAAGGCTGTCACGTAGCCTGAGCCAATGCTGTAAAACGTGACACCTCTTATTCGCCAAATGGGGTGGCGACACCATTCATTTTTGTACTATTTCGCCAAGTGAGATGGCGCCTCCCTTACTGTCCAATCGTGATACATGCATGGGCTTATGCTGCCACCTAGCCTGGCCCTATTATGCACACATAAATGTTTTGTGTAAGACTCCACCCATCAACTCCAATGGCCTTGCATGCAACAAAGAAAGGAATCCCAAAGGATGTCACGTAGCCTGAACCAATACTGTAAAACGTGACACCTCTTATTCGCCAAATGGGGTGGCGACACCATTCATTTTTGTACTATTTCGCCAAGTGAGATGGCGCCTCCCTTACTGTCCAATCGTGATACATGCATGGGCTGCCACCTAGCCTGCAAGAGTGACACCTTACATGTTTTGTAAATGCATGCATGCATATGTGTAACACCCTAAGCATGCAAATGTGACACATCGCAGGCATGCAACCACTACATCAAACTTATTTGACTATAAATACATACCTTATGAAACATCTCTCACACCCACACAACTCTCTCACTCTCTGCTACGAAATATTTCTTAAGTATATCATACTCTCTATTTCTTCCTAAGTCTTTCATTCTCTCAAGCGTTCTGAACAATGGCCCTTCTAACAATGGGAGATACTCACAGAGGCACAAGGGAAAACATTGCTGCATTTGTAAGTCTCTTCTTTGGTTATACATTTTTCATACTTCAAATAACGTGTTGTTCATCTTAATTAATCTTAATCTTGTTTAATTATGATCTCAGGATACACAAAGATTCAGAATCCGTTCGCACAAATACCTTGCTCCCGACCCATTTATCGTCCCTTATCTGGAATATGCAGGTTTCGGACACGTGATAAAGATCTCCAACTGCACCATTGACTCCAAATTCATTCTTGCAATATTGGAGAGGTGGAGACCGGAGACCCATACATTTCACCTACCAATAGGTGAATGTACCATCACTCTCGAAGATGTTTACATGCTACTGGGCCTCCCTATTGACGGTAAGGCGGTGAACGGGTCGGTTCAACAACCGAACTCACAGTGTGAAGAACTGTTGGGAAGGGACATGGTAGAAGGTGGTGGAGCAAGAGGGCAGGGAATACTACTCACTGACCTGAAACGGCATTATGCAAGTATGGAATTAAATGAAAATTCCTCAGAGAATGACCGAGTAGTAAAAGCCCGAACGTATATTATGATACTTTTTGGTACATTTTTATTTCCCGAAAGTACGGGAAATAGTGTAAATTTCATGTACTTACATTTACTAACAAATTTTGATAAAACTAGAAAATTTAGTTGGGGTTCTGCAGTATTAGCCCACCTGTACAGTTCCTTGTGCAAAAATGCAGTCAAGGAAAAATGTACATTTTATGGGTGCGCATTTTTACTACAAGCCTGGGGTTGGTGGAGGATGGAGTCCTTAAACCCCATCAACAACAACACTTTTGGTTTCCCTTACGCAACAAAGTAAGTCATTAAGTTATAGCATTTATAACTATTCTTCTCTTTCCAAAATATATGCTAAAAATAACATGTTTCTCATTTCCTTTAGGTACTGCGTGAGGGGTATGGATTACGGCAACAATCCCAGATTCAATGTCGCACTCTACCGGAATCTGTTGGATCACTTAGGCCCAGATGACGTACGTCGTAGCTTTTAACTTTTGTTCATTTTAATTATTTATACATTACTTTTGCGCTTACCTGATTTAAATTTTATCGCAGTTCGTCTGGAGACCATATTTGGGTTTCGACCATTCTCCAAATCCAGAGGATGCAGCAACTTGGACTGCAAAGACTGCACTCATTCGGTTCAACATTGTGGAGATGCACCACAGCGACCGTGTGAAGATGCAGTTCGGAATGATCCAGGAGATACCAAGTGATCCAACAGATTTATCCCCCTGGCATCTAAAAAGGGTCGACGCCCAGTGGAATCTTACCAACTGGAAAGACTTTGCTCCAGAATGGTGTAAAATGTGGCAAAGGCGTCACTGCTACATCTTGCAATCCCCGGTTTTCCTTACTCAAGGTAACATGCGACACACCGATCAATATATGTCGTGGTACAGGTCGGTTAGTAACCCAGATATGCACGTGTCTCATCCGAGGTACTTGGTTGACCCACGCACACAATGGGCACAACCCTCGATTCCCCACCAACAAACCCAAAATCCATCAACCTCAAACCAACCCCCAAGAAGAAACAGACCAACAAACACACAACCACATTCCCCACCACAACACAACTACAACCAAATGCCGTACTACCAACCACAATCACCGCCAAACTACCAATACCCGGAAATGCCTCAAACCCAACCACAATACCAACCCCAATACCAGCAAACCCACATACCCCATACACAATTTCAATCTTCCACATATCCCAATATGGCGCCCTCAACATCCAGCCTTAGCCCTGATATGGGAATGTCAGAAGATTATGACCAACCCGACCAAACCTACCATCAACCACCATATCACCAAACAACCCAACATCCACAATACCAAACACCCCAAGATCCATTTCCTTTCTACCCCCCATACTCAGACGACCAATGCTACCGACCAACCATGGAACCCCACCCACCGCCAACACGACCAAACTTCGAGGGTATGGGTAACCGACTGTACCAGAGCGGATCTTCGAGATATGGAGATCTTACCGATTTTATGGATTCAGATCGCATTGACTTCGCTGGGCCATCGACCTTGCCGCAGCAGGAAACGAGACGGCACCCAGCAAGAGAAAGGCGGGGACGGGGATGCGGAACTGGGGGTCATTACCGGGTTCCTGGGGATCACTGATGTATCTTTTTTTTTCCCAGTATTTTTTTGTATCTATTTTTTTACTGTTCTTTAAATGTAAAACAGTTGAATGTAATTATTTTTTTTTAAATAAAAAATCCATTTTGTTTATCTCTGTCTAATACGCAACGCGCAGGAAAGAAAAAAAAAATTTTTTTTGACCTAATTTTGTACATAGGCGCCATCTCACTTGGCTTAGGGCTTGCCCTTTGCCCTTAGGCGCCAAGTGAGATGGCGCCTCCCTTAAAAAAAGAGGAGGATGCGCCAAATGAGATGCTCCTCCTTTGTGGAGCCATCTCAAACATGGTTATTTGCGTAATTTTTTCCGAAACCCGGTTATTTGCGAAATATTTTTTTAATACATGGTTATTAATAAAAAAAATTCAAAATGCTATGTTCTTTGATTCAAAGGGTAGAATATAGGTTTTGGTTTTGTTTAGGAATTCAGGGTTCACCAATGTTTTACTGTTTTCTTTTCTCTCTTTGATAATTCTCTCTTTCCAAAAGCCATCCCCTTGCAAGTGTGATGGAGCAACTTATTTATAGGTAAATTTGTTGTAGTTTTAAGGGGAAAACAAATGAGATTTGAATATTTTTGGTATACTGTTCCATTGCTTTTTAATCACAACTTTTGTATGCTAATTTGGTGCAAATATGGGATTTGAGAAAGTGCAGATGTGGACTAGATCAGCAGCTGATTGCAGGACTGTGTTGTAGCAGTGCAACAGGTTGCTTAAATGAGGTTTTGGGGTTTGGTGATGTTCTGATCGTAGAAGACCAAAAGCGTAGCCCCCATATGCTGAAGAGTCAATGTTCTGACTGAAGAACATTGTTTCTACATGTTCTGATTTAATGGTCATATTCTGAACCGTATTTGCAAATTCTGATCATGCTTGCATGGTGACTGGCCCAGAAGTTCTGAAGTATCATATCCTTTTAACACTTAGAAAATTTTCTAAATGTTTAGAAATTTGATCTTTCAAAGTAATTTCTGATTTTGTCTTCTGATAAACTAATTTCACGTCTTGATGAAATATAATTGTTGAAACTTGATTTTTGATCTAAAAAGTCAAAGTTTGACTTTTCAGTGTGCTTTTGACCATTTTTCCCTTGTGAATGGTTTTCTTGGAAAATTGTAATTCAAGACTTGAAACTTGATAGAAGCAAACCTGAGGGTCTAGGATGATCCTTTGAGAAACAAGAGGGCAAATTTTGGGGTACAACATAGTCCTTCAACATAAAGAACATCTTCAATGGATGTGAAAGGTGGAGCACTAACTTTGCCTTTGCCAAGAATTCTTCCCTTATTATTGTCTCCATAAGTGACAAAATCCTTGGCCTTTAGAACTAGATTTGAAAATTGGTTTAAGTCTCATGTCATATGCTTTGAACAACCACTATCAAGATACCAAAGATTGCATGTGGTCTTCAAGCATACCTGCAAAACAAATTAGGCTTTGTTAGGTATCTGAGTTGCTTTGGGTCCTTCATAATTAGTGCTTTTCTTTACCCACACATAATGTCCACTTGCCACACTAAAGTTTCTAACATAGCAAGCATTAGGTTTATGGCCTTTAATACCACAATAAAACAAGTAGGTTCAAAGTTACTTCTATATCTAGAAGGATAAGATTTCTTCTTAGGAAATGTTTTCTTTTTAGGATAATGATGAACTATTTTAGGTTTGTTCACTTTCTCTTTGGATGATTGATCACTAGCCTTAACAAAGATAGTTTTATTAGAACTTGGTTTAGAGAACTTTGAGTATCCAAGTCCACTTTTATCGTTGGAATATCTTTGTTGGCTAAGAACACCTTCCAATCCAATTCGACCTTTTTCATATCTTTCAATAACTCTTTTCAATTAGACAATTTGGAAAGAGAGTGATTCACAATTTTTGCATACAAAATTTTGTTTTTGTTCATTACTTAATTTTTGTTTTTCTTCTTTGAAATCTTTTTCCATAGATTCACATTTTTCTTCTAAAGATGAAATTTGTTTCTTTTGAGATGAAATAGTTTTATACAGAATTTTGCATTCATTTAATAATTCATCTATAGCACCTTGTGCATCACTATCAAAAAGATAAAATTTATTACTAACCTTATTGTCTTCATTATTGGAATGGTGTGAGGCCATCAATGCTAGATTTTCACTTCCATCACTATCGTAGGCCTTTTTGTTCTTGAATCCTCCCATGTAACATAGGCCTTTTTGTTCTTGAATCCTTTTTTGCTTTTGTAGCCACCATTCTTGGAGAGTTTCAGACAATCCGGCTTGATATGACATTGCTTACCACATTCATAACATGTGACTTCTTGTGTTGATGTGTAAGCTTCCTTTTTCTTGAATTGTTTCTTTCCTTTTGAATGAGAAAAGGATTTGTCATTTCTACCGAAGAACTTACCAAGCCTTTTAACAAGAAGCATGAAATTTTCATCTTCTTCCGGATTGTCTTCCTTTTCAACTTCCTTGGAATCTATCTTTAAAGAAATATTCTTGGATTTCTTCTCTTGATTTTCATGTTTTTCAAGTCTTCCGAGTTCCGTTTCATATTCTTGAAGTTTCCCAAACAACGTTGCGGAAGTCATTGAGGAGAGACTTTTCTTTTCTGAAATTGTTGTTACCTTTGGTTGTCATTCCCTAGTTAAGGACCTAAGCACTTTCAAATTTAGTTCATCATTTGTCAAAGTCTTACCAAGATCACTTAGATGATTTGTCAAGTGCACGAATCTCTTTTGTAGATCAAGGATGGTTTCTTCGGGCTGCATTCGTAATAATTCGTATTCTTGACTCGAGGTATTTAGTCTTGATGTTTTAACTTCAACAGTTCCTTCATGAGTTTGTACCAAGGTGTCCCATATTTCTTTCGTTGTTTTGCATGTCGAGACACAGAAGAATTCATCCATGCTAAGTGCACCTTGAAGAAGATTTATTGCCTTTTTATCATAGAGAACCTTCTTCTTATCATCTTTGTCCCATGCAGCTTTAGGCTTTGATGAGCCAGCACCATTGATTATTGTTATAGGGATAAAAGGACCATTCTCGACGACATCCCATATTTCTTCTCCTTGTGCTTCTAGATGTGCCTTCATGTGTATTTTCCAGAATTCAAATATTCACCACAAAATAGAGGAGTCTTGTTTTTACTACCACCATCTCTGAAAACGGGATTTTAATTTGCGGAAGCTATTCATGATCTTTTAGGAACATGTTACCTATAACTTGCTCTGATGCCAATTGTAAGTACGAAATGCGCCTAAGAGGGGGGGGGGGTGAATTAGGTACTTTAAAATTTTTTGGTTTTAGTGATGATGGATATTATTTTTCTGGTTTATGGTGAGTTTATGAAAGAGTAAAATGCAGAAAAATAAAGAGACACAAGCGATATATCCTGGTTCCCCTCACAGTCCGAGAGTACTCCAGTCCCCTTTCAACATGAAAGAGATTTCCTTACTGTGGCAAACTTAAACAAGAACTACCCAAAACCAAGAACAATCCTCTTGGACCAAGAACAATCCTCTTGGATTTTCACTATGTCAACAATGAGAACAATCCTCTCAAAGTTACTTTATTTGTATCCAACAATCCTGGAAAAACAAGATTTTTAAAACCACTTAAACTTATTTCTAACAATCCTGAAAAATAAGCAAGTATATAACAATATTTGATTTGAGTGAGTTTGAGTAGCAATGATCACTTTGAGTGATTTAATAAATGAATTTATCTTCTCTTCCAATGATAATAGTATACAATGACTCAAGATATATAATGCTCAAAGTTTTCTGGTTAACAATATGTGAAAGTGTGCAGAAAACTTGTGTATGAAAATGTATAACAGCTTGAGTTTGATTTTTGAAAATTCAGAAAATATAATTGGAAGAGGTGTTGAAATGATTTTTAAAATGAGTATTTATATATTCATAACACCTTTTTGAAACAGCATAAAGTTCTGTAAATGAATCATGAACAATTGCCAAGATTGAGTGAAAGGTTTCCATGTAATGGTGTTATGAACAGGCATGTGTAAAGTTGTTATTTTTCAAAATCATGCAGCATGCAATCGATTGCACCCTTTGTGTAAATCGATTGCACGGGGTTTCAACAGCTATAAATTCAAATATTTTGAGTGTGCAACCGATTGCACAAGAGTGTAAATCGATTGCATTTGAAGTCAGTAGCAAAAATTGATTGAGTGTAATCGATTGCACAAACATGCAAATCGATTTCACTTAGAAATAGTAGAAAATGTTTTGAAAAATGTAAGCATGCAATCGATTGCACTAACATGCAAATCGATTGCACTCGAGTGAAAAATGATTTTTAGCTTAGAAAAAACTTAAGTATGAATTTGGACAATATAAAATATTTCTTTTGACCATTGAGCATCTATGTCTTAAGTTCAAAGTAAGTATTATAATCATACCTTGAAATTTTGTTAAGTGCTTGAACCAAAGACTTTATCCACATATGCTTTTAGCTTGATCAATAATCTTTTCCTTCTTTGTCAATCATGGTTTGTCTTCATCAAAACAAAAGTGCATTTGAGAAGCTTGATTTTACAAAGATGAAGTCTAGTTTGTTATATACTATGTATATTGTTTGTTTCACTAACCTTTTAATGAAAATGAAATCACTTAAATTGACATAGAAACTTATAATCTGAATATTAAGATGTATTTGAAAACCAACTTATATCAATCATTGTATTTTGAATTGCACGCGTCTCATTCTGCATATTTTATATTCTTTAACACATAATATATGGTTCAATGATCAGATTCCTACAATACATTGATATTTATTATTCTACTTAACCTCGTCGTCGTCGCTTATCATCGTGGTTGTTAAGATCATGATTGTTATGATGATAAGTCATCATAACAATCACAATGATAAACGACGATGATGAGGTAAACAATAGTAAAAGATATTGATGCATTGAATGAATTCGACCATTAAACCATATATGTGTTAAAGAACATCAAATGTGTTGAATGAGACACATGCAATTTTGAATACAGTGGTGTCTTTAAGTTAGTTTTCAAGAGTAGTTTAGTTTTCGGATTATATAATTCTTTATCCATTTTAATGGTTGTATTTCTTTAACGAGGTGTATGGTAAAACAAGCAATATACATTTGTATATAATAAACTATGGGTGCATATTCTGACCAATGATTTTGACGTCGTCAACGCTGCAGACTCTGAGACATGGGTATTTCGAGCATTTCAATTTCGTCATATTTGTAGGCTTTGTCACATTGTAGGTATTTTGCCGTTATATGCTATTAATGTGGATGTTGTGAGTTTGTTCGCAGAATCATCCTTTTCAGGTTATAGCGATTTTGAATTTGTATTATTCGATGTATTATATCCATTTGAATAAATGAATATCATTTTTAGTATAAAAAAAAACCTAAAAGCCCAAATACTAATAAGAGCCCAATAACAATACTAATAACTAATAATATAAATACTATTATACCACTGTATCACTGATACATATGAATTCTCTCATTTATAAATATTCAAATCTCCACATTTCTAATCAATGTGAAACTTTCATATACTACTCACATTTATAATTCTTTTTCGACAAGCCAAAATAATTAGTTTAAAACTTTTTTTGTTGTTTTATAATGAACTACTTTTGAATTGGAAAAAAAATCAATCAACATAGAAACCATCGGAGACCTAAATTGAATTGATTGGTAACACATTTTTTTTCTTCTTATTTTCAAAAAGAAAATGCTCCTATTACTCAACAAACATGACTATTGATAGAAATGAGTATGGGTGGATTCATTTGTGAAATGAAACGTAAAATAGAAGGACAAAGAGATTTGAGTGAGAAAGCAAAATCATGGTAGCCACTAATAGCCACGCTTGAGTTGACAAAAATCAATTGACAAAACATAAAAGATATTCATACCAATTTTAAATACAACAAACAAATAGTCATGTATTCATCACTTTTACTCTCTCTCTCTGTATTTTTTTTTCCTTCTCAATTTCTTAATATTTCATTCTATCTTATGTACCTAAATAAGAAATGCATGTATATAATATAATACTTAGGGGTGTTCGCGGTGCGGTTTGGGCGGTTTTGAAGCAAAAAATTATCCGAACCGCAAGAGAAAAAAATATGCGGTTCGGTTTGGTTCGGTTGGCTTTTAAAAATAAATCCGAACCAAACCAAACCAAACTAATGCGGTTTGGATTGGTTCGATTGTTTCGATTTTTTACAAAAATAATTATTATATCATACATACAAATATATAGGAAAATATAATTTTATATTTAATTGTTCATACATTATCATAAAAAATTTATAATTGTCAAAATAAATTTATAATTTGATATATAAAATTGCGTATTATAATTTTATCTAAATCTAAATAATGATATCAACAAGATTGCATTCTTAAATAAATATTATACAAAAAATATGATAAAATATATTTTATGAAAATAGTATTTATAAATGAATAATATTTTATTTTTTATGATTTGTAAATTAAAATGAATATAATACAAAGTATGATAAAATATACACATAATACATGTTGATTTCTCTAAAGAATTATAGAAATATATATTGGTTAGTAAGATTTTATAACATAATGCGGTTTTGTTTGGTTTGGTTCGGTTTGTAAAATACAAACCGCAAACCGAACCGAATCATGCGGTTCCACGAGAAAATGACCCAAACACATCCGAACCAAATGCGATTTTTTGCAGTTTCGGTTTAGTTCGGTTCGGTTTTACAGTTTTCTATTGAACCGGTTTGGTTTTGAACACCCCTAATAATACTTCTCGATTATTCATATGTTAACTTCAAAAAGTACATTTTTCCGAGGTAAGTACATTTATTCAACAAAATGAAGACATATTTGCGCAAAGCACGCGCTGATGTCATCTACCACAATAACGCGGTTTGAAGATTGGGAACACACAATCCACTTGCAATAAGCAAGATGGATTAAGAGCAAATTGCGCCTGTATTCGGACAGATTAGTTTGTTTTCAAAAATTATCTTTATAGAAAAACTTAAATGTTAAAACTTTTTTTAAAATTTTTTTATAAATTAAAAACTAATTTAAAATCAATAGTATAATATTATTGTAGATTAAAATATAATCGAAATCATGTAATTTTAAAAATTAATTATTTATAAAAATATTCAAAATAATTTTAGTTTATGTTGTATATATAAAGAAACAATCATATACATATCTAATAATTTAAATTTTGAAATAGAAATGTAGAGTATATTGTTTTACCTTAAAAAAAGAGTTTTTTTAAACATAAGTGTTCGTAGTTACCGTTCTGTTTTTAACATTGTTTATTAGATTGGTGATTCCAAACACAAGAAAAAAAATAAGAAAAAATATAGTAGAGAGAAAAAGTATATAGAAATATGTTTTTATGTGTGTTTTGAAAATGATGAGAAATCCTCTATTTATAAGTGAAAAGTCTAGCTCAAAAAGGAAATTGATTCTGAGGTCTTTAAATGTCATAGTCGATTATGATATATGTTTAATTGATTATGAACTCCACAAAAGTAGATATCATAATTTAAAAAAAAAAGATGTATTACCATCTCAGTGGTTAAAACGCGCGCTAAGGCATTACCTTATCAAAGTGTGGGTTCGATCCCTGCCTTTTGCTATTTTTTCATGATTTTTTATATTTTACAGGATTGTATACAAGGTGCATTGACTTCCATCCTTTGACATAGGCATGCGCCTGGCCTGGTGGTGAAGGTGTTGGTGGAAAAGGTAAATGGTTTGGGTTCAATACCCAATCTTGGTAACTATTTCTTTGAAACCTTTATTTTCTTATTATTCCTTCATTACAAACCCTAAATTCAACAAACTAAAACTTTAACAAATTAATCTTTTTTTTTTAAAAAACTTTTCACAAACCCTAATCAAAATTAGGGTTTAGTTTATTCAATTAATAATATTCTTATTTTTTAAGTTAAAATTAATTAGGCTTTTTAGATTTTTATTTAATTAATCAATTTAGAGATTTAGGATTAATCATCATTAAAACCTTTTTATCCAAAAATCATCAGAAAACCCTTTCGCTTTTCTTTTTTCTATTTTACGTTTTGCATAGTTTATTATTTTCGCAACTTTTTCAAATTATTGTAACTGCTTACAGTTTATAATAGTAATTAGGTTTTATTCTCACATTTTTCTTTTATGTAACTCTCCCAAAGTCGTGTAATAGGCTTAGGTTTACCTTTTCTGCTTTTACTTTCTACATCTTACTTTTTATATTTATTGTATTGTTGCTTAGTAATTAGGATTGTATGGCAAGACTAACAACCAAACGTAGCTAACCCTAATCAAAGATAAACAATACTTGAAACACAAATCACTTTGCACACTCGCACCTCTAGGATAACCTCCCTTGTTGCCTCGATAAAAACAGTAATGCCCCTCAAATGTGGGGACTCTTTAGCACTGTCTCTCGAAAAACAAAGATCATAATCCCTCGATGACCCTTTCGATGTTGCCTTCGGTAAACGATCTAGTCCCTTACAAAATTGCTAAAGCGCCCCCACAAGTTGCCTTCAATGAATGTACAATGACCTGCGCTTGTCCCTTCACATCCAATGATAGGGCTTTATATTAACTAATGGTAGGATAACACTATCTAAAGGAGGAGGAAAATAACAAGAAAGACTTTGAGTAGGTAGAACGCTCGTAATCTCTTGCTCACAGACATTTCAAAGCAAAACATTTGTCACAAACACTTTTCAAAAATATTTTCAAATAAAACACTTTATACGCATTCTCGAGGACAGATACGAGGATCATTACAAAGTTTTCTTACTATTTGCATTTTCAAAATATTTTCAAACACACATTCACAAAGCATTTTCAAAAAGTGAGCTAGCGATTAAGAGCCCATAGATAACTATAGATGAAAAGGGTGCTAACACCTTCCCTTTTCATAACCTACCCCCCGAACTCAAGAAAATCTTGAAGGTCTTTCCTATTCTTTTCACCCTTTCCTTATTGGATAAAAGAAAAGTCAGTGACGACTCTTGCTATCTGCAATATTTGCGATAAAATGCAAAATAAGTCAGTTCTCCCACCATATTATAGTAGACACAAAAGATTCACAATTGCGGCGAGTGCAAAAATTATAAAAAAATACTTCTTTTCTCATCTCCACCATCTTGTTTTGTATATACCTTTTATAGCCAAATACACCAATTTTCAAAGAGGTTCATGTGGAGTATCATAGATGTTTAGGGTGTTAATACCTTCCCTTTACATAACCAATCCCCGTACCTTGATCTCTATTTTATTTTGGGTTTATTCATTCTTTTCCCATTCCTTTGGATAAAATAAAAGTGTGGTGGCGATTTTCACTAATTTTGTGAGTTAAGTCAATCTAATGACTTAGTCTCAACATTTCTACCGCTACATACCCTCAGTAAATTTTCCTATGGTTTCATGCAAATTGGTTACTTCATTTCTTAATGATCGAGAGATTCACATTTTTATGATTTTAGAGATTCATTTCTAATATTAGCTATTTCTTCACCAAGAAATTTATTTTTATTTTCAAATAATTCAAAATACTCTTTAAAATCTGAAATTCTGGCTGCAGATACTCAATGTCACGTTCAATGTTATGACACCGTATCTGACTTTCTATAAGACAGTAAATACAAAAACAGTAAAGAACACAGTCAATTGTTTACCCAGTTCAGTGTGCAACAAAACCTACTCTGGGGGCTACCAAGCCAGGGAGGAAATCCACTATAAGAGATATTAATTCAGGAATAAACCAACCAGTTTATCTCCTTCACTTAAGACCTACCCAATGCAACTTCAATCTAAGTACAACTTAAACCTGAGTTCCTACTCACTCCCCCTCAATCAAAGCAGTGATACTTAAAACAATTTGACTAATGAATTGATGAAGACACTCTTCAAAACATACACTTGATTATGCTTCACAGCTTTTTAATCAAGCAACACAAACACTCTTGCTTCACAGCTTTGAGTGATACATAAACCTAACTTGACTTTGCTTCAAAGCTTTAGTCAAGAGACACAAAAACACTCTTGCTTCAAAGATTTGAGTGATACACAACCCTTACAATTAAAACCTATTCCAAGTCACTTATCACAATGATAATTGCTTGGATTACAATAGTTAAAACTATACAACTTCTAAATGATCTTCTGTCAAAAAGGGGTACATTCAAAACAGCAGCCCTGTTGAATATATAGCAGCTGCATCTTCAGTTAGGGTTTCCACAAAAAGCTAGGGTTAATTCCGTTTTTCCTTAAGACTAGGTCACAGGACTATATCAACCAGGTTGGGGTTGAGCTAGGTTAACCCAAGGAAAACGCAGGATTCTGTTCTGGAAAGACTGAGTCATTTTCCTGAAAAAACTCAGAATTAACCAAACTGCATACCTGTTAGTTCAGAACAGGATGTCTTAACATTTGTTATGACATCTGAATTCCTGTTTACTGATTTTGGTAAATATGATCATTTTGCAAAATGCTCAGATACACACTCATAAACATCAGTACTTGTATGACAATATTTTTCTGCAAAGGTACCTAATAAATCTGTACCTAATAAAATAGAATGTTATGACATCAGTCATGACATTCATACACCTGGTTTTACCAAAAATGCATGCCAATACCTAAACAACTACAAACTCCCCCTTTGGCAGATTTTTGGCTAAAGCCCCTAAGCAATCAGAGATAGATAGCAACAGAATAAATATGACTGCAGAAAAATGGAATGTCAAATAAAGTCTACCAAAATATATCTCCCCCTCTTTAGCCACAAATGGGCCAAAGATACATGTTCTTAAAGATTATACAGTCATCCAGAAAAAGTAACACAACAAGACAAAAAAACTGAACACACTTTGCAAACTCCACCAGGGACCAGCAACACCACCAACCAGCAACTCCACCAACCTTTAAGCACTGTCATCATCAGAGGAGCTAGTTTCTTCAGTATTGAGTTGATCTTCATCTTCTGCACCCTCTTCCCTTCTGTTTCCTTCAGCTTCCTCCTTTTCTAACCTGGCAATTAGGTTTTCTAGGGTCTTTTTCCTAGCTTCCAGCTCTTTGCAGGTCTCTTTCAATACAGCTATAACATCAGATGTTTTGGACTGAGTCTTTACAGATGATGTCTCAGCTGATGTTATGACAATATCAGGAGCATGAGATCCCTGAAACAGCTTGTAGTGTAACCCAAGAGCAGGAGCTCTTTTGCAAGCAGTATCTCTTGCCACCAGGATATCAGGGTATTGTGCAAGGATAATTCCACAAAGGAGGGAGGGAAAGGAAATTGGTCCTTTGATAGCATAACTACCAGCATGTTTTAAAGTTTGTTCAAAGACATACCTGCCATAGTCAAAAGTAGTCTTGGTTCCCACAGCATAAATAAATCTCCCCAATCTTGTGGAGATAGTTGATTTATGGTTTGTAGGGACCCGGTTGGCTGCACCAATCTTGTACAGGATGGCAAATTTCATGCTAAGTTTGCTGGCATTTAGCTTGCCTTTCAAGGGCCAGCACTTCACTTGTTTTGCTGTGATGGTTTGACAAACATCATTGTCAGTGACTTCCAGTTCAGGACAATCCTCATTTGATCTTCCAAGAAATTTGTTAATTTCTGATGGAGAGAAATTAACCCTTCTTCCTCTAACATAAACACTTTCAAAGTCAGCTGACCTTCCATCAGCACACTCATTAGACAAGTTAACTATGAACTCCTTGACCAGATTTTCATAACACTTGGTAAATTTTACCACTGTCTTCATCAGTCCAGCATTCTGATTATCCTTCCTTTTCATCATTCTCCTAGCTATGCTAGGGTTTACATTTGCAATCAGATCATTGTCTGAGTATTCCTCATCCACATCAATGATAGGTGGATCAACAGTCTTCTCTGAAGGGTTCTGAATGTTGTCATTTTGTGTCACAACATTCTCAGAGACATCTACATTTGGGCTTGCTGATTCTTGATTTAATGGGACAGAAATCCCCGGTACAAGTTGGTTTCCCCTTAGTATACTAGTAACAAGCCTAGCAATAGCTTGATGAACTTGAACTGATCCTTCTCTAGTTGGTACAGAAGAAGAAGGATGAGAAGGATTACCAGAGGCAGCAGCTTGAGCTCTTCCTGCATGCCTAGTTCTCAGCTTTTTGACTTTGGCGGGGTCAGTTGCCATCTCTCTGAGAGGAGTGATCTCAAGGACTTCAGATTCTATGCATGTGGTGATTGCTCGAGAGTCTTGGTCAGATGATGAAGATGAAGAGGTCGCCTTGGTTGAAGATGATGTTTGAGACATTTTGATTGACTTAGAGCACCAGTAGCAATTTGAGAGAAAACTTTGATTGAGAGAAGGGAACAGGTTGCAAAGTCGAGAGAGGTAGGAGGCAAAAGAGAGTCTTTTCAACTTCTTAAAGATTTTGAAAGAATTGGGAAAACATATGATTAACCCACTAAAAATAGACTTAACAAAATTAACTCCTTCAACCTTTGTTTTAAGCAAAATTAATTGCTATAATTTCTCATGTTGGCAAATACCCAACCTGCCCCTCAAGTTTTCAAGTTTATTTCCAACAAGAGCCTTGGTAGAAGAATCAGCCAGCTGAAGCTTAATGATACCATGTTCCAGTTTAATTGACTTCTTCTCTACAAAGTCAATGTGCTTGGTCCTGCTATGCTGAATAGGGTTCATGGAAATATTGATTGTATTTAGATTGTCACAATACAATGTCACAACATCTTGTGAGACATTATACTCAGTGAGCATCTGTTTTGTCCAGATATTTTGAGAACAGTTACTACTAGCTGCAACCATTTCAGCACAGAGTTGGGAAGGCATTCTTTTAACATGAATCATAGTTCTGGTTGATTCTTGAATGATCTTATTTTTCTTTTTGTCAACTCCATTTTGATGGTGAGTTATAGGAGAAGAGACTTCACGACTCATTTCTTCTGGGAAACAGAATTTATTAGACTTGTTGTTTCCAAAATCCTTGTTATGATTACTTCTGGTTCTGACAACACATCCTTCTTCAAGTTTATTCACCACATCATAGACATGTTTCTTTTTACCAAGCCTTTCAATTTTAAGTTCACCACAAACCCTTCTTCTATCAATCTGTAGTCTTGGAGTCCTTCTGACTGCTTCCATAGAGATAGCTCTTTTCATTCTTCTTAGATGAAGATGACCAAGCTTATGGTGCCACACTTTCATCTCTTTTTCTTCTTTGGTAATTGGACACATAGTGGAGTTATTAGTGTTCTCAGGCTGCCACAAGTAACAGTTATCTTTGGATCTGATTCCTTTCATTACAACTTCTAGTTTTTCATTAATTACTAGACATTCAGATTTTGAGAAGTTGACCTTGAATCCTAGATCACACAATTGACTGATACTAATGAGATTAGCAGTCAGCCCTTTTACCAGTAGTACTTCACTCAGACTTGGAACTTCAGGGCAGTCCAAATTACCAACTCCTTTGATTTCACCTTTAGCACCATCTCCAAAGGTCACATAACTAGTGTTGTGAGGTTTAACATGATTGAGAATGTTCTTTATTCCAGTCATGTGTTTAGAACACCCACTGTCAAAGTACCAGCCTTCCTTTGCAGACACTCTCAGGGAAGTGTGGGCTATCAGGGCAGTAGCCTTTTTCTTCCATTGAGGAGTATGTGGTACCCTTTTTTACTTAGGTTTAACACCTGAGTGTTGATTAGGGTATCCATGCAATTTGAAGCAGAAGGGCTTTATGTGTCCATACCTCCCACAATGATGACATCTCCATCTTTGGTACTTTTTCTTCATATATTTTTGTTTCTGATGTTGAGAGTTGTGTTGAGACATCTGCTTTGACATTTGTTTATCAGGCCTGATCTTCTTATCTGTACCAGATTTCTTTGCTTCCACAAATCCTAGTCCAGATTTGTTTCCCACATTTTGTCCAACCTGAAGGATCTCTTCCAATTTGTCTGTTCCATTAGTCAGCATCTTGACAGATTTGGTCATTTGATTTAGTTGTGAGTTTAGCAATTGAACTTTTCCTTCTAGATGACTTATAGTTTCAAGGTTTGCCCTTTTTTCAGCCTCCAGCTTTATGATGAGTTTTGATTGTTTCTCATTCTGCACACAGACTTCAGCACTTCTGATACACAATTTCTTGTAAGTATCAGCCAGTTCTTCAAATGTCACTTCTTCATCACTAGTGTCACTTTCAGAAGTACAAACACCAGTTAGAGCAGTAACTAGTTTGGAAGATTCTTCTTCAGAATTACTTTCTGAATCACAGTCAGACCAAGTAACAGTCATTCCTTTCTTTTGTTTCTTAAGAAAGGTTGGACATTCAGCTCGAATATGCCCATATCCTTCACAACCATGGCATTGAATTCCTCTGCCTTGGTTTCCCTTCTCTTCTGACCTTGGTCTTCTGCTGGAACTGTCAATGTCAGAGTGAATGTTATGAACATTAGACCTTGACTTTGGATCTATTCTTTTGATGAGTTTGTTGAACTGTCTTCCAAGCATGGCTATAGCTTCTGAAATATTTTCTTCTTCATCCTCCTTGTTTTCAACATCAGTGTTGGATACAAGTGCTATGCTCTTGTTCTTCTTGTCACCATTATCAGTGATCCCCATCTCAAAAGTCTGAATAGACCCAATAAGTTCATCCACTTTCAACTTGCTGATGTCCTGGGCTTCCTCTATGGCAGTTACCTTCATTGCAAATCTTTTAGGCAAGGATCTGAGAATCTTTCTCACCAATTTTTCTTCTGACATCTTTTCTCCCAGTGCTCCTGAGGTGTTGGCAATCTCCAAGATGTTCATGTGAAACTCATGAATGGTTTCATCTTCCATCATTTTTAGATTCTCAAACTTGGTAGTCAACATCTGAAGCCTTGACATTTTTACTTTGGAAGTGCCCTCATGAGTAGTTTTGAGAGTGTCCCAAACTTCCTTGGCCAGTTCATATTGATGTACTAGTCTGAAAATGTTTCTATCAATTCCATTGAACAAGGCATTTGAAGCTTTGGAATTTCCCAGGGCTAACTCATCTTCTTCTTTACTCCAATCTTCCTCAGGCTTCAGACTGATTGTCCCATCTTTCTCAGTTATGGTGGGATGGATCCATCCTTTGTCAGCAGCTCTCTAAGCCTTTTTGTCCAGAGATTTTAAGAAGGCAATCATACGAGGTTTCCAGTAGTCATAATTAGTTCCATCCAGAATGGGTGGTCTATTTCCAAAAACTCCTTCTTTGTCCATAGTGCCAGAAAGTGATATCCCTAGATCTCACCCAGTAATACAGGCAGGGTGCCTGCTCTGATACCAATTGAAATTCTGGCTGCAGATACTCAATGTCACGTTCAATGTTATGACACCGTATCTGACTTTCTATAAGACAGTAAATACAAAAACAGTAAAGAACACAGTCAATTGTTTACCCAGTTCAGTGTGCAACAACACCTACTCTAGGGGCTACCAAGCCAGGGAGGAAATCCACTATAAGAGATATTAATTCAGGAATAAACCAACCAGTTTATCTCCTTCACTTAAGACCTACCCAATGCAACTTCAATCTAAGTACAACTTAAACCTGAGTTCCTACTCACTCCCCCTCAATCATAGCAGTGATACTTAAAACAATTTGACTAATGAATTGATGAAGACACTCTTCAAAACATACACTTGATTATGCTTCACAGCTTTTTAATCAAGCAACACAAACACTCTTGCTTCACAGCTTTGAGTGATACATAAACCTAACTTGACTTTGCTTCAAAGCTTTAGTCAAGAGACACAAAAACACTCTTGCTTCAAAGCTTTGAGTGATACACAACCCTTACAATTAAAACCTATTCCAAGTCACTTATCACAATGATAATTGCTTGGATTACAATAGTTAAAACTATACAGCTTCTAAATGATCTTCTGTCAAAAAGGGGTACATTCAAAACAGCAGCCCTGTTGAATATATAGCAGCTGCATCTTCAGTTAGGGTTTCCACAAAAAGCTAGGGTTAATTCCGTTTGTCCTTAAGACTAGGTCACAGGACTATATCAACCAGGTTGGGGTTGAGCTAGGTTAACCCAAGGAAAACGCAGGATTCTGTTCTGGAAAGACTGAGTCATTTTCCTGAAAAAACTCAGAATTAACCAAACTGCATACCTGTTAGTTCAGAACAGGATGTCTTAACATTTGTTATGACATATGAATTCCTGTTTACTGATTTTGGTAAATGTGATCATTTTGCAAAATGCTCAGATACACACTCATAAACATCAGTACCTGTATGACAATATTTTTCTGCAAAGGTACCTAATAAATCTGTACCTAATAAACTAGAATGTTATGACATCAGTCATGACATTCATACACCTGGTTTTACCAAAAATGCATGCCAATACCTAAACAACTACAAAATCAATGATACTCTTTTCTAATTTATCATTATCTTTATTGAGTTTAAAACATAACTTAGATATTTGTTTATAGGTTAGGTTTATTACCGTAGTGTCGTTGGCTTCTCTTATGATTTTGAAGCACACGTGTTTCACTTCATCATATTCCCATATGTGAGAGGATTCTTCATGAAAATATTCTATGTATTGTTAGGGATATAAAAGACATCTTTGTATGAGTCTTTTGAGGTTGTATCATCATCATGTAAATAATTCCCAAAGGTTTTGATCTTTAAAAAATTCTACTTGATGAAGCTTCTTCAAATCTTCTCTTGGATGAAGCTT
Organism: Vicia faba; assembly: GCA_948472305.1. Taxonomy (NCBI): domain Eukaryota; kingdom Viridiplantae; phylum Streptophyta; class Magnoliopsida; order Fabales; family Fabaceae; genus Vicia; species Vicia faba. The sequence continues at coordinate 79,733,349 of OX451740.1, read as the reverse complement.
TTTCAAATCCTGCATTGGACGCAGCTTCGTCATCATTTTCGTCGAGTGACGACTCTTTAGATGATTATTCATTTAACGTGATTTTTCTTTCAAAAGACACTTCTGGTGTTGATCCTTCATTTATTTCTTTTGATGGTGAAAATGATGACTCTTCTAATGTTCTTGAATTCATTCATTTATCTTTTAACATCTGGATTACTTCGTTGAGTTTCTCAATGATATATTTTTCCCTAGATTTTTCCTAAAACTTATAAAACACACTTATATCTTTTGAATCAAGGATTGGATCATATTTATGGCCCCAATTTTTTAATTTGATATATTTGTTACAAATTTATTTTAATGCAAACTCCAAAGATTCCAATGTTTGAACACCATCTATAAAGACGACCTTCATATTCATTTGGTGTTTCATTTTTCTGGATGTGTATGTTTATTCTCTCTTGTTTGATCTTAGGAAAATCTCCATGGATCATCTCAAGAGTGCCGCATACTTCCTTGGCCTAAATACAATTGAAAACAAAAAGGTATTATATGGTGCTTAGAGTACTCGTCATTAAGCACTTGTTTTTAAACTCGAGTTTGATTTTATGTTATTTTATCTCGTCCATAAAAATATGGTTTATTTAATACTTTATTATTAATGTAATTACTATGAATAAATTTACCATTAATGATAATATGTAACCTATCAAAATCATTTTCTTTAACGAAAATTTCCATTCTTGCTTTCCATGGTTCAAACCTTTCACAATCAAATGGTTGAGGTATATTCATAAAAACGCCTTAATTGTAAATATAATTATTTGTAGTCACCATTCTACCTCCTGAGATTATTAGTCTTATACCAAGAGTTAAGCTCGTATGCCATTTGTTAGATAAGTGACTCAAAACACATGAGGGCTGGGTGAATTGCATGGATTTAAAAACAATTTCCAATTAAACTTATTTGATCAAATATATTTTTAAACTAATTTTGTAATCCAAACAAAGAATAGGCATCAAAATGAGTAAAGAACACGAAATCAGAGTAAGGGAGAAATAAAAGCACAATGGAAATATAAAGATATTAGGGTTGATATACTTACACCATGTATTTATAGAGGTTTGTCCTAACCACTAAACCTACTCCTCTCTACATGAATTTATTCTTGAGAAGTTACACTATATATGTGAGCTTTCTCACAAGTTCTTCCCATAAACCTTCTTACAATCAAACTGGAGTTTTACACTAGATATCCTTCAAACCAACTACGGGATTTTACACATGTCTTATCTTGGAACCAGGTGGGAGAGTTTACATCAAACTAATATCACAAACCAAACAAATATTTTTACATACAAACTCATGAACCAAGAAAGAGCTTTTACACCGGGTGAAACTCATGAGCCAAAAGGATATTTTAATGGACAATCTCACAGACCAAATGAGAGATTTTATTGGACAAGCTCGAAAACCAAAATAATACTTTTCGCAAGAGATAAGTTCCTCTTGTATAAATCACAATATACCTTAACAACATAAGAAACAAAAAATGTCCCAATAATATTTTTCACTCTCAAAGTACTACGAAAATTTAGTAGAAAAGAAAGAAATGAGAAATGAGAAATGAGTGAGTAGAGAGTAGAGAGTGAAAAAGTATATAGAAATACATTTTCTGGTGCATTTTTAAATGAGGAGAAGCCCTCAATTTATAGGTGAAAAATCTGGCTAGAGAAGGAAAATGGTCCATGGGCCTTTAAATGCCCTAATCAATTATACCATAGCTTTAATCGATTATGAGCTCCACAAAAACGGAAACCCTGATTCCCACAAAGAAAAACCTGCAACCACTAGTGTCTTAATCGATTAAGAAGCTTGGCTTCTTTCTCTAATTGATTAGCTAATGACCTTAATCAATTATGAAATGTATACAATCTTCCTAAATATTTAGGAACATCCTTGATCAATCCCACAACCACCTTGACGGTTCCTATAAGGGTTTTAAGTGTTTTTGCAAAATTTAGAGAAGTCAAAACACTTTTAGGTAAGTGTGTGCACTGCCTTAGTAATTCGAGAATTACTCTAATATCTTTACCATACTCAGATTTCTCAAACACAGACCAGTGGAGCTTTCACACTTTTTCTCTTTCACAATCTTGAAGATTGATCATTGATTCAACACTTCATCTGGGATACTTCTAATTGACAATGCTTGATAAGGCTTCTTGATACATACCACCATCATAGATATTTCTTGACTAGATATCACTAGGAATACCAAAAAACATCATTTGAAATTAGGTGTTATACTTAAGAGATTGGCTTTTATATCTTGATCTCACAACCAGAAAATCTTGATCGTAACTTTAGTTGGAGACTTCACATCATAGTGATGTCATCATCAAAATCATTGAGATCATATAACTTCTGAAAACAATCTACCTGTAAGCACATAGATCTACAATCTAGGAGGAGTCCATTTGGAGGTTTATGAACCCCCTCCTTTTAGTAATCAGTTATCAAAACTTCTCAAGGAAACTAGTCCTCCAGTTTTCGGTGAGTATGCATTGAAATGTTTTCAACCACCAATTTGTTCAATGTCCGCCGTAGACATTGAGTAACTAAGGGAGTATGTACCCCATTTCAATGAGGAAGCCATCTAATTGATACACCCAAACCAAGAGATGTTTGTGGGAGTCTAAAATAGTTTGAGAGTATGGAACTTCAATAAGTCTCTCGCTCGGAAACCCGTCATATCCATGAGGGAAATCATGACATAGACCAATTAATATATTTATTCAAAAGAGAGCTATTCAAAGAAGAAATACAGAGACGTCAGAGGACGAACCTCTGACGGATTTAATTCATCACATTAGTAGCACATAAGCCATTACACCTCGCCCATAAGGGATATGTCAACTTTCAAACATAGTTGGAGGCCCACAAATAACTTCACGCCTTTCATATTTGGCATCAAGTTTTCTACACCGATGATTTTCTGCCTCGACCAGTTCTTAAGTCATAGCCGCTGGGACCTGAACTCAGTAGGTGGTGAAAATACCACAAGGAGAAATGTCATCACACTGGAGAATGCTACCAATTCATGAGAGTAACTTTGCGGATTATCCAATAGGGTCACTTGAAAAAGTATATTAAGGGAAAATCTTAGAAATCAAGAGCAAATTCCACGACTTAGGGGAGAGATCAACCGAAATAGTTCCAAAAAATATTAAGATCCAGAGAGAAAATACGAGGACATATCAGTCTTCCATACTAATACCATATCATGAGGGTTTGACAAAGGAGAGGAATCTATCTCCTCTCATAGAAGATATGTCCTTCAAGCTATAGTGGTAGAGGATTCACCCACTAAGCCTAAGGCGGGCCCAAATGGTTATATAGACTCTGAGATCAATTTCTCCCATCGAGATGCCACAATCATTCTCATGATAATGACTATATGGTTATAAAGGTGCAATGTGATGACTGATAGATCAAACGTGTACTGATAGACCAAAGAAGTTTAGCTTATGTTCAATATTTGGATGTCTTGGATGTTTTAGAGGTTCCTTGGTTGGTTTCTCTGGAAAAACAGGTCCATGTGAAATGATACATCTCTCTCAATAGGATGTTCAGACTGAAGGAGATTGCCAAAATGATAAAAGTCGAGTATCTCGTAGTAGATGCCCCATCTTCGTACAACATAATAATTGGGTGGCATGCTTTTAACCTTCTAGGGACCGCCCTTTCAACACTCTACTTGAGCATGAAGTATCCACTATCGAAAGGACATATCAATGTGATCCAATATGATCAAGAAATTGCTCGCAAATGTTACCAAGATAGTTTTAGGATTAGAAGAGCGACTATGGCAGTTGTTGCCACACCACAGTCGGCATTTGTGAGGCAAACTTTGTAGATTTATACCATATAATAGAGCTTAAGAAAAAGAGGCTCATGCTCACAGAAGACTCGAAGGAGGTATTTATCGGGCCCTAGAAATTCCACACCATCAAATTGGGCACCTCCATGACAGAAGCCGAGGAGGAGGATCTAGTCGCGCTACTAAAAAAGAACATTAATTTATTCACATGGACTCTTTATGACATGTATGAGAAGCCCAACCACGATCAAGGAGGTTAAACAGCTAACAAGGCGATTAGCCTTCCTTTCCATATTTCTTTCCTATGCAAAAGATAAGGTTTTTCACTTCTTCACCACCCTAAATAAGAATGAAAAATTTGAACGGACAAACGATTTCAAGGAGACGTTCACAAGGTTAAAGACTCCATTTGTCAACCCCTTGTGTATTAACATGTCCATAAAAAGTGTGTCATTGTACTTATATTTGTTAGTGACAGACAAAGCATTAATTTATGCTATATTTTTTTATAATAAAAAATTCATTCTATTTTCTACTATATGTTTTTCATCTATCATTTTTTCAAACAAAATTTTCCATACTCTTCAAGAAAAAATATTTTAAACCGAACTAAACCAAATCAATTAATTTGATTCGATATCTGAATCATTACAAACCAATCATTAACCTTAATGACATGCATGAATCTCCTGTTAATATGTTGATTCATCAAAACAAAACCCATTAAAAAATTTAATAAACATAAAATAACCTAAACCACCAATTTAAGAAATAGACTATAATGTTTAAAGAGAGAAGCTCACCCCTTTATCTAAAATTAGGGTTTCCTCTTTTTGTGAGCATCGCATCCCCTCCTGTAGGGACTCCTCCTCCGTCATCGGAGCTATTCACCGTCAGTATGGTGGCTATCTCCTTTTCAGTGGAGGTTTTCTCCCTACAATAAGTTTTCCTTCCTCCCTTCTTACTCTTTCAAAACACCCATCCCCGTTAAATTCACACATTTTTCTACCTCCAACCTCCATCAAGCTTTTCCCACTCTCCGTCATCAACCATCAAACGCTTGTAACTCCAAAATCATCTCCATCAACCAATGGGCCAAAGTGTTTCAGTCATGAAAAATGACCTCCACCACCGGAAGATATGAAATTCCTGAGTTTATGTGTGTGTACTTTAATGGTTACTATTATTGTGTTTTATGTTGTTGAGGTTTCTATTGTTATTTGTTTGGTTTGTTCTGTTGCGTGTGTTGTTCTTAGGTTTAGGTTGTTGTAAGTTTGTACTCAGGGTGTTTGATGAAATGCCTCAAAGAAGTTTGGATAAAGGTGATGTGTTTATGAGTGAGAATCTAACTAGGGTTGTTGCAAATCAAACTCCTTCGTCCAGTCAACAAATGGTTCCTTAATTTATGAGTTTAATCAATCTTGAGAATCTCTATAATCGAATTATGCGTGATAAAGCTAAAGAAATAATTCATAACTGGATAGATTTTAAGATTGTGGTTTCAAAACTCCCTTGGCTCTTGCAGAAGAGTTTTGTTTGGTTGCTTGGATTGAGAATTTGGATTGATAATTCTCTATTGGTTTCTAATTTCTCAAAGTTTTTTTGATGTCCATAGCTTGTTTCGCTTAATTATTAGTGTTGTTGTTAAATTATGGATGAGAAATATCCTAAACACAATACTCCTTCCGTTTCAAAATGTCTGTCGTTTTAACAAATAAATTTTGTTTCAAAATGACTATCATTTTTACTTTTCAATGTAGTAATGATTATTATTTTTTTAATTGTGTTATTTACTTTTTACTCTCAACACTACTTCCAATATATTAATAGGGTTAATTTTGTAAAAGTGTAATGTCTTATGACTAGGGGTGGGAAACGAGCATGCTCGCCCCGTTTAGGCCCGTCCCACAAAAGCCCGTGAAAAAATGGAGGGGAGGGGGGCAGGCAAAGTTGAGGATGAGGGCTTAAAACCTAGGCCCGCCCCGTAAAAAAGTGAGTGCAGGGTGGGGAAAGCCCGCAGACACTGCACCTTTTAGGCCTAAAAATACAAAATTTTATGCCAACTAAAAAGCCCGCGAAGAAAACGGGGCGGGACGGGATGGTCATATTAGAGGGTGAAGGCCTAAATTCTTGGCCCGCGCCGCACTAAAGTGCGGGTAAAACGGGCATGTCCAACGGACCGGACCTGTTTTATCACCCCTACTTAGGACAACATCATTGCATTCCTTAATTTGTGTGTAAAAAACCTTAAATGACAGTTACTTTGAAACGGAGAGAATATCTTTCTTTATATTTGTACTATCTATTTTACATATAATGCATGAGATTGTTTGCCGTAAAAAAACATAAACCATCAATTTAAAATAAATAAAAATAGATTACAATCCAAAAAAAAGAGTCTAATTTACAAATGTAGTAAAGGTCATTGAAACACTAGTAGTTAGAAGATGAGAACCTTCATTGTCATTTGCTTGTTTAAATATTCCGAGCTCAAACTTCCACTTGCATTCATTGTCAAAAAAACTGAGCTCATCGAACTACCATGCAAATGTCATAAAAACACCACACACATTTTGGCAGTTTGTCAGTGTTTTCTGCAGTCAAAATATTCTGTACTTTTTTATGAAAAACATGATGAATTATAAATTATTATGAGTGAATTGTCCTTTTGGTCCTTGAATTTGTTACCAGTTTGCAATACTTCAAAGTTCAAACCAAGATAAGGGGTCAAAGCTATGATGCAAGAGTGAAGAAAAATGATTACATTATCAATAACAATGAATATGAACTCTTGAAATATTCAATCCTCTACTATAGGTCAATTGTCTACAACACATATGTAATTGAAAATATTAGAGATAAGACAATCTTTAAAGCGAGCTATTATACAAAGTTTAAAATTCCACACTTATTACGTAGTTAAAAATGACTTCATAAAATATTTGTTATGATTAAATGCATGTTTGGTTTGGCTTTTGGAATGACCAAAAGCAATTTTAGAGAGTAGAATTGATTCTGGTTGGTTTTGAATTGTTTGGTTAGACAAAAGTAGAATTGGTTCTGCTTTCAGAATTGATTCTACTTGAAGCTAGAATTTGTAACTTGTCTCCAAAATTGATTATGAGTGATTTTTACACTGAAATTTATTGTTCAACTCAGTTACATAAATATATACAAACATAAATCAATTCTGCTAAACTCAATTCTACTAGAATCAATTTTGTCCGCCGCCAATCCAAACACACCCTAAACTGAGACAAAATAGAATCTCTATATATTATTTTTATAGCTACGTCGTAGTTAACCTACACAAGATCTCCAAAAATTTAAAACGACTCTATTAAAAGACACTTGCATAAGGAATTTTTGGTTATGTCAGAAACTATTCATTGTTATATTCTGAATTTGAATTCTCTGCACTCGAGGATTTCACGCACTCACGTTGTCAAGATGATATCAACTGCTTGATCTTGATGGTATGACTCACACAAAACAGCTCATATTTTCTCATAATTATCTGTTTTAAATCAGAACAGTCCAATCTTAATCGAATGGTTAGATATGTTTGAATGTGTGAAAGCAGGCTTGTTTTGGCTGCAGCAAATCTGAATTGGATGATTCTCCATCTAAGTTATCTCAAGAAAAGCTCAGATGCAAAAACTATAGGAATTTTACTGAAAATAGCGAATGTGGCATGTAGAGTTGCACTAACACAGTTACGAACAACGAATACGACATTGATATTTACATATTGATAGTGTTAATTATAATTTGATAAAATAGGATAACTGAATGTAACCAGATATGTCGGACACGCCTATAAACTGAAATGTTGTGCTACATAGGATAGAAGTTCTTCAAATTGATGAATTTTGAAGGGAAGTTGAAAAGTTTCAAAGAAGTCATTTGCATAGACATTGGTACAGTTTTGCCACCTGTAGGCCTATAATTTTGTCCCGCCCTGCGAAAAAGTATAGATAAAACAGACATGCCTAAAAGACTAGACCCGTTTTACCACCCCTAAACATAGACACGTCGACATGACACATACGCTGACATTCAAGATTCATAGAAATCATTTGCATTTTGCAAGATTCATTCTACAGAGATAAAAACTTCTGAGATGATAAAGCACTAAATAAAACCAAACAGATCCAATAAGAACTTTGACAAATATATGATTATGAAACTATATCATCAATTTCCACAAACAAACTTATCATCATCACTCCATTCTAATCTATACAGAACAACAACAAAATTAATCAACAACACACCTCTGGCCAAACCAAATCCACAATCCTATCTCTAGCCATCCCATTCCACCTGCAACAAGAAACTAACATCATAAGAAAAACAACCAACACAATAATCATAAGTTAACCAATCAAAAACTTCAAAACTAGTAGAACCCCTCCTCACCTTATATCTGAAGACTTGAATACAGTGGAGCAAATCAAAGCAAACCAAATCCATTTTCTATTGAGTTTTTCTATTTCTTCAAACTCTACCAAATATACAACAATAATAAGTAAAAAAAAAAAAAAAAACATTTTTTTATATAAACCTCAAACTCTGCACAAACCCATGAAAAATCTCTCTACTGTTCTGAATTTTGAGAATCATCCTTAGTAGGATTGTGATTTTGCTGATGAACCCTAGTTTGATGATTTTGACCAAACTGGTGATAAATCTGAGTCAAAGCCTGTTGATTCAACACCCCAATATGTCCATCTTGTGACAAACCAAGTTCCAACCCAGGTGGCATCTGCTGATTCCCACCCAAAATTGATGTAAAACTCATCCCACCCAAATTAGTCCCTGGCATATCAAATCCAGAAAACCCAATTTTCTGAAAATAACTTGAACTATTTTCACTAGCTATACCAGTAGTTAAACCAGATGATGATTGATGAAATCCAAATCCATGGGGCCATAAACTTGATGAGCTAACCTGATGGGCCTGATGGGTGGCCCAGCTGGTTTGCAATTGTAAACCAGAAGACAAAGATGAACCTTGTGGTGTCAAACTGTTGCCGGATGAAGCCATAGCTGAAGCTGGAATTGTTCCTGTTCCCGTTGCAGCTATGATTGATGGCTCGGATTGTTGAAGAAGCCATTGAATTGTTTCACCATCCGATTTATGACCCAACTCTTTCGTCAGTTGAAATATTCTTGCAGCGCATAAAGCCGGCATCCTTATTCTCCTTCCTCGTCCTTCAACTTTTGTGTGTCTGTCTTTGTTTGATGTTCTTTTTGGTGCTAGCTGTTTCTTTGTTTCGTCTTGTTTCGTTTCAGATAACACTGTCTGAAGATTCTTTGATTCGGATATTTGTTGTTTGTTTTCATCTCCCATGTTGTTCTTTGATGGTTGTGAGTTTTTGGGATCCATGAAATGATTGAAGATGTGGAAGATGAAAAGTCTTAAAGTTTCATGAGTTTTGAGTTTTTTTTCACTGTTTCTTGCAAGAATTGAGGGACAAAGTTTTTGATGATTGAATATTAAATTGGCAATGTGTGTGGAATATTTTATTTGAGTTTGTGGTCTTTTTTGTCTGTGTTGTCTTTTCTTACCTCTTTCTTTGTGTAGTGGGTTTTGGGTTTGACCAAACAGATATGAAAATTTTGATTTTTGAAAGTTACTTTAACTGCTAGTTTTACAACCTTGGAGACTACAACAATAGTAGTAGGATTTATGTATTATTGAAAACTTATGAATAAATTATGACAATTAATTAAAATTAATTATGTATATTTTATTAATTGTGTTAAATAATAATTATTGTATTGTTATGTCGTACTTTAAGTGTCTCTATTTCTCCCTTTAAAGCACGAAATATTGACGTTATCATTTAAAAATTTAAAAAACAAATTAAGCGGATTGACGCCTTTAATAAAAGTCAATTCAATTGGTGCATAATCTTTGTTCTTTAAAAGGAGTATCAATTCATCTCGCGCTTCTTTTGTTTGTCTTTTTTTTTTAATTGGAAATAAAATATTATGTTTTACTAATATGTACCATTTTATATAAATAGAGGTGTCTTTTACTATTTTTTTCACACATCTTTTCGTTTTCTTTTTAATTTTTTCTTCATTTGTTCTAACATGAGCAGTAAAAGACATGAACATGTTTTTTATTTGAGAATCAAGCCTCCAATGAAGATGCGCATTTGAAACATCTGGAGTTTCGAGCAACTTGAGAGGAATTTGATCCTTTAGTTAGACTGAAAGATTAATGATGGTGAAAGAGTTAGAAGAATTGATAGACTTGTTTTGTACATCTCTATTGTGGATGACAATGATGATATCCAACGTATATGGATACCAGTTAAAGATGACAACAATGTTAGAGATATGATGTTTGCATCAGATGATATTGTTTTGACGGTTGTATGCTTCTAGATATGTTATGGTGTTAAGTAGGGATGTCAATGGGGCCAGGCGGGAGCGGAGGATAGATTTTCATCTCAATCTCCGTCCTCGAATCTATTCCTCATCCCCATCTCAGATTCCCTCTACGGGGGGATTTTGTCCCTCATCCCCGTCCCCGCGAATCCCCAAGGTTCATGTGAAGATTCATAAACATGAAATTTAAAAAACCAAAACTTAGAAATTTAAAATTTAAAAAAACTAACCACAAGAAATCTAGAAATTATTCTTATATGATAAATATATTATTTTAACAATATTTAATCTATAGTATTGAGTGTCATGACAACCAAAATTTCAAACATAAAAAAATTTAAAATAATCATTTAGATCTCACTCTTTTACTAGCAATACATTTATATTTTAAATTTATTTATAAGATAAATTACATGAAATGACAAACAAACCTACACAGTAATGTAAAATTATATATATAAATTAAAGATATTATGGTATTCTAGGCGGGGCGGAGACTCTACGGGGCGAGGAATATATACGCCACCCCCGTCCCTGAAGTGCCTTTGGGGAGACTTTGTCCCTCATCCCTGTCCCTGCGAGGGTAAAATTCCCCGTCTTTGGGGCTCTAAACAGGGAACCCCGCGGGGATCCCCGCTAACGGAAGCAAGTTGTCATCCCTAGTGTTAAGTCTTTTTATTTGTTATTTGTGTTGTTGTTTTAGGTGTGTTTATGTTTGTTTTGTTGTAACCAAAAGTCGTTATTGATATTAATTTTCAAGGTTACAAAATATTTAACAAGATAATAAATTATCATCCAGAGTTTATTTTAACCGTAGAACCTTGTTTTGCAGGTAACAGGCCTTTAATCAAGACATCAGTTTTTGATGATGACAACTAAGGACAACTAATGATGAGTCAAGCACATCACTTAAATTGTTTGATAAATTGAACCATTCGAAGAAGGAAAATAAAGTAAAGCAAACTTAAGTGTTAAGTTTGATGAACTATCTGAAGATGGAAAGGAAAGAGGAAAGTATTCAAAGTCTCAAGTGATCTCTAGCAGTGTTAACACAAAGATAGTATCTGACAAAGGGTTATAGGAAAGAAGTTAATATCCTGATTTAACAAGTGAGTGAACTTATGTAAGCAACAAGATTTTCCGTAAAAGTATAAGGCTATAAGCACACACACACACTAAAACCTTTTTTAAAATGTTTTTATCAAGAGAAAGCATCTTCAAATTTGTCTCGTAATTGTGCCATATGACTTAGGAGTTGTGGGAATAACTAGAGGGGGAAATTAACTAATCCAATCAATTGGGGCTTTTGTTTAATCGATTAGATTAATTCAAACTTATGCGCCAAGCTATTTAGACTGCACCTTAATGATGTGCAATGACTAGATATATTTTCCTTCTTTTTAATGAGCTCATAATCGACTATTTTTCAAAATCTAATTGATTAGAATAAATGCTAATCAATTAGGTAATGAGAAAATTCAATGATTGCAAATTCCGTTTTGGGCACATCTCTTTCCTATAAATAGAGTCTCCTTTTCTCATTTCAAACCATCCAGAATTGTGTTTGGAAACTACCTTCTCTCACTCTCTCTCTCTCTCTCTCTAAGTTTTATTTTAATTTTCTATCACTAGATTTTATAACCAAATGCTTTTGTGAGAAAAGTCTCTTTATGAGTGAGGTTACTTGTAAGAATATTGTTTATATATACATTTGTTAAATACTGTCTAATTGGGGATTATTTGTGGTTAGAAGCTAAACCCGATAAAAGTTTAGGTAGGGGATTGTGTGATTAGTCCTAGATTGAAGATTAGTTGTTATTAAAATATTCCTTGGTTCTTGGTTAGCCTGGTTAAAACCAAGATAGGTTGAAGATTAGCATGATATTAAAATCTTCATAGGTTAAGAGATCAGCCTGGTTAAAATCTTAAAGGTTGTTTAATTATCCTGTTAAGCTAGAGGAATTGAGCTCAAAATATTTTAGAACTTAAAGACTAACCACTCCAAGGTCCGTGTTCGTGGGAAGGAAACTAACCACTTCAATTCACTGTTGGAAAGGAAGATTGGCCACTTCACTCTCAACATTTTATTGAAGAAAAGACGCAAATGCTCATATTTATCGTCTTATAATATTTGGTCGAAGGCCAACAATCATTTCCTTGTATAAGGGGGTTTGTGAGCATTTCCCACTAAAAACTCTCAAGTATTGGAAATTCTCAAGACCAAGTCTTAGGGAGAGGATTAGGTCTTTTTTATTTGACTGAACCTCTATAAAACAATGTGTTCTTCTTCATTCCTTAACTATTTACTTCATGATATTTACCTTCTGTTGCTCAAACTTTTAAAATGTTTTTAAACTCTATTTTAACTTGCAAGAAGTTTTCAAAACTATGTTTTTCCAAACCAGACAATTCATTCCCACCTCTCTTATGTGTGAAGTCTCAAATGCAACAAGTGGCATCAGAGCCTAACTCATGTTTAAGGACTAATTGTCTCAGGAGAGAAATGATTTCCCACACAAGATCTTTTTTAAATTTACCACCACATTTTGAAAATAACAACCTTTTTATTTGACAAGCTAAATTCAAACTTTTTCTTGACAGTTTAGATTGTAGATTTTGGGAAACAATTATAAGAGGTATGATTTAACCCTCTCATCAAATAAATGACGAAGTAGTGGATAAACTCTATTCACTTTAGACCGAAGAAGAAAAGAGAAAGATAAATATAGATCTCAAAACCAAGAATTTCATAATAATGTCTTTAGATAATAATACTTTTCTCTGTTCGTCTTTGCAAAACCGCTAATGAAATGTGGGATACTCTGGAATAGATATATGGAGTTTATCTAAGTATCAAACTAGAGAAGATGAACACACGAGACAAAGAAGATGCATATACTAGTCTTGGATACTCTTCTATTTTTAGAAATAATTAATCTTTGTTGGAAATTATTGTACTCCAAAATTTTCCCTCCATTTTATTCAATACATTCTCCCAGGGTTCTCAAATTCTTAAGGTTGCTCAAGAATTGATCAGAAAAATTCTCCTCCTAAGCAATTGACCCACAACTAGGGTTTTGTGTTTCTCAAGGAAGATTGGTTTTTTAGGTCTCAAGTGGATTTCATGGTCTCTTATATGTCTCAAAGAATGCTCATACCAAGTTTTATGCCTTGCATCACAAATTTGCTCACTCAATAGCTCAGATGACTAAAAATCAACTGTATTGGGTAAAAAGTCAATTATGGTCAACATACAGTCAAACATCAATATTTTTGGTCAACATCAAAATTTTGAAGTCATATCCATCATTTTATCAAGGGTTGATCATGATTCATCAAGGAAAACTCTCAAATTATCAACAATCAAAAGTTGTCAAATTAGGGTTTCTTAAGGAGAAGTCAATTGAACTTTGACCAAGCATAACTTTCACATGCTTCATCAGATTTTCCTCAATCAAAGCTCATTTTGAAGGAAATTCAATTCTCTACAACTTTTTCACTCTAAGCTCAAGTTCAAAAATGTTTCATTTGAGAGATATGGGCCAATACATTATAGGTCATTTTAAAAGTCAACAAAAAGACACTTTTTATCAAGGAAACTTACATCAAGATAAAGTATTCAAATATGGTAAACATAGAGATTGTAGAGGACACCTTGAGATTTCCAAAAAGTCAAAGATCACCTTAAAATGATAAAAATTAAGAGAGTTATGACTAGTGCAAGTTGGGAAATTTTGAGCAAATGCATGAAACCAAAAGTGACCAAACATGGAATTTTGGGCTATTGGGCTATTGTTTCAAAGTCCAGACGTGTTTTGCAGCTTATAATGAACATAACATATTACTTGTGCACCCCTTGATCTTTTTATTCTAATTATTTTAATTTTATTCATTATTAATTCAAATTAATAAGATGATAAGACAAGGCTTATTACAAGAGTCCAAGCTCAACTTTTGACCTAAATTCTCTTCTATATATTCACTTCAATTCAGAAATAAAGGAGAAGTAAACCCTTGCAGAAACACCACCCTCCAAAATTCACAAAAATCATCTCAATTAGGGAAACTTGCAAACCCTTATTTCAGCTACCTTCAACACATATTATCCCTTCCATTCACTTCCAGGAAGGTCATAGGGTAAGGTTGGATCGTCCTTGATGATCCAAAAGGCTCAAAACACCACTACATGCATCGTCGATTTTCAATCCATACATGAATCTTAATTTTTATTTTCTTTATGTTTTAAGATAAATTAACCATGCTAATGTAATCACGAGGTCTCCATATGCAGGAAAAGTCAATCGCATGGCCTTCATGCTGCCAGAATCACGAGTTATCATAATCACACCGATCCATGCAATTTTCTTCGTACCTCCTAAGCCATTGTGTTTCAGTAAAAAATAATCATTCCATTGAATTCGCAAGCCCTGATTTAGGGAGGTAAGGTATCCTTGGATTGCTTATATTTATTATTTGCAGGAACATGAAAAGGAACTACCGGGGAAGACGACCAAAGCTAGGGCTCTACTATGCCAAGGCGTGGGTTCAATCCCAGCCTTTTGGCATTTTTAGTTTTTTCTTCATATTTTCGTTGTTTTACAGATTAGAAGATGCGATGCTCCCTCTTCCTTTTCACAGGCGCACGCTTGGCCTAGTAGTGAGCATGCTGGATGGGAATGCTAAGGGCGTGGGTTCAACACCCACCCCTGGAAATTTTGGGTTTTCTCTACTATTCTCTATTCTTTTTACTCTTTCCCTTCTTTTCCTTTAATTTTACAAAAACCTTTAACAAAACCTTTTTTTTCATAAACCCTAATTAGTTTTTAGATTTTTATTTAATCAATCAAATTAGATTTTTTTAGATTTTAATTTAATTAATAAATTATTTTTTAATTAATTAAAATAAATTAGGTTTTAGGGTTAATCATTATCAAAACCCTTTTTATCAAAAAATCGCCAAAATAAACAATTTCCTTTTCCGTGTTCTTAGTCTTACAATTAGCGTAATTTATTTTCTCGCACTTTTTTCGATTATTGTAACTGCTCACTGTTTGTAATAGTAATTAGGTTTACTTTGACACATTGTTATTATTTATGTACCTTTCCCAAAGCGTTGTAATAGTCTTAGGTTTACTTTCCATCTTTTTAATTTTCGCATATTTATCGTTTATTATTTTTACTATGTTACTGTTAGTGATTAGGTCATGTATGGGAAGATTAAAAGAAAATGCTAGCTAACCCTAACTGCAAGATAAACATAACTAAAAACAAATCACTTGCACACTTGCACCTCTATGGTAACCTCCCTTGTTGCCTCGGAAAAACAGTCATGTCCCTCGAAAGTGGGGATGCTTTAGCACAGTCTTCCGAAAACAAAGATCGTAGTCCCCCGATGACCCTTTCGATGTTGCCTTCAGTAAACGATCTAGTCCCTTAAAGATAATTGCTAAAGTGTCCTTACCAGTTGCCTTCAATGACTGTACGATGACCCACGCCTATCCCTTCACATCCAACGATAGGGCTTCCTACTAACTAATGGTAGGATAGAACTATCTAAAGGATAAGGAAAGTACAAGAAACACCTTGAGTAGGTAGACCGCTGTTAATCGCTTGCTCACAAACATTTCAAAACAAAAATATTTTTTACACACTTTTCAAAAATATTTTTGAACAAACACTTTGTATGCGTTCTCGATGACAGATACGAGAATCATTGCAAAGTTCACATTTTCAAAACATTTTCAATCACACATCGCAAGGAATTTTCAAAAACAAAGTGAGCTAGCGATTAAGAGCCCCTAAATAAATACGGATGAAAAGGATGCTAACACCTTCTCTTTCCATAAACTATCCCCCGAACTCAAAAATCTCGAAGGTCTTTCCTGTTCTTTTCACCCTTTCCTTATTGGATAAAAGAAAAGTCGGTGGCAACTCTAGTTATCCGCATATTTTGGATAAAACCAAAAAAGTCAGTTCTCCCACCATATTACAGAATTGGTGACTCTGTTGGGGAGAACTAAAAAAGAGGGGTTACCTTAGAGTTAGATAATTTTATCTGCTTTGTTTGAAGTGTTTGCTTTACATTTGGGGTTTGCTCGGGTTTACTTTCTTGCAAATATCATATACTCAGATCTAGGGACCTAAGGTAAGTAGCTATAGATGATGGAAAATGTATGACATAGACCAATATGATTGAAGTGATGTCTATGTTAGTGCGACACTTTGGTTTGTGCTTGTGTCCCTTGAGTCAGTCGAGGAGAATACTAGGCTTTCGCATGGTGTCATAAGCACCAAGTGACCTTTAGAATCTTAATTGACCCAACTTAGCCATTAGAAGGTAGTGAGATGGTCGGCTTTGGTGCAGTCCAAAATTGGTTGATACTCGATGCTATACTCATTGAGATTCAACTCTCGGGATATTTCGGTGGCAAGTCAGTTGCACTGCTGAAACAATGTCTGCAAGAAAGATCAGTGATATGAGACTCCTAGAATCCAGTTACTATTCTTAGGACAGGTTGAGGCAACTAAAACTTCAAGAGGGTACTTACCTACAAACCCCATGCAAGCCTTAAACCTAAGGCTCTTATGTGCTTTATTTGTGTTTGTTATCTGTTCAAACATGACATCATAGCATCATGACATCATACCATATCATTTTCACTGATCATTTCAAGGATCTCAAGGGCCTATGATAGAGGTTTATCACGAACCAGACGTCTATCAAGGGGAAAAGGGATTTATTTTCCTCTAACCAAATGCCGTCAAAGATCGAAGTATGTTATCTTGAGTCAAAAGCTAGGACCCACTTGACATGGTGAGCCTGATTCTCATAGAAAGACGTTTAAAAACGCAAAGTTCTTCAGTCAAAGCTGTAGCCAGACTCAACTTCTAACATTTCCTTTTGTTTATCCCGCGAGATCCTTCGAAACATTGCATCCACGTATCACGCATGTCATTACATAACATGTATTTTCCTAGTATAAGTTTTCTCATCTTCTTAGTGTTTATTTTAGTAAAAGATGGCCCTAGAACAAACTGTGAAAGAACTTCAAGCTCAAAATGCCCAGTTTCAGCAAATGTTCCTGGACTTAGCAAAGGGACAAGACGAGTTGAAAAACCTTATCACAAAAGGGAATAAAAAGAAGACTAAGAAGCCAACAGTCTTTCTTAATATGGGCAGAAGATTCAAAGGTTCGGTCAAAAGGGCTCTAGATTTTGAGGTCCCATCAAATGAAGACGATAACCAAGAAGAAAGTGACAAGAGTGTGAAAGCTGAAGAGGATAACAACCTTGGTTCTGGAAAAGATTCTGATGAAGACTATTATGATGAACAATATCCTCCTGCTGATGACAGATAAAAGCAGCTGGAAGATTGATTTAATGCTATGGAGATACAGAAAGTGCCCGGGCTGGATTTTGAAGAGTCGGGTCTTATTTCAGGGGTTGTTATCCCTCACAATTTCAAGGTCCCTGTCTTTTCCAAATATGGTGTTATATCTTGTCTTAAGCTTCATTTGTGGTCTTATGTTCATAAGATCCAATCCCGTACCACTGACAGAAAGTTATGGGTTCAATTCTTTCAAGAGAGCTTATCTGGGACACAACTGGAATGGTTCTATCATCTGGAAGGAACCAACATTCACACTTGGGAAGATCTGGATGCTGCCTTTTACAAGCAATATCAATACAATGCTGATCTTGCACCAACTTGTGTGCAACTACAAAGTATGACTATTGGCTCAAATGAAGGGTTTAAATAATATGCCCAGAAATGGAGAGATTTGGCTGGAAGAGTTCAACCTTCTCTGTCTGATAGAGAGATGGTTGATATGTTCATGGGCACGTTGAAATGGCCCTTCTTTAATCATCTTATCGAAAGTTCTTCATCTGTTTTACCGAATTAATACTAACAGGTGAACATGTCGAAGGAAGTATCAAAAGTGGAAAGATTCAGATGGCTGCGTCTTCCAGTACTGTAAAGAATAAGTTCAATGGTAAGAAGGAAACAAATGTTGTTTATGGCCAGAAGGGTCGTACTAGAGGTAATCACAATCCATCTGTAGGAGCTGTGTTAATTTCTAATCCTGCACCTATTCAACAACATCAGCAAAACAATCAGCATAGGTCAGACGCACCGAGAAGACAGTTTACTAAGATCAGTATCCCACTATCTCAACCATTGTAACATCTTTTAAAAGAAGAACCGATAACGTTAAGGTATCCTCCTCAGAATCCCAACACCTCCTCTCCCCGTTATAATCCAAATGTGAAGTGTGCCTACCATTCCAATAGCCCCGGGCACGACACATCTAGCTGCTGGGCCTTGAAAAACAAGATCTAAGACATGATCGACAATAATGAGATTGATTTTGATCCACCCGAGACTTCCAACATGATTACTGCACCAATGCCTAAGCACGACAAAAGGCATTAGTGCTATTGATGATGTTTTTTATGTCTCTGCTGTAAGTAAATTGGTTACTCCCCTCCCAATTATCAAGAAGAACCTATTGCAGGCCAATTTATTTCCGAGTTGTGTTGAAAGATGTTACTTATGCACAACCCAACCCAATGGCTGCAAGTTGCTGGAAGAAGGTATTCAACGTCTAATAGACAATCACCTAATTCTGGTTGAGAAGATCCTGTCTATTAAGAATTTTTTGTGAGACTTAGAGCTGGAAGAGGTATCTGTAATATCTGGCACTCCTATCAGGATCACTTCCAAGGTTCCTATAAGGATCACCACTAAACCCAAAGCTTCTCCCCTGATAATCACTTCACTCGGACCAATCCCATATTCCTTGGACAAAGCTATCCCGTGGAATTATGGAGTTGACGTCTACTATCATGGTGTTAAGCAAGAACTATCGAATATTGAGAATGAAGGTACTGAAGCTGCTGATCCCAATATTGATAATATTGTTGGGACCAGTAAGGTTACTAGAAGCGGAAGGGTTTTCTCTCTGGAAATATCTCCGAAGATTGTTGCTACACTAGTTCGAGTTACTTCTACTGAGCCAACTACTGAGGCTCGGGGCAAAGAACAAATGACGAGGCCTTCCCAAATGGAGGCACCTAAGGAAGTTACCACTGATGATACTTCTAGGAAAGAGTTAGAGGAGGTATTAAAGATTATCTATAAATGTGATTATAAGATTGTCGAACAGTTGGGACAGACTCCTTCCAAGATATCCATGTTATCCCTTTTACTGTGTTCTGAGGCCCATGCTCAGGCTTTAGTGAAGTCCTTGAAGTCTGCCCACGTGCCGCAAGAAATATCTGCTGATCAATTTGGAAGTTATGTTGCTAGTCTGATGATGGATAATGGATTAGGTTTTTCTGATGCTAACCTGACCCCTGAAGGAAAAAACCATAATAAGGCCCTGTATGTCTCTATTGAATGCAGGGGAACTACTTTAACTCATGTATTGGTTAATACTGGTTCCTCGCTGAATGTCTTACCCAAGGGTGCTCTCGACAGGCTTGAATGTGAAGGGGTTGTACTGAAACCCAGTGATATTATAGTCTGACCCTTTGACGATTTGAAGAGGATGGTACAAAGAGAAGTGGATCTTCCAATTAAGGTAGGTTCACAGGTCTTTGAGTCTACCTTATATGTGATGGATATTCGGCCAGCGTATTCTTGTTTAATCGGACGCTCTTGGATCCATGGAGTAGGTTCTGTTACTTCAACCCTATACCAGAAGCTGAAATATCCTGTGAAAGGAAAGGTTGTCACTATTTCTGGTGAAGAGGAGTATATGGTGAGTCATTTAAACTCATTCCAGTATGTAGAGAT
This sequence comes from Vicia faba, assembly GCA_948472305.1. NCBI lineage: Eukaryota > Viridiplantae > Streptophyta > Magnoliopsida > Fabales > Fabaceae > Vicia > Vicia faba. Next base: position 79,713,279 of record OX451740.1, on the reverse strand, counting down.
GGACGGTGAATTCATCGATAATCCCTGTTGTACCCCAAAATTTTCCCTCCCATATTTCTCAAGACATGTCAAGAATAATCTCCAAATGGCTCAAGATTGCTCAAGAGTTGGACAGTCAAATCATCTCCTAAGGAAGTCAATCTCAAATTAGGGTTTTGTGTTGCATCAAGGTCCTTACATCCAAATGGCCTAAAATGCTCCCCAATGTCCTAATATGTTCTCAAGTTCATCCATGTCAAATTTCAAGCCTTGCAGAGGAAGTTTGGTCAGTCAATTGCTCAAGAGGCCCAAAAATCGACTATGCTAGGGCAAAAGTCAACTATGACCTACAAATAGTCAAACCTCAATATTTTTTTCCAACATTCTCATTTTGAAGGATAATTCATCATTTGATCAAGGGTTGATCATTATTCATCAAGGATTGCTCAAGATTCATCAAGATTCAAAAGTTGCTAAATTAAGGTTTTGTAGGAAAAGTCAACTCAACTTTGACCAAGCATAACTTTCTCACACTTTATGAGAAATGACCCATCCAAAGCTCACTTTTAAGAGGATGAAATTTACTAAAATCCATCTTCACACCCCAAGATCAAGAAATGCTCTCACAAGAAGTTACAAATTTAGACATTATAGGTCATTTTTGAAAGTCAACAAAAACACCTTTTTTTGCCAAAGCTTATAACTTGAGCATGGAATATCAAAATGAGATTAGACAAAAAGGGTTGATTATAGGACATCTCAAGGTTTCTAAAAAGTCCAAAAACACCTCAAAAAGTTCAAAATTGAGGAAGTTATGCATTGTTGAAGTTCGACATTTTTCCAAAATTGCCAAAAGTTAACTATCCCCAAAAACTTAAAATTTTGACAAAAGGCCCCACTTTTTTCCACTTGATTTGATCTTGTCACACCACACACGTGTCCTATCTTCAGTTTCATGTCCATTCATTAATTTTTCTATTTTATTTTATTTTTATTTGATTAATTCATTTTAAATCAATATTAATCCAAATAAAATCCAAATATTGATGGAATAGGATCTTTTTGATCATTACAGGTCTTAATTATCATGATGTACAAGATCAAATTCGTACCATGCCATGTTGTGAACAAAATATTTGATTTGAGACATTTTTGGAAGCTTATTCATGGAAGATCAAATCATATCTTCAATCATCAATTTACATGGATTCAAAGCCCAATTCTTGACCTAATTGCTTCCCTTATACTCATACAACATAGAGCATACAAGAACGATCTGAAAGCTGCAGAAATCACAGATATACAAAACTAAAAAAAAGCTTAAAAAAGTGTGGGATCGAAATCTTGCTTGGAGACCAATTCAAGGCAAAAGCTCAACGCTATCTTCTTGCTAGCCATTCACTGAAGCTAAAGCAATCACTCACGAGCCCTGAATCACCTCCAAACGCACTGTAAGTCGCTTGAAACTCCGCCCCGGACATGGAATCGTGATCTCTTGTTCTTGCATCTTTTTGACAAAACGTTGGCATATTCTTGATCCTTGCATAATTTCTAGCCTTTCTGCAATATTTAATTTCGTTTTTCTAGCCTGTAAAGCCCTACCCGAAACTAGGGTTTGGGTTTCTTGTTTTTATGCATTTCCGTTTCAGGTAAAATCAGAACCAACCATGGACATGGATGAGTTCAGGAGGATGAGACGAGCATGGTGATAGCCTTGGATTGCATTCTTATGGCCCATAGCTCGTTTTAGGATGAACCTGGGAATTTAGTTGCGGATAAAATCCACAGGTAAATATCCAGGCTTTTCAACGAAGAAGACAACTAGGTGTCTTCCCCCCATTGGCCAATTCAAACAGCGCGCCATATTTTTTATTTTTCCAGCATATTAATTGTTTTTCACATATAATAATCAGTGTTTATTTTATTAACGACAAAACATCATAGCTCAGTTGGTGGAGGCATTAGTGGAAAGACCTATGGGACCTGGGTTCGAACCCCAGGTCCCTCATACATTTGTGTTAATTTTTTCCAGGAGATCCAGTACAAGGCCAAGTGTGGGGATCACCATAGACCATCATTCAATCAGGCGCTAGATGGCCTCCAGGCCAAATCCAAAGGCTAAGGTTGAGTGTCCATCATGGTCTCAAGTCAAAGGCGTACATGGGATGGCAAAAGTCAATCATGCCAATGCGTTTGGGCTTGGAAAACTGCTGAACAAACCTCAATCTGGGCCCAGCACCCCCTTCTTTGGTTATTTCTTTTTCTTTATATTTCCTTTATTTATTGGTTTTGTTAATTTATTTTTATAATTTCATTAACCTATTAAATTCTTTTTCCTAATAAAATAAGAAAACAAAAAAAAGTATTATTTTTATTTTCATCATTTTATTTTTGTAAATAAATAAATTTAATCAATTTAGTTTTAATTAGAGTTAACTTTTAACATTTTTGCAATATTTAAAATCAATTTAGAATATTAGGTTTTTATTAATTTTAATAAAATTTTATTTTATTATTCAAAAAATCCAAAAATATTTTCATTAATTAATTAATTTAATTATTAACTTAGATTTAATTTTTTAATTCGAAAATAAGCAAAATCTTTTCTTTAATAAAAAAAAGGGACAAAACCCTAAAAAATGCGCCGTTTTAATTTCTCGCACGCGATCCATATTTCCAATATTGTAATTGCTTCCGGTATGTAATAACTTTTAATTAGGACTTTAATTATTTATCGCTTTATTTTACTTTCCGCAATTTAAATTAAAGGGTTTGTTTTTGGCGATGTAAATACCCGACGCCTTGTAATAGTTTAGATTTAATTTCCGCAATTTAAATTTCTGCAAATATAAACTGTTAGATGTTTGATAATAGGGAATGCATGACAAGATCCAATGTATGAACTTAAAATCAACATAGCTCGCCCATGACATGTATAAAGATAATATAACCGAACTAACACACTTGCACATGCCACTCTTAGGGTACACCTCACTTGGTTGCCTTCGAACGTGGTCATTGAGTATAGGAAGTTTTAGAGGTCGCCCTCTTGTCCAAAGATCATAAGTTGCCTCAGATAAAATGATCTAAGACATTAGGGTTACCGCTAAGGCGTCCTAACATTGCTTTAGTGACCACACGTCCCTTAATCGAATTGACCCGAAAACTCCAACGACGATGCTACCTACTCATCAATAGTGGGCTAGCATTTTCTAAAGGACATTAGCACAATTTAATTCCCTTTTCGAGTAGGTAGATGGTTCTTAAGTACTCGCTCCTTTTAAAACAAAACAAAACTTTTCGCACTTACACTCCTTTAAACAAAAACTCTTTTCAAACCCACAAACACAAAGAAAAGCAAAATTTTGAAAACACTTTGAGCAAGTACCTAAGAGCCCGTGGATAACCACAAATAGAAAGGGTGCTAACACCTTCCCTTTCTATAATCTACCTCCCGAACCCGAGAAACATCTCGAAAAAGGAATTTTTCTGTGCTTTTTTCCTTTCCTTGTTGGATAAAATAAAAAGACGGAGGCGACTCTTGCTTACCGTGACATTTTGTGAAAAACCAAACGCAAAACGCGAACCAGCCTTCCAAAACAGTTAGTTCTATTCCCACCGATCACAGAACTGGTGACTCTGCTGGGGATTATTTTAAGTGAGGTGTACCTTAGGATTAGATCATTGTGTTTTAAATTGTATGCTTTATATGATTTATCTTTGTGGGCTTGTATCGGAGTTCTATAGATCCTAACCCGGATCTGGGGATACCCTTTAGGTAAGTAGCAATAAATTGTGAGGGAACTGTCCGGCGTAGACCGACACGGTTGAAGCAGTAGCTACGTTGGTGTGGCACTTTAGTCTGTACCGATATCCCTTGTGTTGGAACAAGGAGAATATGGGTCTTCTAAGGGGTCATTAAGCACCAACTGACCTTAGAACCTTAAATTGACCAACTTGGCCATAGAACAGTAGCAGTATGCTACACTCATTGAGACTAAACTCTCGCGATGATTCCAGCCGCAAGAAAAGGTTGCTAAATTGGAATTATGACCGATTGAGGGTAGTCAGTGATATTGAGATCCTCTAGAACCCGGTTACTATTTTTAGGACAAGTTTAAACCAAATGAACTGAAAGAGGGTAGTACCTAAGCTCCTTTCCAGCCTGAAATCTAAGGGCTCTTCAGTGTGACTTGTGTGCCTTTACCATGTTTGTTTTTTGTGGATACTTGTGGTGTGCTTACTATCATGACATAATGACATCATAACATTGCATACATCTTGCATTGGACTAACCTATTTCAAAGACCGGAGGGATTCATCTTTGTTCTTTTTTGTAGGTCATCATGATGCCCATGCGTAAGAATACCATCCGGATCAACTTTGTCCAAGTCCCTACCTTTCTTAAAGAGTTGGTTGCCAAGATGCCTGACACTACTTCCTTCATCAGGAGGCATGGTTCTCTTCTCAGTTTGGTCACCTCCAAATTGGACGAGCAGATGATGAGTGTCCTAGTCCAGTTCTATGATCCGCTGTACCACTGTTTCACTTTTCAAGACTATCAGCTGATTCCCACCCTAGAAGAGTTCTCTGAGCTGCTCGATATCTCTGTTTTGGAGCAGACCCCGTTTACTGGTTGGGAGAAGACTCTTAGGCCCGAAGAGATTGTTGCAGCCCTTCATTTGTCCAAAGAGGAGGTAATGGCTAATTGGGAGACTAGGAGTGGAGCAAATGGATTTCTGACTAAGTTCTTGGTTGGCAAGGCTAACTACTTCTGGGATAGCCTAGACTTTAAGGCGTTCGAGGATATTCTGGCTCTTCTGATTTATGGCTTGGTATTGTTTCTGAATCCTGACACTTTTGTTGATTTGAATGCGATAAAGATCTTTATCTCTCAGAATCCTGTACCCACTCTCTTGGGTGACATCCTTCATCAGCTCTATGCTCGTACTACCCGAAAGTGGGGAACCTTGATGTGTTGTGCTCCTTTATTGTCGAGGTGGTTTATTTTGCACCTCCCTAAGTCAGTACTGAGGAACAAAGAAGGAATGGGATGGGATTATAGGGTGATGTCTCTTTCTCATAATGACATTATCTGGACTCTCAAGGGTATGGATGAGGTGACTATCATTGATCGCTGTGGGGAGTATCCCAATGTTCCACTGTTAGGAACCCATGGAGGAATTTCTTACAACCCATGCCTAGCTATCCGTCAGTTTGGAAGAGCCAAAAGAGAAGGACCTCATGAGATGTTAATGCCTCATATCATCTTTGATTTTCAAGGGGATAGCGACGAGCAGCGTCGCAGATTCATAAGGGCTTGGGATAGAGTGCACCAATCTGATCCACATGAGCTGGGCCCAAAGACTTCTCTGCCGATGGAGCCATATCTCAGATGGGTCCGTATCCGCGCCCAAAAGCTGGGTATGCCATATGAAGTTGTCCGGCCTGTCACTCTTGAAGTTGCTAATGAAGAAGGGGTTCTTCCAACCATTCTCCATCCTTATATGCCTATTGACATTGGGGCACTGAAGAGATCTTGGATGCAACTGCGAGAAGAACGGGATTCTTACCGAGAGAAGTTAAACGAGAAAGAGCAGAAGATCCAGAGGTTGACTAGACAGTTAGAGAATGAGCGGATTCTCAACGATTATGTCCGCATTGATAAGAAGAGGCCATGGGAGCATTAATTGACTTTTGATGATTTCCTTTCCAATTTTTATTTACTTTTCAGTATTTCCATTTTTGTAACGCCCTGAGGGCATCAGTTGAACAATTTAAATTTTGAAGTTTAAATCTAATAAAGTGTGTTTCCTTTCTTATTTACAAATTTGAATCTCCTGGTTGTCTTTGAAATCATAATCATACGCATTTCATCTCATGCACGTCATAAACAGGTACCCTTTACAGGTCTCTTATCTTCTTCGCTATTTATTTCAGCACTCAATCATCATGTCTACCGAACCTTTAACTGAGCAAGCTATCAAGGCCCTCCAGGCCCAAAATGCCCAATTTCAAGAGCTGTTCATGAATCTAGCTAAGTGTCAGCAGGACCTGAAGACCCTGATTCTGAAAGAGAAGAAGAAGAAGAGGACCATCCTGTTTAACACAGGGCACAGGTTTGGAAACAGGCTACAGAATGAAGTTGATCTGACCACCTCATCTGGAGGGAAAGATAGTCCACAAGAAAGGAGGGCTGCTAGCCCTGTGATCTCCGACAACGAGACGGACTACGATGAAGAGCAGTATCCTCCGGCTGAGGATAGATACAAGCAACTGGAGGACCGGTTAAGCGCTATGGAAATTCAGAAGGTTCCTAGTCTGGACTTCGGAGATCTAGGTCTATCATCTGGGGTGGTGATTCCCCACAAATTCAAGGCACCAACCTTTGCTAAGTATGACAGAGTTTCTTGTCCGAAGCTGCACCTCCGGTCATATGTGAGGAAGATTCAGCCTTACACTGCTGATAAGAACCTATGGATCCATTTATTTCAAGACAGTCTCTCAGGGACTCAGCTTGAGTGGTTCTATTAGTTGGACGAAGCCGGTATCCGCAGTTGGGAAGATTTGGCTACTGCATTCTACAAGCAGTACCAGTACAACTCTGACCTCGCTCCTACGCGTACCCAACTCCAGGGTATGTCAATGGGAACGGGTGAAGGATTAAAGGATTATGCTCAAAAATGGAGGGACCTCGCCGGTAGAGTACAACCACCCTTAGCTGATCGGGAACTTGTTGATATGTTTCTGAGGACCCTGTCTGGTCCATTTTTCAACCACTTGATTGGAAGCTCTTCATCTGGGTTTACAGATCTTATTTTGACTGGTGAGAGGATTGAGGCTGGTATTAAGGCTGGGAAGATACAGAAGGGTACCTCATCAAGCACCGAGAAGAAGCCGTTTAAGAAAGAGTCCAGTGCTGTCTACAGTTCGAGAAGACAGAATAGACCTGAACACTGCCAAGCTGTCAATGCGGTTGTTATTTCAAAACCTACTGGTGCTCCTCAGCACAATAATCAACAAAAGGATGAGAGGCCTCCAAGGCAATTCACCCGTCTCAGCATGACTTTGTCTCAGATTCTACCACAGTTGCTGAAGACTAATCTGGTGGTTCTAAAGGAAGCCCCGAAGAATCCAAATACCACATAACCGAGGTATAACCCTAATGCCCGCTGTGCTTTTCACTCTGATAGCCCGGGGCATAATACGGATGATTGTTGGGTTTTGAAGAACAAAGTACAAGACTTGATCGATGCGAAGGAGATTGAGTTTGGAGCACCAGAGAAGCCTAAACAAGATGCAGGGGTGAATGCTATCAGGGATGACGATGATGAAGAGTTTGATATCAACAGTTGGATCTACCCGACTGCCGATGGTGGATTAAGCAATTGGACAACGAAGGATTCTATGTCTATTTCAATTATCACCCAGTAATGAAACTTTTTGTTTTGAATATGTAACAGACAATGTTTTAAACTTTATGGCCCGGTGTCTTACCCGGGGCACCGTGGTTTCATTTGTGAGGGCTTTATGTGTGTCATTTTCATATATCATTAATAAAAGCATTGGATGTTCTTGCATTTCAAATTTTGCGCTCCTTGTTTTTCTTTATTATATATTGCAAAACAACTATTTTACACACACTCACATATACAGGTCTACATCCACTCTGGATCTCACTGGTAACGAATCTGCTACTGCCAGTTATGACTTCGAAAATCCGATCAACTTAGCCGAAGACGAAGGTGAAGATGATTGCGAAGTGCCTGGTGAATTTGCAAGACTGTTACTCCAGGAAGAGAGGGTTATTCATCCACATGAAGAGCTGGTGGAAACAGTGAATCTGGGTACTGAGACAGACAAGAAGGAAGTCAAGATCGGTGCAAATCTGGAAGCTAGTGTGAAACAACGGTTGATTCAGATGCTACATGACTACGTTGAGATCTTTGCTTGGTCTTATGAAGACATGCCTGGTTTGGATACTGATATTGTGGTTCATCGCCTGCCTACCAAGGAAGACTGTCCTCCCGTAAAACAGAAGGTTCGCCGAATGCGCCCAGAAATGTCTGAGAAAATCAAGGCTGAAGTTATGAAACAATTTGACGCCGGTTTTCTAGCAGTGACTTCTTACCCTCAGTGGGTCGCCAATGTGGTTCCTGTGTCGAAGAAGGATGGGAAGGTTCGAATGTGTGTTGACTACATGGATCTGAACAGGGCAAGCCCCAAGGATGATTTCCCTTTACCTCATATTGGCGTTCTAGTTGACAATACTGCTCAGCATAATGTCTTCTCCTTTATGGATGGATTCTCTGATTACAATCAGATAAAAATGGCTCCCGAAGACATGGAGAAGACAACTTTTGTTACTCAGTGGGGTACCTTTTTCTACAAGGTCATGCCTTTTGGACTGAAGAATGCTGGGGCAACATATCAGAGTGCCATGGTTGCTTTGTTTCATGACATGATCCATCATGAGATTGAAGTATACGTTGACGATATGATTGCAAGGTTCCAGACTGAGGAAGAACACCTTGACCATCTGTAGAAGCTATTTGACAGGCTGAAGTTGTACAAGCTGAGGTTGAACCCGAACAAGTGCACCTTCAGGGTGAGATCTGGTAAACTGCTAGGTTTCGTCGTAAGCGACAAAGGTATTCAAGTTGATCCTGACAAAGTGAAAGCCATACAAGAGATGCCAGCTCCCAAAACAGAGAAAGAAGTAAGAGGCTTTCTGGGACGACTAAACTACATTGCCCGATTCATCTCACACCTGACTGCTACTTGTGATCCAATCTTCAAACTACTGAAGAAAGATCAAGTAGTACGTTGGAACGATGAATGCCAATCCGCTTTCGAAAGGATCAAAGAGTATCTCCAAGATCCACCCATCCTGATGCCACCAGTTGAAGGGAGGCCTTTGATCTTATACTTAACAGTGCTCGATAACTCAATGGGGTGTGTGCTGGGGCAGCATGACGAGTCTGGTCGAAAAGAGCATGCAATTTACTACCTTAGCGAAAAGTTTACCGACTGTGAGACCCGATACTCACTGCTCAAGAAAACTTGTTGCGCTTTGGCATGGGCTGCTCACCGGCTGAGACAGTATATGCTGACTCACACTACCCTGTTGATATCGAAGATGGATCCAATCAAGTATATTTTCGAGAATCCTGCCTTGTCCGGAAGAATAACAAGATGGCAGATGATCTTGACTGCGTATGAGATCCAGTACACGACTCAAAAGGCAATCAAGGGAAGTGTATTGGGAGACCATTTGGCACATCAGGCAGTGGATGATTACCAGTCTATGAACTTTGAATTTTCGGACGAGAATATCATGTTGGTAACTGATTGTGAGACACCTGGACCGGATGAAGGACCTGAGGAAGGATCCCGATGGTCTATGTACTTTGATGGAGCTTCGAATGCTTTGGGTAATGGCATTGGCGCCATGATCATATCTCATAAAGGCTCTCATACTCCATTCACCGCCCGACTATGTTTCAACTACACCAACAATATGGCGGAGTATGAAGCGTGCATTATGGGTCTTCGAGCAGCAATTGACCTAAGGATTAAGTTTCTAAGTGTCTTCAGAGATTCCGCTCTCGTGATCAGTCAGATCAAAGGCGAGTGGGATACGAAACACCCAAATCTTATTCCTTACAAGGAGTATGTATTGACGTTGCTTCCCCATTTCGAGGAGATAACCTTTGAACACTTTCATAGAGAGGAGAATCAGTTGGCGGACGCATTGGCTACGATGTCTTCTATGTTCAAAGTAAATTGGGACAACGAGGCTCCCGAATCATTATTGAAAGATTAGACGAACCTGCACATTATTGTGATCTTGAGACTGAAGAGGTAACAGATAAACCCTGGTATCATGAGGTGAAGAGGCATCTTGAAGCTCAAGAATACCCTGAGGGTGCATCTGTTAATGATAAGAAGTTTCTGAGGAGGTTCGCGGCGAAGTTCTTCATCAGCAATGACATCCTTTACAAGTGTAACCATGATTCAACCTTACTGCGTTGTATGGATAATAATGAAGCCGAAAGGATCATGGCAAAGCTGCATGAAGGCACTTTCGGGACTCATTCCAGTGGACATACCATGGCAAAGAAGATCCTTCGGGTAGGATACTATTGGTCCACAACAGAAGCCGACTGTTATCAACATTCTCGGATATGTCACAAGTGCCAAGTCTATGCTGATAAGGTGCACATACCTCCAGTTCCTCTGAACGTCTTGACATCTCCTTGGCCTTTTGCAATGTGGGGCATTGATATGATCGGCGATATCAGACCTACGACATCTAACGGGCATCGTTTCATCCTGGTAGCTATTGATTACTTTACGAAGTGGGTTGAAGCAGCTTCCTTTGCGATTGTAACCAAGAACGTCGTAGCACGGTTCATTCGGCACAATCTGATCTGTCGATACGGTGTACCAGAGAGGATCATTATAGACAATGGTACCAATCTTAACAACAAGATGATCACTGAGCTCTGCGAGCAATTCAAGATATAGCATCACAATTATTCTCCCTACCGGCCGGAGATGAATGAGGCTGTAGAAGCAGCTAATAAGAACATTAAGAAGATTGTGCAGAAGATGATAGTGACATACAAAGATTGGCATGATATGTTACCATTCGCTCTTCATGGGTCCCGTACCTCAGCACAGACGTCAACAGGGGCAACACCCTATTCCTTGGTATATGGCATGGAGGCAGTCTTGCCTATTGAAGTTCAAATACCCTCTCTTCGGATCATGAAAGATGCAGGTTTGAGTGAAGATGACTGGATCCAGACCCGGCTTGATCAGCTAAATCTAATCAACGAAAGGAGACTTACTGCTATTTGTCATGGTCAGACATACCAAAAACGGATGATCAAGGCATTTAACAAGAAAGTCAGACGACAAGAGTATCAAGTTGGGGATCTGGTAATCAAGCGCATTATCCTACCTCAAGGTGATCCCAGGGGCAAATGGACCCCTACTTATGAAGGGCCATTCGTGGTTAAGAACATTTTCTCAGGAGGAGCTGTGATTCTAACCACCATGGATGGTGACGACCTTCCTCACCCCGTCAATGCAGACATAGTGAAAAGATACTACGCATAATCAAAGACCCGCTAGGTTGACTGGCCTAGGCAAAAATAAGGGCTTCCCGGCGAACCAAAAGGGTTCGGGCAAAAATAAGGGATGAAAATATAAAAAAATCCGTACACCCGGCAAGTCGAAAACCTGAAAAGGCGGCTTGGGCAAAAAAGGGTATCCCGATGGATTGAAAACCCGAAAGGGCGGTCCAGGAAAAAATTAGGGATTAAAGTGTAACACTATGTCTCATTGGATCACCTTGCATCTGGACTCCGGTATCGACTATCAAGCTCAGACGACACTAATCAATCTGATCTACCTTCAACCAGTAGCAAAGTGATGAGATGCTCAAAGGCATAAAGGCAATAGCAGAGTTGGAACCCAGCGGGATTATTCACATAACTGTTTTGTTTTCTTTTTACAAATTGTATAAATTCTATTTGTTCGGCGGCGTTCTCTTACTAGGACGTCAACCTCTTGTACAAAAAACGCCTATTTACAGGCCAAACTTCAAAATCAATACAAATTCATTTTCAGACAAATTTCAAACTGTTTTCCTTTATCTGTTTTGTTTTGCAAAGAACGTCCAATGTTCATCTTTGATATATGCCTTTGACATTAATTGCTGCTCATAAATATCTACATGCGAAATGAAAGATGAATTATTGGTAATATCAGAAGCAGGGGCAATAAGAATTATCCGAACTGTACAGTTGCTCTGTCCACCAGGTACCAAGGTAGATTCAGCTGAAGAATTTGACCAATATACCTTCACTTCCGCAGAATAAGGCAGTAATGGTAGCTCTCCCAGCTGAGACTTGCAACTATGGACGAATCAGCAACACTCTCCCCAAGTAGAGTTGGTCTAACATCAGCCCTAAAAAGGCTGGGTATCCCCAGAAGATCTTAATATTCCCCAGCAGAGTATAAGAATATCCTCCAGCAAGTATAAGAGTATCCCCGACATTCTTAATATTCCTCAATGGAGTATAAGAATGTTCCCCGGCAGAATACAAGATACCCCAGTGGAGTCAATTTTCCCAGCACAGTCTAAAAAGCTTCCCCAACGGAGTTGAATCATCATCCCCAGTAGACTCTGGAAGCTTATCCCCTGCAGAGCACAAATAAATTTCCCCAACATAATTCAGAAGGATTATCCCCACAAAAGTTTAACAGGTTTATCCCCAGCAAGTTGCAGCTGAAAGATCATCCCCCAGTGAAGTTCTTTCCTTTCACAAACAGGAATTCAATCCTCAACAGATTCAATATCACCAGCAACGATAATCCATCCCCAGCGGAGTTTATCATTGAAATCCCCAGCGGAGTTTATCATTGAAATCCCCAGCGGAGTTTGTCAGCGGAATCCCCAACGAAGTTTATCGTTAAAATCCTCAGCAGAAGGTCTCTCCCCCACAGAGTAATTCCCCTCGGAGTAATCGCTTCATCAGTTTATTCCCCAACGGAGTTCTTTTCTCCTGCAGGTTTATTCTCACAATCATTTTCGTTCATCATCCCTAGCGGAAACGAAGAACTCAACTCTATTCTCCAACAGCTTCGGGATTTATTTTCCCCAGCTAAAACATTATATTCCCATACATCATGATACATGCATATACGCATCATACGAATATAATCTCATTTATTTTGAGAACATCATTGCCTGATCCATATCATGCATTGCATATGACTAACCTTTACCTTTCAGGAAAAAATACAGTTAAAGTTCTCAGTTACGTCGAAGACCTGACCGGTTCTTAAATCTCAATTGAATTATCCTCGGTTGAATTTCAGATAAGGTTCTCAATCTCGACAGTTTCCCTACGTCATAGTATGGACGAGTGCTATAACCTTAACGGTATACTACGTTGAGCACTAGTCAGTTCCTAGATCTTGATGTTTTCCTCCGTCATAGTGTGGACGAGTTCTCTAATTTCAACGGTATACTACGTTGAAGACCAGACAGTTCCTAGATCTTGATGAAGATGTTTCCCTACGTCATAGTGTGGACGAGTGCTATAACCTCAACGGTATACTACGTTGAGCACTAGTCAGTTCCTAGATCTTGATGTTTTCCTCCGTCATAGTGTGGACAAGTTCTCTAATTTCAACGGTATACTACGTTGAAGACCAGACAGTTCCTAGATCTTGATGAAGATGTTTCCCTACGTCTTAGTGTGGACGAGTGCTATAACCTCAACGGTATACTACGTTGAGCACTAGTCGGTTCCTAGAACTTGATGTTTTCCTCCGTCATAGTGTGGACGAGTGCTATAACCTCAATGGTATACTACGTTGAGCACTAGTCAGTTCCTAGATCTTGACGAAGATGTTTCCCTACGTTATAGTGTGGACGAGTGCTATAACCTCAACGGTATACTACGTTGAGCACTAGTCGGTTCCTAGAACTTGATGTTTTCCTCCGTCATAGTGTGGACGAGTGCTATAACCTCAATGGTATACTATGTTGAGCACTAGTCGGTTCCTAGAACTTGATGTTTTCCTTCGTCATAGTGTGGACGAGTGCTATAACCTCAACGGTATACTATGTTGAGCACTAGTCAGTTCCTAGATCTTGATGTTTTCCCCCGTCATGGTGTGGACAAGTTCTCTAATTTCAACGGTATACTACGTTGAAGACCAGACAGTTCCTAGATCTTGATGAAGATGTTTCCCCCCAATTGAATTATGGACAAGTTCTTAAGGCTCAGGCGAGGCATTCTCTCAGTTGGAGTACATGCAAGTTCCTAAATCTCAACAAAAGTTAGGCTTCCCCAGCGGAATCCTCTACAACAACAGGTACGCAAGTTCTCGCTAAGGAATCTCTTATGCGATCGACACTCCTACAGATGGAATTTGTAAGCCTATCCTCCTACCAACAATCTCCAAATGGCATCTGTAAGCCCATTCCCGACATCACAATGCTGATTCTACACCATGTGAGTGCAAATTTCTAGGCACTCTAGTGTTCAATTATCTTCCACCTTCGGATCACGAAAGGCTTGAAAGCCAATCTATATCCTCAGGTTTAAGAAAATTGAACAGGGGAAACTGTTGTACCCCAAAATTTTCCCTCCCATATTTCTCAAGACATGTCAAGAATAATCTCCAAATGGCTCAAGATTGCTCAAGAGTTGGACAATCAAATCATCTCCTAAGGTAGTAAATCTCAAATTAGGGTTTTGTGTTGCATCAAGGTCCTTACATCCAAATGGCCTCAAATTCTCCCCAATTTCCTAATATGTTCTCAAGTTCATCCATGTCAAATTTCAAGCCTTGCAGAGGAAGTTTGGTCAGTCAATTGCTCAAGAGGCCCAAAAATCGTCTGTGCTAGGGCAAAAGTCAACTGTGACCTGCAAATAGTCAAACCTCAAGAGTTTTTGCCAACATTCTCATTTTGAAGGATAATTCATCATTTGATCAATGGTTGATCATGATTCATCAAGGATTGCTCAAGATTCATCAAGATTCAAAAGTTGCTAAATTAGGGTTTTACAGGAAAAGTCAACTCAACTTTGACCAAGCATAACTTTCTCATACTTTATGAGAAATGACCCATCCAAATCTCAATTTGAAGAGGATGAAATTTCCTACAATCCATCTTCACACCCCAAGATCAAGAAATGCTCTCACAAGAAGTTAAAAATTTGGACATTATAGGTCATTTTTGAAAGTCAACAAAAACACCTTTTTTTCCAAAGCTTATAACTTGAGCATGGAATATCAAAATGGTATTATACCAAAAGGTTTGGTTAGAGGACATCTCAAGGTTTCTAAAAAGTCCAAAAACACCTCCAAAAGTTCAAAATTGAGGAAGTTATGCATTGTTGAAGTTGGACATTTTTCCAAAATTGCCAAAAGTCAACTATCCCCAAAAACTTAAAATTTTGACAAAAGGGCCCACTTTTTTCCACTTGATTTGATCTTGTCACACCACACAAGTGTCCTATCTTCAGTTTCATGTCCATTCATTAATTTTTCTATTTTATTTGATTAATTCATTTTAAATCAATATTAATCCAAATAAAATCCAAATATTGATGGAATAGGATCTTTTTGATCATTACAGGTCTTAATTATCATGATGTACAAGATCAAATTCGTGCCATTCCATGTTGTGAACAAAATATTTGATTTGAGAGATTTTTGGAAGCTTATTCATGGAAGATCAAATCATATCTTCAATCATCAATTTACATGGATTCAAAGCCCAATTCTTGACCTAATTGCTTCCCTTATACTCACACAACATAGAGCATACAAGAACGACCTGAAAGCTGCAGAAATCACAGATATACAAAACTAAAAAAAAGCTTAAAAAAGTGGGGGATCGAAATCTTGCTTGGAGACCAATTCAAGGCAAAAGCTCAATGCTGTCTTCTTGCTAGCTATTCACTGAAGCTAAAGCAATCATTCACGAGCCCTGAATCACCTCCAAACGCACTGTAAGTCGCTTGAAACTCCGCCCTGGACATGGAATCGTGATCTCTTGTTCTTGCATCTTTTTGACAAAATATTGGCATATTCTTGATCCTTGCATAATTTCCAGCCTTTCTGCAATATTTAATTTCGTTTTTCTAGCCTGTAAAGCCCTACCCGAAACTAGGGTTTAGGTTTCTTGTTTTTAGGTATTTCCGTTTCAGGTAAAATCAGAACCAACCATGAACATGGATGAGTTCAGGAGGATGAGACGAGCATGGTGATAGCCTTGGATTGCATTCTTATGGCCCATAGCTCGTTTTAGGACGAACCTGGGAATTTAGCTGCGGATAAAATCCACAGGTAAATATCTAGGCTTTTCAACGAAGAAGACGACTAGGTGTCTTCCCCCCATTGGCCAATTCAAACAGCGCGCCGTATTTTTTATTTTTCCAGTATATTAATTATTTTTCACATATAATAATCAGTGTTTATTTTATTAACAACAAAACATCATAGCTCAGTTGGTGGAGGCGTTAGTGGAAAGACCTATGGGACCTGGGTTCGAACCCAGGTCCCCCATACATTTGTGTTAATTTTTTCCAGGAGATCCAGTACAAGGCCAAGTGTGGGGATCACCATAGACCATCATTCAATCAGGCGCCAGATGGCCTCCAGGCCAAATCCAAAGGCTAAGGTTGAGTGTCCATCATGGTCTCAAGTCAAAGGCGTACATGGGATGGCAAAAGTCAATCAGGCCAATGCGTTTGGGCCTGGAAAATTGCTGAACAAACCTCAATCTGGGCCCAACACCCCCTTCTTTGGTTATTTCTTTTTCTTTATATTTCCTTTATTTATTGGTTTTGTTAATTTATTTTTATAATTTTATTAACCAATTAAATTCTTTTTCCTAATAAAATCAGAAAACAAAAAAAGTATTATTTTTATTTTCATCATTTTATTTTTGTAATATTTAAAATCAATTTAGAATATTAGGTTTTTATTAATTTTAATCAAATTTTATTTTATTATTCAAAAAATCCAAAAATATTTTCATTAATTAATTAATTTAATTATTAACTTAGATTTAATTTTTTAATTCGAAAATAAGCAAAATCTTTTCTTTAATAAAAAAAAGGGTCAAAACCCTAAAAAATGCGCCGTTTTAATTTCTCGCACGCGATCCATATCTCCAATATTGTAATTGCTTCCGGTATGTAATAGCTTTTAATTAGGACTTTAATTATTTATCGCTTTATTTTACTTTCCACAATTTAAATTAAAGGGTTTGTTTTTGGCGATGTAAATACCCGACGCCTTGTAATAGTTTAGATTTAATTTCCGCAATTTAAATTTCGGCAAATATAAACTGTTAGATGTTTGATAATAGGGAATGCATGACAAGATCCAATGTATGAACTTAAAATCAACATAGCTCGCCCATGACATGTATAAAGATAATATAACCGAACTAACACACTTGCACATGCCACTCTTAGGGTACACCTCACTTGGTTGCCTTCGAACGTGGTCATTGAGTATAGGAAGTTTTAGAGGTCGCCCTCTTGTCCAAAGATCATAAGTTTCCTCGAAACAGTTGCCTCAGATAAAATGATCTAAGACATTAGGGTTACCGCTAAGGCGTCCTAACATTGCTTTAGTGACCACACGTCCCTTAATTGAATTGACCCGAAAACTCCAACGACGATGCTACCTACTCATCAATAGTGGGCTAGCATTGTCCAAAGGACATTAGCACAATTTAATTCCATTTTCGAGTAGGTAGATAGTTCTTAAGTACTTGCTCCTTTTAAAACAAAACAAAACTTTTCGCACTTACACTCCTATCAAACAAAAACTCTTTTCAAACCCACAAACACAAAGAAAAGCAAAATTTTGAAAACACTTTGAGCAAGTACCTAAGAGCCCGTGGATAACCACGGATAGAAAGGGTGCTAACACCTTCCCTTTCTAAAATCTACCTCCCGAACCCGAGAAACATCTCGAAAAAGGAATTTTTCTGTGCTTTTTTTCCTTTCCTTGTTGGATAAAATAAAAGACGGTGGCGACTCTTGCTTACCGCGACATTTTGCGAAAAACCAAACGCAAAACGCGAACCAGCCTTCCAAAACAGTCAGTTCTATTCCCACCGATCATACTCCCTGTCATACTTTTGAAGTTATCCCTCCTATCGCTACTGAAGACGTTTATGCTATTCCCAAAGTTACCAGGGTCCAACCCAGAATGGCTTCTTTGAAGGATGCTAAAGCTGTTGTAGAAGAAGGTGGTTGTACTACTTGGGGTCAGCTTCCTGACATTCCATATAAATCAGATAAGTTTGGTTTGGGTTTTACTGCAGAGGCTCAGAGGGCTTTTCGTCGCGCTCGTGCTGGAAGACGACCATTCTGTGTCAGCAACAATGGAGTCAGTGCTATAAAAGATACTGATAATGACTACGACCTAGACAATTGGATCTTACCCGGGGCACAATGGTCCATTTGTTAGGGTTGTCATCTCATAAAGACATCTTCATTTAATAAAGCATTGGATGTTTTGCATTCAAATTTTATGCTCTTTATCTTTCTTTATTACTTTCGAATAGCTATGTGTTCTTACACACACCCAAACAATAAATTGCACATCCTTATCCACTATGGATCTCGTTGATAACGTTTATGCTATTGCCACTTCTGACTTTGAAAATCCGATCTACCAAGACGAGGATGAAGGTGAGGAAGATTGTGAAATACTTGGAGAACTTGCCAAACTTCTAGTGCAAGAGGAAAAATCTATACAACCACACGAAGAGCCAGTCGAGGTAGTGAACTTGGGTACTAAAACAAACAGGAAAGAAGTCAAAATAGGTGCCAATTTAGAAGACATCGTCAAGAACAGGTTAATTCAGACATTACATGAATATGTTGAGATTTTTTCTTGGTCGTACGAAGATATGCCAGGGCTTGATACAAATATTATGGTCCACCGCCTGCCGATGAAAGAGGGTTGTTCTCCAATAAAGCAGAAGGTTCGTCGTGTGCGTCCTGAGATGTCAAAAAATATCAAGGTTGAGGTTATGAAACAATTCAACACAAATTTCTTAGCAGTTATATCATATCCCCTGTGGGTTGCAAATATGGTGCCAGTCCCTAAGAAGGATGGCAAGGTACGTATGTGTGTAGATTACAGGGATATGAACAGGGAAATCCCCAAGGATGACTTTCCGCTTCCACATATGGATGTTCTAGTTTACAACACTGCTCAACACAAGGTATTCTCCTTCATGGACAGTTTCTCAGGTTATAATCAGATCAAGATGGAGTGTGAAGACATGGAGAAAACTACCTTCGTCACACAGTGGGGAACTTTCTGTTACAAGGTTATGCCTTTTGGGTTGAAGGACGCCGACGCGACATATCAGCGTGCCATGGTAGCTTTGCTTTATGACATGATCCACCATGAGATCGAAGTTTATGTTGATGACATGATAGCCAGATCCCAGACTGAAGAGGAACATCTTGACCATCTACACAAGCTGTTTGAGAGACTGAAGAAGTACAAGCTGAGGTTAAATCTGACCAAGTTCACTTTTGGGGTGAGATCCGATAAGCTCCTGGGTTTTGTTGTCAGTGGTAAAGGTATTGAAGTTTATCCCTCCAAGTTTAAAGCTTTTCAAGAAATGCCAGCTCCCCTTACTGAGAAGGAAGTCAGAGGTTTACTCGGGCGATTAAACTATATTGCCAGGTTTATTTCTCATTTGACCGCTACTTGTGAACCAATCTTTAAGTTACTGAGGAAATATCAGGTAGTGAAGTGGAACAACGACTGTCAGATAGATTTTTAAAAGATCAAGGAGTACCTCTGATTATGATGCCTCAAGTTGAAGGAAGACCTCTTATCATGTACTTAACAATGTTAGAGAATTCAATAGGGGTGTGTATTGGGGAAGCATGACGAGTATGGTCGAAAAGAGCATGCAACATATTATCTTAGTAAAAAGTTTACCGACTGTGAAATAAGATACTCACTGCACGAGAAAACTTGTTGCACTTTGGCATGGGCTACTAGCCGACTAAGACAATATATGTTAACTCATACCACTTTGTTGATATCTAAGATGGATCCTATAAAATACATATTTGAGAAGCCCGCTCTCTCCGGAAGAATAGCTCAATGGAAAATGGTCTTAACAGAATATGATATTCAGTACACCACTCATAAAGAAGTCAAAGGAAGTGTACTGGAAGATTATTTGGCTCATCAAGCTGTAGACGACTACCAGTCTATGAACTTCGAGTTCCCGCATGAGAATATTATGCTAGTCACAGATTGCGAAGAACCTGGACCGTATGAAGGACCTGAGCCAGGATCCCAATGGACTATGGTTTTTGGTGGAGCTTCCAATGCACTTGGTTATGGAATTGGTGTTGTGATTATCTCTCCTAAGGGTTTCCATACACCCTTCACCACCAAACTTTGCTTTGACTATACCAACAACATGTCTGAATACGAAGCGTGTATCATGGGTATCAAAGCTGCTATTGACATGAGGATCAAGTTCTTAGATGTGTATGGGGATTAAACCCTAGTCATCATTCAGATTAAGGAATAATGGGATATGAAGCACTCCTTCGTTTGGCCACATGGACCTTTGGCAGGCAAGCCTTCGACTGGACAGAACCACCTTCACAAGGTTTTGTTTGTAACTTTGATTCCCTTCGAATCATCATCTTTCGAACCCAACTCTGGGAATCCCATTTGAAGGACATGCTTGTTGGTCCATTCGAAGGATTTACAAAGCCCACTTTAAGGCATGTTTTGGTGACCCATCCAAGGGTCACACTTATGGCTCATTCGAAGGATGCACAAAAGTGACTCATTCGAAAGGCACTTGTTGGAGGAAAATTAAATAATATTGTTGGGAGAAGAGTCTGGTCGAAGAAGGGTCAAAACGAAAGGGTAAAATATTTGAAGATGCTTGCTGCCAAGTTCAGGCCTGGTACACTAGCTAAAACTGCTGCATAACAGTCATGAAACACTGCCCAATTCTTGCACCAAAATAGCATACAAGGCACTGTCTCTCGAAAGCTACAAAGAGCAGGTTACTCAAATTGTTCAAACCTTTTGTTTTCCCTCCAAAAGCTTCAGGAAGCTTTGCCTATAAATAAGAGGCTCCAACATATGTTTAAAGAAGAATTTTTTGGCTAGAGGAACGAATCTTCAATAATTTCTCAAACACCATAAAGCTCTCAAACACTTAAACATTCATCAAACACAAACCCAGAATCCAAACACTTGTCCCCTTCAAATCTGAAGCACCCATGTACCTTGTTACCCTTCGAATCCAGCAGGAAGAACCTCACATTTGTTCTTCTCTTTCAAATCCAGTATCAAAGGCCTAACCCCTGGTCCCTCCCTTCGAATCCAGAAGCGCTCAAGGCAACCACTTAAAGGCCCAGCACACGTCCCAGCCTAAAGCAAGGTAAGTCATCCTTAACCTTTGATCCTTCGTTTCCAGCATAACATATAAATAAATTTCCTTTTCGTTTCAAACATGTACATAGTATTTTTTTTCCCTTTTGTTTACACCCTTTTAGTTTGTTTTTATTGTCTCTCCTTTTGGCTTTGTTATTTGGTTTGTTACAAATTCTTTAAGAACTAACCTGGCCCTAAGGAAATGCCAGCATGGCCTTAGGCCATGTTGCTATTTAATATCTCAAATGAAAGAAACAAGAGACGTGAGTATGAAACGAAGCCTCAGGCTTCCTCACTGATTCCAGGCCCAGTCGAAAGGCACTCCCTCACTGCTTTAAACTCCTAGACGAAGGGGGCAGAAAGGCAAATCGAAGGGGGACGCCTACACTGGTTCCATCCCCAGTCGAAGGAGGCAGAAAGGAAAATTGAAGGGCATGACTCCACTGATTCCAGACCCCAAATCGAAGGAGATCAAGAAGTGCATAATCGAAAAGGTGTTTCTACCTAAATCGAAAGACCCATTTTTCTTGATTTTTATTTTATTTTAGCCTTTATATTTTCATTCTATTCAATATGTTTGTAATAGTGTAGGATTTTATCTTTCTGCATTTTTATTGCTTTTGTATAAATGCCAGTAACTAGGATGCATGGCAAGATAAAAACAACAAGTAGATAACCAAAAGTTAAAAGACTAAATGCATGCAAATCAAACAATACACTTGCACACAAGCACCCCTAGGGTAAATCCACTTGGTTGCCTTATGAAAAATGGCCATATTACGCATGTAAGGTATCTTAGCAAAAACAATGGTAAGAGAATGTTAAGATACCTTGCAACATTCTCGATGACGCTATCTAAGTTGCCTTTCAAATGATCTTAGTCCCTAAAAGAGAATGTTAAGATACCTTGCAACATTGCTAATCATGGTTATATGATGACCCACGCCCGTCCCGTTTACATCCAAAGATAGGGTTACTTACCAAATCAATGGTAAGATAACAATGTCAAAGGAAAAGAAAATGAACAAGAAAGACTTTTGAGTAGGTAGAATGCTCCTAATTACTTGCTCAATTTCAAACAAACATCCTTTCTATTTTCAAAACAAACACCTACACTTTCAAAACATCTTACAAACTTGAAAACATTTTCAAAAGATCAAACACTTTGTATACATTCTTACGAACGAGAATCATTACAAAGTTTGCCTAAACAATGGCCTCTTTACAAAATACTTTCAAAAACCACACAAAGCACAATTTCAAACAAAAGCAAGTGATCTAGCAAGTAACTAAGAGCCCATGGAAAACCATGGATGAAAAGGGTGCTAATACCTTCCCTTTTCATAATCTACCCCCCGAACTCAAGAAATAATCTCGAAGGTCTTTCCTGTGCTTTTTCACCTTTCCTTTTGGATAAAATAAAATTTGGTGGCGACTCTTGCTAACCGCAACATTTGCAATCAAACACAAAACCTTCAAGTCAGTTCTCTCACCATATCACAAAATTGACGACTCTGCTGGGGAAATTTCTAAAAGTGGGGTTACCTTAGGGTTATATCACATTTACTTGCTGTTGTACCCCAAAATTTTCCCTCTCTTTTATCAAGACTTTTCTCACAAGATTTCTTTGACTCAAGACTGGATTAGGGTTTAGTCAGCTCAAGGCATCTCATCATGCACTAATGACCCAAAATTAGGGTTTGAGATTGCACAAGGATTTTTGGACTATCAATGCTTCATGTGAATTTAAAACATCATTATGGAACCCCAAGATTACCCATGTCAAGTTTCAAGCCTTGGATCACACTTTTGCTCAGTCAATTGGACAGTTGACCTAAAAATCAACTGTATTGAGAAAAAAGTCAACCATGGCCAATTCACAGTCAAATTTCATAATTCTTGATCCACATCAACATTTTAAGCTTATATGTATTATTTGGTCAAGTTTGGATCACAATTCCTCAAGAAATTTGATCAAATCACCAAAAGGGCAAAATGGTCAAAATTTGGGTTTTGACTGAGGAAGGGCAATTTCTGATTTTTGACTTAGAAATTGACCAATTGAGGTGAAGCATGATTTCAATGATTCACTTGCCTCATCTTGACCTAATTACATGACTCAAAACATTTCAATTTCATTGGGTTGACAGATGAAATTTGCAGTCAACTGATCAAAAGTCAACTGTACACTAAAAAGTCAAACTTTGACTTTTTGGTCAAAATTAAGTGCCAAGGGTCATAATTCATCAAAACATGTCAATATGTGAAACTTGTTCATCAATAAATCCAAATTTGAAGATTAGGGTTTGAATTTGAAATTTTTCTTAACTTAGAAAATTTTCTAAGTATAGAAAATTTCTTATTTTTTCTCAACTTTAGGCCATATTTTCACCATGATGCATAATAATTAAAAGAAAATTCCCAACATGAAAATTGTAGACCTTCATGAAATCTACAACTTTGATTCACACACTTTTCCCTAAATATGCTTTGATCTCAAGATATAAATTTATGAATACATGGTCATGAACTAAATAACTTAGTGAAAATTTTGACCTAGTTTAGGCAGGTTTTGGACCCAACTTCATGGCAATTTTTCACCTAGTTCCAAGAGGTATATCAAAATGCATTTCAAATATGAGCTATATAGAACATTTCAAGCTTCCCAAAATATCCAAGAAATCCTCAAGATCATTTTTGAGTAGGGAGAATCGAAGAGATGAAGTTGGCATTTTCTCACTTTTTGTCCAAGCCATTTCACGAAGAACAAAGTTGCAATCAGTACCTATGTTGCCTAATCCATGCTTTGCAGGTCCCAAACTTGTTCCTCACTCCTTAATTTAATTCTTACTCAGTTGACAAAGCTTTGATCCATGCCCTAGATCCATTATCCAAGTGGTAATTCCATTTATGGCAAAAAGTGACCATTGCCATTTTAGAAAAGCACAACTTTTGCCACTTTCCAATTCTTGAGCATTGCACATGTCTCCATTATACATACAAGTCTCACATGTCTAAAGCAAATTGTAAAAGCTGATACTAACTGTTGTACCCCAAAATATGCCCTCTCATTTTATCAACATTTCCCATCACAAGGCTCTTTGAACTCAAGACCAAGCTAGAGTTTGCTCTGCTCAAGACATCTCCTTGCACTGTTGACCTAAATTAGGGTTTGAGTTTGCACAGGGATTTTTGGACTTCCAATGCTCAAAGTGACTCTCGTACTTCATGTTGGACTCATAAGTTTGACCATACCCAGTTTCAAGCCTTGAATC
Source organism: Vicia faba (assembly GCA_948472305.1). Classification (NCBI taxonomy): domain Eukaryota; kingdom Viridiplantae; phylum Streptophyta; class Magnoliopsida; order Fabales; family Fabaceae; genus Vicia; species Vicia faba. The sequence continues at coordinate 79,689,034 of OX451740.1, read as the reverse complement.
AAATTTTTACCTAGTCAATTGGACAGTTGACCTAGAAATCAGCTGTATTGGGAAAAAAGTCAACTGTGGCCAATTTACAGTCAAACCTCACAATTTTTGATCCATATCAACATTATGAACTCATATGAATGATTTGATCAAGTTTGGACCATAACTCCACAAGAAATTTGATCAGATCACCAAAAGGGTAAAATGGTAATTTTTAGGGTTTTGACTGTACAAAGGCAATTTCTGATTTTTGACCTAGCCAATGGCAAATTGGGTTCAAGAATGGATTCAAGGACTCAATGGCATCATCTTGACCTATTCACAAGGTTCAAAAGACCTCAATTGCATTAGATTGACAGATGAATTTTTCAGTCAACTGATCAAATTTTGACTGTACACTGAAAAGTCAAACTTTGACTTTTTGGTCAAAATCAAGTGCCAAGGGTCATTTTTCATCAAGATGTGTCAAAACATGAAACTTGTTCATCAAGGAACCCATTTTTGCAAATTAGGGTTTAAAGTTGAAAAATTTCATAACTTAGAATTTTTCTAAGTTATGAAATTTTCTTAATTTTTCCTAACTTTGCCCCACATTTTCACTATGATGCAATTGGATTCAAACAAATCTTCCAACATGAAAGTTATAGTCCTCCACAAAGTCTACAACTTTTATTCAGAAAGTTTTCTCAAAAGAAGATTGGATCTCAAGTTATGATTTTTGGAACAAGGGTCCCTAAAACTTCTAACTTA